>CM076676.1:5000-605000 GCA_038501925.1 Xenopus petersii
AGTTGGGTGTTAGGGTTACGTATTAGGGTTGGGTGTTAGGGTTAGGGTTGGGTATTAGGGTTGGGTATTAGGGTTAGGGTTGGGTATTAGGGTTAGGGTTGGGTATTAGGGTTAGGGTTTGGCATTAAGGTTAGGGTTGGGTGTTAGGGTTGGGTATTAGGGTTAGTTATTAGGGTTGGGTATTAGGGTTAGGGTTGGGTATTAGGGTTGGGTATTAGGGTTAGGGTTGGGTGTTAGGGTTAGGTATTAGGGTTGGGTGTTAGGGTTAGGGATAGATATTAGGGTTGGGTATTAGGGTCAGGGATAGGTATTAGGGTTGGGTATTTGGGTTAGGGTTTGGTATTAGGGTTGGGTATTAGGGATAGGTATTAGGGTTAGGGTTGGGTATTAGGGTTGGGTATTATGGTTAGGGATCGGTATTAGGGTTGGGTATTAGGGTTAGGGTTGGGTATTAGGGTTAGTTATTAGGGTTAGTTATTAGGGTTAGTGTTGGGTGTTAGGGTTAGGGATGGGTGTTAGGGTTAGGGATAGGTATTAGGGTTGGGTGTTAGGGTTAGGGTTAAGTATTAGGGTTAGGGATAGGTATTAGGGTTGGGTATTAGGGTTAGGGATAGGTATTAGGGTTGGGTATTAGGGTTAGGGTTGGGTATTAGGGTTAGTTATTAGGGATAGGGTTGGGTATTAGGGTTGGCGATTAGGGTTAGGGTTGGGTTAGAGATAGGTATTAGGGTTGGGTATTAGGGTTAGGGTTGGGTATTAGGGTTAGGGTTGGGTATTAGGGTTTGGGTTGGGTATTAGGGTTAGGGTTGGGTATTAGGGTTGGGTATTAGGGTTAGGGTTGGGTATTAAGGTTAGTTATTAGGGTTAGGGTTGGGTATTAGGATTAGGGTTGGGTATTAGGGTTATGGTTGGGTATTAGGGTTAGGGTTGGATATTAGGGTTAGGGTTGAGTATAAGGGTTAGGGATAGGTATTAGGGTTGGGTGTTAAGGTTTGGTATTAGGGTTGGGTGTTAGGGTTAGGTATTAGGGTTGGGTATTAGGGTTAGGGTTGGGTAATAGGGTTGGGTATTAGGGTTAGGGTTGGGTATTAGGGTTAGGGTTGTGTATTAGGGTTAGTTATTAGGGTTAGGGTTGGGTATTAGGGTTAGGGTTGGGTATAAGGGTTAGGGATAGGTATTAGGTTTGGGTATTAGGGATTGGTTTTAGGGTTGGGTATTAGGGTTAGTGATAGGTATTAGGGTTGGGTATTAGGGTTGGGTATTAGGGTTAGGGTTGGGTATTAGGGTTGGGTATTAGGGTTAGGGTAGGGTATTCGGGTTGGGTATTAGGGTTAGGGTTGGGTATTAGGGTTAGGTATTAGGGTTGGGTATTAGGGTTAGGGTTGGGTATTAGGGATAGGTATTAGGGTTGGGTAGTAGGGTTAGGGTTGGGTATTAGGGTTAGGTATTAGGGTTAGTTATTAGGGTTAGGTTTGGGTATTAGGGTTAGCGTTGGGTGTTAGGGTTGGGTTAAGGTTAGGGATAGGTATTAGGGTTGGGTATTAGGGTTAGGGTTAGTGTATTAGGGTTGAGTATTAGGGTTAGGTTTGGGTATTAGGGTTAGTTATTAGGGTTAGGGTTTGGTGTTAGGGTTAGGGATAGCTATTAGGGTTGGGTATTAGGGTTAGGGATAAGTATTAGGGTTAGGGTTAGGTATTAGGGTTGGGTATTTGGGTTGGGTATTAGGGTTAGGGTTGGGTATTAGGGTTAGGGTTGGGCATTAGGGTTAGGGTTGGGTATTAGGGTTGGGTATTGGGGTTAGGGATAGGTATTAGGGTTAGGGTTAGGATTGGGTATTAGGGTTAGGGTTGGGTATTAGGGTTAGGGATAGGTATTAGGGTTGGTTATTAGGGTTAGGGTTGGGTATTAGGGTTGGGTATTAGGGTTAGGGTTAGGAATTAGGGTTGGGTATTAGGCTTAGGGTTGGGTATTAGGGTTAGGGATAGGTATTAGGGTTGGGTATTAGGGTTAGTGATAGGTATTAGGGTTGGGTATTAGGGTTAGGGTTGGGTATTAGGGTTAGGGTTGGGTATTAGGGTTAGGGTTAATTATTAGGGTTAGTTATTAGGGTTAGGGTTGGGTATTAGGGTTAGGGTTGGGTATTAGGGTTAGGGATAGGTATTAGGGTTGGGTATTGGGGTTAGGGTTGGGTATTAGGGTTGGGTATTAGGGTTAGGGTTGGGTATTAGGGTTAGTTATTAGGGTTAGGTGTTAGGGTTAGGGATGGGTGTATTAGGGTTAGGGTTAGGGTTAGGGTTATGGTTAGGTATTCGGGTTAGGGATAGGTATTAGGGTTGGGTATTAGGGTTAGGGATAGGTATTAGGGTTGGGTATTAGGGTAGGGATAGGTATTAGGGTTGGGTATTAGGGTTAGGGTTGGGTATTAGGGTTGAGTATTAGGGTTAGGGTTGGGTATTAGGGTTAGGTTTGGGTATTAGGGTTAGGGTTGGGTATTAGTGTTAGGGTTGGGTATTAGGGTTAGGGTTGGGTATTAAGGTTAGTTATTAGGGTTAGGGTTGGGTATTAGGGTTAGGGTTGGGTATTAGGGTTAGGGTTGGGTATTAGGGTTGGGTATTAGGGTTAGGGTTGGGTATTAGGGTTAGGGATAGGTATTAGGGTTGGGTGTTAGGGTTTGGTATTAGTATTGGGTGTTAGGGTTAGGGATAGGTATTAGGGTTGGGTATTAGGGTTAGGGTTGGGTATTAGGGTTAGGGTTGGGTATTAGGGTTGGGTATTAGGGTTAGGGATAGGTATTAGGGTTAGGGTTGGGTATTAGGGTTAGGGTTGGGTATTAGAGTTAGGGATAGGTATTAGGGTTGGGTGTTAGGGTTACGTATTAGGGTTGGGTGTTAGGGTTAGGTATTAGGGTTGGGTGTTAGGGTTAGGTATTAGGGTTGGGTGTTAGGGTTAGGTATTAGGGTTGGGTATTAGGGTAAGGGATAGGTATTAGGGTTAGGGTTGGGTATTAGGGATAGGTATTAGGGTTGGGTAGTAGGGTTAGGGTTGGGTATTAGGGTTAGGGTTGGGTATTAGGGTTAGTTATTAGGGTTAGGTTTGGGTATTAGGGTTAGCGTTGGGTATTAGGGTTAGGGTTGGGTTAAGGTTAGGGATAGGTATTAGGGTTGGGTATTAGGGTTAGGGTTAGTGTATTAGGGTTTAGTATTAGGGTTAGGGTTGGGTATTAGGGTTAGTTATTAGGGTTAGGGTTTGGTGTTAGGGTTAGGGATAGCTATTAGGGTTGGGTATTAGGGTTAGGGATAAGTATTAGGGTTAGGGTTAGGTATTAGGGTTGGGTATTAGGGTTAGGGTTGGGTATTTGGGTTGGGTATTAGGGTTAGGGTTGGGTATTAGGGTTAGGGTTGGGCATTAGGGTTAGGGTTGGGTATTAGGGTTGGGTATTAGGGTTAGGGATAGGTATTAGGGTTAGGGTTAGGGTTGGGTATTAGGGTTAGGGTTGGGTATTAGGGTTAGGGATAGGTATTAGGGTTGGGTATTAGGGTTAGGGTTGGGTATTAGGGTTGGGTATTAGGGTTAGGGTTGGGAATTAGGGTTGGGTATTAGGCTTAGGGTTGGGTATTAGGGTTAGGGATAGGTATTAGGGTTGGGTATTAGGGTTAGTGATAGGTATTAGGGTTGGGTATTAGGGTTAGGGTTGGGTATTAGGGTTAGGGTTGAGTATTAGGGTTAGGGTTAATTATTAGGGTTAGTTATTAGGGTTAGGGTTGGGTATTAGGGTTAGGGTTGGGTATTAGGGTTAGGGATAGGTATTAGGGTTGGGTATTAGGGTTAGGGTTAGGTATTAGGGTTAGTTATTAGGGTTAGGGTTGGGTGTTAGGGTTAGGGATGGGTGTATTAGGGTTAGGGTTAGGTATTAGGGTTGGGTGTTAGGGTTATGGTTAGGTATTCGGGTTAGGGATAGGTATTAGGGTTGGGTATTAGGGTTAGGGATAGGTATTAGGGTTGGGTATTAGGGTAGGGATAGGTATTAGGGTTGGGTATTAGGGTTAGGGTTGGGTGTTAGGGTTGAGTATTAGGGTTAGGGTTGGGTATTAGGGTTAGGTTTGGGTATTAGGGTTAGGGTTGGGTATTAGGGTTAGGGTTGGGTATTAGGGTTGGGTATTAGGGTTAGGGTTGGGTATTAGGGTTAGTGTATTAGGGTTAGGGTTGGGTATTAGGGTTAGGGTTGGGTATTAGGGTTAGGGTTGGGTATTAGGGTTGGGTATTAGGGTTAGGGTTGGTTATTAGGGTTAGGGATAGGTATTAGGGTTGGGTGTTAGGGTTTGGTATTAGTATTGGGTGTTAGGGTGAGGGATAGGTATTAGGGTTGGGTATTAGGGTTAGGGTTGGGTATTAGGGTTAGGGTTGGGTATTAGGGTTGGGTATTAGGGTTAGGGATAGGTATTAGGGTTAGGGTTGGGTATTAGGGTTAGGGTTGGGTATTAGAGTTAGGGATAGGTATTAGGGTTGGGTGTTAGGGTTACGTATTAGGGTTGGGTGTTAGGGTTAGGTATTATGGTTGGGTGTGAGGGTTAGGTATTAGGGTTGGGTATTAGGGTAAGGGATAGGTATTAGGGTTAGGGTTGGGTATTAGGGTTTGGTATTAGGGTTAGGGTTGGGTATTAGGGTAAGGTATTAGGGTTAGGGATAGGTATTAGGGTTGGGTATTAGGGTTAGGGTTGCTTATTAGGGATAGGTATTAGGGTTGGGTAGTAGGGTTAGGGTTGGGTATTAGACTTAGTTATTAGGGTTAGGGTTGGGTATTAGGGTTAGTTATTAGGGTTGGGTCTTAGGGTTAGGGTTGGGTATTAGGGTTAGGGTTGGGTTAGGGATAGGTTTTAGGGTTGGGTATTAGGGTTAGGGTTGGGTATTAGGGTTGGGTATTAGGGTTGGGTATTAGTTTTAGGGTTGGGTATTAGGGTTGGGTATTAGGGTTAGGGTTGGGTATTAGGGTTAGTTATTAGGGTTGGGTATTAGGGTTAGGGTTGGGTATTAGGGTTAGGGTTGGGTATTAGGGTTGGGTATTAGGGTTAGGGTTGGGTGTTAGGGTTAGGGATAGGTATTAGGGTTTGGTATTAGGGTTAGGGAGAGGTATTAGGGTTAGGGTTAGGTATTAGGGTTGGGTATTAGGGTTAGGGTTGGGTATTAGGGTTGGATATTAGGGTTAGGGATAGGTATTAGGGTTAGGGTTGGGTATTAGGGTTAGGGATAGGTATTAGGGTTGGGTATTAGGGTTAGAGTTGGGTGTTAGGGTTAGGTATTAGGGTTGGGTGTTAGGGTTAGGTTTGGGTAATAGGGTAAGGGATAGGTATTAGGGTTAGGGTTGGGTATTAGGGTTGGGTATTAGGGTTAGGGTTGGGTATTAGGGTAAGGTATTAGGGTTGGGTATTAGGGATAGGTATTATGGTTGGGTAGTAGGGTTAGGGTTGGGTATTAGGGTTAGTTATTAGGGTTAGGGTTGGGTATTAGGGTTAGGGTTAGTGTATTAGGTTTAGGGTTAGGGTTAGGGTTGCGTATTTGGGTTAGGGTTGGGTATTAGGGTTAGTTATTAGGGTTAGGGTTGGGTGTTAGGGTTGGGTGTTAGGGTTAGGGATAGGTATTAGGGTTGGGTATTAGGGTTAGGGTTGGGTATTAGGGTTGGGTATTAGGGTTAGTTATTAGAGTTAGGTATTAGGGTTAGGGTTGGGTATTAGGGTTAGGGATAGGTATTAGGGTTGGGTATTAAGGTTAGGGATATGTATTAGGGTTGGGTATTAGGGTTAGGGTTGGGTATTAGGGTTAGGGTTGGGTATTAGTGTTAGTTATTAGGGTTAGTTATTAGGGTTATGGTTGGGTGTTAGGGTTAGGGATGGGTGTTAGGGTTAGGTATAAGGGTTGGGTGTTAGGGTTATGGTTAGGTATTAGGGTTAGGGGTAGGTATTAGGGTTGGGTATTAGGGTTAGGGATAGGTATTAGGGTTGGGTATTAGGGTAAGGGATAGGTATTAGGGTTAGGGTTGGTTATTAGGGTTAGGGTTGGTTATTAGGGTTAGGGTTGGGTATTAGGGTTAGTTATTAGGGTTAGGGATAGGTATTAGGGTTGGGTATTAGGGTTAGGGTTGGGTATTAGGGTTAGTTATTAGGGTTAGTTATTAGGGTTAGGATTTTATAATGATTTTATTAGGGTTAGGGTTGGGTATTAGGGTTAGGGTTAGGTATTAGGGTTGGGTATTAGGGTTAGTTATTAGGGTTAGGGTTGGGTATTAGGGTTAGGGATAGTTATTAGGGTTGGGTATTAGGGTTAGGGATAGGTATTAGGGTTAGGGTTATTTATTAGGGTTAGGGTTGGGTGTTAGGGATGGTTGTTAGGGTTAGGGATAGGTATTAGGGTTATGGTTAGGTATTAGGGTTAGGGATAGGTATTAGGGTTGGGTATTAGGGTTAGGGTTGGGTATTAGGGTTAGGGTTGGGTATTAGGGTTAGTTATTAGGGTTAGGGTTGGGTATTAGGGTTAGGGTTGGGTATTAGGGTTAGGGTTGGGTTAGGGATAGGTATTAGGGTTGGGTATTAGGGTTAGGGTTGGGTATTAGGGTTAGGTTTGGGTATTAGGGTTGGGTATTAGGGTTGGGTATTAGGGTTAGTTATTAGGGTTAGGGTTGGGTATTATGGTTAGGGTTGGGTATTAGGGTTGGGTATTAGGGTTAGGGTTGGGTGTTAGGGTTTGGTATTAGGGTTGGGTGTAAGGGTTAGGGATAGGTATTAGGGTTGGGTATTAGGGTTAGGGAGAGGTATTAGGGTTGGGTATTAGGGTTGAGGTTGGGTATTAGGGTTGGGTATTAGGGTTAGGGTTAGGTATTAGGGTTAGCGTTGGGTATTAGGGTTAGGTATTAGGGTTAGGGATCGGTATTAAGGTTGGGTATTAGGGTTAGAGTTGGGTGTTAGGGTTACGTATTAGGGTTGGGTGTTAGGGTTAGGGTTGGGTATTAGGGTTGGGTATTAGGGTTAGGGTTGGGTATTAGGGTTAGGTATTAGGGTTAATGTTGGGTATTAGGGTTAGCTATTAGGGTTGGGTATTAGGGTTAGGTATTAGGGTTAGGGTTGGGTATTAGGGTTAGTTATTAGGGTTAGGGTTGGGTATTAGGGTTAGGGATAGGTATTAGGGTTGGGTATTAGGGTTAGGGTTAGTTATTAGGGTTAGGGTTGGGTATTAGGGTTAGTTATTAGGGTTAGGGATAGGTATTAGGGTTGGGTATTAGGGTTAGGGTTGGGTATTAGGGTTGGGTATTAGGGTTAGAGTTGGGTGTTAGGGTTACGTATTAGGGTTAGGGTTGGGTATTGGGGTTAGGTATTAGGGTTAATGTTGGGTATTAGGGTTAGCTATTAGGGTTGGGTATTAGGGTTAGGGTTGGGTATTAGGGTTAGTTATTAGGGTTAGTTATTAGGGTTAGGGTTGGGTATTAGGGTTAGGGTTAGGTATTAGCGTTATGGATAGGTATTAGGGTTGGGTATTAGGGTTAGTTATTAGGGTTAGGGTTGGGTATTAGGGTCAGGGTTGGGTATTAGGGTTAGGGATAGGTATTAGGGTTGGGTATTAGGGTTAGGGATACGTATTAGGGTTGGGTATTAGGGTTAGGAATTAGGGTTAGGGTTGGGTATTAGGGTTAGTTATTAGGGTTAGGGTTGGGTATTAGGGTTAGGGATAGGTATTAGGGTTGGGTATTAGGGTTAGGGATAGGTATTAGGGTTGGGTATTAGGGTTAGGGTTAGTTATTAGGGTTAGGGATGGGTGTTAGGGTTAGGGATAGGTATTAGGGTTGGGTGTTAGGGTTATGGTTAGGTATTAGGGTTAGGGATAGGTATTAGGGTTGGGTTATAGGGTTAGGGATAGGTATTAGTGTTGGGTATTAGGGTTAGGGTTGGGTTAGGGATAGGTATTAGGGTTGGGTATTAGGGTTAGGGTTTGGCATTAAGGTTAGGGTTGGGTGTTAGGGTTGGGTATTAGGGTTAGTTATTAGGGTTGGGTATTAGGGTTAGGGTTGGGTATTAGGGTTGGGTATTAGGGTTAGGGTTGGGTGTTAGGTATTAGGGTTGGGTGTTAGGGTTAGGGTTGGGTGTTAGGGTTAGGGTTGGGTGTTAGGGTTGGGTATGAGGGTTAGGGTATTAGGGTTTGTTATTAGGGTTGGGTATTAGGGTTGGGTATTAGGGTTAGGGTTGGGTATTAGGGATAGGTATTAGGGTTGGGTAGTAGGGTTAGTTATTAGGGTTAGGGTTGGGTATTAGGGTTAGGGTTGGGTATTAGGGTTAGTGTATTAGGGTTGGGTATTAGGGTTAGGGTTGGGTATTAGGGTTAGTTATTAGGGTTAGGGTTGGGTATTAGGGTTAGTTATTAGGGTTGGGTGTTAGGGATAGGTATTAGGGTTGGGTATTAGGGATAGGTATTAGGGTTAGTGATAGGTATTAGGGTTGGGTATAAGGGATAGGGATTAGGGTTGGGTATTAGGGTTAGTTATTAGGGTTAGGGTTGGGTATTAGGGTTAGGTATTAGGGTTGGGTATTAGGGTTAGGGTTGGGTATTAGGGTTGGGTATTAGGGATAGGTATTAGGGTTGGGTTGTAGGGTTAGGGTTGGGTATTAGGGTTAGGGTTGGGTATTAGGGTTAGTTATTAGGGTTAGGTATTAGGGTTGGGGGTTAGGGTTAGGGTTGGGTTAGGTATTAGGGTTGGGTATTAGGGTTAGGGTATTAGGGTTGGGTATTAGGGTTAGTTATTAGGGTTAGGGTTGGGTATAAGGGTTAGTTATTAGGGTTAGGTGTTAGGGATAGGTATTAGGGTTGGGTGTTAGGGTCAGGTATTAGGGTTGGGTATTAGGGTTGGGTATTAGGGACAGGGATAGGTATTAGGGTTGGGTATTAGGGATAGGTATTAGGGTTGGGTATTAGGGTTAGGGTTGGGTATTAGGGTTAGGTATTATGGTTAGGGATAGGTATTAGGGTTAGGGTATTAGGGTTGGGTATTAGGGTTAGGGTTGGGTATTAGGGTTAGGGATAGGTATTAGGGTTGGGTATTAGGGTTAGGGTTGGTTATTAGGGTTAGGGTTGGGTATTAGGGTTGGTTGTTAGGGTTAGGGATTAGGGTTAGGGTTGGGTATTAGGGATAGGTATTAGGGTTGGGTATTAGGGTTAGTGTATTAGGGTTAGGTATTTGGGCTGGGTGTTGAGTATTAGGGTTAGGTATTAGGGCTGGATATTAGGGTTAGGGGTCGGTATTAGGATTGGGTATTTGGGTTAGGGTTGGGTATTAGGGTTGGGTATTAGAGTTAGGTATTAGGGTTGGGTGTTGAGTATTAGGGTTAGGTTTAGGTATTAAGGTAGGGCATTAGGGTTGGGTATTAGGGTTGGGTATTAGGGTTGGGGTATTAGGGGTGGGTATTAGGGTTAGGTTTAGGTATTAAGGTTGTGCATTAGGGTTAGGGTTGGGTATCAGGGTTAGGTATCAGGATTAGGGTTGGGTATTAGGGTTAGGGGTGGGTATTAGGGTTAGGGTTAGGTATTAGGGTTGGGTATTAGGGTTAGGTATTAGGGTTAATGTTGGGTATTAGGGTTAGCTATTAGGGTTAGGGTTATGTATTAGGGTTGGGTATTAGGGTTAGGGTTATGTATTAGGGTTGGGTATTAGGGTTAGGGTTATGTATTAGGATTAGGGTTGTTGTTGGGTATTAGGGTTAGGTAATAGGGTTAGGGGTAGGTATTAGGGTTGGATATTAGGGGTGGGTATTAGGGTTAATGTTGGGTATTAGGGTTGGGGGTAGGTATTAGGGTTGGGCATTAGGGTTAGGGTATTAGGGTTGGGCATTAGGGTTGGGTATTAGGGTTATGGTTGGGTATTAGGGGTGGGTATTAGGGTTTGGGGTTGCATATTAGGGTTAGGTATTAGGATTAGGTTTGGGTATTAGGGTTAGGTATTAGGGTTGGGGGTAGGTATTCGGGTTAGGTTAAGGTATTAAGGTTGGGTATTAGGGTTAGGTATTAGGGTTGGGTGTTAGGGTTGGGTATTAGGGCTAGGTATAGGGTTGGGTATTAGGGTTAGGGTTATGTATTACGATTAGGTATTAGGGTTAGGTATTAAGGTTAGGGTAGTATTAGGGTATTGGGGTAGGTATTAGGGTTGGATATTAGGGGTGGGTATTAGGGTTAATGTTGGGTATCAGGGTTGGGTATTAGGGTTGGGTATTAAGAGTAGTATTAGGGAATTAGGGGTAGGTATTAGGGTTGGGTATTAGGGTTAGGGTTGGGAATTAGGGTTAGGGTATTAGGGTTATGTATTAGGATTAGGGTTGGGTATTAGGGTTAGGGTATTAGGGTTAGGTATTAGGGTTGGGTATTAGGCTTAGGGGTGTGTATTAGGTAAGATAGGGTTAGGATTGGGTGTTAGGTATAAGGATTAGGGTATTAGGGTTAGGTATTAGGGTTTGGGTATTAGGGTTGGGTATTAGAATTAGGGGTGATATTAGGGTTAGGATTGGGTATTTGTGGTGGGTTTTAGGGTTTGGTATTAGGGTTATGTGTGGGTATGAGGGTTAGAGTTGAGTATTAGCGCTTGGGTATTAGAGTTAGGTATTATGGTTAGGGTTGTGTATTTGGGTTAGGTATTAGACTTAGGGTGGGTATTAGGGTTAGGTATTAGGGTTTGGGTTGGGTATTAGGGTTATGTGTGGGTATTAGGGTTAGGTATTAGGGTTCAGGTTGGCTATTAGGGTTAGGTATTATAGTTGGGTATTAGGGTTAGATATTAGGGTTAGGATTGGGTATTCGGTTTGGGTATTATGGTTAGGGTTGGGCATTAGGGTTGGGTATTAGGGTTAGGTATTATTGTTGGGTATTAGGGTTAATGTTGGGTATTAGGGTTGGGGGTAGGTATTAGATTTAGGGGTGGGTATTAGGGTTATATATTAGGGTTAGGGATGGGTATTACGGATAGGTATTAGGGTTCGGGTTGGGTATTAGGCTTAGGGTTGGGAATTAGGGCTAGATATTAGGGTTAGGATTGGGTATTAGGGTTGGGTATTAGGATTAATGTATTAGGGTTGGGTTAGGGTTGAGTATTAGGATTAATATATTAGGGCTAGGGTAGTGTATTCGGGTTGGGTATTAGTGTTAGAGTTAGGTATTATAGTTAGGGTATTAGGTTTAGTGTGTTAGGGTTGGGGTTAGTGTATTAGGGTTAGAGATGGGTATTAGTGTATTAGAGTTAGGGTTACTGTTTAAGGTTAGTGTTGGGGTTAGGATTTAAGGTTGTAAAAAAATAGGGATGTGAAGATTAAGGGTTGCTGTGTATTAGGGTTCGGGTTTTGTGGGGCTGTGGCCATACAGGGTTATAGGGAAGGGCGAAGATTTTGCTACTTTGTTACCAAAGCGAGGGGGTAGTTTAGGGGTTGGGTTTAGATTTGGTGTTAGGACTTTGAGGGTTGGAATAATAAAGGGTTCTGAAGATTAAGGGTTGCTGATTTTTTGTAGGGGTGTGGCTATACAGAGTTATGGGGAAAGGTAAATACTTGGCAATTGTGTTTGGAGATGAATACCAGAAAGGCTTTGTGTTCTTTGTTCCCTAACAAGTGTGTATTAGTGTTAGAATTTAGGGTTGGAAAAATATAGGGTTGGGAAGATTGAGGGTTGCTGTGATTTTGCGGGGTTGTGGCCATACAGAGCTATAGGGAAGGGTGAAGATTCTGGTATTTTGGTACCAAAGGAAGGGATAGGGTTAGGGCGAGTGTGAAGAGTGTACGGGTTGGTTTTAGGACTTTGAGGATTGGAAAAAGATTGGGAATATTGAGCATTGCTGATGTTTTATAGGGGTGTGGCTGTATAGTGTTAGGGAAAAGGTAAGGATTGGTACTTGTGTTAGTAGATGAATATAGGAAAGGCGAGAGAAAGCCTGTTATCTTTGTTCCCTAACAATTGTAATCCAATTGTAAAATAGTTTAAAAATAATTTGGAAGCTCTTTGCACCCTTTGCATGTGCTGAGGCACCCTTAGAGGTAAAGAGCTAGCTTTTACCCCACTACTCCATACTTGGACATTGAGGGCTAGATCCTTTGTGTACAGAGTGGAGTTACTCCTCAACTTACATGCTCCAAGCGACCAGGCTCTACTGTCTGTCCTCCGTAAAGGGGTCATGCCTTCTTCCCCACATTACAGTCGAGCCGGAGCTAGCAGACGGGACAGTAGCGAAAAGCTTATCTCCTGTCTTGCTGGTAAACATTTAATGTGTGCATTTTGTAGTGCAGGGGGTCCAACTTACCTTACTCACCTCATGAAGAGATCAGGTTTAGATATTCATAATCCATCCCACTGCTTAAAACAAAGTTCATAACATTTGTGCTTTATCAGATTAGTAACTATAGCTAATAATTCTGTCCACTCAAGTATTTGTATGCTGAAAATTGCTTTTAATGGTATCTGTCAGAATGCCATGTATCCTGACATTTGATATGATCTTAAAAATATTCCCAAAACAGACGCAGAATGTTTCAGATACGTATGGTTTAATATGCATGCATCCTACTTAACTTACAGTCAGTGTATGTCGCATTTGTCTATATTACAAGAAAATTATTACTAAGCACATACATGCTGTATTATTGTTTACATAGGCATAAGCTGATGTGCTAGAATGCTACTAACAAATTGTTGTTTAGTGTAGGAATGTATTTGCATCAAATGCAAAATCAAATAAGGGTAGGGTCCTCATTACATCTTGTATCTATTATGGGTGTTGAATAAATAACGAGTGAGCAACACTTTAGTATTCAAACAGTAAGTAGGGATGAGACATGCCATAGCACATATTATACCCCCATAACAGGGACAGACTGTGAGAAAAAAAAAACCCTAGCAAAAAGAATCAAAGCAACCCAATTCAGGTATGGGATTGGTTAACTGGAAACCCATTATACAGAAAGCTCCAAATTACGGAAAGGTCATCTCAGATCGACTCCATTACAATCAAACAATCCAAATGTTTAAAATTGATTTCAGTTGCTCTGTTATAATAAAACAGAGCATTGTACTTGAGCCAAACTAAAATATAATTAGTCTTTAGTGGGAGCAAAATCATATTATTGGGATTATTTAATGTTTATTCAATGTTTACATGATTTTTTAGTAGACAAAGTATGTAGATCAAAATTTTGGAAAGATATGTTATCTGGAAAACCCCAGGTCTCAAGCATTCTGAATAACAGGGCCAATACATGTATTCATGTGTGACATTGGCAACCAAGCTCCACCACCAACACAAGCTAAAAAGAAAGCATTGATGATCAAGGCCCACCAATAAAATTAGAGGGAAGAATTAGTCAGGGCCTCTGAAAAAAGCCAACAAAAATATTTGGTGACCAGCCCCCAGTTAAAAAATCATTGGTGGCCAGAGTTCCCCATTGAAATTTTTTTAAAAAAAGATCACTCAGTGGAAACCTTTAAAATTTGGCAGTTAAAAGTTCCAGAAGCACTTTGAAAAAATGTAGAGGAGCTACAGTCACAAGAGAAATAGGCGACATCTAGTTGTGTTTGTCAGCAACAGCAGCCTCATTAAATCTACAGTATCGAGACAGCAGGCTGTGCAGAGAGGACCGTGTGGCCCATTTACATTGCACAGCAGCCCAACAGGCATTAGCCCAAATTCACAGATCGCCAGTCCCTAACCCCATAATAACAGGGAAATCAGTATTTGACCCAAGTAGGGGGTGACACTATAGCTTGCACAAAAGACCAATAATAAGGGGTACCTACTATATAGTATAAATGGGGTAAGAAACACTGTATCATGCATTATACACCCATATTATGGGGTGTCCTGTGTAATAAAGGTAGTAGAGTACAAGTGGGGGTGACACATAATGTGTAGAGTGCAGGGAGTGGGAGGCATACAGTAATATATTATAAAGCTATAATAAGTGAGTGATCAGTATAATAAAGGCAGTAGTATAATAAAGGTAGTTTGTATTAATTGAGCCAAAATAGTACACATAGGGGTGAGACACACTGTATTTTGCACCAGAGCCACTGAAAAATAGTCAATCTTAATAGAACCTTAGTGTGTACCCTTTGAGTTAACTTTAAGTATGACAGATAGTGACAGTTGGTTTTCATTCTTTACTATTTTTCAGTTTAGTTGTTTTATTCAGAAGCTCTTCAGTTTGCAATTTCATCAGTCTGGTTACTAGGGTCCAATTTACCACAGCAACCATGCACTGGTTTAAATAAGAAACTAGAATATGACTAGACGAGGACCCGAATATAAGTAAAGTAATCCAATAAACAGAAATAAATGTGTCGCCTTACAGAGCATTTGTTCTTTAGATGGAGTCAGCCAGCCCAATTGGAAAGCTGAAAAGAGTAAGATATTTTAAAACATGTAAAACTATAAATAACAGCCAATTAGAAAATCATCTCCTGTTCCTGAAATTATATAAAACGTTAGTGTAGTAGAAGGCTGCTCTTTAAAAGGGCTGTTTTATCTCAATACAGACCTATGATCACAAGTAAATGTTTATTCCATGTCATTTTCATCACTAGCATAATGGGAAATTTTAAAGTGGGTTACAGTACTGATCCTTCATAGAGCACACATATTTTAGAATGACAATTATATATTTTAAAATGTTTTCGTTGCTTTTAATAGAGCAACAGCATTCAGGAAATATTGAAATATTTTAATCAAAAATATGCTACAGTAATGTAACTAACCTTTCTGAATGAAGTTTAGAGCCAGATTTCCTATCAGCGCATCTGTCAGACCCAGTTGAGGGTGCAGGCCTTGGTGTGATCACAACGCCGGTAGTTTTGCTATTAACTATGCTTAAAATGCAGCTTTATTATGATGGGATTGTTGTGAGCAGTTGTGCAGTTAACTCACAAGAGGGTCTCCCCACTCCATCCTCTCGACTCCTATAGGAAAGTCTCTGGGTGCTGACACCAGAACCAATAACAAGAAGCCATAAAATACTCATCATTCACAGGTTCAGTAAACCCTTCTCTCATTCCAATAATGTTCTGCTCCTGAAAACACATAAAGCATTAATTAGTATAGCAATATAAACATCTTGTCAAGGGTCTATCACTACCAAGTTGAGAAGTCTGGGCCAAGGGTTAAGGATGCTTTAACCTTTTCGCTGCCAGTAATGAATTGGGGTTGAATACTGAAAAAATATTGTGTACTTTTTCTGGAGATATAACAACAATTTTGAGTCAAATATGTAATTAAAAAAATGTGATGTGGTGTAGTTTTTGCTCTAAATGTAGTTTCCATCCTACAGATCACCCGAAAACGCAACATAATTTTTCAGAATTTTGCTTTTATTTCTGAAACATCACCAAAGTATCAAAGTCAGAAGGGAATTTGTGAAAATACTCAAATAGAAATTTTCAAATTAACCCAAATATCAAAAAACAAGTTTTCCTGAAGAAAACGATGCCCCACATGTATCGGTGTACCTAAAGAAGTGGCCTCCAAACGCCCCAAAACAAGGGCAATACAGAAGGGCAGTTAGCTATAAAGTTGGGTCTGCGCTCCATGTGCACACCTTACAGGTCTTTAGTCTAAAGTGCACACCTATAGCTATTCAACATCACCATCCTTGCTTTCTTATATGCAGATCTGTGG
Source organism: Xenopus petersii (assembly GCA_038501925.1). Classification (NCBI taxonomy): domain Eukaryota; kingdom Metazoa; phylum Chordata; class Amphibia; order Anura; family Pipidae; genus Xenopus; species Xenopus petersii. The sequence continues at coordinate 20,674 of CM076676.1, forward strand.
GTACAGTTCTCCATAGAATTTGTGGTTTCACCCAAAATAAACAAAAGAAAAGTTCCAAAGATAGATTTCTCCCCAGAATTGCAATGAGAACTAAAAAAAAACCTGCTAAGTATCAATCTCCAACTTCTCCTGAACAAAATGATACCCTGCATGTATGGGTGCACCTAAAGATGCGGCCACGAAACACCCCAAAACAGAATAAATACACAAGAGCAATTTCAGCTGGAAAGTTTGGGGCTGCTCTCTAGGTGCACACCTTGTGGTTTTTTAGTTTAAATACCCCCTTACCTATTGCTTAAAAGTGCACACCTGTAGCTATTCAGGGACGCTATCCTTCCTATACGTGCATATCTGTGGAAGCAGTTCTCCGTAGAAGTTTGTGGTTTGACCAAAAAAAAGTAAAACAACTTCCAAAGTTATATTTCTCCCCAAAATTGCCATGACAAGAAAAAAACATGCTAAGTATCAATCTCCAAATTCTTCCAAACAAAATTATACACTGCATGTATAGGTGCAGCTAATGACGCGACCTCCAAACACCCCAAAACAAGGTCAATACACAATAGCAATTTTAGCTGGAAAGTTTGGGGCTGCGCTTTAGGTGCACACCTTGCAGTTCTTCAGTCTAAACACCCCCTTACCTGTGAAATACCCCACCACAAACTATATATTGCTTGAAAGTCCATACCTGTAGATAATCAGTGGCACCATCCTTGCTTTCCTACATGCAGATCTGTGGGCACAGTTCTCCATAGCAGTTTGAGATTTGACCTAACATAAAGAAAAAAAGTTCAGAAGTTAGATTTCTCCCCAAAATTGTCATGACAAGAAAAGAAACCTGCCGAGTATCAATCTCCAACTTCTCCCGAACAAAAAGATACCCTGTATGTATGGGTGCACCTATAGACGTGGCCTCCAAACACCCCAAAACAGGGTCAATACACAAAAGCAATTTCAGTTGGAAAGTTTAGGGCTGCGCTTTAGGTGCACACCTTGCAGTTCTTCAGTCTAAACACCCCCTTACCTGTGAAATACACCCCACAAACTATAAATTGCTTGAAAGAGAATACCGGTAGCTATTCAGTGGCACCATCCTTGCTTACCTACAAACAGATCTGTGGGCACAGTTCTCTGTAGAACTGCATGTATGGGTGCACCTAAAGACGCAGCCTTCAAACACCCCAAAACAGGGTCAATACACAAGAGCAATTTCAGCTGGAAAGCTTGGGACTGCGCTCTAGGTGCACACCTTGCAGATCTTCAGTCTAAACACCCCCTTAACTGTGAAATACCCCCATAAACTATATATATTACTTGAAAGTGAACACTTGCAGCTATTCAGAGGCACCATCCTTGCTTACCTACAAGCAGCTCTGTGGGCACAGTTCTCCATAGAACTGCATGTATGGGTGCACCTAAAGACGCGGCCTCCAAACTCCCCAAAACAGGATCAATAGACAAGAGCAAATTCAGCTGGAAAGTTTGTGGTTGCACTCCAGGTGCACACCTTGCAGTTCTTTAGTCTAACACCCCCTTACCTGTGAAATAACCTCCACAAACTATATAATGCTTGAAAGTGAATATCTGTAGCTATTCAGCGGTGCCATCTTTGCTTTCCTACATGCAGATCTATGGGCGCAGTTCTATGTAGAAGTTTGTGGTTTGACCTAAAATAAAGAAAAGAAAAGTTCCAAAGTTAGATTTCTCCCCAAAATTGCCATGAAAACTAAAAACAACCCGCTAAGAATGAATCTCCAACTGACAAAATGATACCCTGCATGTATGAATCCCAAAACAGGGTCAATACACAAGAGCAATTTCAGCTGGAAAGCTTGGGACTGCGCTCTAGGTGCACACCTTGCAGTTCTTCAGTCTAAACACCCCCTTACTTGTGAAATACCCCCCCACAAACTATATATTGCTGGAAAGTCCACACATGTAGCTATTCAGAGGCACCATCCTTGCTTTCCTACATGCAGATCTGTGGGCACAGTTCTCCATAGCAGTTTTAGGTTTGACCTAACAAAGAAAAAAAAGTTCAAAAGTTAGATTTCTCCCCAAACTTGTCATGACAAGAAAAGAAACCTGCTAAAAAACAATCTCCAACTTCTCCTGAACAAAATGATACCCTGCATGTATGGGTGTACCTAAAGATGCGGCCTCCAAACTCCCCAAAACAGGGTCAATAGACAAGAGCAATTTCAGCTGGAAAGTTTGTGGTTGCCCTCCAGATGCACAACCTTGCAGTTCTTCAGTCTTAACACCCCCTTACCTGTGAAATACACCCCACAAACTATAAATTGCTTGAAAGTGAATACCTGTAGCTATTCAGCGGCACCATCCTTGCTTACCTATAAGTAGATCTGTGGGCACAGTTCTCCATAGAACTGCATGTATGGGTGCACCTAAAGATGCTGCCTCCAAACACCTCAAAACAGGGTCAATACACAAGAGCAATTTCAGCTGGAAAGTTTAGGGCTGTGCTTTAGGTGCACACCTTGCAGTTCTTCAGTCTAAACACCCCCTTACCTGTGAAATACCCCCAAGAAACTATATATTACTTGAAAGTGCACACCTGCAGCTATTCAGTGGAACCATGCTTGCTTTCCTACATGCAGATCTTTTTGACGCAGTTCTCTGTAGAACTGCATGTATGGGTGTACCTAAAGATGCAGCCTCCAAACTCCCCAAAACAGGGTAAATACACAAGAGCAATTTCAGCTGGAAAGTTTGGGGTTGCGCTCCAAGTGCACACCTTGCAGTTCTTCAGTCTAAACACCCCCTTACCTGTGAAATAACCCCCACAAACTATGTAATGCTTGAAAGTGAATATCTGTAGCTATTCAGCGGTGCCATCCTTGCTTTCCTACATGCAGATCTGTGGGCGCTATTCTCCATAGAAGTTTATAGTTTGACCTAAAATAAAGAAAAGAAAAGTTCCAAAGTTAAATTTCTCCCCAAAATTGCCATGACAACTAAAAACAACCTGCTAAGAATCAATCTCAAACTTCTCATTAACAAAATGATACCCTGCATGTATGGGTGCAACTAAATATGCGGCCACCAAACACCCCAAAACAGGGTCAATACACAAGAGCAATTTCAGTTGGAAAGCTTGGGACTGAGCTCAAGGTGCACACCTTGCAATTCTTCAATCTAAACACCATCTAACCTGTGAAATACCCCCCCCCAACTATATATTGTTTGAAAGTGAACACCGGCAGATATTCAGCGGCACCATCCTTGCTTTCCAACTGGCAGATGTGTGGACGCAGTTCTCCGTAGAACTGCATGTATGGGTACACCTAAAGACGCGGCCTCCAAACTCCTCAAAACAGGGTCAATACACAAGAGCAATTTCAGCTGGAAAGCTTGGGACTGCGCTCTAGGTGCACACCTTGCAGATCTTCAGTCTAAACACCCCCTTAACTGTGAAATACCCCCATAAACTATATATATTACTTGAAAGTGAACACCTGCAGCTATTCAGAGGCACCATCCTTGCTTACCTACAAGCAGCTCTGTGGGCGCAGTTCTCCATAGAACTGCATGTATGGGTGCACCTAATGACGCGGCCTCCAAACTCACCAAAACAGGGTCAATAGACAAGAGAAATTTCAGCTGGAAAGTTTGTGGTTGCACTCCAGGTGCACACCTTGCAGTTCTTTAGTCTAACACCATCTTACCTGTGAAATAACCTCCACAAACTATATAATGCTTGGAAGTGAATACCTTCAGCTATTCAGCAGTGCCATCCTTGATTTCCTACATGCAGATCTGTGGATGCAGCTCTCCATAGAAGTTTGTGGTTTGACCTAAAACAAAGAAAAGAAAAGTTCCAAAGTTAAATTTCTCCCCAAAATTGCCATGACAACTAAAAACAACCTGCTTAGAATCAATCTCCAAATTCTCCTTAACAAAATGATACCCTGCATGTATGGGTACAACTAAATATGCGGCCTCCAAACACGCCAAAACAGGGTCCATACACAAGAGCAATTTCAGCTGGAAAGCTTTGGACTGTGCTCTCGGTGCACACCTTGCAGTTCTTCCATCTAAACACCCCTTTACCTGTGAAATACCCCCCACAAACTATATATTGCTTGAAAGTGCACACCTGCAGCTATTCAACTGCACCATCCTTGCTTTCCTACATGCAGATCTGTGGGCATAGTTCTCCATAGAACTGCATGTATGGGTGCACCTAAAGACGCGGCCTCCAACCACCCCAAAACAGGGTCAATACACAAGAGTAATTTCAGCTGGAAAGTTTTGGACTGCGCTCTAGGTGCACACCTTGCAGTTCTTCAGTCTTAACACCCCTTTACCTGTGAAATACCCCCCACAAACTATATATATCCTTTGTAAGTGAACACCTGCAGCTATTCAGCGGCACCATCCTTGCTTTCCTACATGCAGATCTGTGGGTGCAGTTCTCCGTAGAACTGCATGTATGGGTGCACCTAAAGACGCAGCCTCCAAAATCCCCAAAACGGGGTCAACAGACGAGCAATTTCAGCTAGAAAGTTTGGGGTTGCACTTCAGGTGCACACCTTGCAGTTCTTTAGTCTAAACACCCCCTTACTTGTGAAATACCCCCCACAAACTATATATTGCTGGAACGTCCACATATGTAGCTATTAGGAGGCACCATCCTTGCTTTCCTACATGCAGATCTGTGGGCACAGTTCTCCATAGCAGTTTTAGGTTTGACCTAACAAAGGAAAAAAAAGTTCAAAAGTTAGATTTCTCCCCAAACTTGTCATGACAAGAAAAACAACCTGCTAAGAATCAATCTCCAACTTCTCCTGAACAAAATGATACCCTGCATGTATGGGTGCACCTAAAGATGCGGCCTCCAAACACCCCAAAACAGAATAAATACACAACAGCAATTTCAGCTGGAAAGTTTGGGGCTGCTCTCTAGGGGCATACCTTGCAGTTTTTTTAGTTTAAATACCCCCTTACCTATTGCTTAAAAGTGCACACCTGTAGCTATCCAGGGACGCTATCCTTCCTATACATGCATATCTGTGGGTGCAGTTCCCCGTAGAAGTTTGTGGTTTGACCAAAAAAAAAAGAAAAAAAAGTTCCAAAGTTATATTTCTCCCCAAAATTGCCATGACAAGAAAAAAAAATGCTAAGTATCAATCTCCAACTTCTTCCAAACAAAATTATACACTGCATGTATAGGTGCACCTAATCACGCAACCTCCAAACACCCCAAAACAAGATCAATACACAAGAGTATTTTAGCTGGAAAGTTTGGGGCTGCGCTTTAGGTGCACACCTTGCAGTTCTTCAGTCTTAACACCCCCTTACCGGTGAAATTCCCCACCACAAACTATATAATGCTTGAAAGTGAATACCTGCAGCTATACAGCGGTGCCATCCTTGCTTTCCTACATGCAGACCTGTGGGCACAGTTCTCCGTAGAAGTTTATGGTTTGACCTAAAATAAAGAAAAGTTCCAAAGTTAAATTTCTCCCCAAAATTGCCATGACAACTAAAAACAACCTGCTAAGAATCCATCTCAAACTTCTCCTTAACAAAATGATACCCTGCATGTATGGGTGCAACTAAATATGCGGCCTCCAAACACCCCAAAACAGGGTCAATACACAAGATCTTTTCAGCTGGAAAGCTTGGGACTGTGCTCTAGGTGCACACCTTGCAGTTCTTCCATCTAAACACCCCCTTATCTATGAAATACCCCCCACAAATGATCTATTGCTTGAAAGTGCACACATGTGGCTATTCAGCGGCACCATCCTTGCTTTCCTACATGCAGATCTTTGGGCGCAGTTCTCCATAGAACTGCATGTATGGGTGCACCTAAAGACGCAGCCTCCAAACTCCCCAAAACAGGCTCAATAGACAAGAGCAAATTCAGCTAGAAAGTTTGGGGTTGCGCTCCAGGTGCACATCTTGCAGTTCTTCAGTCTAAACACCCCATTACTTGTGAAATACCCCCACAAACTATATATTGCTGGAAAGTCCACACATGTAGCTATTCAGAGGCACCACCCTTGCTTTCCTACATGCAGATCTGTGGGCACAGTTCTCCATAGCAGTTTTAGGTTTGACCTAACAAAGAAAAAAAAGTTCAAAAGTTAGATTTCTCCCCAAACTTTTCATGACAAGAAAAACAACCTGCTAAGAATCAATCTCCAACCTCTCCTTAACAAAATGATACCCTGCGTGTATGGGTGCACCTAAAGATGCGGCCTCCAAACACCCCAAAACAGGGTCAATACACAAGCGCAATTTTAGCTGGAAAGTTTGGGACTGCGCTCTATGTGCACATCTTGCAGTTCTTTAGTCTTAACACCCCCTTACCTGTGAAATACCCCCCACAAACTATATATTGCTTGAAAGTGCACACCTGTAGCTATTCAGTGGTGCCATCCTCGATTTCCTACATGCAGATCTGTGGGTGCAGTTCTCCATAGAGTTTTGTGGTTTGACCTAAAATAAAGAATAAAAAAGTTCCAAAGTTAAATTTCTCCCCGCAATTGCCATAACAACTAAAAACAACCTGCCAAGAATCAATCTCCTACTTCTCCTTAACAAAATGATACACTGCATGTATGGGTGCAACTAAATATGCGGCCTCCAAACACGCCAAAACAGGGTCAATACATGAGCAATTTCAGCTGGAAAGCTTGGGACTGCGCTCAAGGTGCACACCTTGCAGTTCTTCCGTCTAAACACCCCCTTACCTGTGAAATACCCCCACAAATTATATATTGCTTGAAAGTGAACACCTTCAGCTATTCAGAGGCACCATCCTTGCTTTCCTACATGCAGATCTGTGGGCGCAGTTCTCCGTAGCAGTTTGTGGTTTGACCTAAAATAAAGAAAAAAAGGTTCCCAAAGTTAGATTTCTCACCAAAATTGTCATGACAAGAACAATATGATGCCCTGCATGTATGGGTGCACCTAAAGACATGACCTCCAAATACCCCAAAACTGGGTCAATATACAAGCCATTTCATTTGTAAAGTATTGGGCTATGCTCTAGGTGCACACCTTCTAGTTCTTCAGTCTAAACACCTCATTACCTGTGAAATACCCCCCACAAACTATATATTGCTTGAAATTGCACACCTGTAGCTATTCAGCGGAGCCATCTTTGCTTTCCTATATGTTGATCTGTAGGCGCAGTTCTTCATAGAAATTTGGAATTTTCTTTTCTTTATTTCAGGTCAAACCACAAACTTCCATGGAGAACTGTGCCCACTGAATAGCTAAAGGTGTGCACTCTCAAGCAATAAGGAGATTTTGTGTACTCACCATTAAATCTCTTTCTCTCCAGTCGCTTGGGGACGCAGGAACAATGGGGTATAGCTAACACCACTAGGAGGCAGGACACAACAAAAAAGAAACTAACCCCTCCTCCTCCTGCTATACCCCAGCTCCCAGGCAGAGCCAGATCAGTTTGTACCAAAGTACGGAACAGGAGGTTACCAATAAAACATAAAGCCATAAAACTATATACATGAAGAATATACACTAGAGACCATGTCTGCGTCCATGTGGCAGCCTTGCATAGCTGTTCAGCTGAGGGAAACAGTGCAAGGGAATAATGGAGAGATTGCACTGATAGGAGACAGGGGCTGTGTGTCAGAAAGACCCGTGTGCCTAAGTGGAGGATCGCCAGGGAGCTGATCCATGAGGCAGAAGGAGGCACCAATGCGGCGCGTGGTGCTGAACCAGCAGGGCTGTGAGGAGTGCGCCGTGTCCAGTGAGGGAGAGGTATATTATCCCTTACCGATGCTGCAGGCAGAGCTGAATTGAGTTGCAGAGGGGAAACGCTAGGTTGCTAGAATTGCGGTGAACCCAATCTTGATATACACCAGGGAACAGGGCAAGGTAAAAACAAAATGGTGCTTACCTGTCCAGTTCTGCATAGTCTACTGGCCAGATGGTTCATCCCCACTGTAGCTGAAGGGGGATAAAACCTAAGCCTGGGTGGTCAGTGCCAGAGCACAAAGAGACCCCTGAGACATCCAGTTGGAGGGGGGATGAAGGCAAAGCATGCAGTGTGGATGCCCATTCCAGCCTCAGTGAAGGAATAAGAATAAATAAATAATAAAATAAATAAAAGAGAAAAACAAAAAATAAAAACTAACTCCCAATAGGAGCCTATGTCCTAACCTCCTGAGGACACAACTATAAACTGATCTGGCTCCACCTGGGAGCTGGGGTATAGCAGGAGGAGGAGGGGTTAGTTTCTTTTTCATTGTGTCCTGCCTCCTAGTGGTGTTAGCTATACCCCATTGTTCCTGTGTCCCCCAAGCAGACCAAGGAGAAATATAGTTTGTGGGGACTATTTCACAGGTAAGTGGGTGTTTAGATGGAAGAACTGCAAGGTGTGCCCCTTAAGCACAGTCTCAAACTTTCCAGCTGATATTGCTCGTGTATTAACCCTGTTTTGGGGTGTTTGGAGGCCGTGTCTTTGGGATACATACTGTACATTTTTGGGAGAAATTGGAGATTGATATTTAGCAGGTTTTTTAGTTGTCCTGGCAATTTTGGGGAGAAATTTAACTTGGGAACTTTTCTTTATTTCAGGTCAAACAACAAAGTTAGATTTCTCCCCAAAATTGCCATGACAACTAAAAAGCCTACTAAAGGTCTGTCTTCAACTAGTCCTGAACAAAAAGATACCCCACATATATTGGTGCACCTGAAGATGCGGCCACCAAGCATTCAAAAACTGGGGCAATAGGTAAATTTGAAGCTGTGTTCTAAAATCAAAACATGTACCCCCCTGTACCTGTGAAATACACCACAAATTGTATTTGAACATAAGTACTGAACATACACACCTTCAGCTTTGTAGAAATGCTGTCCTTGCCTTCGTGTATGCAAAATTCTGGAGGCTATTCTTTGCAGAAATGCACATTTCCTAAGAAAACAGGAGAAGAAAAAAAGAACAGACTCAACAAGATTTCTCTCCAATTCCCCAACAAGTAATAAACACTTACTAAATATTCTACTTAACGTTATCATTTTAGCTGAGCTTCTTTGGACCCTTTCATTACATCTGTACTCAATTGCTTTGAAAGTGCTGCTTTTTCATAGTTTGTTTGGGGGGGATGGTACCGTTAGAACACTAAAGCTGGCCATAGATGTGAAGATCTTTTCGTTATTGTGAGACCACGATTATGTCAAAATGATCGTTTAAATGTACAATTTGTCCATCAACTAAAAAGACCATTTCAGGCGATATTGCCAGGAAAACTGAGGGTAGCTGCCTGCTTGGCCCTGCAAACAAAGGTAGATTGCACTGGGATCAATACATTTTTTTTAACTTGGCCGATCAATTTTCTGACAGATGTCGGACGAAAAATCATAAGATGTACAATCGTTCGATTCCCACTGACTTCATGATAATTTGATGGATTGGTCAGGTTTCACTAAAATCAATCGTTCACCAAATAAAAATCTTTGCTTTTATGGGGACCTTAGATTGAAAATCAGTACATTTATGGAAAAAATATCTTGCCACCAAATAGTCACTGTCAACCCAAATCAACCCACTTTAGTAGGCCATTCCACCACAGCATAAATATTTTAATTTGTGGCATGAGCACACAAAAACCATAGCTGTGTCAACCTCAATTCTATAAAAAGCTGAATGCCTATACCAAGTACAAAATATACATCTCACAAAAATAAAAATATCCTCAGTAAATGCATTGAAAGCTGAGCTATTGACTTTTCAGAGAAAGTACCCTGTTTGTCTTCAAAAGTGGTATAACAAAGTGGTAAATGAAAGAGTAAAGTGGCTGTAGAGGAAGCTGATCCTAAAACCTAAATCTAGACTAAATGTTTGAAATGAAAAATATCCCCATGTGCCAAGAACACTTTCCAAAGCAGACTGAAGCCCTTAATAAAAAAAATTCTAGGGAGACCTAATTTACTAATAAAACTTGAAAATTTGGCCCAGAAATACCGACTTAGCAATTGTAGTGAAAGGGGAGCTGATGAGGTGTCAGTAAAAAAAATCGTGGCATCAGAATGATGAAATCATCAGTAGGCAAGATGAAATTATCTCATGCACCACACACTTTTAGGCGTCCTTGTCCTTCACCTACACCTCAAATAATTACACCTTCCAGTGCAGCGGGGAAAAAAATTCCAAACTAAACACAACAGAAAAACTCTATTATTGCCCTGAACACATATAAACCAGATGTAAACAATACAACAATTCTTGTTATACAGTATAGCCAATCAGTACACACAACAATGTATCTTTCAATAGTGTAGCTGCGTATGGTATATTTCAAAACATGGTTTGAAACATAACCCAAGGTTGCGAGGGCACTTTGGCCAAAAGTACAGTGTATCATCATCATCATCATCATCATTTATTTATATAGCGCTGTCAAGATACGCAGTGCTTTACTGCAGTTATAGCAAACAGGGAATAAAGGGTGGATAGCAGACAAGGATTACAGAGTACAATAGGGTTTACAAACTAAAAGGTTAGGGTACAATTGAGACATTAGGATTGTATAAACAATTTGTCATTTTTGATACAGCAATGATTAATTAAGGTACATGGAATAGGCCTCTTTAAACAGATGGGTCTTTAAGGAGCGCTTGAAAGTTTGGAAGGAAGGGGAAAGTCTGACAGCTTGTGGCAGAGAGTTCCAGAGAAAAGCAGAAGCCCGAGAGAAGTCTTGTAGACGAGAATGGGCAGAAGTCACCAGAGGAGAAGTGAGGCGAAGATCAGAAGCAGAGCGTAGGTTTCGTGAAGGAGAGTATTTGGAGATTAGAGATGAAATATAGGGAGGGGTTTCTTTATTAAGGGCCTTGAATGTGAGTGTAAGTAATTTGAATTTGATTCTAGATGAGATTGGGAGCCAGTGAAGGGACATGCATATGGGAGCAGCTGATGTTGAGCGGCGAGCTAGATGAATGAGTCTAGCGGCCGCATTTAGAATAGATTGGAGTTGTGAAAGGTGACTAGTTGGAATACCTGTGAGGAGTAAGTTGCAGTAATCAAGGCGGGAGATGATGAGAGACTGAATCAGTGTTTTAGTTGATTCTGAACTGAGATAGGGTCGTATTCGAGCAATGTTGCGCAGTTGAATACGGCAAGATTTTGCAAGTGTTTGAATGTGTGGTGAAAAAGATAGATGAGAGTCTAAGATGACTCCTAGGCAGCGTGCCTGTGTGGTGGAATGAAAGGTGGTGTTGTTTACGGTGAGTGATATCTGAGGGACAGGGGAAGATCTTGGAGGAAATATGATGAGTTCTGTTTTAGAAAGGTTCAGTTTCAGGTGGCGCTGTGACATCCAGGAGGAGACAGCAGAGAGACAGTCTGTGACTTGGGAAAGGACAGAGTTAGAAAGATCAGGAGTAGACAAGTAGAGTTGGGTGTCATCAGCATAAAGGTGATACTGAAGTCCAAATGACTGAATGAGTTTTCCTAGTGAAGTTGTATAGAGCGAGAACAGCAGGGGGCCAAGAACAGAGCCTTGAGGAACTCCAACAGAGAGTGGGAAAGTAGTAGAAGTAGAGTTAGAGAAGGAAACTTTAAAGGAACGGTCAGACAGATAAGATGTAAACCATGAAAGAGCAGTGTCCCGAATGCCAGATGAGTGTAGAATGTCAAGGAGGAGTGTGTGGTCAACTGTATCAAAGGCTGCAGAGAGATCAAGAAGGATTAGAATGGAATAATGACCTTTAGACTTTGCCAATAGAAGATCATTGGTTACTTTGGTGAGTGCAGTTTCAGTCGAGTGTGATGGGCGGAAGCCAGATTGCAGGGGGTCGAGGAGGGAGTTGTGAGTGAGATGCTGGATCAGGCGTTTGTAAACAAGCCTTTCTAGTATTTTGGATGCGAATGGAAGAAGGGAGACTGGTCGATAGTTAGTGGGAGAGCTGGGATCAAGGGAAGGTTTTTTGAGGATAGGAGTGATTAGTGCTTGTTTGTATAATGATGGAAAGGTACCAGTAGAGAGTGAAAGATTGAATAAGTGGGTAAGTGCAGGAGAGAGTGTGTCAGAGATTGGGTGGAGAAGGCGAGAGGGTATGGGGTCAAGGGAGCAGGTGGTGGGTTTTGAGCTGGCTAGAAGTTTGCTAACTTCATCTAGAGTTGCAGGGGTGAAGGAGTGCAAAGTAGATGTGAGTGGACTGCACGCGTTGGTCTAAGATTGTTGTCGGACGGTATGCTCAGCCTAATGAGATCGATTTTTTCATTAAAGAAATGAGCAAGGTCTTGGGTGGTAACATTAATAGGTGGAGGTGGTGGAGGGGGGCATAGGAGTGAGTTAAATGTGGCAAACAGCTGCTGTGGTTTGGAGGACATAGTAGATATTAGATAAGAGAAGTATTGTTCTTTGGCTAATGATAGAGCTCGGTTATAGCAGGAGAGCATGAATTTGAAGTGGATGAAGTCAGGATCAGTTCGTGACTTTCTCCACCGTCGCTCAGCTGATCTACTACATCTTCTGAGGTACCGTGTTACACTAGTGTGCCAGGGTTGGGGTTTAGCTGGCCAGCTGTGACGGGTGGTAGAAGGTGCAAGGGAGTCAAGTGCTGTTGAAAGGGCATCGTTGTAGAGAGAAGCTGCAATATTGGGACAGGAGAGAGTATTAATATGAGATATGGATTGTGCTGATACTGTTGATAATTGTTGTGGTTCAAAGGCATTAAGGTTTCTGTACGTGTGGGTAGAGAGAGATGGTTGTGAAGGTGCAGTGTATCTTGTCTGATAGCCCCTTTGCAAGCTTTTTGGGTGAATCGCTTGCCAGGAATGGATGGAAGCATGTCTCTGAAATGCTTCACCCATCAATCGGGCCACATTGTTACATGCAGGCATCTCTGGAATCTCAGTGCCACCAAACTACAGGGCAGAGAGTATCTGCAACTGGTATTTGTAATAGGATAATTTGGGGCCTGGTAAGGAGCTCATCCTGTCTCTGGGCACATCCTGTCCTGTTCTCCATGACTCCTTTTCGGTTACGATTTATGGTGCCACAGGTTGGGGGGTATAAACAGTAAAGGGTTCTGAATAAGGGGATGCTTGTGTAAAGGTTATCCATATATAAGTGGTAACCTTGGCCCAGATGAGCTCCCACACAATTTTGCCACTGCCAGTCAAGTCAAGGGGACATCCAGGGGGGTCTAATTGGGAGTCCTTGCCCTCATAAATCATAAAATAGCTTGTATACCCTGAGCTTTTGCAGAGCTTTTGCTTGGGATGTACTACTGGAATTTTAGGCGCCCTTTGAAGAGAAGTGATTAATCTATACAAATGTTTTTGGAGGGGATTTACACTTCTCCACAGCGCTCTGACAGGATGTCTATAAGGAGCCTCAATTTATGCAGCCTGCCATATCTGGGCTCATTAGGGGGTACAGCAGCAGCATTATTAAAATGTAGAAACCAGAGCAGTAGCTGATACTGGTTTCTAGATATCGTGGCTGAAAAATAGGGATATGCATTGCAGTAATGGCATCCCAGTAGGTCACCAAAGAAGTTGCTTTTACCCATTGCTTAAGTGAGGCCCACACACATGTGCTTGAGCAGGATTTTGGGCAAGATATTGCTCTGCATATACATTTGTATAGAGGACCATATCCTGTAGAATGTCATCAACTGGGTCAAAATTCCTAGTACCCACCTTTACACCTAAGACTGCAGTAAATGGTGGGATTTAAGGGGAGAAATTACAAAGAGGCCCCCACATAGGCTCTCCTCCATTTGCAGTATCAGCCCTATTGCCCTCTTCCTCATCTTCAATACCCTGATCAACCACATCCTGCTCAAGCTCCATTGGCTCCTCAAGGGCAGTAACAGTACTACAGCTGCCAGACCTTGACTCATCAGTAGAGGAGTCACTGTCTGATCCAGGGGGAACTCAGAATCAGAGTCACTAAACTCATCTGAGCTAGATGCCATGCATAGAGCAGCACCATCTTCAATTGAAGAAAACCTTCTGGTCATGCTGTCAACAAAATATATACATACTCTATATATACCCTAGCCTAAAATCTTACAAACAGAGGGACAAATAAAGGGAAAAAAAGGAATTTCATAGTATGACCTGTAGCCATAAAAAGAAAGTTTACTTCTAGTAAAACTACTGCAGCACTTGGAAAGGTAGAAAAAAATAAGATAAACAAAACCTATATGCTAAACTCCTTGAAACTGAAAAAGTATGTTACCCTATTTGTCTGCCAAAAGAGCCAACAGAACCTAACCCCTTGAACCCCTTGAACTCCCTGGAACCTTCTGGCAAAAACTTCACTATTTACTTTACCATATTTTAAAGTATGGATAGGGACATCTGTCCCATGATTTATATTTTTACAATGGATTTTATTTTTGCTTTCTAAAGATTTGTTCTTGATTCAGAACAACTTAGGAGTACTTGAATGCAAATGTATACATTAGTACAGAACTGGATTATGGAGGTATGCTGGTAAGTGATTTGGGTGGAGGAGTCACAGAGGATGGAGTCAGGTGAGTGTACTGGCCTTGGATGACCACAGCCATTAATGACATTTTCCTCATAATACAGATTCACAGTAAACAATAACTTTACACAAAAATATTACTAATCTTGTCACTGAATGGTAAGCTTTGATTTTGGCATGACTAACTATATTCATATCAATAGATAAATATATATAAATATTTTATGTAGTGATAGGGACAGCTCTGTCCCATAAGTGGTACTTTAAACATGCATTTTATTGTTTGGATGTATAATGATTTAAGTAATATGGGAGTTTGTTTTAACCAAACATGCTATAATGCAAAGGTATATGTTGCTACATAACTGCATTATGGAGACATGCCCGTGTGTGGTTGGGGTGGAGGAGTCATAGAACAGTCGCCTATAGGAGCACAGAGAATGGAGTGGGGCGAGTGTGCTATGACTGGGCGACCACAACCATTAAGGACAATTCACTCATAATCAGAAGTGAAATGGTGGAACAAATTGGACCACATTTCCCAGCATGCTCTATAAATCAGTACACAAATGGAAGAATTTACGCAAGTTGGCTTTGTTTCCAAGCAACCTTTATTATTGGAAGGATAATGAGACATGGTGGTGCAAATTGAATCACATTTCCCAGCATGCTCTATAAATCACTATATAAATAAATGCAAGTTGAATTTGTTTCCCAGAAAACTCCATAACTTAGAGGATGATGAGCAATTTTGGTACATACTGGTTTATATTTTCTAGCTTGCTCTATACACAGCACGTAACTGGAGGAGCTAATATACATTTGATATGTTTCCCAGCAAGCTCCATCAACCAAAGTATAATAGGAAATGCTGGACCAAATTGGACTGCTTTTCCCAATATGCTCTGCTATTCAATGGACTGTAATATTAGTACAAGTTGGGCTATAGCTGGTAGAAAAGGGAAAGTGCTGCTACAGACTGGGCTACATGTGACTGGGAAGTATCTCTACATGCACAGAATACACACAGGCAGCAATAACATTGGCTGATGAATTCAAATAAAAAAGATAGAATGGCACTGATTGGAGGAGGTGTGGTTAGTGAGCTAAAGCCTGCCCCGCCTCCCTTACAGCTTAATGGCTCTGTTAATGGCACACAGAAATGATGTCAGCTGGAATGAGCTCATTGGTGTGCTGCAAAGTGGGCGGGGAGGCTGGGCTTGCTAACTTCATCCTGTCACTTAATCTGAGATGTTTGTAAGGGCAGCAGTTTTTGCAAGCATGGCTATTTATTATTATTATTTATTGTTGTTTACACAGGTTTAAGGGTGTGCCACAAGGCAACTTAAAAAATTACTTTGTGGCTTAGTGTCAGAACGCATCTGCATTAAATCCAAAATCAAATGAGGGCAGGGTCCTCATTATACCTTGTATTTATTATGGGTGTTATATCATAAATAAACTGGAATAAGAAAACAAGTGAGCAACACTTTAGTATAAAGAATTCAAACAGTAAGTAGGGATAAGTCATGCCATAGCATATAATATACCCCCATAATATTAGGGAACTCAGTACAGTAAAATAATTCGTATTAATTGACCCAAGTAGGGGGTGAGACACATTGTACCTTGCACAAAACACCAATAATAAGGGGTACCCACTATAAGCAAAGCCACTTTATTATTAAATTACCCTGTAGAGTACAAATAGGGTGAGAGACACTGCATCATGTATTATACACCCAAATGATGGTGTGTCCAGTACAATAAAGGTATTAGAGTACAAGTGGGAGTGAGACACATTGCAGCATGTAATATATACACCCAAAATATAGGGGGTGCTCAATATAATAAAGGCAGTTAGCATTACTTGACAGAGTAGAGTACAAGTGGGGTGAGACCCAAGGAGGGGGTGAGACATATTGTAGCATAATAAACACATAATATGGGGGTGATCAATGCATTAAAAGCAGCTAGCATGACATTAAACAGAAGAGTACAAGTGGGAGGTGAGACCAACTATATCATGCATTATGCCTCCATAATATTGGGTTGAGCAGTACAATAAATGGAGTTAGTATTACTTGCCCCAGTAGAGTACAAGTGGGTTAAGACACGCTGTAGCATGTATATTAGGGTTAAGGTACAAGTAAGGGTGAGACCCACTTCAGCATGCATCATACACCCATAACATGGGGGTGCCCAGTACAATTAAAGCAGTTAGTACAAATTGACCCAGTAGAGTACAAATGAGGATGAGACACACTGTAGCATGTATTATATACCAATAATATAGAGGAGCCCAGTACAATGAAAGCCATTTCTGATTACTATACCCAGTAGAGTGGGGGTAAAATAAGCTGTAGAAAGCATATTATACACGCATAATAAGGGGGTTCTCAGTACAATAAAAGAAGTCAGTGTTACTTGACCAAGTAGAGTACAAGTGGGGGTGACGCACACTGTAGCATGCATAATACACCAATAACATTGGGGTGCTCAGTACAAACTCACTTGTTATTTTACTCAGTAGAGTATGAGGGGATGAGACACACTGTAGCATGTATTATGTGTCCATAATATAGGGGTGCTCAGTACAATACAGGCATTGGCATTATTTGACCCTGTAGAGTGTGAGTGGGGATGAGGCATGCTATAGTATGCATCATGGACCCATAATAATGGGGTTCTCAAAACAATAAAAATAATTACTACTACCTGACCCAAGGAGGGGATGAGACACTGTAGCAATGAGAAGAATAAAAAATATGAATACTAAATAACCCAAGGAGGGGGCAATACATGCATTATGCACCCATAATTTATCATGCATTATGCACCCATAATATTGGGGTGTGCAGTACAATAAATGGATTTAGTATTACCTGACCCAGTGGAGTACAAGTGGGGGTGAAACGCACGGTAGCATGTATTAAACACCTGTAATATGGGGGGTGCTCAGTACAATAAAGGCAGTTAGTATTACTTGAGCCAGTACAGTACAAGTAGGTGTGAGAGACACTGTAGCATGGATAATACACATATACTATAGGGGGGTGCTCAGTATAATAAAGACAGTTAGCATTACTTGAGCCCAGGGCCGCCATTAGAAATCACGGGGCCCCATACAACAAAATGTTCAGGGCATCCTGGGCCCCACCCACCCCAGATCCAGCCCACTCCACACTACAGTTAAAAGATCACACAGACATCAGTGCTAAAAAAAGGTAGCCCCTCCCTACACACACAAGTTATAAAAAGCTATTGATGGTCAGGCCCCCTTATAAGTTAAAAAAAACTGTGGAGCCAAGGCCCCCCATAATTTTTTTTTTTTAAAAAATTTGGTGGTCAGAGCCCCCTACAAGTTAAAAAAAAACATTGGTGCCAGGGTCTCCCATAAAAGTTTTTTTAAAAAAACATTGGCGCCAGGGCCCCCCCCATAAAAGTTTTTTTTTTTAAAAAAAAACATTGGTGATCAGGGGCC
This sequence comes from Xenopus petersii, assembly GCA_038501925.1. Classification (NCBI taxonomy): domain Eukaryota; kingdom Metazoa; phylum Chordata; class Amphibia; order Anura; family Pipidae; genus Xenopus; species Xenopus petersii. The sequence continues at coordinate 38,602 of CM076676.1, forward strand.
CCCCTGCAATTTAAAAAACATAATAATTGGTGACCAGGGCCCCCCTATAAGTTAAAAAAACATTGGCGCCAGGGCCCCCCATAAAAGTTTTTTTTTATTTGGTGGTCAGAGGCCCCCCTGCAAGTAAAAAAAAACTGATGGCCTGCCTGCCCCCCCCCCCAAGTTATAAAAAGCCTTTGGTGATCAGGGCCCCCCCTGCAAGTATAAAGAAGAAAATTGGCCAGATCCCCTCAAATTTTTTTAAAAAATTGGTGATCAGGGGCCCCCTGCAATTTAAAAAAAAATAATTGGTGATCAGGGCCCCCTATAAGTTAAAAAAAACAAAAAAACATTGGCGCCAGGGGCCCCCCCCAATAAAAGTTATTTTTTTAAAAAAAAAAACATTGGTGATCAGGGGCCCCCATGCAATTTAAAAAAATAATAATTGGTGACCATGGCCCCCTCATAAAAGTTTTTTTTTTTTTTTTAAACATTGGCCTGCCCCCCCCCCCAAGTTATAAAAAGCCTTTGGTGATCAGGGCCCCCCCTTCAAGTATAAAGAAAAAATTGGCCAGATCCCCCCAAATTTTTTTAAAAATTGGTGGTCGGGGCCCCCCTACAGGCTAAAAGAAAAAATTTGGTGATCTGAGCCCCCCTATAAGTTAAAAAAAAACAAAAAAAAATTTGGTATTCAGGCCCCCCTGCAAGTAAAAAAAATGGATGTCCTGCCCCCCCAAGTTATAAAAAGCCATTGGTGATCAGGGGCCCCCCTGCAAGTATAAAAAAAAAAAATTGTCCAGATCCCCCCAATTTTTAAAAAAAATTGCTTGCCAGGATTTTGTGTCACTTACTTGATTAGCCGGTCCCCCCTGTGTTCAGCGTGCTGCACAGTGTGCACAAAGCGTTTCTCCTAATAAGATTTCCTGTACCCTTGTGGTCCTTTAAGAATAAGTCCCAGTAAAGCTGTACAGGGATTGGATAAGGGGATTCAATCCCAATGCAGATTTATCAGGATTTATTCTTAAAGGACCAATGAGGTTACAGGAAATTTTAATAGGAGAAACGCTTTGTGCACAGAGCTGCTGTGCAGCACATGGAAGACAGGGGGGCCTGGCTAATCAAGTAAGTGAAGCATGGCCCGGCCCCCCCTAAGACACAAAATCCAGTGGGCCCGGGACAACTGTCCCCCCTGTGATGGCGGCCCTACTTGAGCCAGTACAGTACAAGTGGGGTGAGACACTGTAGAATGTATTATACACCCATAATATGGGGGTGCTAAGTATAATAAAGGCAGTTAGTATTACTTGAGCGAGTACAGCACAAGTGGGGTGAGACACTCTGTATTATGCATTATACACATAGCAAATGAGTGGTACTTAGTACAAAAAGATAAATAAGAAATAAAAGCAGTGAGTATTCTCTGTCCTGCTGGAGTATGTATTATACACCACTAGTTGCTGATACCAATGCACACAGGGGCACAAGTTACACTGACAGGAAGAATGCAGGCATGATTTTATTTTTAAGGAATATAAATGAACCTGGGCCTACATTTCCCAGCATGCTCCTGTAACCCTTGCAACACCAGATTGATGACCCCGGGATGTGTAAAGTGAAGGTCTCACCAACTCCCAGTGATAGTGAAAGAAGAAGGATCCTGTGAGGCAGAGCAGATACAGGGAAGCAGTCTGGCAGCTTTAATCCACACTGAGCTTGGAATGCTGGTGTAGGGAAAGGCTTCCTGAATTCCTGAGGATCCACTGTACGTGTCACAGAGGCTGATGGGAAATCCACAGTCCAGATCGGGTGTACACGCTGGCAACTCACTACAGGGCTGAAGTCCTATCTATCCTACAGGGATTACTCCCCTAGCAATAGCTCAGCTGCACTAGTTCCACTCACTATGATGGCTGACTGGAAAGGGTTAACTAACTCCCTGTGCTCTGACTATGGGATTCCCTATATGGGTAAATATTCTATAGGTGAAATCCCTGGCTTCCTACTCAGATAAATCAGCAGGAACACTTACAGCAAAGAGAAGAAATCTCAGGCTGCTGTGCAGAGACCATGCTTTCTTCTTCTCTTATTCCTGGTTAACCTCAGCCTCACTTTCATTTTGGCTCCAAACTTCTTTCAGAGAGTTCACAAGGTCAGAAGCAAATCCTTCTTGCTGATTGGCCAGGCTGTGGCAGAAAACTGTCTCACTGCAGTGCAAGCAGCAGCCATGTTTTTGGTGGCTCCAGATTTAAAGTCACAGGGTAATGCCGTTAGGTAAAGGGCAAATAACACTTCCCTACACTCCATTAACCCAATGATATGGGTATGACAATATGGGTTTTATTTTCCATTATGCCCAACAGGGCAGAGCATAATGGGAAGTGATGGGCTAGCCATCCCAGAAATCTCTATTAATAGAAGGATTATGGGAACTGCTGGTACAAAGAAGTAATACAAGTTGGCTATTTTACCCAGCAAGCTCCATAAACCAAAAGATAATGGGAAAGGGTGGAACAAATTGAACAATATTTCCCAGCAGGCTCTGTAATTCAGTGGATAAGTGGTAGTTAGGGTTGCCACCCTGCCAAGGCCGGGGCCGGTATTACAAATTTACCGGCAAAAAAACTGACCAGATCCACCCAAATTTTTTAAAAATTGGTGGCCAGGGCCCCCCTACAAGTTAAAAAAATTGGTTATCAGGGCCCCCCCTGCAATTTTAAAAAAACAGAACTGGTGATCAGGGCCCCCTATAAGTTAAAAAAACAAAAAAACATTGGCGCCAGGGCCCCCCCATAAAAGTATTTTTTTTAAAAAAACCATTGCTGATCAGGGGCCCCCCTGCAATTTAAAAAAATAATAATTGGTGACCAGGGCCCCCCTATAAGTTAAAAAAAACATTGGCGCCAGGGCCCCCCATAAGTTTTTTTTTTAAAAAAACATTGGTGATCAGAGGCCCCCCTGCAAGTAAAAAAAATTGATGGCCTGCCTGCCCCCCCAAGTTATAAAAAGCCTTTGGTGATCAGGGCCCCCCTGCAAGTATAAAGAAAAAAATTGGCCAGATCCCTCCAAATTTTTTTTAAAAAACTGGTGATCAGGGCCCCCTATAAGTTAAAAAAAACAAAAAAACATTGGCGCCAGGGGCCCCCCCATAAAAGTTTTTTTTAAAAAAAACAAAACATTGGTGATCAGGGGCCCCCCTGCAATTTAAAAAAATAATAATTGGTGACAAGGGCCCCCCCATAAAAGTTTTTTTTTTTTAAAAAAAACATTGGTGATCAGAGGCCCCCTGCAAGTAAAAAAAATTGATGGCCTGCCTACCCCCAAGTTATAAAAAGCCTTTGGTGATCAGGGCCCCCCTGCAAGTATAAAGAAAAAAACCTGGCCAGATCCCCCCAAATTTTTTTAAAAATTGGTGGTCGGGCCCCCCTACAGGCTAAAAAAAAAAATTTGTGATCAGGGCCCCCCTATAACTTAAAAAAAAAAAAAAAAACATTGGCGCCAGGGCCCCCCATAAAAGTTTTTTTTTTTTTTTTAAAAAACACATTGGTGGTCAGGGGCCCCCCTGCAAGTATAAAGGAAAAAATTGGCCAGATCCCCCCAAATTTTTTTTAAAAAATTGGTGATCAGGGGCCCCCCTGCAATTTAAAAACAAATAATTGGTGATCACGGCCCCCTATAAGTTAGAAAAAACAAAAAAACATTGGCGCCAGGGACCCCCCCATAAAATTTTTTTTTTTTAAAAAAAAAAAACATTGGTGATCAGGGGCCCCCCTGCAATTTAAAAAAATAATAATTGGTGACCAGGGCCCCCCATAAAAGTTTTTGTTTTGTTTAAAAAAAAAACATTGGTGATCAGAGGCCCCCCTGCAAGTAAAAAAAATGTATGTCCTGCCTGCCCCCCCAAGTTATAAAAAGCCTTTGGTGATTAGGGCCCCCCTGCAAGTATAAAGAAAAAAATTGGCCAGATCCCCCCAAATTTTTTAAAAAATTGGTGGTCGGGGCCCCCCTATAGGCTAAAAAAAAAAAAACATTGGCGCCAGAGCCCCCCATAAAAGTTTAAAAAAAAAACAAAAAAACATTGGTGATCAGGGGCCCCCCTGCAAGTAAAAAAAAATTGATGTCCTGCCCCCCCAAGTTATAAAAAGCCATTGGTCATCAGGGGCCCCCCTGCAAGTATAAAAAAAAATTGTCCAGATCCCAATTTTTAAAAAAAATTGCTTTCCAGGATTTTGTGTCTAAGGGCCCAGCCATGCTTCACTTACTTGATTAGCCGGTCCCCCCTGTGTTCAGTGTGCTGCACAGTATGCACAAAGTGTTTCTCCTATTAAGATTTCCTGTACCCTTGTGGTCCTTTAAGAATAAGTCCAAGTAAAGCTGTACAGGGATTGGATAAGGGGATTCAATCCCAATGCAGATTTACCAGGACTTATTCTTAAAGGACCAATGAGGTTACAGGAAATTTTAATAGGAGAAATGCTTTATGCGCAGAGCTGCTGTGCAGCACGCGGAAGACAGGGGGGCCTGGCTAATCAAGTAAGTGAAGCATGGCCAGGCCCCCCCTAAGACACAAAATCCTGCGGGCCCGGGACAACTGTCTCCCCTGTGACACCTGATGGCGGCCCTACTTGAGCCAGTACAGTACAAGTGGGGTGATACACACTGTAGAATGTATTATACACCCATAATATGGGGGTGCTAAGTATAATAAAGGAAGTTAGTATTACTTGAGCAAGTACAGTACAAGTGGGGTGAGACACACTGTAGCATGGATAATACACATATAATATGAGGGTGCTCAGTATAATAAAGGCAGTTAGTATAACTTGAGCCAGTATAGTACAAGTGGGGTGAGACACACTGTATTATGAATTATACACATAGCAAATGAGTGGTACTTAGTACAAAAAGATAAATAAGAAATAAAAGCAGTGAGTATTCTCTGTCCTGCTGGAGTATGTATTATACACCACTAGTTGCTGATACCAATGCACACAGGGGCACAAGTTACACTGACAGGAAGAATGCAGGCATGATTTTATTTTTAAGGAATATAAATGAACCTGGGCCTACATTTCCCAGCATGCTCCTGTAACCCTTGCAACACCAGATTGATGCCCCCGGGATGTGTAAAGTGAAGGTCTCACCAACTCCTAGTGATAGTGAAAGAAGAAGGATCCTGTGAGGCAGAGCAGATACAGGGAAGCAGTCTGGCAGCTTTAATCCACACTTGGAGCTTGGAATGCTGGTGTAGGGAAAGGCTTCCTGAATTCCTGAGGATCCACTGTACGTGTCACAGAGGCTGATGGGAAATCCACAGTCCAGATCGGGTGTACACACTGGCAACTCACTACAGGGCTGAAGTCCTATCTATCCTACAGGGATTACTCCCCTAGCAATAGCTCGGGCAGCTGCACTAGTTCCACTCACTATGATGGCTGACTGGAAAGGGTTAACTAACTCCCTGTGCTCTGACTATGGGATTCCCTATATGGGTAAATATTCTATAGGTGAAATCCCTTGCTTCCTACTCAGCTAAATCAGCAGGAACACTTACAGCAGAGAGAAGAAATCTCAGGCTGCTGTGCAGAGACCATGCTTTCTTCTTCTCTTCTTCCTGGTTAACCTCAGCCTCACTTTCATTTTGGCTCCAAACTTCTTTCAGAGTTCACAAGGTCAGAAGCAAATCCTTCTTGCTGATTGGCCAGGCTGTGGCAGAAAACTGTCTCACTGCAGTGCAAGCAGCAGCCATGTTTTTGGTGGCTCCAGATTTAAAGTCACAGGGTTATGCCGTTAGGTAAAGGGCAAATAACACTTCCCAACACTCCATCAACCCAATGATATGGGTATGACAATATGGGTTTTATTTTCCATCATGCCCAACAGGGCAGAGCATAATGGGAAGTGATGGGCTAGCCATCCCAGAAATCTCTATTAATGGAAGGATCATGGGAACTGCTGGTACAAAGAAGTAATACAAGTTGGCTATGTTTCCCAGCAAGCTCCATAAACCAAAAGATAATGGGAAAGGGTGAAACAAATTGAACAATATTTCCCAGCATGCTCTGTAATTCAGTAGATAAGTGGTAGTTAGGGTTGCCACCCTGCCAAGGCCGGGGCCGGTATTACAAATTTACCGGCAATGTAGCTGCCGGTAAATTTGTAATACCCTTAAAAAGACCCGTCGGCCTGCCCCCAATCCCCTGTAAACTTATCTTATGTCCTCCTCCTTGAAATCTTCTGTGCCGTGACCAGGCCCCTATTATGTCATGCCCGCCCCTTTTGACATCACATCCCGCCATTTTTTTTGTTCCCTTCCCCCACCAGCCGTATGAAAATTAGGAAAAGGTGGCAACCCCGGTGGAAGTACTAGTACAAGTCGGGCTATGGTTCTATTAGTTAGTAGTGCTGCTATAATGTGTGACTGGGAAGTAGCTGTACATGTACAGAAGTAGCAATACCAACAGGCTGCCTCTGTCCATTGCAGGGTTAATCTGTGATGTCACCATTACATTCCAGCTGCAGAGAAAGTGAGAAAGCAGTTTAGACACATAAAAATTCTTCCCCTTCCGGCTCCATCTTCTGTTCCTCAGCAGGAGAGGAGGAGATTCAGGGCCCGCCTCCCCAGTTTCTATTTCCTGCCTAGCTTACATTGGCTGATGAATTCAAATAAAAAAGAGGGAATGGTTGGAGGAGGTGTGGTTAGTGAACTAAAGCCTACCCCGCCTCCCTTACAGCTTACTGGCTCTGTTAATGGTTTATAGTTTGGTTAATAGTTTAGTAAATCAGCACCTTGAGTTTGTTTTCTTAAAAAAAGTTGAAGAGAGATTTAGGGTTTCTGCAGATTTAACTTTGCTTCAGATAAGGTATTCAGCAATGAAAGCCAAATTGCTTTAGCTCCAGATTAAAAATGATTAAGGAGCATTTGGTTGTGGTAATATTGTATACAAATAACTAGCAGGTGGTTGGTAGGAGTTGAGCTGAAAGGGTTAAGCACCCACTAGCAGTGACTTGAGTGTAGACAAATGAATCAAACTCTGAAGTCACACAGAACACAACTAGTCCTGATAAATCTGCAACAAAACATCAGTAATGGTAATGAAGAATTCGAGAGAAACAAAATTTGCTGCTCAAGAATAAAAGTTCAAAGAGGAAAGAAACAATTGGCAGAACAGTATCAGTAACAGCAGCAACCCTTACTATCAGAGGGGGGTCAGCTGGATGATAAAAACAAAATAAAAGTGCAGATTCTGAACTCATATTTTTCATCTGTCTACACAAATGAGGAACCAATAAGTGAAGTTTTCCTTCTTAATTGTCCCAATTCTAGTAATACAACTAATGATGCATCGTTCACACATGATGAAATTCAAAAGAGACTAGAACATGTTAAGATTAACAAAGGTCCGGGGCCAGATGGTATTCATCCCAGGGTACTTAGCGAGCTTAGCTCTGTGATTGCCAAACCTCTTTACTTACTTTTTCAGGATTCATTGAGATCTGGCGTAGTGCAGAGAGACTGGCGAATTGCTAATGTGGTGCCTCTATTCAAAAAAGGATCCCGTTCTCAGCCTCAAAACTATAGGCCAGTTAGTCTGACGTCAATGGTAGGAAAGCTTTTCGAAGGGTTAATAAAGGATAAGATACAGGACTTCATAGTAAATCATAATACTATGAGTTTGTGCCAGCATGGTTTTATGCGTAATAGATCTTGCCAGACTAACTTAATTTCTTTTTATTAGAAGGTAAGTAGAGACCTAAATTCTGGGATGGCAGTGGATGTGATTTACTTAGACTTTGCTAAAGCATTTGATACAGTGCCACATAGAAGGTTACTGGTTAAATGAAGGAATGTTGGCCTGGAACATAGTATTTGTACCTGGATAGAGAACTGGCTAAAAGATAGACTACAAAGAGTGGTGGTAAATGAGGTTCAATGTTGATAAATGCAAGGTTATGCACTTTGGCAAAAATAATATAAATGCAAGTTATACACTAAATGGCAGTGTGTTGGGAGTTTCCTTGGGGTTTTTGTAGCTAATAAGTTGTCTAATTCTGGGCAGTGTCATTCTGTGGCTACTAAAGCAAATAAAGTTCTGTCTTGCATAAAAAAGGGCATTAACTCAAGGGATGAAAACATAGTCTCTTTATAGGTCCCTGGTAAGGCCTCATCTGGAGTATGCAGTGCAGTTTTGGACTCCAGTCCTTAAGAGGGATATAAATGAGCTGGAGAGAGTGCAGAGACGTGCAACTAAATTGGTTGGAGGGATGGAGGACTTAAATTATGAGGGGAGACCGTCAAGGTTGGGGTTGTTTTCTCTGGAAAAAAGGCGCTTGCGAGGGGACATGATTACACTTTACAAGTATATTAGAGGACATTATAGACAAATAGCAGGGGACCTTTTTACCCATAAAGTGGATCACCGTACCAGAGGCCACCCCTTTAGACTAGAAGAAAAGAACTTTAATTTGAAGCAACGTAGGGGATTCTTCGCAGTCAGGACAGTGAGGTTGTGGAATGCACTGCCGGGTGATGTTATGATGGCTGATTCAGTTAATGCCTTTAAGAATGGCTTGGATGATTTTTTGGACAGACATAATATCAAAGGCTATTTTGATACTAAGCTCTATAGTTAGTATAGGTATGGGTATATAGAATTTAATTAAAAGTAGGGAGGGGTGTGTGTATGGATGCTGGGTTTTCATTTGGAGGGGTTGAACTTGATGGACTGTCTTTTTTCAACCCAATTTAACTATCTAACTATGTAACAAAGGCTTAGCCATGTCCAAACAAACTATTGCCAGATGGCTAGTAGAGACAATTAACCAAGGCTACATTCTTAGCCAGAAACAGAAACCATTCCGAGTGGTAGCTCACTCTACAAGAGCACATAGCACCTCTTGGGCTCTCCAAAATTTAGTTACTCCAGAACAAATCTGCAGAGCAGCCACGTGGGCTTTACCCAACACCTTTATTAAGTTTTACCAGTTACATGTTTCTGCTTCTACACCGGCTGTGTTTGGCCGTAAAGTTCTACAAGCTGCAGTAGCAGAGAGGCTTGTTTAATTCAATTGTGGGTTAAAATCAGGCCTTACAGTACCCACCCAAATTAATTCGGGACAGCTTTGGAACGTCCCATACGTCTGCACTGACAGGAGGGCCGACTAGAGAAAAAGGGATTTATACTTATGATAAATTGTTTTCTAGTAGGCCCGAACTGTCCGTGCTGTAAGTCCCACCCAGGCTGATTTTATTATGGGTGTAAGGACTCTCTACTCTCAGTCTCTCAATCTCTAAAATTCCTACTATTATCTCTTGACCTTCCTTCCTATCTTGCCGTCTCCTCAACACCTCACCGAGCTTTACAACAGAACTGGGGAATAGAGGTGGAGCCAGCCTATATATCCTGAGGGAGGGGCCAAGAGACCAATTCTGTCCTGCCTCCAGAAGTGAACCTGGACATAACTCATACGTCTGCACTGACAGTTCGGGCCTACTAGAAAATAATTTATCGTAAGTATAAATCCCTTTTTGAGCATAACAGAAAATTCTAACTTACATTACTTCATATGGAATTATATAAATTATCAGTTCTATTTAATCAGGAACACCACACTTTAAAAGGAAAGGAGTTTGTGCTAGGATTGAAACAGATTGTATTGTATATTAAACACATTTCTCCTGCTACAATTGGCTGGTGTAGAACAGACATATAAGGGCAGCAGAAAATATCTGTAAAACACAGTTGAAAAAAGAAAACCAAAATTGAGGTAAGGGACCTATTATCCAGAATGCTTGGGACCTGGGGTTTTCCGGATAATGGATCTTTTTGTAATTTGGATCTTCATATCTTAAATCTACTAGAAAATAATATAACCATGAAATAAACTCAATAGACTGGTTTTGATTCCCATACGGATTAATTATATGTTAGTTGGGAGTACAAGCTACTGTTTTATTAATACAGAGGAAAAGGAAAACATTTTCAAATGTTATTTGATAAAATGGAGTCTATAGGAGATTGTATTTCTGTAATTTCTGAGCTTTATGGATAATGGGCTTCAGGATAATGGTTCCCATACGTGAACTGGATTAAGGGAATATCCAATTGATCCAGTACACAATCAGTGGTGCAAAGTCATTGCTTTAAAAGTACACACCGTAATGACACAACTAACCAGCACTGATGTACACTAAAACCTTCTTTACTACTAATAATTAGGGACATATATCATGGCACTTTGTCCACCTTTCAAGCTACACACATAACATCTTCATGCTGCATGGTACATTAGCCAGTGTATTTGTGGTATAAATAAATGCTATCATTCCATGACAAGCCCAAACATACATTGGTTTCTTATTATTGACTCACATCTGCATAATGTAATTGGTATTAAAAGCTGTGATAAACAATTTAAAAAAGATTTACAGAATAAATACTTCCACTTTAAAAAAAAAAAAAATAAATAAATAAATAAAAACAATTTAAACCAATATTCCTCATACCTGCTATATGTTACCAGCCCAGAGACCCAATGAAAAATGAGACTTCTTTCCCTGGCTGTGTTTTATATACACACAGAGTCATGTGACTAAATCTGTCCGACCCCTAGCAGGTGAATAAAATCAGGTTCCTGAGCCTTTGAGAGCCATTTGCCAGTGAGAAGCTGAATGGGAAAGATCAGAAGGAGATTTGTCAGTAACATCGCAGTGAGCAACGCTACAATGTTATCCAAAACATAATTTCCTACCTATAACAAGGTTAATTTGTGCACATTAAGATCTTTATATGTTAGGTAAGATTGATGTAGAGTGTATTTTTGTGAGATATTTTATAATTTGAATTAAAATGTCTAATGTACAAGTGCAGTTTGATCTCCAAAAACCTGTAGTTGATAAAACTATATGTTACATAAACAATTAAATGTATGATGCAAATGAAGACATTATATATATTCTGGGCTCTCTTCCAAAAGTCAGTTAAGGTTTAGAAACTTTGTATCTTTTTCTGGCTGTTCAGTACAGGAGATCAAAGAGAAAGTTGGGACTTTTCATTAACAAAATGGGACTGTGGGTTGAGCTGTCAAAATCAGAACTGTCCCGTGATAAACAGGAGAGTTGGGAGGCACATTTCTCTCTACTGCACACTGGCATAGTGGTACAGAGAAAAACAAAGATGTGGAAGATTGTTGTGACACGGTGCATCTACAGAAATACTTCACACTGTTGCAGTTTCCAGAAATCTCAAGTAAGAATTGGGTTATCAGATAAACGATTAACAATCACAAAGTCAATCACTGTGATGTAACGTTTTGCTAACCCCTTCCCTCACTGCCTAGCCAGTTGTCACGGGAACTGAGTGGAAGTAAAACAGGGAACAATACATTCACATGCTAAACACTGTTCAGGCAGCTATACTTCCCTGCATGCTCACAGAGAGGCAGGCATACTAAGGCTACTGTCACATGATGTGTAAAATGATGCTGGAGGAAATTATGATGTGCCTGTCCACTCACGTGTAGGTTTCCTATTTGAACAGTAGGTGGAGCATGGGAACAGAGAGTGCGTTCTGCGTTTCACTTTGGTTTTCATCTACCTTCCTGTGTGTGTTTTTTTCTGGTTAAGGTGCATGAGCAAGGGGTGGAGAGGGAATGCATTGTGCTCTTTCCATTTATATTATATTTAGATGAGTGTATATTATAAACATATCCTTTCTAAAGTGTCTATAACCACATAGCACTTAATATGTATATTTCGATTTATTTGTTATATTCCTTTGCCCCCTGTGTGTAATTACCTATACTGTACAGTGGTGTATTCCAATAGCACTATATACAGTTACACATATTTGTGTGTATATATATATATATATATATATATATATATATATAGACTGTAGCATGGTTGGGAAAATCATAGATATCCCTCCCAGGATTCTCTATGAAGCAGTGCAGAGGGATGTGAAAATGAGGCTGTGAGTAGCAGGGAGTTGATAAGCCTCACCTGGAGTAAAAGGTGGGGTCTCAATTAAGGCTGCTCTCTGTCCTGGAGAGAGAGAGAAAGGAGAGCTACTGGAGTGCTGTTTTAAAAGTTTGCTTAGTAACTGCATGTTACTTGTGTTTAAAGCATAAGGACTTTTATTGCTGGGCACAAGTTTCCAGAAAGAGACAAGTTATCAGGTAGCAAGGACTGGATACCAGCTACAGCCTTAAGTGTTTGGGGAGCGGCTGCTTCCAGGAGAAAAGCACAAGGAATCTCCAAAGGACTGTGAGTTAACAGTTAATTTTGTTTGCTGGACTTATATTGCCCCAGTGGGAGACTGTGGGACCTTTGGGAAAAGGACATTTTTATTTATCAGTACAGCTGGACTATTTTTGTTTACTGCCTTCCCAAAGGGTATGAACTGTTATGTTGGTGTTTAAGCTGCTGTGTTAAATAAATGCCCACGTGAGATCAGCTGGAAACCTGTCTACTGTCTGTGTGAAAGGAGTTGCTGCTGCTGCTGCTACTACCTAAAGAGCCATTCCCCCACAATATATATATATATATATATATATATATATATATATATATATATATATATATATATATATATATATATATATATATATATATATATATATATATGCGCTCTGGGTGTCCGCACTCAATCTCAGGTAGAGTAGAGGTGTACGATCAATATTCATAATATGCAGTAGTCATGGATCAGCACACTCGTTGTAGAAGTGAATAAAGTGTTTTATTGGTAACACAGCATTATTATCTGACGTTTCGGCGAAACATCGGATAATAATGCTGTTACCAATAAAACACTTTATTCACTTCTATAATGAGTGTGCTGATCCATGACTTCTGTGTGTATATTTTATATATATATATATATATATATATATATATATATATATATATATATATACACACACACTGTGACACCCGGTAATTCACCTAGACCAGTGGTGTCCAACTAGTGCCCCCTTCCCTTGAAGTCTGGCTGTTTTGATTGCTTATCTTTGTGTAAACTTCAAAGGGTATTAAAACTAAGATTAAATGGCCCCTGCATTGTTCACACCTCAGATTAAAGATGTAAAAGCCCTGGATTGCTCATATTTGTAATCCTATGTATTGCTCATACTTGTAAGGACCTGCATTGTTCACACCTGTAATACCCTGCATCGATCACACCTCTGACTGGCAGTAAGCACATTGTTTACCTGTTCATATCTCAGACAGATTGTAGGAGAAGCACTGGCATTGTGACACTGTACTTAGCACAGGATGTTCACTTAAGAGTGGTCCTGATAGGTTTCCCTGTCTCCAACCCTGCTCTGCCTGTTCTACCCTACCTGTGTGTGCCATACTGTCAGGACTTTCTGGGTTTCAAACTCTGGACTCTGTGTAGAATTACTTGCAGAAAATGTACAGTATGGTGATACCTTTTATTGGCTAACTGAATAAGTAACAATTGCAAGCTTTCGGAGCACACAGGCCCCTTCATCAGGCAAAATACAAATAAAAGGCTCAAAAGGCACATCATATATATTCTGTTCGATCATTGAAAAAGGGTTTATGGGCAATAAATTACAAAGTTACAGATAGACAGAGATAATAAAATAATTAGGGTGGGTTGTAAATAGTCCAGGGGTCTGGATTCAGTCAGGTCACATAGTTTGAATTAGACAAAATAGAATAGGGTAAGGTTAACACAACAGCACAAATTAGGATTGGACAAGAAAAAAGTAAGAGTTCCACTGAGTGGTATAACGTATGGAACCAGAACGTATCCACTTCACACGTCCATACCAGATTGTAACAAATAAACTACAAATAAGAATTGTGACAGGTAAGGATAAGACAATACTTCAGCTCAGATATTGATAAACCCCCAAGGGTGAGCACTTTAGCTTTAGTCAGGGAAGCAAACACTAGTATATCCCCATCTGTAATTCATTATTCAATTCTAACCCTTTATAAGCATGCCCCTGACCTTTGCTCAGTACATGGTCATTAAGCTATTGCTGTGATCTTGCCTCTGGTTGTTGTGACTCGTTGTCTTGTGTTCTAGTACTCTAGTTTCTGTGACCCCCCTCTGGTTCCTTGTTCCCAGTTCCCAGACTGTTCCAGTTTCCTGCCTTGTTCCAGTACTCCTGTTTCCCTACCAACCCTGGTCTTGGATTCCCAGTTCTGACTCCTGACCTGTCCCTCAACTTCACATATCTGGTTTTTGGCTTGATTCTGGATTGTTTCTCTGCCTGCCGATTTCTACTATTCACATCTGTATATTCATGGAGAGAACTGTTACTTTTGTGTTAAATTCTCTGAGTTTATTCATTTTTCTTTCATGGTTTATCATGGCTTCTGACCTCATTACTGCTGAATATGGTTACACCCCGAGATAACCAGTCTTTAGGGTCCAATTCCTCATAATCCACAGCATCTCCCTGGGGAAGATGTGACATACAATCTGCCTGTGTGTGCCATACTCTGACTGCCCTTCTTTGCTTGTGTGTGCCATATTCTGTATGCCCTATGCTGCCTCTGTGTGTCATACTTTGACTGCTCTGTCTGTATGTGCCATGCTCTGCCTGTAAGCGGTGAACATGGTGGAGGTTTGTTAGCATTTGCAAATACTTGTTAAGGGGTCCCAAGGTGTTTAATCATGTGCTGGGGGTTGTTCTATCCACTGGGGGGAGGCTTATGAATTTAAGGGTTTTAATATGACTTTTTCACATAAGTGATGAGTGCTATCCCTGCAATGAGCACCAACTATTTAATTTTTTTGTGTGCTACCACCATTAATATGGGTATGGTCTTTACATTTTTGTGATAACATGGATGTGGTTTAAAGTGGGTGCTATTTAAAAAGGGAAGCAGTAAACACTGCATTCCATTATCAGCCCTCCACCATGTAAACCAGAAATATTCCATCCCTCTGTACCACAGAAGTTAGCAGCACTGCCCTAGACTAACCACAATAAAGTTATAGTTGTTTAAACAAGATCCCTTTTATTAGTTAAATAGGGTATATGGCAGGGATCTGAATGTCACCAACAATATTAAGTTAATGATAAGAAAGTAATATAAACCAGCAATATTAAAGGAAAACTATACCCCCAAAATGAATACTTAAGCAACAGATAGTTTATATCAAATTGAATGACATATTAAAGAATCTTACCAAACTGGAATATATATTTACATAAATATTGCCCTTTTACATCTCTTGCCTTGAACCACCATTTCATGAATATCTGTGCTGCCTCAGAGATCACCTGACCAGAAATACTACAACACTAACTGTAACAGGAAGAAGTGAGGAAGCAAAAGGCAGAACTCTGTTAATTGGCTCATGTGACTTTACATGTGGTTTGTATGTGTGCACAGTGAATCGTACGATCTCAGGGGGCGGCCCTTATTTTTTAAAATGGCAATTTTCTATTTATGATTACCCAATTGCACATGCTACTAAAAAAGTATATTATTATGATAATGGTTCATTTACATGAAGCAGGGTTTTACACATGAGCTGTTTTACTCAGTATCTTTTAATAGAGACCTACATTGTTTGGGGGGGTATAGTTTTCCTTTAAGTCACTATTGATGCTGCCCCTTTAATTCAGTGCTGTTCAGCTTCTGTGGTACTGGGCTAGTATTTTTCTGGGATATGTGTTGCAGTGCCAATAATAGAAGCCAGTTTTGACTACTCTCTGTTTTTAACCCTCACCCAATTTAACAACACAATGGTTCCGGGTACAGGCATAAGAGGAGGCTAATGCCTGTGCAGGGACTGATTTATGGCAGGCCAACTTCAGCCCCTGTGTGGTACTAACCTAAGCCCCAGACACACGTGTATTTACCGAACATTTTTGGCATGATCCGTGTTGCAGTGCTGACCACTGCATATACGCTAGCACTGTTGTGCTATTACCTAAGCTTAACCCTTTTCCTGCCAACCGATTTATCCTAAATACGAACATCTACTGCCAAGCAGTTTTTAGACATTTTGCACTCATTACTTTAATGAGGATTTTTGAAAAGAAAACCTACATGAAATAAGACACATCATATATTCGTTTTTTGTAATGAATTGGGCTTGAACACTGAAACAAAATTTTGTTTTTCTGGAGATATAATGAAAATTTTTGAGTGAAATATGTAAAAAAAAAAGTGAAATAAAATGTTTTATTTTGTGTTTTTTTTTTCAAAGAATTATATTTACTGACAAAAATGTTACTGTTTGTAAAAGCCCTGATTCTGCTGAATCCAATGATACCAGATATGTATTGGTATCCCGCTTTTCTCGTCCACAACACACCCCAATAATAAAACAGCATTTTGTACAATTTTACATTGAAAAACAACAGATAAGAGCATCTATAGGTTAATGTGGCATATCTATACAATAGAAGTGATGTACCCCCATAAAATAGGTATTTTTAGAAACCGCATTCCTCTAGGTTTTTAGCTGTGGTGTAGTTTTTGCTCTAAATGTAGCTGCCGTCATACAGATCACCCTAAAACTCAGAAATATTTTTGGGGATTTTTTTTTCTGAAACACCACTACAGTCATAAAGTCAGAAGTGAATCTGACAAAATTACTCCACTGAAAATATTCAAATGAACCCAAATATGAAAGAAAAGGTTCTCCTGAGTAAAATTATACCCTGCATGTATGGGTGCACCTAAAGATGCAGCCTCCAAACATCCAAAAACAGGGGCAATACATAAGGGAAATTTTAGCTTGAAAGTTTGGGGCTGCGCTCTTAGTGCACAGCTTGCAGTTCTTCAGTCAAAACACCCCTTTACCTGGGAAATAACCCCCACAAACTATATATTTCTTGAAAGTGCACACCTGCAGCTATTCAGCGGAGCCATCCTTGCTTTCCTGCATGCAGATCTGTGGGGGCAGTACTCTGTAGAATTTAGCGGTTTGTCCTGAAATAAAGAAAAAAAAAAGTTCCAAAGTTAGATTTCTCCCCAAAATTGCCATGACAACTAAAAAAAACCTGCTATATATCAATCTGTAACTTCTCCTAAACAAATTGATACCCTGCATGTATGGGTGCACCTAAAGACACAGCCACCAAACACCCTAAAACAGGGGCAATAGCTAAATTTTGAGGCTGCGCGCCATGTGCCTACCTTGCAGTTTTTCAGGCTAAACACCCCCTTACCTGTGAAATACCCCCCATAAACTATATATTCCTTGAAAGTGCACACCACTTGCTATTTAGCGGCACAATCCTTGTTTTCCTTGTTGTAGAATTGGATGCAGTTATTTGTAAAATGTTATAGTTTGTATTGAAATGAAGATAAAAACACCTCAAAAGTAGATTTATCTACAAAACCCCAAAGACAAGTAACAAAAACTTACTGAATAGTTACTGAATATTCAACTTACCATTATCTGTTTGGGGAAGCATCTTCTTCTGTTTCATCTGTACTGTTCAATGTCATTTGGCAAGGCAGCTTTTTTTTATTCTTTTTACTTCGAGAACACCTAGAAAACTAGAACTAGAAAATGTGCACAATTATAAAAAAAAAAAACAGTTGCCACTATATATTCATACTGTCAGAAACACAGGTGCCTTCAGTAACTGCACTGAAAGGTGAGCGTTTGAGATGCCAATAATAAGGGCAGAGACACATATGGAGATTTAGGGAGATTAGTCGCCCAGCGCCGGCTCGAATCAAAATCGCGGCGGGATGGCACTCAGAATGCTTTGTTTTCAGAAGTCGCCTCACAAGGAAACTTTGGGCAACTTGGAAAATGAAGCGTTCCAAGAGCCATTCCACTGGCCACTTAGAATCTAGCCGGCGCTGGGCGACTAATCTCCCTGAATCTCCACGTGTGTCTCTGCCCTAAAGCTTGAACCATTAGATAAAGAGGTGAAATCAACTTATGGATTCACCAAAAAAGTCTAATCACGCTCCCAACCATGATTCTGCAAAAAACATTACCACCACAAGAACAAAATATATATTGCCCAGAATTAAAGAATCTGCACCAAAAGCTGATGAGTTTTCAGTTCAATCTAGTGCCCTGTTTCTCTCCAACCATCTCAGCCATGAATTCAGTACTGTACTAACTACTATCCATAATAAAGACTACAATTAGCCTTTTGAAATGCAAAATGTTCCCATCTATCAGCAAACCATAACTTTCTTTGCCAACTGCAAACAAAAAGCCATAACAGGCAAAGATCACTTAACAAAAAAAAAAAAAAAAAAAACCTGAAGCCCATACTAATAAAAATTCTAGGGAGATCTAACACAATGTTGCCCCAAAATTCCGATAAACCGATCAACCGCACTCAGAGGGGAGCTAATGAGGTGTCAGTAAAAAAAATGTTTTGTGGCATCAGAGAGAAGACATCATCAGCAGGCAAGATGAAATTATCACAGTCATCACGAACCACAAATGTTTAGGCGCCCTTGACCTTCACCTAACGCGTCACTTGGCTACACCCCCTAGTGCTACCTCTAACCATAGGAACAGTTTATGGAATAGAAAATACCAAATTAATCACAACATAAAATGCTAGGAGTGCCCTGAATATACATTTTGCACAAATTAGGATGCCAATTCTTTTAATAAAGCCAATCAGTACACAACAATCTACAACATTTTCAGTAGTGCAGCTGAGTATGGTATATTTCAAAACATGGTTTGAAACATAACCTGGGGTTGCAAGGGCACTTTGGGCAATAGTACTGTGTATCTCATCTGATACCCCTTTTGCGGCACACCTTGCAGGCTTTTTGGGCTCTTGGTTTTCCAGGAGTTGGTGGAAGTGTGTCTATAAAATTCTTCCCTACCAATCGGGCCACGTTGTCATTGGCACGCATCTCAGGCACTGCCTCCTCTACACCACAAAACAGGGCAGGGATTATCTGCAACTGGAACTTATAATATGACACTTTGGGGCCTGGTAGTGGTGCTTTCTAGACAACATAGGAATTTCAAAGTGCCATTTGAATAAGATATATACCAGGCATTTGTTTTTCAGGTAGCATCATAATAATGTTGGAGTTGGTCGGTTCTGTCAACGCCACCCATGTTCTTAATGTACTCCTTGCTACAGAGAGGCTTAGATTTTGGGGGCCTAACAGCTCTCTGCTCTTCAATTACTGACGTGTCGTGGATGGTTGTCAGCATAAAAACATTTATTTTATCAAAAAATTTGATGGCAAGGAGCTCATCATTTCTTAGGGAATACATTTCTCCATGGTTCAGTTTTTTGTCAAGGAGCTCCCTGGGCAATCCTTTCCAGTTACGATTTATGGTGCCACAGGCTGGGGTGTCTAAACAATGTAGGGTCTTGAATAGGAGGATGCTGGTGTAAAAGTTATCCACGTATAAGTGGTAACCTCGGCCCAATAGTGGAGTGATGAACTCCCACACAATTTTGCCAGTCAGGTCAAGGGGAGTCTAATTGTGAGTCCTTTCCTTTGTAAATCAAAAAGTGGTTGGTGTACCCCGAGCTGCTTTTGCAGAGTTTATAAAATTTGATCCCATAGTGGGCATGCTTGCTTGGGATGTACTGACGGAAGTGTAGGCGCCCTTTGAAGAGGAGAAAGGACTTGTCATTACAAATGTTTTGGGAGGGGGTGTACACTTCTGCGAAGCGCTCAGACAGGCTGTCTATTAGGGGCCTCAATTTATCTAGGCTGTCATGGGAAGGATCATTAGGGGGTACAGCTTTAGAATTTCATTGAAATGCAGAACCTGGAGCAGTAGCTGATACCAGTTTCTAGACATTGTGGCAGAAAACATTGGAATGGATAGCATGATAGTTTATTAGTAGTGATTTCACTGCCAGAAAAATGTTAGCTGCATCAGACTATGCAAAACTACTGCAACATAGGCAAGGCAGAGTTGAGAAAAAAAACCTGAAGATAAGAGAAACAAACAACAACTATAGGTCCAACCCCCTAAACTCTCAAACTCCCTGGAACTTTCTAGAACAAAAAGCCTAACCCTCTGGACTCTCAAACTCCCTGAAACAAAAACCCTGTCTCACAATCCAAACACTCAATACCAAGTGAAAACAACTACTAGTAACCATAATATCTGATCAGTAGTGGCCCAAAAAAAGAGCAGGTATTGAACAACTAAATGGACAAGTAAATGAACAACTATTGAACAGCAACAACTGGAAATTCAATAAAAATTAAGTGACAAATGATCACTAATCAAGAAAACACAAAAAACTGATCAGAGCTAAAAATGACAGTATAGGTATGGGACCTGTTATCCAGAATGCTCGGCACCTGGGTTTTTCCGGATAATGGATCTTTCTGTAATTTGGGTCTTCATGCATTATGTCTACTAGAAATTCATTTAAACATTAAATAAACCCAAAAGGCTGGTTTTGCTTCCAATAAGGATTAATTATATGTTAGTTGGGATCAAGCACAAGGTACTGTTTGATTATTACAGAGAAAAAAAAATTTGGATTATTTGGATAAAATGGAGCTTTCTGGATATCGAGTCTCTGGATAAGGGATCCTATACCTGCACAAGCAAAAACAAGGTGGAGCCAGTAAACAGCAAACTAGAAATGGCAATGCAATAAGAGAACTGAAATGGAATAAAAACACGGAAGATCAATAAAAAACCAATAATCTGCAGAAACAAAACTCAAAATACAAAGTACCAGCAAAAACAAGCTAGAACAATAAATCAACAGCAAAGCAACACTGAAATGCAATTAATCACTGAAAACCAATAAAAACAAAGTAATTGGCAGCAACACAAAAGCGAAAAAAAAGCAATAAAAATCACTGAAAATCAGGTATAAGCCAATAAAAGAAAAATATAATCACTGCGCAAAACAAGCAATAAAATATAATAAACAGCAATACAAATGTGTGAGTGTGTGTGCGCAAAAGTAAATGAAGGTAAATCAAAGTAAGTGAAAAAAAAAAGGGAAACTAAAATAAGAAAGAGAAATTAGATAAAGGTGTGTAAGTGAGTGTGATAATGTGTTACCTGGGGCAGGTGCAGAAGATCTCCCAGGCAAGGATCACAGGAGGACCGCAGCACACAGCAGGAAGGCTCCAAATGGCTTCCAGGACCAGCAGAGAAGAGGAGGAGGAGCTAGGGGGTGTTCTTATATACCCCAACAGCAGGAATGTCCTGATGACGTTGCTGCTGCATCTGGGGTCATCCAGGGGGTCACATAGAATATTCTAGAACACTGCTCGTTGCCTGGGGGGGCTGCTGATCTGCGGCTTTCCTACCAGGAAGAAAGCCGCAGTAGAGGGAGAGCAGCTTCGCAGATGACCCCCACATCATCAGAGGTACTTGGTGGGTTTGGCTTGGGGGTCATTGGCCCCGTGGGGAAAAAATACCAGCCCAGAGGGGCTGCCTACTGAGCTGCAGCTTTGCATACCGGAAGAAAGCCACAGCTAACTAGTAGCAGCCTCACCAATGACCCCCCACATATTTACAGTACATTCTGCTTTTGGGGTTGGCCTGGGGGTCATCGGGTCCATGGGGCACAAATTTGATGCCACTGCGCATTGCCTAGGGGAGGCTGCCTACTGAGCCGTGGCTTTCCATAATGGAAGAAAGCCGCAGCTAACCAGTAGCAGCCTCACCAATGACCCCCACGTGGTAAGCAGAACCTGCTGCTTTGGAGTCGGGTTGGGGGTAGGGGGGCAATATGTGGCACCCATCATGCCCCCCTACTCATTGCTTAAGGGGGCTGGCAACTGAGCTAGGGCTTTCCGATGCTAGGGAAAGCCACAGCTGAAGGGAATACCTAACCGCCAGCGAAAACGTACATGATACGTTGCCGGCAGTTAGAGCCTTGACCCGCAGCACATATGACATAGAGTTAAAGGAAGGCTTAAAGGAATTGTTCAGTGTAAAAATAAAAATGGGCTAAATAAATAGGCTGTGCAAAATAAATAATGTTTCTAATATAGTTATTTAGGCAAAAAATGTAATGTATAAAGGCTCGAGTGATTGGCTGTCTAACATATCAGTCAGAACACTACTTCCTGCTTTTCAGCTCTCTTGGTTTACACTGACTGGTTACCAGGCAGAAACCAATCAGAGACTTGAAGGGGGGTCACATGGTTCATATCTGTTGCTTTTGAATCTGAGCTGAATGCGGAGGATCAATTGCAAACTCATTGAACATTTGTCCCATGTGGCCCCCCTTCAAGTCGCTGACTAACTCAGAGTTAGAGAGCTGAAAAGCAGGAAGTAGTGTTCTGGCTATTATGTTACACATCCAGGGCCGCCATTAGAAAGCATGGGGCCCCATACAACAAAATTTTTGGGGCCCCCTGGGCCCTGCCCACACTGATGCCCAAGCTCCACCCCATATCGCAGTTAAAAGACCACACAGACAAAAAAAGTAACCCCCCACAAAAGTTATAAAAAGCTATTGATGGTCAGGGCCCCCTCTTGGGGCCCCAACAAAAAAAAATTAAAAAAATTAAAATAACAAAAACATTGGTGGCAGGGGCCCACTTAAAAGTTAAAAAAAATTAGGGCTCCAACTAAAAATTTTTTAAAAAAAAAAACATTGGTGGCAGGGGCCCCCTTATAAGTTAAAAACAAATTGGGGCCCCAACAAATTTTTTTTAAAAATTAAAAAAAAAAAAACATTGGAGGCAAGGGGCCCACTTACAAGTAAAAAAAATTTGGGGCCCCAAAAAAAAAATATTTTAAAAAAAGACTGGTGGCAGGGGCCTATAGTATATTAAAATAATACATTGGTGGCCAGGGGATTAAAAAAAGACCACACACAAACTGGTGTTTAGTAGAATTGAACTTGTGGCTTCAGGACTTCGGGTCTTTTCGGCGCATTGGCTTCAGCTTTTCTGCACTTGCGCATTCGGCAACGCATTTTGCAAAGCCGTACGGCTCGGGCGCTCTCACTCAGTCACTCCAGCCTTTATACATTACATATTTGCCTTATTAACTATATTACAAACATTTTTTATTTTGCACAGACTATTTACCTAGTTTTTGTTTTCACACTGAACTGTTCCTATAAACCGCTGTGATCTGCTTTTTTTAAAAAAAAAAAACAAAAAAACAACTGCAGTGCGAAACGTGCCAAAAACGCTTGGTAAATGTGCATGTGTGTTTGGGGCCTTACAGTCTGAGTCTGAGGTGTTCCAATGCCAGGACCAATCTCTTTACAAGATAAGCAGTCACAGCAGCCAGAGATTCATGTAGGGGGCCATGGGTCAGATGCAGCTCACAGACATAACAGAGAGCAGTTTATAACAATCAGGTGACAGTGAGAGGATTACAGCAGACAGATTTTTCCCGTGGCAGACAGTTTAGATGCCATGTGCTCGGCCTGTCTCCATCACACACTTTTTGG
Organism: Xenopus petersii; assembly: GCA_038501925.1. Taxonomy (NCBI): domain Eukaryota; kingdom Metazoa; phylum Chordata; class Amphibia; order Anura; family Pipidae; genus Xenopus; species Xenopus petersii. Next base: position 61,930 of record CM076676.1, read on the forward strand.
AATATGTTACACACTACTAAACTGTTAAAAGCATGAAGTTGCTATAGCTGGAGGTAAAACAAGTTGCTTCAGCAAAGAAATAACCCTTCAAATCAACTGTAAAACGTTTGAGGTGATTAGAGCAGTAACAGACATCTTACCTCTTCGGTGGAGCTAAAGCACTGAGGAGGGGCCAGACCAAATGATGGGATATACATGGGGGGTAAGGGAAAGTCCATTAAGGATTATAGTCTGGTTAAGATTCTGCTCAGTGTGTGGCTATGATTTTGTTCCACAGAAGTTAGCTGCTCTATTAGAAACTATTTATTTCCTCATTAGAACCTAATAAACAGTAAAACTTTCAAACTTATATTCTGTTGCACTCCTGGTCAGTATTTTGGTGCAGTCCAAGTGATTGCACACTGTCAGGAATTTAACCTCTTGCAGATCGGAGATATTTGGTGAATATTCATATATTTAAGTTAACTGTGTTACATTTAGTTTTTGCTTGATTACTCATCTCAAGCCATCTCCTATTCACATTCTTGTCTCTTATTCATATCTGTGCATGGTTGCTATGATAAGTTGGAACCTAGCAAACAGATTTCTGTAACTGCAAAGTGGAGAGCTGCTGAATAAAAAGCCCAATAACTAAAAAAACACATAATAAAAAATGAAAACAAATTACTTTCTACATCATACTAAAATTGAACTGAAAGTTGACATAGACAAAGTCCATCAAGTTCAACCCCCTCCAAATGAAAACCCAGTAGTGATGTGTGGATCGAGAATTTCTCAACCCGCCCCCTCCTGCTCTCTTTTTATAGACCCACCCCGCAGTGACATCACAAAAGGGGCGGGGTGGAGGCAGGTGGAAGTCAATAAATTCCGGCGGTACTAGGGGGTGAATTTATCAAAGAGTGAAATTCCGCAGCTCTCAATTCATCTCTATGAGATTTTGAAAGGCGTATTTATCAATGGGTGAAAGTTCACCCTTTGATAAATACGCCTTTAACAATCCCATAGAAATGAATGGGGAGTGGCGGAATTTCACTCTAGTAGCGGAACTTCACTATTAACTTCACTCTTTGATAAATATACCCCTAGGACAGGGGGAGAGCAGGAGAAGAGCTCAACCCACATCCACCCTGAAGATTTTGTGCAGGAGTCAGCCCCAACCCGCGGGTTTTGTTGTCGGCCCGCACATCACTAAAAGCCAGCCCCATACACACACCTCCCTACTATCACATAAATGATATATACCCATATCTATACTAACTATAGAGTTTAGTATCACAATAGCCTTTGTATTATGTCTGTCCAAGAAATCATCCAAGTCCCTCTTATAGTCATTAACTGAATCATCACCCGGCAGTGCATTCCCCAACCTCACTGTCCTCACTGTGATGAACCCCCTACTCTGTTCCTTTAAATGAAACTTCTTTTCCTCTAGTCTGAAGGGGAGGCCTCTGGTACGTGATTCTCTTTATGGGTAAAAAGGTCCCCTGCTATTTGTCTATAATGTCCTCTAATGTACTTGTAAAGTCTAATCATGTCCCCTCGCAAGCGCCTTTTTTCCCCCAGAGAAAACAACCCCTTGTCAGTCTCCCCTCATAATTTAACTCTTCCCTCCCTCTAACCAGTTTAGTTGCACTTAGTCTCTGCACTCTCTCCAGCTCATTTATATACCTCTTAAAGGACCAGTAACATCAAAAAAATTAAAAAAAAAATATGTTAGTATACATCGAAAAATAAACACCAAGACAAATGAAACTTTAAAATCACAAAGCTCTTATTAAGAAATAACTTACAGAAACTCCACTTCCGCTCTTGTTCAGAAAAGGCAAAAGGGCGACCATCCATCATGCAGCTCTGGATTTCTCCTCCCTGGCTTTCTCTCCTATTGTACTGACAGCAAGTGAAGGCGGGAGGCTTCAACCTTCTATCCAAGCAGAGCTCCACTGAGAGGGACGCCTGGGTTGTGCATTTCATGTAGAATCGCAGTGCTGGGGAGGCTGCCTGAGGACATGGCTTTGGAGAAGTTGCTGCCCCTTTGGAGAGATCCCACCCTGGACTGTTGCTGCAGCTTCGTGGCTTGGCAGAACAATGTGGCTGTATCTATACCTGCTCCCGAATACAGAGTCTCTGGAGGAGCCTCGAACCCGGGCTCCCTCATCCGCTCATAGTATTCTAGGGACTGGTTGTGCCTGTTGTCCTTCACAGTCACAGCAATCACCGTGAGGCCTGAACCCCCTAGTACCCAAACTCTCCCCAGCAGAGTGCCCGTGTACTTTTACGCATCTCCTGGAGACCCAGTGCCCAAAGCCTTTCTGAGCCCGCAGTCGCTGTTCCCATGACTCTCAGTCCCCTCCCCAGTAACCTATTGCCTACTGGCCTACAATGGGGCATGAAGAGCCTGTGTACATCTCATGACTCCCAAGTGCCTTTCTGGGGTGCAGGGGCTTGAGCCGACTCTTCACTGTGCGCAGCATCTGAATGTAGAGGAAGTTTCAGGAGATCCCAGAATTGTCAGGAGATCGCAGCTGTAGTTGCACACCAGAAAGGCACTTGGGAGTCATGAGATGTACACAGGCTCTTCATGCCCCATAGTAGGACAGTAAGCAATAGGTTCCTGGGGAGGGGACTGAGAGTCATGGGAACAGCGACTGCGGGCTCAGAAAGGCTTTGGGCACTGGGTCTCAGGGAGATGTGTAAAAGTACACGGGCACTGGGCTGGGGAGAGTTTGGGGTACTAGGGGGTTCAGGCCTCTCGGTGATCGATGAGGCAACAGGCACAGCCAGTCCCTAAAATACTATGAGCGGATGAGGGAGCCCGGGTTCGAGGCTCCTCCAGAGACTCTGTATTTGGGAGCCGGTAGTTACACCAAAGCCGGCTATAGATACAGCCACATTGCTCTGCCGAGCCACGAAGCTGCAGCAACAGTCCAGGGTGGGATCTCTCCAAAGGGGCAGCAACTTCTCCAAAGCCATGTCCTCAGGCAGCCTCCCCAGCACTGCGATTCTACATGAAATGCACAACCCAGGCGTCCCTCTCAGTGGAGCTCTGCTTGGATAGAAGGTTGAAGCCTCCCGCCTTCACTTGCTGTCAGTACAATAGGAGAGAAAGCCAGGGAGGAGAAATCCAGAGCTGCATGATGGATGGTCGCCCTTTTGCCTTTTCTGAACAGGAGCGGAAGTGGAGTTTCAGTAAGTTTCAGTAATTTCAGTAATTTCTTAATAAAAACTTTGCGATTTTAAAGTTTCATTTGTCTTGGTGTTTATTTTTCGATGTATATCAATACATTTTTTTTAAAAAATTTTTTTGATGTTACTGGTCCTTTAAGAAATGGAGTCCAAAACTGCCCCCATAATCCAGATGAGGCCTCACCAGGGACCTATAAAGAGACATAATTATGTTTTCATCCCTTGAGTTAATGCCCTTTTTTATACAAGACAGAACTTTATTTGCTTTAGTAGCCACAGAATGACACTGCCCACAATTAGACAACTTTTTCTCTACAAAGACCCCAAGATCCTTCTCATTTAAGGAAACTCCCAACACACTGCCATTTAGTGTATAACTTGCATTTATATTCTTTTTGCCACAGTGCATAACCAGCATTTATCAACATTGGACTAGTGATGGACGAATTCCCACGTTTCGTTGCCGGCGAATAAATTTGTGAAACTGCAGCGAAAATTTGCCGGCGTCCATAAAAAGAACGCCGGTGTCCATTTTTTTGGACACCGAGGCATTTTCGTCGGTGAATGTGCGCCGGCATCCAAAGACAGATGCCGGCATCCAAAATGACCTGCCAGCTGTGTTTCGCAAATTTATCACCGTTTTCACAGGAAATTCACAAATTTTTCGGCGAAACGGGACAAATTCGCCCATCACTACATTGGGCCTCATTTTCCAGTTTGCTGCCCAGTTTTCCAACCTAGACAAATTACTTTGCAAAGTGGCAGCATCCTGCATGGAACCTATAGTTCTGCACAATTTAGTATCATCTGCAAAAATAGAAACAGTACTTTCAATGGCCACCTCCAGGTCATTAATAAACAAGTTGAAAAGCAAGGGATCTAGTACACAGCCCTGCAGTACTCCACTAACAACACTGGTCCAATTAGAAAATGTTCCATTTACCACCACTCTTTGTAGTCTATTTTTTAGCCAGTTCTCTATCCAGGTACAAATACTATGTTCCAGGCCAACATTCCTTCATTTAACCAGTAACCTTCTATGTGGCACTGTATCAAATGCTTTAGCAAAGTCTAAGTAAATCACATCCACTGCCATCCCAGAACTGAGGTCCCTGTTTACCTTCTCATAAAAAGAAATTAAGTTAGTCTGGCAGGATCTATTACTCATAAAACCACGCTGGCACACACTCACAGTATTATGATTTGCTATAAAGTCCAGTATCTTATGCTTTATTAACCCTTCAAAACACTTTCCTACCACTATAAGACTAACAGGCCTATAGTTTTGAGACTGAGAACGGGATCCCTTTTTGAATAGAGGCACCACATTAGCAATTCGCCAGTCTCTCAGCACCATGCCAGACCTCAATGAATCTTGGGAAGTTAAGTAAAGAGGTTTGGCAATCACAGAGCTAAGCTTGCTAATTACCCTGGGATGAATACCATCTGGTCCCGGACCTTTGTTTATCTTAACATCTTCTAGTCTCTTTTGAATTTCCTCATGAGTGAACCATGCATCATTAGTTGTGTTACTAGAATTGGGACTATCAAGAAAGAAACCTTTATTAACTGGTTCCTCATTTGTCTAGACAAAAAATGTGTCCAGAATCTGCGCTTTTTTTTTGTTTTCATCAACCAGCTGACCCCCCTCTGAGCAATGGAGACTAAGTAAGTTGTACTTCCTATGCGAAACACTATCCTTCCAGGTGAAGAATTGCTTGAGGCCATATTTCAACAACAACCAGATTAACTCCCTTGGGTTAACAAGTACACAGTCTCTTCCTCTCATACGCCTCACATACCCTCACATACTCTCCCCCCCCTACTCTTCTCTTAGGGTGATACACCAGGAGATTGGTGGCCTGCAATAAATCTGCTCTCTTTGAGTGTCTAATCTCCTGTAAATGCTTTCCACTGGTGATAAAGTGAATTGCGAGGAAACTTTGGGTGACTTTCAAAAAATGAAGTATGCCATGGCCCTTAAATCAAATGAAATGAGCTGTATTGGCAGGAGCAAATATATTTAGCATTGTTCAAATATGGAATGAGTGTAATTGGTGGGATTGGGAGTGGCATTATATGGGTACAGGCAGGGCTGGACTGGGAGTAAAAAGCACATATATAAACGTGCAACATTGGCAGCCAGCCCCCCCCCTAAAAAAACATTGGTGGTCAGGGCCTCCACATAAAATTTAAAAAAAAACATTGGTAGTCAGGGCCCTCTACAAGTTTATAAAAAAAAAAAACATTGGTGGCCAAAGTCCAGTGGGGCACTATAGTAAAAAGTGAGCCTCATCCTCCACTGCCTCCTGGTCACATCACTGGTACAGTTTGTTCTCCCTGGGCCCACAGGTCTGTCTGTGCATATCCAGTTCTGTTTCCAGGCTGAGTACACTGTACGGCATTGCTCTGGATCTGTCTCAGATGTTCTGTAGCCTTTCCAGGTATGAGTCCAGTCTGTAATCCCTCCTCAGTGATTGGTAGATGGTGAGTTTCTTGGAGTTTGATATATCATTCCTTCAATCACAGACATATTGCTCTTTGAATTTGTTTATTTTTTGTATTACTTGACCTTCAGTCAATTACTGGGCAGCTTGACTCATGGTTTAGCTGGGCTTTATGATTGTAGGTCATATGGCTGCTGTTGTCTGCCCAATACAAGATCACCCTTTTCTATATGGCAAACAGTAGGGAAAAATCTTTCACACCAAATAGACCACTCAAAGCTTACCCTCCCATTGGCTGTTCCCGATTGAATCCCGAAACGCATAGGGCATGAGATAAAAAATAAAAGATAAAGCATACACTGCCTAGCTGGACCCAACAAGCACTGTCTGGGGTGGAAATGGAGGAGCTGCATGCAAAATGTTATTTTTCATGGCAATCAACATGTTTTTTGCCCACAATGCATACTTTTATATAATATATATAGCTATATAATACACAAGAGTCAAGAATATCCTGTAAATTATATTATTATAAACTGTGCTTAGTGATGTCATTGGTTATAATTGGAGCTTAATGATGTCATTTCTGTCACATGACTCACTGAAACTTGTGTATTATAATTAATAAAGTACTCCGTGTTGCAAAATATGAGGATATTAGAAGTCATCTCGGAGTTCCATGACCTGTAAAAAAACACTTGGCCTTCAGCCTTGTGTTTTTATATGGTCATGGATCACCTCGTTAACTTATAATATCCTTATATTTTACAAGAGGGGGTACATTATTCACTATATATACAATACAAAAAAGACCAGAAACACCATTATTTATTTTAAAAAGTCAAACAAGTGCATTAAAAAACAGCATGTACAGCCAGCATGACGTTTCAGTCCCATGTCTACAGGGCCACCATCAGAAATCACGGGGCCCTGTACGACAACATTTTCTAGGCCCCCTGATTTCTGCCTGCCTCCAAACCCCACCCACAGTAAAAAAAGGGCACACAGACAGAAATAACAGTTAAGACACCCACAAGTTATACAAAAATATTGTTGGGCATGACCCCCCTACAAGTTGTAAAATGCCATTGGTGGCTAGGGCCCCCTAAAAGTTCTAAAAAAAAATATTGGTGGCCATGGTCACCCATAAAAGTTTAAAAGAAAAAAAAAAAAACACTGGTTGCCAGGGCCCCCTATAACTTAAAAAAAAAACACATCGGTGGCCAGGGTCCCTGATAAGTCTTTTTCAAATTGGTGACCAGGGGTTTAAAAAAAAAAAAACACATTGGAATTCAGTGGAGCTTACCTTTAAAGGTTTTCATCATTTTGCTGTATTTGACAGCATCTTTTCTTTGGCTGCATTTGGCAGCTGGCGGCTTCCGTCTCCACTTGGTGGTGGCTTTTGGCTCTATTTGGCGTCCGTTTTTGGCTCCATTTGGAGTTGCTTCAAGACTCAAGGGCTGAACAATGACCGGGCCTGGTACGGCTGTACCCCTTGTGCCCCTCTGATGGCAGACCTGCATGCCTACAACCCAATCACAAATATACACAAAATAAGTCAATCAATAGGAGGTGACATCAGAACCATAAAGTGATTACCACAGTAAAGCAAGTAAGAGATGCTGTAAAGTGACAGATTGCTATGAAATCTTGAACACATTCATAAAAACAGTAAAGTGAACATGTGCTAATTAAAAGTTGCCACATTATAAATATGCTAAAATAAACAGTTTCATTAAGTATTAGGGATTTATTATTGTAATCTCTGACTGCTAACTAGTGTATTAAGGGTAGGGCAGCAGTTGGCTGAGGCAGTGAGGCACCCAAAGCAAAGTTGTCACTCCTGCAGTGACATGCGGCGGGTTAGTACCAAGCAAACGGTCACAATTCATTCTTCTCCTGGAATAGGGTAATGATTTGCCAGGAGCTATGATCTATGGATAGACAGGCAGAAAAGGTATCTGCACATGCATTGTTTCCATCTAGGTGTTGTTTTTGGCTCAGTGCTGTGCAATAAAATTTAATTTTTTGTAGTACTATGGCACTTAACCCTTTAATATTGCCAGATATGATGTTCTTTGCCCGTGGGACTGTCCCAAACATACTAACTAAAAAAGCCTTTGTTACAGAACCAATTCATAAAGTTACGTCTCAAAACTGAGCTGGGCAATTTGAAGACTGTATCAGCGGCATGTAAAGATGGGCAGTGACCACACACTTAGGCCTGTAGGTAAGAAATACTTTTGCAAAGGGAACAATTGCAAGTTTGTATAAAGATTTTTAAATGGCTTATGAAGGAGAAATTACAAAAAATATATATTGCAACCCAAAGTGAATCACCTTGAAATGCATTGAAACATGATTGTGCATGGTTCCAGTCTCTAAAACTTCTAATCCTGCAAACCTTATTCACATAAAGCCAGCACCCTCTCTGCCTTTCTCATGTGCCCTCTGGAATGCACGGTCAATCTGCAATAAACTCACAGCACTCCATGATCTCTTTATATCCAAATCCCTTCAACTTGTGGCTATGACTGAATCATGGCTCTCTCCCACAGACACTGCTTCTCCTGCTGCCCTTTGCTATGGAGGCTTCTCACTTAATCACACCCCTAGACCAGATGGCCATCATGGGGGTGGGGTAGGTTTCAAATGTCGGTTTCAAAATCTAACCACACCAACTTCTCTCTCCTTCACTTCTTTTGAAGTCCACAGCATACATTTGTTTTCTCCAATCTCTCTGCGTGTTGCTGTCATATATCGCCCCCCTGGTCCCTACTCTACTTTCTTGGATCACTTTGCTGCTTGGCTTCCATACTTTCTCTCCATCGAGACACCTGCTCTCATTTTAGGTGACTTCAACATCCCTATTGACAACACTGCTTCTCCTGCCAACTCTAAACTCCTCTCTCTAACAACTTCATTTGGTCTCTCTCAGTGGACCAACTCACCAGCCCACATCGAGGGTCATGCTCTTGATCTTATGGTCTGCCACTCATGCCGCCCATCCAACCTTACTAACTCTCCTTACCCCCTATCTGACCATCACCTACTCTCCTTTCAGATAACACTTTCACCTGCACTATCGCAACCACCTCTCTCTACCCACACATACAGAAACCTTAACACCTTTGATCCACAACAATTATCAACAGTATCAGCACAATCCATCTCTCACATTAACACTCTTTCCTGTCCAAATAGGACAGCTTCTCTCTACAACGATTCTCTTTCAACACCTCTTGGCTCCCTTGCTCCTTCTATCACCCGTCACAGCCGACCAGCCAAACCCCAACCCTGGCACACTAGTGTAACCCGGTACCTCAGAAGATGTAGTAGATCAGCTGAGCGATGGTGGAGAAAGTCACAAACTGATCCTGACTTCATCCACTTTAAATTCATGCTCTCCTGCTACAATCGAATGCTATCTTAGCTAAAGAACAATACCTCTCTTCTTTAATCTCCACTCTGTCCTCTAAACCGCAGTGACTGTTTTCCACATTTAACTCACTCCTATTCCCCCCTCCACCCATTAATGTAACTGCCCAAGATCTTGCTCATTTCTTTAATGGAAAAATCAATCTCATTAGGCTGAGCATACCATCTGACAACAATCTCGGTTTCACGTGCAGTCCACTCACATCCACTTTGCACTCCTTCATCCCTGCAACACTAGATGAAGTTAACAAACTTCTATCCTGCTCAAAACCCCCAACCTGCTCCCTTGACCCCATACCCTCTCGCCTCCTCTATCCAATCTCTGATGCACTCTCTCCTGCACTTACCCACCTATTTAATCTTTCACTTTCTACTGGTACTTTTCCATCCTTATACAAACAAGCACTTATCACTCCCAGCTCTCCCAATAACTATCGTCCAATTTCCCTTCTTCCATTCGCATCCAGATTACTAGAAAGGCTTGTTTACAAATGCCTGATCCAGCATCTAACTCACAACTCCCTTCTTGACCCCCTGCAATCTGGCTTCCACGCAACACACTCAACTGAAACTGCACTCACCAAAGTAACCAATGATCTTCTGCTGGCAAAGTCTAAAGCTCACTATTCCATACAAATCTTTCTAAATCATGGTTTACATCTTATCTGTCTGACCTCAAGTTCCTCAAGGCTCAGTTCTAGGCCCCCTGCTGTTCTCGCTCTATACTACTTCGCTAGGAAAACGTATTCAGTCGTATTCAGTCGTTTGGACTTCAGTATCACCTTTATTCTGATGACACCCAACTCTACTTGTCTACTCCTGACCTCTCTCCTTCTGTCCTTTTCCAAGTTACAGACTGTCTCTCTGCTGTCTCCTCCTGGATGTCACAAGGCCACCTGTAACTGAACCTTTCAAATACAGAATTTCAAGATCTTCCCCTGTCCCTCAGATATCACTCACAGTAAACAACATCCCCTTTCATTCCACCACACAGACAGTGCCTAGGAGTTATCCCAGACTTGCATCTGTCATTTTCACCACATATCCAAACACTTGCAAAATCTTGTCATATTCAACTGCACAACATTGCCGAATACGACCATATTTCAGTTCAGAATCAACCAAAACACTTATTCAGTCACTTATCTTCTTACGCCTTTATTACTGCAACTTACTCCTCACAGTTATTCAAACAAGTTGCTTTTCACAACTCCAATCTGATCTAAATGCTGCTGCTAGACCCTTTATTTCATCTCTGATCTCCAAATACACTCCTTTACGCAACCTTCACTCTGCTTATGACCTTCGCATCACTTCTCCTCTCATCACTTCTACCCATTCTCGTCTACAAGACTTCTCTCGGGCCTCTGCTTTTCTTGGGAACTCTCTGCCTCGAACTGTTCTTTCTCCTTCTTTCCAAACATTCCTTAAAGGCCCACCTGTTTAAAGAGGATTATTCAATGTACCTTAATTAATCAATCATTGCTGTATCGTAAATCACAAAATTGTTTATAAAATCCTATTGTCATAATTGTACCCTAACCTTTAGTTTGTAAACTCTAATTTGTAGGGCCCTCTAATCCTGTTGTACTCTGTAAACCCTTGTTTGTTATTCACCATTTATTCCCTGTTTGTTAAAACCGAGGTAAAGCACTTCATATCTTGTAGGCGCTATATAAATAAATGATGATGATGTGTGGAATCAAATTTCTTTATGCACAAGGATATAATAATATATTAGGAACCTAGCTAGAAGCAAATTGAGACCTATTAATGAGTACCAATTCCAAAAGGTATGTATCAGTGAGAGTGATAATTGGATATGGGTTAATTCTTCACAATCTGCTATTAAGGGGGAGTTGTCACCTTACACAGATCCACTTCTCTTACTATAGTGTCTTACCTAATTGTTGAATTCAGTTTAGTGTGCTTTCCCTGCAGTATTTCTGATGCAAAAATATTTTTTACATGTATGATTTTATGTCAAAACATTTTTGAAGGGAAACAAAATTATTATTTTTATTCGTATTCAATTTACATAATAACCCTAATATTTGGTATTGCCACCTATTGCAGCAATAAAAACTTTTATTATTATACCCTCCTTTTTGCCATACCCCCTTTTTGACATGAACTCATTCAGTTGGGGTTATGTAATATAGCAAAATAGTAAGTTAGGTTGAAAAAAGACACACGTCCATCAAGTTCAACCTTTTTACTTTTTTTAACCTGCCTATCTGCCAGTTGATCCAGAGGAAGGCAAAAAAAACCATCTGAAGCCTCTGTAGAAAAGGTTCTAAAACTAAATCTAAAAGTATTTTGTTTACACAAATATACAGGGTTCCTCAGTGTCAGGAAGTGTTTACGCACATTTCTGCATAAACCCAGCTGAATGAGTTTATGGCAAAAAGGAGGGTATAATTTCCTTATAATGTTTTTATTGCTGCAATAGGTGCCAATACCAAATATTAGAACTATTATGTAAATTGAATATGAATAAAAAGAGAATATTTTGTTTCGCTTCAAAAATGTTTTGACATAATCATGTTACATGTTAAAATTATTTTTGCATTTACATGCCTTGAAATAAAAAGATCAATAACATGAATGCATCGGTCAAGGGTCAAGTGTAATTTTTCACCTTCTAAAGCAGCTCTGGTGGGGGAGGGAGGTTGCAGACCCCCCCAAAACTATTCTAAGTGGATACATTTAAAGGATGCATTTTTTTATCTTTGTCCCTGCTGAGCAGAATCCCTGGATTTCATTACAGACCGCTGTTAGATTGATACAATACTTGCTAATACTCCAGAGATGCTGCTGAGAAATATATCAACTAAATGCTGCTAAATTGTAACAGTTCAGAGTCTGCGCCCGAATTACTGAGCTGCCAGACTCAAACACCAGAGACACGAACATTGGAGTCTATAGGAGAAGGTCTTTCTGTAATTTGGTGCTTTCTGGATAACAGGTTTCTCGATAACTGATCCCTTACCTGTATATGTGACACTTATTATTACTAATATCCCTTTTTAGAGTATAATGAGTACAAACCAAATATGGAATATGATATTTTAATACAGAAATGTTTTTACAGATGCATATAGTCTGTAGTGCAAACTTACAAATCTTCATAACTTTACTACCACTTATACATACGTTTTGCATAAATATGTTATTTTACTGCCATAGCATGCACTGATCATCAAGGCCTATGATTATCCATTAAAAATATTTACTATAAGTGATTTACAATGTGCAACAACATACATCAGTTCTGTACAAGATAAGGGGGTTATTTATAAACACTGGGCAAATTTGCAACTGGACAGTAACCCATAACAGCCAATCAGATTCATGCTTTCATTGTTCTACCTGCAGCAGGCTGAGAAATGCTAATCACTGATTGCTATGGGATACTGCCCAGGTGCAAATTTGCCTAGTGTTTATAAATGAGAACACACTCAAATGCATACTTTTTTACATTTTAATAATTCTAGGCAATTTTGCATAAAGAATTGTCTATATAGGTGCCATCAGCGAAGTATATATATATCTATATATATAGATATATATCTATATCTATATATATCTATATATATCTATATATATATATATATATATATATATATATATATATATATATATATATATATATATATATATATATATATATATATATATATATATGAATTCTTAACTAAAGCATCTGGAAATATTGTACTATAATCCATATTTCATAACTCCAAAATGTTGTTATAATATAAGAAACACTAATTTGCTGAGGAACGCATAAAGGAAGTTCACTGGCTCCTAATAAAATTAGCCCTAGTGTGTGATAGGGACCTCAGATATTAAATTCCACTGGGTAAGAAACAAATAAATTATATATAATCTCAGTAAAGAATATGTTGGCTCTATATTAATGGAGAACTACCCCCCCCCAAGCATCTATTCTTTTCAGAAGTCTCCCTGTGTGCTGACCTGCAGTTGTGCCGTGCAAAGTTGTGCAGTGGAGTTCAAAGGATCCATCTTCCCAAATCTTCTGATCCGCAGACATGGAGCATGCGCAGTTGAATCTATGTCCTGAATCGGCTTCTACTGCGCATCAGTATCCAGAACAGAAGAAGACCAGAAGATGGAAGATACACCTTTGAACTATAAAACTCTGCATTTATAGCAGGTCAGCACATGAGGAGACTGAGTATGGGGAAGGGTTTAGTTCTCCTTTAATAAGGTATCCTAATAGTAAAAAAGGATATATGGGGATAACATATGGGAAAATGTACCTAAAAGGTGAAGGGACAGACTAGATAGAATCATCCCAGTACTGGTATAAATATGTGGTACAAACACATATAATGGGTCATTTAATAGGGTTACACTGGCAAATTGTCATTTTCAATGATTGATCACCAGCATTTCAGTGTTATTGGGTGTGCTGCATTTTTTTCAGTGTAATAATTTGAGGGGAAATTACGCTACCAACCAGTGTGGAATGTGGAAAATGAATAGTATAGGGTCTGAATAAAACAGATAAGTGATGAAAACTAAGATTAACAAAAATAGAGCAAAAGTTTTTTTGGGTGCTTACTTGACAAGTTCCTTAAAACAGGACATACCGTATATACTCGTGTATAAGCCGACCCGTGTATAAGCCGAGGTACCTAATTTACCTAAGAAAACTGGAAAAATTTATTGACTCGTGTATAAGCCTAGGGGCCCCATGTCAGATTTCAAAATGTGGATTCTGACACCGCTGTGAAATTACTGTTCTGCCGTCCTCAGGAGATAATATTCATTTTTCTTCCCAAATGAATTATCTTCCAGTGATAAGACTACGCCTAACCCAGTCCGTTTAGGAACTCCGGCTGTCACGTGCTCCCAGGGTAGAACAACCAGACATTTGGACTGTTGTAGAGAACTTAAAGTTCAGGGGCTGCTGCCCTGAAAATATGAGGTTTTGAATATCTGGTCCGGGCACTGAACAGACGAAATTTAAAAATAGATTATTCTTTTAATAAGCATTTGAGCTCGGCTACTCATGCATACACCATAGCCAATCCCTCCACACACCTCCCTCTCCCATAGCGCATCAGGACTGTCTGTGACTGACTGTCACGATCATGCATGTGCTGGGTAGGTAAAAGACTGTCTGTGACTGACTGTCACGATCATGCATGTGCTGGGTAGGTAAAAGACTGTCTGTGACTGACTGTCACGATCATGCATGTGCTGGGTAGGTAAAAGACTGTCTGTGACTGACTGTCACGATCATGCATGTGCTGGGTAGGTAAAAGAAAAAAGGTACCGTACCGACTGTCATGATCGCCGCCCGGAGCAGGTCCAGGAGCTCCGGGCGGCGCATCCTTCCCTGCCGGCGTCGCTCCCAAAATGGCGGCGCCGCTACCCACGTGGCGGCCATGGGCGCCGCCATTTTGGGAGCGACGCCGGCAGGGAAGGACGCGCCGCCCGGAGCTCCTGGACCTGCTCCGGGCGGCGATCATGACAGTCGGTACAGTACCTTTTTTCTTTTACCTACCCAGCACATGCATGATCGTGACAGTCAGTCACAGACAGTCTTTTACCTACCCAGCACATGCATGATCGTGACAGTCAGTCACAGACAGTCTTTTACCTACCCAGCACATGCATGATCGTGACAGTCAGTCACAGACAGTCTTTTACCTACCCAGCACATGCATGATCGTGACAGTCAGTCACAGACAGTCCTGATGCGCTATGGGAGAGGGAGGTGTGTGGAGGGATTGGCTATGGTATGTGCAGGGATTTAGCTGACCCGCGTATAAGCCGAGGTCGAGTTTTTCAGCACATTTTGGGTGCTGAAAAACTTGGCTTATACGCGAGTATATACGGTAATAAGAATTAGTGTCACTTAACGGTTAAGCTGCCTCCTTTAACTCACACAATACTACAATTTTGCAATCAGACAAGTTAATTAAAATAAGAACCAATGTCCTAAAAAACTTGATCCTCTTGAGTACAGCCATTTAATAGGTGTTTGGGATGAGAGGAAAAGTCAATGGTTCTGGAACCAGATTACTTCTTATTAAGATCTATTTTGTAGGACAGCAATGAAAGGCATATAACTCCGCAACACTTGTTTTTTTGGTGGATTTTTTGTCTATTTGCAGGCTAAGCTTCCAAAAAGATTACCCTAATCCAGTCAGAACACCCCTTAAGATGCCGCCACCCCCTTAAAAGAAACCTTGAACAATATAAACTGCAGGGCTGACTGATTAACCACCCAAACACTCTGATGCTGGTTTGCTATCAAATGAAATATTTTTTTGTCCAAACTGTGCCCTTACAGTAGTGCATATATTGTATTAAGAAGAGTAATAGATAAGGACATGCAAAAATGACCTCTACACCTTTTCTCCTATGTCCCAATTTCAAGGAATTACTTAATTTGACAGATGCACAAGTCATAAGCTTTTGGTTGTTAAGCAGGGTAGTTCAAATACAATGGCCACTAACTCTTCTAGGAAAACAATGCAATTCTCTAAGTACCCATGGATTTTGTGGGTCAGCAGTGGTATCGGTGTGCAGTAGTGGCACAAATTAGTCTTATATAAAAACAGGTGTGCAGTGTTTGTCATCAATAAACCCTGTGTTTGAATATTCAGACAGAAAATACAAAATTAATTATATGAACAAATGCCCCCATTCACTTTTCAGCTGCTGATTTTAGTTAACATTTTGTTAATGGCCTGCTTAACATGCGTTGTGGAACTTCTTCTTCTTGTTTTTCCCTGTACCATTTTCCGTCTCCTTACTTCTCGACACAGGTCATAAAAGGCTTCAGAGATGTTTCCCTCCCCTGTGCATGCCGAACACTCATAAAATGCACAGGCCAGTTCTGTTGCTAGTTTTTCTCCCTCTTCAGTGCTGACTTGTCTAGAGTGATCCAAGTCGGCTTTATTTCCCACCAAAATGAAAGTTACATTCTTTGGTTTTTTGATCTCATCAAGAAGGTTCTTAAATGGTAGGACTTCATCAAAACTTCCTTTATCTGTAATGTCATAGACTATTGCAAATCCGTCTGCCCACCGTGCATGCCCCTCTCTTTGAATAATATCCTCCTGAAATAAAAAAGTGAAAAGGTTGTGAAGAATTGAAAAGTGCATAATAGTTGCATTGAACTTAGATTCTAGTTTTTGCATGAGGCATACAGTGTATACCTACTAAATAATTATTATTAAGTTAATGCTCAGCCGTGTGTGTGTAAAGCAGTCAAACAATTTACCCAAAGATTACCAGAGTTCCCCCTTCTTTTCCGACTCCAAAACACTCACTCACCTCTGAGTACACCAAACCTTTCCTTGATTAAAGCTGATTCAGCACTAAAAATAGCTTAAAGGAGAATTCAACCGGTTCATAAAAAACCCATACCCCCCACCCCAGGTAGACCCCCCTCCCTCCTCCCCCCAGGCTAACTACCCCCCCCCCGGGGAGATGCCCATACTCCATACTTACCCCTCTGCGCAAATTCTTCCAGCGAAGTTCCATGCATCCATCTTCCACAATCTCTGTAAGCTGACTGGAAGATCGGTATTTCTGCACATGCGCAGTTGGAGCAGGTTGCCGGTTTGCGACAACTGCACATGCGCAAAATTTCACGGAAATTGCAGATCTCTCAGTGAGCTTACAGAGAGCTCGAAAGATGGATGCGTGCAACTCCGCTGGAAGAATCTGCGCTTTATTTGTGAGTGTGATTTTAAATAGCTTTATCACTAAATAAAAGGATTTTATACCATATATAATACACAAAAGCCATGAATATCTTGTAAATTGTATCCTTATAAATGGTGAGTTCTGATGTCATCAGTTATAAACGGTGAGTTCTGATGTCATTTCTGTCACATGACTCACTGGAATTTGTATATTATGATAAATAAAGTAACCCTAGTTGCAAATTATGAGGATATTAGAAGTTACCTCGGAGTTCCATGACCTGTATAAAAACACTTGGCCTTCGGCCTCGTACTTTTATATGGTCATGAAACTCCTCGGTAACTTATAATATCCCTATAATTTACAAGAGGGGGTACTTTATTCACTATATATTTGCTCCATTTTTAAGCTACAATGGAGGATGGCATTTGCATGTGAGGATTAACCTAATTTGATGGGCACAAATTACTTTTAAACGCTTGTGAGTACCCACCAAAACCACAGCTGGTGATTTAATACTACCATGTATGTGAGCCACGTAAATGAGCTGTGTATGTTAACTCTGTATAACTGAGAGTTTGGAAAGCAGGCTAAATAAGACTAGAAAAGAAGTATAAATATACTACACTATATACCACTAAGCTATTTTTAGCGCTGACTCAGCTTTAATCAAGGAAAAGTGTGTGTGTGTCTGTCTCTCACTGGAACATTTGGTTAAGTATGACCAGAATAAGTACAAAGTAAGAGACTAACCCCTATATGTGATAAAAGGCAATAAGTTTGCCCAGGAGCAGTCACCATTAGCAACCAATAAGATGTTTGCTTCTAGACAGGTGGCCAGCAAATGCTGCTTGCTGATTGGTTACTATAGGTTACTGCACCTACGCAAACTTTGTGCCTTTCATTACATAACCCAATTAGAGCTTAAAGACAGGATGCCAAACCCTGCCCATTTCTTTTCGACATTTACAGCAATATCATTAAACCATCGGCACTAACCCTAACCCATTCTTCTACTTTTTAAAGTAAACAGTTAAATTAAACGTTTGTTTTCAGAGATTTCAGCCATGTGATACCAATAAAGGCTTTTTAAATTTGAAACCTTGGATGTGTGTGGTTACCTGGTGGTCTAGGGGCTGGTGGGGATGCTTGCAAAGGGCAAAGGCCCTGATTCTCTTCCCTCCAGTGTGCATCTCCCTATGGCATGCGCGGCGACTTCCGAGTTTTACATGCCGAGAATAAAGACATCATCGTAGTTTGGTGCGAAGTTTGAATATTTAAAGGGGCCTTAGCCACAAAACTTATTGACCATTCATTATTATAGTACCTGGGTGCGTTTATTCTGTCTGTAAGCTCATGTTTTGATCCTTGCCTGTCTGACTATCGCTAGAACTCTGCCTGAAACTCTAACCCATTGTGCATAGGGTTATCAAAGTATCTGGCATTTAGAGACTCCAAAATGAAGTTAGCGCATACATCCTGTAGGTCACTTCAGAGAATGAATAATCAACACAAATATTTCATTTTTTGTGGGGTTAAAAACACCGATAAAATATATTTACCGCCAAAACCATATATTTTTGGAAAGTACACATTGTACCAAATCTCAAATGGGTACTCATGCCTTTGGGCTCCAAACTACTAAATCGCAAGTCTTTACCAAAATTGGCATTTTTGGTGAAATGCCTTAAAATTTACTAATGCTTCAACTTTCCAGCATCATATCGCCCATATATCATTGCGTACCAAGAAAATCCATCCTAAATATGATTGCCAGGGGTTCACTGAACAATTTGATGCCCATGGTCCATAGGATTACCAAAGCAACTAGCATGGAGATGTGGGATTTATGTGGGGTAAACGTGGCAAATAAGTAGGTCACATATTTACAGAAAATACACAACTTGCCGAATGTAAAATGGGTAAATGCCTTTATATGGCAAAGCACCAAGCAGCAAATGAATATTATGGCTTGGACAAATACGTTTTACAGACAGAAACAAAACCAAAGCAGCACTGAAAAAGCAGTGTGATTAGCGAATACACTATATGCAATAAAAAAAATTACAGACAAAACACCACATGATGCAGTAAGAAAAATAAAAAAACTATTGTGTGTGTATATGTGTGTGTACACTAGGTAAATTGTGTGTTGTGTGCATGTATGTGTGAGTGTTGTGAATGTGTGAAACCCCCTGATCCCCCCAAAATATATGTGTGTGTGTATGTATAAATGTAAGTGTGTAATAGTGTAAAATGTGTGTTTTTGTGTATTTGTGTGTGTATGTTACACTAACCCGGGGTAGGCTGAAGTCTGTTGAAGAAGAGACAGGAGGGTCCCGGATCAGGAGTCACGTAGTCAGTGTGCCCCTGCCGCTGCCTATGGGCCCCTGGGTGATCACGCACAATGGCCTGCTCATGTCCCCCTCCTGCTTGTTGCCTAGGGGCAGGGGAAGAAGCAGGTATCAAATGAGTAGCTTAAAAAGCCTCTCATTCGCTTCCCCAGTGTGAAATGCTGCAAAACGTAAATTGTACGTTCTATAGCATTTCAGTCCCTTTATCCACAGAATGTAAATTTTATGTTCTGTGGCATTTAAAGGGTTAAAGGGAAAGTGAATCCTGATTTTACAGAATCATGTATGCCTATTATGCTGGACTCTTCTCTTTTTTTACTGTATGGCTTTCTTTGCAAACCCTCTACTATTCCTTTTCTATTCTGACTAACACCACTGTCTGGTAATAAAGCATTAGCAGCTGTTCAAATGTTTACGTTCAAGCTCTGAGTGTTGTAAAACATAACATGTAAAAAAACACACAATAATGAAAACCAACTACAAACTGTCAGAATATTTGTGTCTACATAATACTAAACGTTTAAAAGGTTACTCCTGGAAAATATAAGTGTATGTTGCTTAACCTTTTACTGAGATACAGAAGTATAGTTTTAGACTTTTTGTGGACAGTGTAGTTCAGAGACAACTTGCAAGGTAATGTTGTATTGTGCCCCTCTCTAACTTAACATTTGAGAAGTGTTTTCCAAAAGTTACCGGTAAGCTTTTAGTTGTAATGTTTTATTTCTTATGTTAATTTTACTTTATCCAGTGTTCTTCCCAGAAAAAAAAAACTCCCATGAAAAACTGAGCTGACAGGGACAATCATACTTTATTGGTGTGACCATCCACTTTATATTGCCCTTAACTCCAGGTACCCTTATATTACTGGGAACCAGTCCACTGTACAGGTATTGGACCTATTATCCGGAATCATCGGGACCTGGGGCTTTTCGGATAACGGGTCTTTCCGTAATTTGGATCTTCACACCTTAAGACAAGAAAATCATGTAAACATTAAATAAACCCAATAGGCTGATTTTACTTCCAATAAGGATTAATTATATCTTAGTTGGGATCAAGTACAACCAACTGTTTTCTTACTACAGAGAAAAAGGAAATAATTTTTTAAATTTTGGATAATTATAACGGAGTCTATGGGAGACAGCCTTTCCGTAATTCAGAACTTTCGGGATAACGGGTTTCTGGATAACGGATCCCATACCTGTACTGCCAATAACCTCTGCCCAGAAACAATAAGTGTGGTTGACAGAAGGAAAATAAACATTCATTTACCACAACAGCCATCCAACACAGTTGAAGTTGCACAAACTCCTTCCTTTGTGCCATTTTTACTTTATAAATAAAGGGCTGTATATGTAAACTGACGTGAGCTAATACCAGATTTCAGATTTTGTGTTGAAGGATTAATAAGAGATCACTAATGCACTAGGAAAAGAAGAGGAAACCTTGTGGCAAAACTATTATAGTCTATTAACCTTCTTTAAGAAAGGTTTATATTTATATATTGAATAAAGTACCCCCTCTTGTAAAATTATTATATATTATAAGTTACCGAGGAGTTCCATGACCATATAAAAACACAGTATCATGTAACTATTATGAAGCTGGCCGCCAGTGTTGGTTTTAAAAAAACATTGCACACGTAATTGGTGGGACTGTATGGGGATCACAACTTTCAAATATTGACTAATACACCTTGCCAAGTGTATCGGGGTCTGAACCCATGTCTCAATAAAGGCATTTTAAGCAAAGAAATCCAAGACTGGTGCTGTCAATATTTGAAAATTGTGAGTGAACGGATACACGGTGGAAACCATTGTACGTGCACCAGGCGCTAAGAATTGGGAGGTTACAGGCGCTGACTAACAAACCTGCTTGGGGATCACAACTCACATGTCAGCACTTGGACCAAGTTTAGAATGAACTACAACTCTCTACAACACGCTAATTCATGATGCCCAAAAATAACAGCACAAATGTGCTATTCTGATACCAATGGGTGGATTATGAACTAGCTGGATACAGATTAATCTTGGGCTGATACATATATACCGTGGATTTAGCCAGCAAATACACAATAGTATAAATTACATGATATTGGTGGGCGCCATTTAGGGGTGTGGTGGGAGCTTCTTCCAAAAAGGTTTTTATGTTTATGACACAAAAGATTTTGGATGTGTTTAGTGTTATATTTCTACTGTATGCATATAAAATGCACCGTTTGAATAAAAAGACGTTTTTTAATGATATCCTATAGAGTGCTGTAAACAAGGTTCTTTTTGTGGTCACAATTGACCAATTGTAAAGTGACAATGTTTGCTGCCTAAGCACCACCCTTATTTGGGTTGTCCAGAAGTAAAAGGGGCATGAGAAATGACCTGGATGGTCAGAATCATTGGTAAATATATATTTCTACTCCAAGGTACCTAACCACAAAGCTTTCCTGAACATAGACATTTTGATAAATTTGCGTCAAAGTTTCCATTTTGCAGCATTGTATCTCCCACATATCATTAGGTCCCAAGATAAAACACCACAATTATGAATGCCAGGGGTCCACTGGACACATTTATGTTCAAACTGAATGCAAAATGGGTAAATATTTCTTTCTGTTACATACTACAGCTATGGGACCTGTTATCCAGAATGCTTGGGGCCTGGGGATTTCTGGATAAGGCATCTTTGCGTAATTTGGATATCCATACCTTAAGTCTAGTAAAAAATCATTTAAACATGAATTAAACCCAACAAAATTGTTTTGCATCCAATTAGGATCTATTAGATCTTAATTGGGATTAAGTACAAGGTACCATTTAATTACTACAGAGAAAAAGGAAATAATTTAAAAAAATGTTATCATTTGATTACAATGGAGTCTATGGGAGATGGTCTATATGTGATTCGTAGCTTTCTGGATAACTGGTTTCCGGATAACGGATCCTATACCTGTAATTTGCCTCATTTATCTAGCACAATTTTTTACATACAATGATAAATTGCCACAAGGATGAATGCTGGAGGTCTTTTTCACAGTTTGATTCCAAATATCCATAATTTAGTATGTGGCATAAAGGGACCTTAAATAAAAATAGAGCATATTTTTTTTTTCTTTGATACCAACTGAGGTTCTGCAAACAAATCCCCCTGTCCGTGTATCATGTGCCCTAAGACCCCCTGGTTGTACAAAGACCCCCAGAAGGCTAAATATTTTTAGAAAGTGCACATTCTAACAAATCCAATATAGTTAAATAGGTATTTTTTTTAGTTTAGTTTAGAAACTATGATAAAAAAACACCTAATCGACAATAATGCAGAGCTAAAAATTCAATAAAATTGTGCAAATCCATGACATAAAATAATACCTGATCTGACAGCGTAATTAGTGCTCAGAAATAACTTATCCAATAGTCAAGCTTTCTAGAAACCCCAAAACTGTTTGTGTATGGGGGGGTACGTGTGTGGGAGATGCAGGAGAAATTAAAATATAAAAATATACAATGGTAATTGTCCCAAAGATTTTATATCTATTTTACATACTCTCCATCCAAGTAATCAATTCAGACATAGAAACACTACAAAGAGATGTGTAACCCTTTCTTGGCAGGAATCTCCAGGGCCACACTGTGGCGCTAACAGTATAGATCCCAAGCCTCCGCTAAGTGGGAGATTTGTCGGGTTTGGATAAGTTAAGTGCCTCCACCCAGGGCTAAAACCAGATATTGGTGGCATATAACTCCATGGGAACTGCAAAAGCAGTGGATTTTGGTACCAATTGTAGCAGACAATAAAGCATACAATAGGCAATATATGCACTGCAATAAGAACAATGAAATAACAATAATACAATGAATATAAGACAATATAATAAGTATCACCCACTGTCACTTTAAGAGTGGTGAGTGTGTACACTAGGGGTCTGAGGGGATATAGCAAAGTAGTAAGATCAGATTTATGTGTTGCAACACTAGATGTGTAAAGTGAAGGTCTCACCAACTCCCAGTGATAGTGAAAGAAGAAGGATCCTGTGAGGCAGAGCAGATACAGGGAAGCAGTCTGGCAGCTTTAATCCACACTGAGCTTGGAATGCTGGTGTAGGGAAAGGCTTCCTGAATTCCTGAGGATCCACTGTACGTGTCACAGAGGCTGATGGGAAATCCACAGTCCAGATCGGGTGTACACGCTGGCAACTCATTACAGGGCTGAAGTCCTATCTATCCTACAGGGATTACTCCCCTAGCAATAGCTCGGGCAGCTGCACTAGTTCCACTCACTATGATGGCTGACTGGAAAGGGTTAACTAACTCCCTGTGCTCTGACTATGGGATTCCCTATATGGGTAAATATTCTATAGGTGAAATCCCTAGCTTCCTACTCAGATAAATCAGCAGGAACACTCACATCAGAGAGGAGAAATCTCAGGCTGCTGTGCAGAGACCATGCTTTCTTCTTCTCTTCTTCCTGGTTAACCTCAGCCTCACTTTCATTTTGGCTCCAAACTTCTTTCAGAGAGGTCACGAGGTCAGCAGCAAATCCTTCTTGCTGATTGGCCAGGCTGAGGCTGAAAACTGTCTCACTGCAGTGCAAGCAGCAGCCATGTTTTTGGTGGCTCCAGATTTAAAGTCACAGGGGGTCATTTATAAACTTTGCGCAGGGCAGATTGGTTGCAAAGTGAATATATTTGCACAGCACATGGTTATATTTATAAAGCTGAATAAGAGGGTGTAAACAGAATTGCGAATTTTTTTTTCACAATGCAAATGTCTATAGCAGCTTTTTAAATATGTCACAATTCGCAAATTGCGAACATTTATGCACACACTCTGTGACTCAATTTTTGTGGCAGATAAAATATTCCCTACTTCCCTACAGATGTTTAAGTTCTTTTGGAATAATAAACATCCTAGAGTAAATAAGTTTACTATAAAGTGCTCCGTATCACAAGGGGCCCTACATTTCCCAAATCTCAACCATTATTGGAAAGTGGCTCAGATGTCTCAAATGTTCAAGATCCACTGCCTCCCTCTGCTGTTAGATGGGTCTCCTTAGAAGCTCAATTGCTGGCACCGTTACTCCCTAGAACCCTTTTGTGCACGCTACAGAATTTCATCTACACTTACAAACCCCATATTCAAATAGACCAGGAAGCTCTGGGATAAACTCCAACTGACACATAAAGAGCGGATTAGCACAAACGCATCTCCCCGCACTCCAATATTTTACAATCCAGACTTTCTTCCAGGTTAGGGTTAACCCCAAACAACGCACATTTTTTGAAAACCTCTGCTCCCAGCCTTACAGTAGGGGGCAAATCACCTTGATATACGATCTCATGCTGTCCCACAGAAAAATAAGGATTACTTATAGCCTAGTCTGGATCAAATACAAGGAACTGTTTTATTATTACAGAGAAAAGATGATATAATTTGATTATAGCAGAGTCTATGAAGGGCCTTTCCGTTATTCTAACCATTTGTACTGAAACAAGCAAAACAAATTTGTTATGAAAATGTTAAAATAAGATAAATAAAAAAACACCTAAGGGACACAAGCAGTCAAAAAGCCCACTGGTTGAACATACCAACTGAAAATCTTAATTACTTATTTTTGAGGCACTTCCACAGATTTTTACATTATTATTTTCATATCCGCACAAGAGGGAGGTGGTGTTTTACCCAATGTATTTCTTTTTTTGGTCTATCTGCATGTATGAAACCAGCTTACGTGGAATAAAACGTGAATATATCCAAGGACATCTGTTCTTTTCAATGTTTTTAACACAAAGCATTGGATTTTGTGTGGGAAGGCTATATAACATAACTCACAAAAGGGAACAGCATGAAAAGCATGAGTCTTTGGATAAAAGGTTTTTAAAATGTTGCCAATAATAATCTGTCCTTTGATCCATTCAAATAAATTCATCTATTTTATCGAGCAAAATTCACTTTCACAAAACTGTTCGATTTTACTGGACAGAGCATGACTAATGCACAACTAGCAGCTACTTTACCACAGGTTCCAATTCTTTAAGGCGTAATAGTGAGTCTCACAAAAGTTCCAGGCCAACACAAAAATTTGAAGGTGTAGAAAAACCCACCCACTTTCTATTCATTCCTATGAGATTTTTAGAAATGTATTCATCAAATGGTGAAAAGGGCATCTCTGCTTTGACAGGATCACTTGCACTTGTGAAGGGTGCAAATTAACCTTTGGCAAGTTACACAATGTACGCAACTTTCGATTGTTCTTTATTTTTTATTTCATTTTTTTTTTAATTATTGCTGCCTTCTTACCAGCTTTTAAATAGGGGTTAGGGTTATACACAGAATATCACTGTGTGATAGTAAATTAGAGGTTAGGGTAACTAATAGTAGCATGCACCAAAACATGCTAAATAACTACTCTTTCATCAATTTGTTTTATTAGTTATTTGTTAGTAGTCTTCTTAGTTATAATACCACATATGAGGCCCTGTCTCTCAGGGGTAAGCCCTCGCAGCGGGGTGGAGGCAGGGTGTAGTGCAACTGTAACCAGGTGCAATAGCACAAATGATGGGTGCCAGTAGTTCTTTAACACTTAAACAATGAGCTGTCTTTATTTAACATAGCACAAAGCACATATCCACAATGGAGTTTAAAACAATCAGACAGCATAAAGGTAGCATATACTCACAGTACCAGTATAGGCTAAATCCCTGCAGGCCAGGGAATATACAGCAGAGAGAGTTGCAGCTTGTGAGGGGTATTGCCCAGTTTTCAGGATCTCTTTCAGTGGCAGTCCAGGGGAATTCCTACCATCCCTAGTCTCAACACTTTAGTCCCTACTCCGGGTCAGTAATACCCTGGGATCTTAATCCCTCTAATATCCTCGGCAGAGCTTCAAACTGCTCAACTATATAACCTCTCTATCACTCCTAGAGTGATCTATAAAAGAGAATGCTATCTAATTACTAGGGCCAATGCCCCTAGGGTCACAATACCCATTCCCTTCCAGCCTGCGTGGTTGGGCTAAAGCAATGGACCCAGACCTCATGGTTCCCAATACCTTTATACTCTGACACAGTGCCATCTGGTGTACACTGTGAGAACTACAGGGGTTAAATAAGCACAAGGTCCCCATCAGGACCCACTTCCGAATTACTAGGGATGTGCCTGTCAGTAATGTGCGAGGGTGTCTAAATTTTCACATCCCTACATATATATATATATATATATATATATATATATATATATCTATATATATATATATATATATATATATATATATACACATACCCATCAGTCAGTTCTCAAGAGAATGTAGAATTACATGAAGTGAACCACATGTTCTTGATGAAGATCTAAGAACTATGAGTAACAAACTCTTAGATAGAGTGTATCTGAATCATATCATACAGAAAAATATAGATATGATACAACATAGAGAATTAGTACAGAAAAAACTTAAACATAGGGGTCACAATCAAAGGGTTGCCTTTGTTTCACAGTATAACGCATGTAGTAATGGCTGTAAATCAGTTTTGTACAAACATTGGCATCTATTAAGAGATGCATATCCTTCTATCACTGACTTCCAATAATAACCAATGATGTCTTTTCGTAGGGGTACTACTATAGGTAACAAAGTGGTGAATGTGGAGGTACGTCTACCCCGCAAGAAGGAAACATTCAAAGGTCCAAAAAGGGAAGGCATGTTTAAATGTAAATTCTGCGTCCAATGTAAATATGCACTTTTGGGTTCTGAGTTCAGTGACACAGAGAACAAGAGAACATACAGGATCCATGGCTTTAACACCTGTTACAAGTTTTGTGGTTTACATGCTTCTTTCTCCATGTGGACTGGTCTTTATCGGTGAAACCACTCAAAAGGTTAGAGATAGGTTTTCCCAACATAGATCAACTATTAACACTAAGACATTATACATTAGATAGATATGGGACATTCATCAGAAGATTTAAGATTTAGAGTGATCCAGCAAATTCCTCCCCCTAAAAGAGATGGTGACCGTAATTTGGCATTGAAGAAAACTGAGGTTCAGTGGATAGATAGGCTGAAGATATTATCCCCCAAAGGGTTAAACCGTGATTTTGACTTGCAATTATTTCTGTGAGGTAATGTATCCATGCAATTGCAGCTTGATTAATATGTATGACTAATCATATTTGTATCATTTGAATTATACCAGTTGTTATGTACATTTAACTTGATTGTTGCTATGCAAATACTTGATAGCTACTATGACGTTTGTAGGTGTGTCCGCTTCCATGAGTACGTGATTCTTTAAAACACATGTAACCATGGTGACTGGCTGCGTCACTTATGCCTAAACATGATCCTGGAAATTAACGTTTGAGTATGTGACACGCTGGGACAGAGCCGAGCTTGAGAAAGGGGACGAGATGTTCCCGAAACGTTGCTACTTTACCCACTCTGTACAGATAAGTTTGCTATGTGCTGCACATGAACTTTCCATATGGTTTTACTGCGTTTGGAATAAATGCTACATTTTATCAAAAGTGAGTGCGACCTTGTTGGAAGATTTATTTGCATTTAAAAGTGGATTGACTCTCCGCTTGTTGAGTCTACGCACCATTCTTTACTACTCATACCTAGTATAGTGAATATATAAAATGACTTTGTACAAATGAAGATATTGGGTTACGGTTTATATATATGATGGACTTTTCTTAACCTCCGATTTTCATTATCCTACATTTCCTTGCCTAAATAATCATACAGGCTGTAACTTTGTACTAGAAAAATTACATCCCACATTTTTTTTTGCTGTGGGAATAATGGTGTGCTGAAGTCGGCCCAAAGCTCACTAACTCCCATGTGTGTCTGGGGTGAGGAGAAAAGGAAAGAGAAAGCAAGAGAAAGAGTAGAAGCAGCAAAATTGGGACGGCAGAGAAAAGAATGTGATAAAATTAGGAACAAAGGGACAGGAGATCAATGCAAGAAAGTGATTAGAAAAATATTATTTAAATAAAGAGCAATAATGACAATAATAATGAGAATTTTTTTTTTAAATATGTTATGAGACAGAAAACTTTAAATTATTTACATGGGAGGAGAAAAGTGAGAAGAGGGAAAGCAACAGAAGTAATTAGAAGTAAGTGAAGTAGGTGTGGGATCTGTTTTTAAGGTTAAAAAATAGTATGGTGGTTGATCTCCTATTCAGAAAACCCCAGGTCCCAAGTATTCTGGAAAATAGATCCCATAACTGGTAATATGAAAGGGTGTGTAAAATGCAGTGTAATATGCAGAGTTGTGCCAAATTCCTAGCAAGCAAATCTGTGTCCACTGGAGAGTGTGATGTGTAAGATTTGTCTTTGTCAGGATCTGCCTGTTTTCGAACCCTAGACTTTGTGATTAACTGCTCCTGCATTGACCACACACATGTCTAATATAAATATCTAAATATTAGATATACCATGACCTGGATGAATGAAAATCTTCATAGTCAGGCCACACACATGGTGAGCCTCTGGAGGGTTTTAGATCTTGTCCTAGCCAGATACTCTCCCTTCAACACAGGTAAATCTTCCTACCTCAAACACTCAATATCACCATGTGTAAGTAGCCTACAATTAAGGGACTTCATGAGTGTAGTGTTTAGCAACAGCCCATTTAAGAACATGTTTATTATGCTTTGTTCATGATTATTGTTATGCAGCACTGTTGATACTAGAGGGTGCCCAATTTTACAATGAGAGTGCTTCATGCAGCTCCCAGTGCTTGATCATCAAAGCTCCCCAGCCTGATCAAGCCCCTTACTCACCTGATTCCTGCCAGATGCCCTGTTTGGTTTTTCCCTTGTTCCCATGCTTCAGTCCTTTGCTTCATGCCTGGTTCCCGTGCTTCGGTCCCCTTCATTTGCCTGATCCCACGGTTCTCCTGGTTTTGACCTCTGACTAGTTTGCTGACTCAGTCTGTCTTTGGCCAGTGTTGAACCTCCAGTAGGTAACTGGACTTTGCCTTTGCCTGCCACTAGCCTCAATTACTGGCAAGTGTTTGAATTTCACAATTTTGTTGCTTATTCCATTTTTATCTTTCCTTCTTGGTTATAAAATTATTGTTTTCACTGCACCATGGCTTCCAGTCTCAGTCTAGCCAATAAAGGGTGTACACCAGGTTACCCTGCACATAGCTGTTTACCTGCCAGCCACATTTGTGTGCCTGACAGTCTTTGTATATAGAGAAAGTCACTATTCTGAGTGTGTACACTGCTAAGCATAAGATGAAGAGTTTCATCATTGCTAAATGTAATATGCAGAGCTGTTCCCAATGTACTACAAAAAAGGTTGTCCCCAGCTAAAAATAATAGGCAGAGCTGTTCAGTAAGTACAATACGCAGAGCTTCCATAGTCTTGTAAATAGACGACATAGAGTGGAGGGTTAAGGTTTGTGATCACGGTCTATAGTCGATCAATACATGCCGCTAATACATTTTGTGTACCGCAATCCTTACCCTGAATACAAACAACACCAAATATATTATTAGAGTATTTAAGTTAATCCAGCTTGCAATGAACTGTCTATAGGTTGTATTTATTTTCCTCATATACAGTATGAAATAATTTAATGTAATATTAAAGGCAGCAAACCTGCAGCAGTGTATGCGTCAGTGGGATGTACCAACATGCGTCATTCCCATTTATAGTATCAGAAATAGATAAAGGATTAATTCATAGATCATACATACAGCAATACACATTCCAGCTCATAATGTACATTAACAAAAAGCATAAAAAAAAGCTTTTATTCACCTGGCCAGCAGTATCCAGCAATTCCATGGTAACCAGGTCATCATCAATGGTTGCTTGATGCCGATACGTAGACTCTAAAAATAGTAAGAAAGCATAAAATTATTTTTTGCTGCGTGCTGGTGTATGTATAAATGAGCTTGATAAAATACTCTCATTGTAAATCTGATGTACTTGATTGTGGGAATGTGGGAGTTTAATGTGGGAGGATAAAAAGAATGGATTTAATGAAAGGATATAATGAAAGGAGCAAGGCAGATCGGCATTGGGAAAATATATGTATTTAGTATCCATAAATAACTCAAAATGCATTTGCTTCCTTTCAATCCTCTCAATTTATTTTTGGACCTCATGGGGGAAAGCAAATGATTTCCCATCTTGTTTCAGCAAATGTTTTAGGGTTAGGGTTACACTGGTCTTTTTGTTCCCGTAGTACAGAAGTGCCCAAACTGTATTTTTGACCCCTTCTTACCTTCAGTCAATAAGGGTAAGATTTTGGGAGATTCTGAGATTCTTCCTTCTAGATACTACTGGAAGCCCACTGGGAAGGTCAATTAGATTTCAGGTGAACACATATTTCCTGTCTTAGATGTTTGTGAATTTTGGTGTCTGATATAAATATAACAGTATATCTACAACCTTGTTAGAAGCAAAGGGGGTGAAATGTTGGATCTCAAAGGGTGCTTGAACTAGTACCCTAAATAACCTAGTAACCCTAACTACCGCCATAAGATGGTGATATCATACCAGCCAAAAAAGTTCACTTTTCCCACTATTACTATTTTCTTGAGGGGAGAAGCATCCAGAAAACAAAACATGGGGAGTCACAGATCTAAGGACTATGAAATTCATTGTATGGCACCCTGCCTTTAACACAATAACACAGTCAGGGGCATCTTCCGGCAGCAATCATGCAGAATGCTTGGGATCTAGGCGTCTTTACATAAGGGCCTTCTGAAAATCATTGAAGCATTACAATAAGATTGTTTTGTCTGCAATAAGGATTAACTATATCTTAGTTGGGATCAAGGGCTGATTGCAGATTTTGAGATAGAGAATGGTTACCTCACTAAAGGAAATTTGTCCTTTCACAGTGTTAACACTGACTGTTCATGAGAACATTGGTGGAGGCACCTTTTTCTCTTTTAACAGTGACCAGTAATAGGGGATATACTCATATTAGCCTAACCCTATGATAATAATTCTATTTGATGGGGAATATAAGAAGTGCAGTGTTCTATATAGAGATTAAGAGAAATGCATACATGCCACACACACTTTACCTTCATATAAGGAATTTAAAATAGTTACATATTTAATAATTTGTGTTAAAATATCATGAATCTATAGCAAGCATGGTAATTGTGATCCATTTTCAGCATATAGACTGTACCAACTTATAAAAGGGAAATGCTAACACTTAACAAGGAAAGCCAATAAAAGTAGAGGAGAGCCAATTTGTAAAGCCCCCAGATGGCATTGTTTTCCATTTCCCACCTCACCCCTGCTCTAATGGCAGCTCCGACTTGTCATATTAGCAGTGTAATGTGCCGAGTAAAGATCAATAGAAGCCACTGCAAGCAACAATGGGACAGCATACAAGATGCAGCTGCTGCCCCTGGGGTTGCAATTCTTTTCTGCAAAGATCTAAATATTCCAATTAGGAACCCTAAATCTCACACACAGAAGAATGAATACATTAATACTAGAGAAGGTAATGATTGCAAACAGATGATATTTAACCAGTGTTTCCCACCTTCAGTATATACAATAATACATAAATAATATACACAAAAATATATTTGCCACACTAAAACCTACCTAAAGTTGGATCGTATTCCCAGATGAATCGCTTGGTTAGAAACCTCACCACAAGAGCTTTGAGGGTAAAAAAAAAACTGAAATCATCCTCATATACTAAAAACAAATCTTATATTGTCAGGTTTGACTTTTAATACCTTCTTCTAATACACTGGAAATAATATTCTGAAATGCTTAACATCCATAGTAGCAAGATAGTGAGCATGTGAGTGTCACAGACACTTTCCAAGATGGCGACCCCCTGTGACAAGTCTTAAGTCCTGGATCATTGCTGCTATTGACAAGCTCAAACTTTAGCCTCGTGCAATACAGTACATGCAATATATAAAATATGCCATTTGTAGCCATTCATTTTTAGGGCTTTGTTCTCCTTTAAAAGCAATTAAATATTTTGGTTTACAAGTGGAGTTA
Source organism: Xenopus petersii (assembly GCA_038501925.1). Classification (NCBI taxonomy): domain Eukaryota; kingdom Metazoa; phylum Chordata; class Amphibia; order Anura; family Pipidae; genus Xenopus; species Xenopus petersii. The sequence continues at coordinate 94,042 of CM076676.1, forward strand.
TTTTAACTGTCTTTATGTCTTTTTATGAGATAATGTGAAGTAAAGTTGGACATGTTATTCCATTTACTATATAAGAAAGGCAGTGGGAAACAAACAGAAAAAATAAAAATTCGCACAAGATTAGAAGGATGGCAGGCAGAGCTTAATGTTATGTTATTCCCATCAGTGGGCATAACCAGGCATAGCACAATGAATAACTACATTTTGTGTAACATATACACTGAAAGGGGACCTGTCACCCCAAAAAAATATTAAAAACTCTATTTTATCACATTAGTCAAGCAAAATAAACTTTAATTACACAATATAAATTATTTAAATCTTGTTTCCATTAGTCTGGGAACTCATAATTATAACAAGCAGGCAGCAGCCATTTTGTGGACACTGTTATTAAGACAAGCCTTGTATCATCTCAGAATCTTGTTTGTGCACCAGAATGGGGGACCCGATGTCCATCCCCATGCCCTGGCTACACAATTAAATGGTGAAGAGAACGGGGGAATGTGGGGAGAGCAGTGACACGTAGGAAGTGCTGAATGGAAAGTGAAAGTAATTGCCTAAGGCATAGAGGAGGGGCAGGCGATATGTGATTGAAAGCTGAGATTTTTAAATTAGCTTACAACAGCTATGAATGCTTTAATAAAAAATAGAAATTGTATTTCATGTTTCACTTGTCTGGGTGACAGGTCCACTTTAATACTGTAAGGCAGCACAATAACAGCACAAAGCATTACAACATGTAGTAAAACATGTGGAGTACAATCAGGAACATTAATCAGTAACTGTCTGTGTGGTAATGCATAAAATCTTTCAGCAAAATCACATCACATCACACACAAGTAGATCACATCCGCTGCCATCCCAGACTCTAGACTTGTACTTGTAATAGAAGGCCATTAGATTAGTCTGGCAAGATCTATTGCACACACAATAAAAATGACACAAACTCATAGGGTTAGAGTTAGAGTTCATAGCCACAACTTGTTTCCATGAGCATGCCTGGGCCTTTCCTAAGCAATGTAGTCTGGTGCACGTCCTCTGGGGAGACGACACTCTCCTCACAATCTAGCCACTAGAAGATAAGGAACCAGTACTCAAAAGGAAATTGCAAACCGGGTACTAGCCCCTGGAAATGATTTTGTCAAAATAAAGGCAAATGAAACTAGTCCCCAGTTTGCTATTGTCTTTTGAGTACCAGTACCTTATCTTGTTGTCAAAGTTAGAGTTCACCATTTGATAAATACTCATAAATCCCACAGGAAAGTCTGGCATGATAAGCTCATTTAGTACCTTGGGGTCAATACCTTCTGGTCCTGGTCCTTTGTTTACTTTCCATATTCAAGTCTTTATGAACTTGCTCTAGAGTTATAGACATCAACACTGAAATGATCAGAACTGACAAGATACACTAGAGATGCACTAAATTCTGGATTTGGTTCAGGATTCCCCAGAATCCAAGACTTTTTCAGCATGAGTCAGCTAAATCCAAAATCCTGGATGGACCGAATCTGAACCTTTTAAAGTACAAATTTAGGTCAGAGGATTAAAGGGTCCAATTTTTTTTCTTTCTTTCCCCCTTCCATTCCCTATTTTGCATGCAAATTCAGTTTTAAACTCGGGATTCAGCAGAATCCTTCCTGAAAAATTCAAAGATCAGTGTAAAACCTGATAATAGGGACTCGGTGTATCCCTAAAGGAAACTTTCTTTAAAAGAGTAAAGATAAAATTTTTTTGCAAATGTCTTTTTTCCCCCCTGTTCTCATGGAACCATTTACCCATTTACACCCAAGGGTCTCACTTGCTTTGCTTCATTTTTGCTATTTATATATATATATATATATATATATATATATATATATATATATATATATATAGTCCATGTGGGCTGTGGGCAGCACTCCGCTCTTTCTGTTTCAACTCGGGTGCAAGGTAACAAAATGAGATATTGGAAAAAAATGACCAGCAACACCGAGATATTTCGTGAATGGTCCAAGTGTATTGAAGAAATCACATGTAAAGCGACGTGATGTTTCCGTCCACACAGGGCCATTTGAAATATCTCAGTGTTGCTGGTCATTTTTTTCCAATATATATATATATATATATATATATATATATATATATATATATATATATATATATATATATATATATATATATATATATATTTATTTTTTTCCTCCGGATTACTTTTACTCCTGCTGACCATACATGAGCCACTTGTTTGATTAGCCCCATTTGGCCAATTACATGCTGGGCCAATTTGGGCTGATTCAATTGTTTGGACCCAGGTCGAATTGTTTCAACATAAAGAGGGCCTGCTAGGAGACGACTGCATCAACGCATCAATGTGGTCCTTGCCCAAAAGGATTTTCAACTGTTTGATAGGAGGCAATTGGGTAGGGCCCTACAGAGACAGATAAGCTGCCAAATTGGTGGAGGATCGAATGGTCAGCTTAAAGGGGTGGTTCACCTTTAAGTTAATTTTTAGTATGTTAAAGAACAGATAATTCTAAGCAGTTTTTTAATTGGTCTTCATTTTTTATAGTTTTTGAATATTAAGCTTTGTTCTTCTTCTGGCACTTTCTGGCTTTCAAATGGGTTTCACAGACTCCATCTAAAAAACAAATGCTGTGTAAGGCTACAAATGTTAATTGTTACTTTTTATTACCTATTCATATTCCAGTCTCTCATTCACATCAGTGCATTGTTGCTAGGGTAATTTGGACACTAGCAACAAAATTGCTGGAATTATAAACTTAAGTGGCTGATTAATCAGCTATATAACTCAAATTTGTCCCAGAATATCACTCTCTACATCATATTAAAAGTTAATTCAAATGTGAACCATCCCTTTAAATGTGCCCCTTTATGGCCATCTTAAAGCAAAACAGAACTACTGTTTCTCACCAGAAAGAAAATGAATATTAACATGAGTGCTATTACATGGATTCCAGAATGTAGGCATAAACACTTTTTGTAAACTGTAGCCCACACACTTTACAGAAAATACCACTTGTGTCCCTTTAATACTTGCAGAGGCACCTTTAGATTGAATTTATATTCTGGAAATGAAAACAGCAGAGCAACATAGTAAATTCACTGGGATTTTGGCATAAGTAGACATGGTGGTATAAACAATGTGCAAGCACATGAAGTAATTAACATTTACAAACACATAACTTTTCCAAAGACCAGTCAAAATATTTATAGAAACTAAAAATTTGGCTCATCATACATTTTTTAAGCAGAAATCGTTTTACTTAGTAGTCTGGATCCAGAGTATATACAGCCAAATATTATGGTGTAAATCTGGCTGAAACTAAACACAAAGATAAACACTGGCAAATCTTTATTCTGCAGCTTACCTAGTGGTTTTGGCTAAAGCCTCACATACACCTTTGCGCCTATTTATAAAGCAGTAATCAAATACATCCCACATCTCATTCTGAATATAAATAGTTGCCTCAGAAAATCCAGGATATCTAAAAATCTGATTTACTGGGATTATGTCGCTGTGTGTGTAAATTGTATCACAAAATGCAGCAGCCTAGTGAAAAATGCTGTGTAAAGAAACTGGATACAACAAATTGGGTCAACAGATTTACTCTTTTTTTTTTTACACAGCAAGGTGGTATCAAATAATGCTGTAAATATGGCTTTTTGGCAGCATAAGAGAATTTACCTTTATACTTATTCCATTGACAACATACACATGATTGAGATAGGTGGCAAATCTAACCCAGTTAATAGGAATTGCACACAAGTCCTGGTCCCTCAGAATTATGCACTTTGTTGGACAAAAAATGCTCAGAATTTCCCTCAATTCATATCTATGCTTATGCAAACATTGGGCCAGATTTATTTCAATTTGACAAAAAGGGTTAATCACGTCAAGACTCATGGACGCGATTCAATTTGAGTTGCAATTCCATTCAGAAAAACGTTTCACTTTTTATCACGTGAAAACTTTACTGAAGTCTATGGGAAAAAAACAAACTGAATTTGGAGAAAAGTTTTTTCTTTCTCGAATTGAATCTTGTCCATGAATTGAATGTAGCTCAATATCTTTTACACTGCCTTTAGTTAAAGTTTAGTTCTCCTTTAAGAGAAATTAACTGTCCCGGAGGATCCTATGGTGAAACATTGATTTTGCTGTAACTAGCGCCGGATTCGCTGGACAGGCGCCCCTAGGCCGTGCGCTCCGCATGGTGCTAGTGCCCGCCCGCACTACCACACACCAGAGCACTGGGGCGCCAGAGCACTGGGGAGCACAGGCTCCCCACAGAGCGGCTGGGCGGCATGCCGCCCCCAAAAAATGTGCCGCCCTAAGCCCAGGCCTATGTGGCTTCGCCACAAATCTAGGCCTGGCTGTAACCCTAAATGCCCTAGCAATCCCTCACAGACTAATACTTTGATGAAAACATTGGAGTTATGGTTTTTCTCAAGCTATTTCTTTGTATTCCGTAAAAAATGTTTTCAGACATCTTTGTGCCCTTATAATATTGTTGTGAGAAAAAGTAATAGGACTTAGTAACTCATAAGGGGCAGATTTATGAAATGTGAAATCAGAACTCACCAGAAAAAACCCTCACCAACATTCTATTCATTCCTATGGGATTTTTACAAGCATATTTATCAAATGGTGAATCCTAACAGTACTGGGATTTCTCATGCAAGATAAATAAAAACACCAGAACGTTTCTTGGAGTTTGATACATTTGCTCTGTGTAGAGTATTTGTTCCAACAGAGATCTAATAGATGTTTTTTTACTTACCTTCAAGGTTTCATCTCTGTTGACCAATCTTTTGCCATCAATATCATGTGAATTGTTGTGAATATGCATTTAAGTAGTGTCAATATGCACCATTTTAGAGCTCAGTTTTATGACCATCAACAATTACTGTAACACTCTGCATTTATCACATTACTGAAACAGCAGCTCTAGTTTGGCTTGTAAAGAACTACTGAAATCACAATCAGAGGCAAACATACAGGGGTCTGAACTGGTGAATTTATAAAGCTGTGTATTATCTTTTTATATTTTGTGCATTTATTTTAAGCCATTATCTTGATGGTGTAATCCATTCATGTGAAAAATATAGGTGGCAAGGAATTTCCCATGTTAAAGAACATTATAAAATGTTAAAGAACACTAATAAAATGGTGACTTTTTTCCTCGCTGGAGTTTGCAGTTTGCTACAAAGCATTTTCAGGATGCTGCTGCTGCTGCTGCGTTTTATGCCAAAATTTAAAGCAGAAACTTTGATGCCAAAAATGTATATACAACTTGACAGACGCCATATTTTACATGTTGAGTGATTAAATGGAGATGCGTGTTGTACTGGTTGCTGTTTTTTATATGATAAACAGATCCCGTTATATCCAAGTAGACAAACCAAAAATGTGAAATTATTTGTGGGAATTTTTTTAAAACCATTGCCACACTTTATAAAGTAAGACAGAGCAAGATTGGTAATTCAGTTAGTTTGGACTCAATGCATTTAAGTTTTAGAACGTAAAAAAAAATCCCAAAAGACTGAAAATCATATTAAAATTAGGCTTAAAGTGACAAAATCATTAGACTTACCAGATTTTCCAACACCAGCTCTCCCAAAGATTGCTATTTTAACTTCAGCAGTTTTTGCCATTATGTCAAGGGAATCACTGCTATGTAAACTTTTCAATACACATTGGGACAAATATCCCTGTTTTGTGGTTTCAACACCTCACTGTGACGTTTCCAGCATTACCAAGTCTAAACAAAAAGACGACACAAATAAAATCACAACTTAAAGGAAAACTATACCCCCAAAATGAACACTTAAGCAACAGATAGTTTACATCATATTACCGGTAAGTGTTATATTAAAGAATCTTACCAAACTGGCATATATATTTTAGTGACTCTTGCCCTGTTACATCTCTTGCCTTGAGTCACCATTTTGTGATGGTCGGTGTGCAGAGATCACCTGACCAGAAATACTACAACTCTAACTGTAACAGGAAGAAGTGTTGAAGCAAAAGACACAACTCTGTCTGTTAATTGGCTCATGTGACCTAACAAATATGGTGTGTTTGGTATGTTTGTGAGTACAGTGAATCGTACGATCCCAGGGGGCCCTTATTTGGCAATTTTCTATTTATGATTACCCAATAGTACATACTACTTAAAAAGTATATTATTAAGAAAAGGGTTTATTTACACGAAGCAGTGTTTTACATATGAGCTGTTATATGCAATAACTTTTTATAGAGACCTACATTGTTTTGGGGTATAGTTTTCCTTTAAAAAAGTTCTAGTGTTAAGCATAAGCCAAGCTGTAAAATTGTAATTTATTCAAAAACCTAAAGCACAGATGCATTTCTAACATATTCTAACAACTTCTAATCAAATGATTGTGACATTTCATCTGGTTTCTGTCAGTTCAACACTGAAAGGATAATATTTAGATTTTAGCTACTGAACTGATTAAATATTTGAGCACTATGAATAATAAACTCTTGCTTTACATGAAAGAAATAGCCATCTTTGTAAATGTTTATAGAATCAAAGTGATAAAAACTGATAGCAATAAAAGAAATCAATCTATGTTTTGTGATAATAAGAACGATATCACCAACCTGAACGTTATTCGAGTAGAGGCAGAGTGTTGTTAGAGAAACTGGAAGAGTAAGAATGACAGTGGTTGGGTGAGGAGAGAGAACAAACCTGGGTACAGCAAAACAATATGGTCGGAAGAGAGAGAATAGTAGGCATGTGGTTATGATACAAAAAGGACAAACAGAGTAGAATACTAACCTGGATAAGTTACCCTCCAACTTAAATGGTAAGTTCTACAGGGCAGGGACCTCCACCATCTTGTATCTTATCCTCTTGTATGGCTCGCTCTTTCATGCAACTGTACTTTGTATTTATTATTGTAATGACTCATGTTTGTTCTATTCATTTACTGTACTACTGTACTGTGCGACATACACAAGTAGTACTTTGTAAATAAAATATACCTACAGATGCAGTGCTAAATACAGACAAGGAGCAAAAATGTGGAATAAAACATGGTGGAGTGGGGGGCAAGCCTTACATATCACAGGGGCAGTGCAATGCAAGAAATAGAGGAAAGGAGGGTTATGTGGGAAAGAAAGATTACATTTATTTTACACATTGGTCCAGATCATTTATAAGAAGCATGAACATTTTTTTTCAACCAAAAAAGCATTTTGGTTTGTGTGCCTCCAGTTTCCTCTCTTATTACTAAAATCTGAACTTGCCTGCTGAAGAGAGCGATATATTATCTCAGATAGTTATAGCTATAATTAGGGAGTAAATAAAAATCCTGTGACAGACTAGTTCTACTACATCGCACCTTATCAGCCAGATACAGTACCCTGTAGGGGCAGCACTATATATATGTAGAACATTTATAAAGCACTATAAGGATATAAAGCGTTGTCCAAGCTTACAATGTAGAAAAGACAAAATATAACAAACAATTATAAATATACAGAGATTACATGCCATAGGATACCAGGCACAGTACAAAGGTGGTCCATGCACCGTAGAACTTAAAATCTAAGTGGATATACTACAGTCCCTAAAAAGTACAGGATCCTTTTGATTCTATCCCCTGCCATAAGTGGTGCGGTGACGATATATAGTTTAAGTATATTGGGCCAATCTGGGCATTGCTGTGGCTCATCATTTAAAATAGCCTGGCTTTTTTTTTTAAATGCTTAGTGATATTCAACCAACTTCTACAAGGAATACAAGAAGGAAATACGTTTACACATAAAAGAAAATCAGTAAAGGAACAAAAATAAATAAAAATCATATTATTGTAGGAATTTCTATTGTATTCAAATGTTACTGCAGATGAAATAGCTGATGTAGAGTCCTCTGTCCCGATGGACCTTTGGTTAGGGTTAGGCACATTTCTTTTGCCTACTCATTAAAGCAACCCACTCAGTGCTTATATATGAATGGAAGCATTACATATATTTCATTCTGTATAAAGCAGAATAACATTCCAACCTGATATATTACTAAAGAACTATATTTTGTGTGTGTGTTTGTTTCTACGCAGTATGAAATTAACCCTTCGGCTTTATATATGTTGGACATAATGCAAAGGTGCAGTGTATATACTGAAGCCTAATCCATAGGCTATAGCTGCCAGTTTAATGGAATGTTTGCACTATGTATAATGCAGTGCCAACTCAATACAGATTAACCTCTGCCCAACCTCATCTGTCTTCCTAATATAGTGCTATGTATATTACATGCCATACACAGTAAGGCAGAACCTCCTTGCCATAACTGCTAATTTGCTTCAATATTTGTTTCTTATGATTTCTTTAACCCAAAGATTACAGGACCCACATTTTTTCGGTAAAACCAAGTATCTGTACTCCCCCAGCCTTATTTTAGAGAAATAAATGAAGGGCAGTGTATGTTTTGGTCTATGCTCAGCAGGTATAGTTTAGTCCCCACACACAGTATAATATGTTCCAACTCCCTAGACCTTATCTTATAGAGAGCTGCAATGCACCTCTGGGCCAGATCTCATCTGACAGATATAATGTAAAAATAGCCCAATGTCAAGTTTAGCCCTTACACCGTACAGTATAGCCCCAGCTCCCACTACCTGCCAGATACAATGCTTAGATATATATATATATATATATATATATATATATATATATATATATATTTATGATAAGGGAAATGAAGTCACCTGTCTAGTCTATACAATTTCTGTATTTCAGTGTATAGTCAGTTGCAGTAATATCTATTCTATAAATGTTTCAATACAAAGACAATCAGGGTGCCTGTGGTATAGACATGATTAATTGCTGCACATTAATTTGACATGATGGATGATCAGTCAGGTGTGAGCTCAAGCACTTGAGCAATAAGGATTTGGGTCAATAATTCACTGCCTATCTATATCTCAATACAAGTATATACAAAATAGATCTGGCCATAGACAATACAGTGTGTATCAGAATAACCTGAATTTAATATCCTTATCTAATTGGCAATATCAATGTGTACAATGCAGTATACAGTAACACATATGCAATACATATATATATATACACACACAATGATGGCTATACCAATGCCTAATTCACTGCCTCTCTCTCTCTGTAGCCTTCTGTAAATACACATTCAGCAATAAGGTACAGGGGCTAAGCCTCATTCCAAGAGTCAGGCATCTGAAATCTTCCCAGTGAATCCCACTCCTTTCCCCAGCTGCCGTTACCTCTCTTGTGCTGCCGTTTACCTCTCCTCTGCTGCTTCATCTGACTGCGGATAATCCTCTGCTTTAGATCAGCAACAGAAAAGGATGTTGTTCTACTGACTCAGCCCAGTAGAGCCTTAGCTTGGGAATCTGGCGACCCCTGAAGGCCATCAAGTGCAACAGCAGCAGCATTTGGCTACAATATTGTAAATTGCACTTGTTGCACTAGACTAGATTACGGGAACACTGGGTTACTGCTTTTCAGTAAAGTTGCCTAACCCTATTGAGTGATTAGTGCAGTTGTCTCTTGTGGGCTGATAAAAGTCCAACTTGGACCCTTCAAATGGAGTGAGCAGGACTACAGCAGTGACTTTATAGCCCCAACATGTCTTCCAGAATGAATGGAAAGTTCCAAGGAATGGCTTCAATACTGTCCAGCTTTTATTTAATGGAAAACTATTCCCCCCAAAATGAATACTTAAGCAACAGATAGTTTATTTCATATTAAGTGGCATATTAAAGAATCTTACCAAACTGGCATATATACTTAAAGGAGAAGGAAAGCTACAGAGGCATTTTATTGCCAATAGATTAGCTGCAATAGTACAAGCTAGAATGCTATATTTATTCTGTAGAATGTTTTACCATACCTGAGTAAAAAGCTCTAGAAACTCTCTGTTTGTTTAGAATAGGAGCTGCAGTATTAATGTGGTGTGACATCACTTCCTGCCTGAGTCTCTCCCTGCTCTGGGCTCAGATTACAGTAGAGAAGTGAGGGGAGGGGGAAGAGGAGCAAACTGAGCATGCTCTTGACCAGGGCAATGAGGTTTAAGCTGAAGGCAGGAAGTCTGATACAGAAGCCCATGTGTACACAATAGAAGGAAAGAAATGCGGTGTTTCTTTTGACAGGGGACTCAGAGCAACATTACTTTGGGGATTTACTGGTATATTTAGATGGACCTTTCTGATAAGGCTTACTTAGTTTAACCTTTCCTTCTACTTTAAGAAAATATTGTCCTTTTACATCTCTTGCCTTGAAACACCATTTCATGATGATCTGTGTGCTGTCTCAGAGATCACCTGACCAGAAATACTGCAGCTGTAACTGTAACAGGAAGAGATCACCTGACCAGAAATACTGCAGCTCTAACTGTAACAGGAAGAGATCACCTGACCAGAAATACTGCAGCTCTAACTGTAACAGGAAGAGATCACCTGACCAGAAATACTGCAGCTCTAACTGTAACTGGAAGAGATCACCTGACCAGAAATACTGCAGCTCTAACTATAACAGGAAGAGATCACCTGACCAGAAATACTGCAGCTCTAACTGTAACTGGAAGAGATCACCTGACCAGAAATACTGCAGCTCTAACTGTAACAGGAAGAGATCACCTGACCAGAAATACTGCAGCTCTAACTGTAACAGGAAGAAGTGTTGAAGCAAAAGACACAACTCTGTCTCTTAATTGGCTCGTGTGACCTAACAAGTATAGTTTGTTCGGTATGTTTGTGTGCACTGTGAATGATACGATCCCAGGGGAACAAGGAACACACACAAGGAATAAACACAAGAAATATACATGGGAATACACACAAGGAATATACACAAGGAACACACACAAGGAATATACACAGGAATAGACACAAGGAATATACACAAGGAATATACACAATGAATATACATGGGAATATACACAAGGGACACACACAAGGAATATACACAGGAATAGACACAAGGGATATACACAATGAATATACATGGGAATATACACAAGGAACACACACAAGGAATATACACAGGAATAGACACAAGGAATATACACAAGGAATATACATGGGAATATACACAAGGGACACACACAAGGAATATACACAGGAATAGGCACAAGGAACACACACAAGGAATATACACAGGAATAGGCACAAGGAACACACACAAGGAATATACACAAGGAATATACACAAGGAACACACACAAGGAACACACACAAGGAACACACACAAGTAATATACACAGGAATATACACAAGGAATATACACAAGGAATATACATGGGAATATACACAAGGAACACACACAAGGAATATATACAAGGAACACACACAAGGAGTAGGGTTATACCAACTGACTACTGGAATAGGGTTATACCAACTGACAGCTGGAATTAGGGTTATACCAACTGACTACTGGAATAGGGTTATACCAACTGACTGCTGGAATTAGGGTTATACCAACTGACTACTGGAATAGGGTTATACCAACTGACTGCTGGAATTAGGGTTATACCAACTGACTACTGGAATAGGGTTATAACAACTGACTACTGGAATAGGGTTATAACAACTGACTGCTGGAATTAGGGTTATACCAACTGACTGCTGGAATTAGGGTTATACCAACTGACAGATGGAATTAGGGTTATACCAACTGACTACTGGAATAGGGTTATACCAACTGACTACTGGAATAGGGTTATACCAACTGACTGCTGGAATTAGGGTTATAACAACTGACTACTGGAATAGGGTTATAACAACTGACTACTGGAATAGGGTTATAACAACTGACTGCTGGAATTAGGGTTATACCAACTGACAGATGGAATTAGGGTTATACCAACTGACAGATGGAATTAGGGTTATACCAACTGACTACTGGAATGGGGTTATACCAACTAACTGCTGGAATTAGGGTTATACCAACTGACTACTGGAATAGGGTCATACCAATTGACTGCTGGAATTAGGGTTATACCAACTGACTACTGGAATAGGGTTATACCAACTGACTACTGGAATAGGGTTATACCAACTGACTGCTGGAATAGGGTTATACCAACTGGCTGCTGGAATAGGGTTATACCAACTGGCTGCTGGAATAGGGTTATACCAACTGACTGCTGGAATAGGGTTATACCAACTGACTACTGGAATAGGGTTATACCAACTGACCCCCTGCCATTAGAGGATCAGGATTCACTTTCAGCACAGAGATACCAACTGACCCCCTGCCATTAGGGGTAATGATCCAATGTAGACATATAGATACAAACCCTGTGCCATTAAAGAGATAATGTCCCACTCTGAGCACAGTGAGAAAATGATTTATTCTTGGCACAGAGATAAAGATCCCCTCTCCTAATTCACTGGCTCTCTCTATAAATAGCCATTGAGCAATAAGGTACAGGAGCCTCATCCCAAGAGTCAAGTATCTGAGCAGAGCGGATCTTTATCTCTCTAATCTCTGTGCCAGGAGTGGATCATCATTTCCCAAATGACACAGGGTTAGTTGCCATTAATTGGCCCAGAGTGGATCATTATTGGAATAACATTAACAAAACTGATTTAACCTACAATGATTTACATCAACACACAGCAATATTCCTAGAATGGGCCACATTCATAGACATGTCCACTTCCTCCATGTTATCCCACTCCTGGCCAGATAATATCATGGAATACGGTATTGCATAAGAATGGATCTTTTCCTCCCTGATGATCTGCAATTAGCATAATACACTCTGCTCCAACCACCCTGTCTTACTCTAACCTCTTCCAATGGGGAGCCAAAGTGGCATGTGGATGGGCAGGGGGACAGTGTTGGGGGGTCAGGGTATTAAGCAGAAAGGGGGCTGTTAAAGTTGCCAGTGGGAAAACAAGTGATGGGGGTAGTGAGACAGAGCTACTTGCCTGGGGGCCTCTGCCTATTGACCTGGCTCTGATGCAGAGGGTGTGGGTGGGAAGAAGCCATTCTGAATGGGAAATGTGAGAATACACAGGACAGGCAGACGATCGTTGAGGGAGGAAACTACTACCAGAAACATTTATACTTTTACCATTTTGTGTTAATTTAACACTACTTAGCAGGGTTACTATAACCTCAATGTTTCTATATATCTTTAACCTTGTTATGAGCTAAGGGGGCTCAGCCTGAAGGTCAGTTAGGGGGAGATTTGGGGTGAGTGCTTATTTGTACCCTGGGTACCCCTGGAACTATAGCAGGGTGATACCCCAATGTTTCCATATATCTGTAACCTTGTTATGAGCTAAAGGGGCCCAGTCTGAAGGCCAGTTAGGGGGAGATTTGGAGTTAGTGTTTATTTGTACCCTGGGTACCCCTGGAACTATAGCAGGGTGACACCCCAATGTTTCTATATATCTGTAACCTTGTTATGAGCTAAGGGGGCCCAGTCTGAAGGTCAGTTAGGGGGAGATTTGGGGTGAGTGCTTATTTGTACCCTGGGTACCCCTGGAACTATAGCAGGGTGACACCCCAATGTTTCTATATATCTGTAACCTTGTTATGAGCTAAGGGGGCCCAGTCTGTAGGTCAGTTAGGAGGAGATTTGGGGTGAGTGTTTATTTGTACCCTGGGTACCCCTGGAACTATAGCAGGGTGACTGTTACCCCAATGTTTCTATATATCTGTAACCTTGTTATGAGCTAAGGGGGCCCAGTCTGAAGGTCAGTTAGGGGGAGATTTGGGGTGAGTGCTTATTTGTACCCTGGGTACCCCTGGAACTATAGCAGGGTGACACCCCAATGTTTCTATATATCTGTAACCTTGTTATGAGCTAAGGGGGCACAGTCTGAAGGTCAGTTAGGAGGAGATTTGGGGTGAGTGTTTATTTGTACCCTGGGTACACCTGGAACTATAGCAGGGTGACTGTTACCCCAATGTTTCTATATATCTGTAACCTTGTTATGAGCTAAGGGGGCCCAGTCTGAAGGTCAGTTAGGGGGAGATTTGGGGTGAGTGCTTATTTGTACCCTGGGTACCCAGGGAACAATAGCAGGCCAGGGCCTATTTTAAATTTCAGTCAGTGTTCCCTCTCCCCAAACACACTTTTGTGCCCTAGACATGATTTGTCATGTTTAACATGATATAAAATATATACATATTGGAACAATTGTAATAATTGTTTGTACTCACTAATTAAATTCTGAATAGAATACTAAGACCATTATTAAGAAAACTAATATACATACCAGTCTGGTTAGTAGAAAAAATAACTTTATTAAATAATTCTAACATCAGAGCAAAATGCATTACACCAAAATAGAACTTAAGTGCATGCCTATCCACTTCAACATTAGACATCTTTACAATTTCATAAAGTTTGTCAAAGGTTATAGTGTCATTTGCCTTTAAGCTCAGAATCTGAATCTTGCTTAAACAAGGGTCCTCTCCAAAGTTAAACACTTTTCTAAATACTGTGCACTTATGAGGCAAACTTACAGAGCATTGGAAAGAACTAAATGTTTCCCTTATTTTGAAAATATTTTATTTGATTTTCACGTTAAACAAATGATAACAGTATGACAGCAAATTTTATGCAGATGAAAGACAATCGATACAATGGCATAAAATTCTTAAAAACTAAATACCATTTAATGAGATTGACAACAACTAACTAAAATGAACTAAGCCAGTGGATGTAAACATATCAAAAGAAATAAAGAAAAATGTCCATTCATTGACTGGAATGTCTGAAAGCACATCTTATAAATGGAGAAACCGTCCTATTTGATCACCTGTATTAGAATAACAAGCTTCAAAAAAGGGAGACCAAATCAGTTTAAAAGAGTCAATGGAATTATTTCCTTTGGTTTTGGTTAATAAGGGTTTCCCTTATTTGATGTATCTAAAGAAATTGAAAAAGGCATTCCATCCTGAAGCAATATTTCTATTGCATATGGTGACAGAATATTTACAACAGTTGCTTCACTTTTGGTTCTTCCACAGTGTCATTTTTAACAGCATTTCACATAATGGATAGAAATATATTATTTTAACAAACAGTAATAAGACGTATTGATAAGCAATAAGCTGAGTGTGATACATTTGTAAAGGCTAGAAAGCAAAAGGGTTTGGGTAGCTAAGTAAATGGTTTACACAAGAGCTAGTGTTGCTTCTACCTGTGACAAATAGCTGAGATGATGTTTCACTCCATCTTCTTCTCATGTATTTTTCTTTACAAAGAATTTGGAGAGGGTCTCAGATGTTTTCTGAGCATTAAGTGTTTTTTGGTGTCGATCACATCTTTCATGATTAGTTACTTCATTAATTCCATCATATTTCACTGTGAAAAAAATGCTAAACCAGCTGCATCTTGTTAACGTGTCATCACTGGGTTCCTTCCAAAAGCCAGTCACTAAAGTTAACCCTTTCAAGCCACTCATCAGAAAAACGGCAGAATCTTCTGACTTTTTTACTTTACTTGGTCATTTTGTGAAGTCATTTTTTGTACTAAGTGAAATATAAAGAGAATAAATGAACCCATCAGCTGGCAGTTTCATTTACGAAAAAAGTAGAACTTGATGGGCACGTATCATTTTTCAACCTAAATTGTTATGCAATAGTAACCTATCCCAAGTTGTAGACACATCTTCTAAAATTGTATGTCCACAGATTGAACATTCACTAGCAGCTCATTCTGCAAGCAATATCAGCACAAACATGATTGAGAATATGGGCATTTTATGTCAATATTATCATTTGTAGTGCTCAGTGCTGGCTGGAGTGCTGTGAAAATGCCGCCTTTGGACTGTCTGTAGGGCAGTCAAAACACATTCTTAGGAGTAATGAATAATGTTTTACTGTGCTGTCCTGTCACCTAAACATCTTATGCTACAGCCCACTCTAGCCACATACTGTATGACTTCCCAAGCTGAATGACTTCAGACCAAAAGACCCTACTTAAAGGGATACTGTCATGGGAAAAAACATTTTTTTCAAAATGAATCAGTTAATAGTGCTGCTCCAGCAGAATTCTGTGCTGAAATTCATTTCTCAAAAAAGAAAACAGATTTTTTTAAATTCGATTTTGAAATCTGACATGGGGCTAAACATATTGTCAATTTCCCAGCTGCCCCAAGTCATGTGACTTGTGCTCTGATAAACTTCAGTCACTCTTTACTGCTGTACTGCAAGTTGGAGTGATATCACCCCCTCCCTCCCCTTTCCCCCCAGCAGCCTAACAACAGAACAATAGGAAGGTAACCCGATAACAGCTCCCTAACACAAGATAACAGCTCCCTGGAAGATCTAAGAACAACACACAATAGTAAAAATCCAGGTCCCACTGAGACACATTCAGTTACATTTAGAAGGAAATACAGCAGCCTGCCAGAAAGCATTTCTCTCCTAAAGTGCAGGCACAAGTCACATGACTTGGGGCAGCTGGGAAATTGACAATATGTCGAGCCCCATGTCAGATTTCAAAATTTAACATAAAAAAATCTGTTTGCTCTTTTGAGAAATGGATTTCAGTGCAGAATTCTGCTGGAGCAGCACTATTAACTGATTCATTTTGAAAAAAAACATGTTTTCCCATGACAGGATCCCTTTAAAGAGATACTGACACCAGAAAATAACCTTTTTTTTTACCCATCATAATATTGTCTTTGCATACAATTTATTATTTTGCCATAAAAGTATTTGCCAGATGCTTTTACATTACCTTTCTTACCCCCATGTTCCTGTATGAGGGGGGCTGCCATATTTGTACAGCATTAGAAACTCTAACTGACAGGTTGAGTCAGGTTGGCAAAACAGTCGGGTTAAGGAACTTCAAGTAACAATTACTTACAAAAGCAGAACTATCAGTGAAAAACGATCAGCGTGATCTATAGGTAACTTTTAATGTAGATTAATATTTTGAAAAGAACATTTTTAGTGTCAGTATCAGTTTAAGGAGATGCAGTGAAGCGACACACAGGTCACACAGTAGTATTAGAAGCAGTAGTGGTAGAAGAATGAAATCTGCAGAGTGCAACTTTCTTGCTGTATTAAAGGGCCGCCAGTAAAAAGTGCTGAAGGTTTTGTGGTGCTGTGTTTAAGTGCCACAAGACCACACTAAGGATGTGCCATGGCACTAAATTGTATGCTCACTGGCTTGCAGGTTAGTATTTATAGGGGCATTTGCTACATGAAAAAATCAGTGTGCTTATGTCAATGTACAGTATTGAAGCTGAAAATAGAATTATGTAGGCCCCTGTGCTGGCATGTACACGATTGCATCTAGTTTCACTAAACCAAATATGAATTTTTAGGTTTTTAACTGTTAAATGTGTTGTTTGTAAATAATGTCACTGCTTGTCAATCTGTACGTAATGTTTAAGGTTCAAGGGCAAACTTCAACATCACATACCAGACAAAGCAGCTGCAACTCTCAGCTAACCTGTTACGGAATCTGCAGCTATTTGTCTTAGGGCAGAGACACACACTCACATTCGAGGAGATTTAGTCGCCCGGCGAGAAATCGTCTCTTTTTCGGGGCGACTAATCTCCCTGAACTGACTCCCACCGCCTAGAACCTAATCCCCGGTCGGATGGCACTCGGATCGCTTTGTTTTCTGAAGTTTCCTTATGAGGCAACTTCGGGCGTATTCGGAAAACAAAGCGCCCTGATTGCCATCCCGTCGGCAATTTAGATTGTAGCCAGTGGAGGCAGTTCTGGGAGACTAGTCGCCCAAAGAAGAGGAGATTTGTGGCTGGGCGACTAATCTCCCCGAATCTGAGCGTCTGCCTTTAAGTAAACAGACCAATAGCAGAGAACACTATTGAGACACTATCGTTTTTATGAGTTTGTTGGACTGACTGCACGTGTCAGTGTTACGTGTGGGACAAGGACAGAGCAGGACTGGCTTTTCAGCATAAGGAAGAGGATAGTCAGCTCTTGTGTTTTCTGAATTATCATTCCTATTAACCCCTTTACTGCCAGTGAGATCATGTGGGTATTATATAAGGAATAGTAAAAAGTGATGCCTTAGCCCTTTTATAAGACTCATATTATCTCTAAGGGGGTTTATCAGAAAAGAAGTTTTAGCAAATCACAGAGACAAGTGAAAAGCCAACAACCCGGTCCCTCTTACTCAGGGATCCCCAACCTTTGGAACCCGTGAGCAACATTCAGTAGTAAAAGGAGTTGGGGAGCAACACTAGCATGAAAAATGTTCTTGGGGTGCCAAATAAGTGCTGTGATTGGCCATTTAGTAGCCCCTATGTGGATTGTCACCTACATTGAGACTCTGTTTGGCAGTACACCTTGTTTTTATACAACCAAAACTTGCCTCCAAGCCTGGAATTCAAAAATAATCTCCTGCTTTGAGGCCACTGGGAGCAACATCCAAGGGGTTGGGGAGCAAAATGTTACTCATGAGCTACTGGTTGGGGATCTCTGCTCTTACTTATCCTAAAAGGCTTAAACCCTCTCCTTCTGACCCTCGTGATGCTTTGAATGTCAGCTCCTTTATTGGCCACTTTCAGACACGAATGGGTCACGATAAAGAAACACTGTGTGAGTTGTAACTGTTTCAGAGCAAGAGGAATAGGTTGTGCCTGTGACAGTTCACTCCGGTGCGTCTCAGTCAGAACAAGCAGCAGCAGCAGCAGCAGCAGGGTCTGTGTCACACTGAGGAGACTAGGGAAGAATGTGATTGGCAGATCTATTCAGTATCTCCCTCTATCTCCGCCCTACCTTGTAACTAGCCTATCGAGTGACAGCGGGGGCGGGTACTTTGGAAGGCGACGTGATGTGGGAGAGATAAGTAAGTGGTGCTCTGTGTTACTACAGGAGGGAGGGAGGGGGATAAAGCGTTGGACACTGACAGCACAGGCTTTGGAATGGGAATGGCAACAAAGGGGAGAACGTCAGCTTGAGCTTCAGCTGCACATTTCTTATGTTTCTTACACACATTTCTCTGCTTTTCAGCAGTCACAAAACGGGACAGGTGGTTTAGAACAGGACAGTGCCCTGGGGAACCTGACTCTCGGCTGGGGAACTCAGCTCATCCACTGTACCCCCAAGTCACTAACTGTACCCCAAGTGAGTCTCATTCACGGTACCCCAAGTGAGTCTCATTCACGGTACCCCAAGTGAGTCTCATTCACGGTACCCCAAGTGAGTGTGAGCCCACCCCCTACCCCCCCTGCATCGCAGCCAGTGTCCCACCCAAGTCGTCAGACACGTGACCGTGACATCAGCGAGTGCCCCCCCCCGCAGGAGCCGCATCTCTGAATGTGACAGGGAGCCGGGGAGGAGGAGGAGGAGGAGGAGACCGGCGAGGATATCGGCCAGACCGGGAGGAACGGAAAGACAAGATCCGTCGCTACATTTTCCCTTTAATCCGAGGGGACAAAGAGCGGCCGCTGATCCTCTGCAGAGACTCCGGCCCCCGCGGCCCGCCCGAGTGATGATCCTTCTCACCTGCCTCCTCCTCTTTATCTTCCTGCAGGTGAGTCACACCCAATTATTTGTATTAGTGTCATTATTAGTATTATTATTAGTATTATTAGTATTATTAATGTCATGGATATAATGACCGGCCATTGTGCCGCCCTCCTCCTCCCCCTTAGGCTTCTACTGATTGGAACAGAGAAACTCCCTTATTATACAGTCTCCCTATTTATCTGCATTCCTTTATTGGACAAGGGATTCATCCATATCTTTATTATATACAGTCTCTTCCTTCTGCTTAACCCTCTAAGGTATACGGGCCTCACCCATACCCATAATATGCAGCCTCCTTATTCATCTATTTACTCCTTTATTGGACAAGGGATTCATCTCTATTTATTATATACAGTCTCTTCCTTCTGCTTAACCCTCTATGGTACAAGGGCCTTACCCATACCCATAATATACAGTCTCCTAATTCATCTATTTAGTCCTTTATACAAGAAGGGATTCATCTCTATCTTTATTATATACAGACCCCTTCCTTCTGCTTAACCCCCTATGGTACAAGGGCCTCACCCATACCCATAATATACAGCCTCCTAATTCATCTATTTACTCCTTTATAGAAAAAGCAACTAATACCTTTCTTCTACTATGACAGTAGTAAACCGTGTCTATCTTTATTATACAAGCACCCAATTCTACTACTGACCCCTGAATAGGAGAATAGAGGCACTATCTATTAGATATTACATAGTTTCTCCATTCATCGACTCCAATATGGTAGAAAGGCCCCGTCTCTATCTTTATTACTCAAGCCACCATGTGACAGATGTGAAGGTGCAACTTCAAGTCTTTCTTTTTTCCTCTCCCCTATCCTGTTATTTTAATGATCCCACTGCAGAAAGAAAGAACCCTATATCCAGCCGTCTTATACAGGGGTCTCTATTACTTAGTACTAAGGTACAATTATGTTTGCATTAGAGGCATTATCACCTTTAAAAAGAAGAGACACACTTTATATGCACAAAATTTAGCACACACTTCTAAGGTGGCCCTACATGTTTAGATTTGCATTGGACATTAGTCCTGATTTCAATTTACAGCTCAATCATATAGGCCAGAGCTGTCCAACTTCTGTGGTACCGAGGGCCAAAGTTTTACTGGCCTATGTGGTGGAGGGTCGATAATGGAAGTCAGTGTTGGCCACTCCCCCTTTTAAACCACGCCCACTGTAAACCACACCCATATTACCACAAGAACGTTTAAGATCATATCCACATTAACGGTGGTAACACACCAAAAAACCAAATGGTTGGTGCTCACTGCAGGGAAATCCCTCATCTCTCATATGTGAAAACTGAAGTCATGTTAAAAACATCCCCTTAAATCCATATGTCTCATCCTCCCCTGTGGATAATACAACAACCCCCAACACATGATTAAACACCTTAGGGGCCCCTAACAACAATTTCCAAATGCTAACAAACCCCAACAACAAATCCCTAACAGGCTTATATTCCACAGGTAGCGTAGGGCAAGCAGAGAATGGCACACACAAGCAGCACTGGGAGAGCAGAGAATGGCACACACAAGCAGCACTGGGCAAGCAGAGAATGGCACACACAAGCAGCACTGGGAGAGCAGAGAATGGCACACACAAGCAGCACTGGGCAAGCAGAGAATGGCACACACAAGCAGCACTGGGCAAGCAGAGAATGGCACACACAAGCAGCACTGGGAGAGCAGAGAATGGCACACACAAGCAGCACTGGGAGAGCAGAGAATGGCACACACAAGCAGCACTGGGAGAGCAGAGAATGGCACACACAAGCAGCACTGGGCAAGCAGAGAATGGCACACACAAGCAGCACTGGGCAAGCAGAGAATGGCACACACAAGCAGCACTGGGCAAGCAGAGAATGGCACACACAGGGAGGGAAGACAGAAGAGAGCAGGAGACAGGGAAAGCTCTCAGTCTAATATGTACTACATACAGTCACACAGTGCTGGGGCCCCATTAGTATTTTGTATAAAGTGTGAACAGGAGAACAATGTGGCAGTTTCATTCTGGGTCTCAGGTAGAACAGTACAGGGGCTTTAGGATATAAACAATAGAGGGGTCACAAGTGTGAACAATACAGGGGGGATCTCAGGTGTGAACAATGGAGGGGATTAGCCCTGATCTAGGCACTCATGGCCACTTTAGAGCAAAGCTTTAGCAAACCATATATTGGAAGGGCCACAGCCCACTCTCTCTGTGGGATTCAGGATATCAGGGAGATGAACAGACCGGGTTGTTGGATAATAAATCAGGTGGTTTTTCTACCTTCACTCTTCACTTGTAATAAGATGCAGTGCCAGACCCTCAATTTGCTGCTGTAATTATTGTGTCTGAATGATGACTATTTCCATTCTCCAGGTTGCTCTAAAGCTGCCCACACATGCCCACATTAGTTTTAGCAGTTTGGCTGATTCCAGCCATGCAGTCCATTTATCTGCACAAGTATGGCAAGGTGGGATATGTTTAAACACATAATCCTGTTATGCTTGTCAGTGGACCATTACCTGTCCAGTTAGTTATTTTTTGGCAGTTGCTCAGATGAACAGAACAACATAACAGTGGCCATAAATGTGTGTAACTTCTCAAATGGTCTCCGTCTCTTTGGCCTGCAGTCTGAGCTTTCAGAGTACCACAATAGTTTGTACATTTTAACCCTGCAAATGTTCTAAAACTCTGATTGGCTACAGGCTGGTCTGTCACTGGGAATTTGGTAATGCTTTGATTGGGTACAAGTTGCTCTATCCTTGGAATATTCTGATGCTGATTGGCTACAATATATTTTAGCCCTAAGAATGTTCTAATGCTCAGATTGGCTACATATTGGCTATGTATGGTGCAGCCCTGTAAATCTTCAAATGCTTTGATTGGCTGCAGATTTGTCTACGTCTCTGAATGTTCCAATTTGCTGATGGACTGTTTTAATGTCCTGATTGGCTACAAGTTTATCAGGCTGTGTGAGTGTGCTCTGATTGGCTACAGGTTGGTCAAGCCCTGTGAGTGTTTGAATGCTCTGATTTGGCTGTAGATTGGTGGAGCCAATGAATGGTTATGGTAATGTCAAATAGAGTTCCATATGGCTTATTTAAATGAGATTTAAGAGTGGAAATGGCTCACTGGGCCAGTTAATCTTTGTGGGCCCACCAGTTAGGCCACCATGTACAACCAGGATTTCCCTTGGTGTTCAGGTCCAGCCATTACGGTCTCAGTTAAATCAGGCCCTTGAAGTTGGGTTAATGTGTTACTTTGTACTGAGTTTTTTTCCTGCTCCAGTGGGAGAGGCAGATTTAGCATAAAACATGGTCAATACATGGAGTTGGTAAGAAACACTTTTACAAAGAAAATTTCCACTTGTGCTAATTTTTACTATAGGTTTAAACGCAAGCTTTTGAGTCAGAGTGAGGTGAAAGTGTTCTGTATTTCTTGCATGAGAGTTTTTTTACTTCTACTCTTTATCCAATACAGTTGGTAATGGCAAAATGATTATGGGGATCAAAGTGCTTCTGAGCTAAACTCTTCCCAATCTCACTTACTGTCTGGAACCAGGGACAGTTGGGGCAGATTTATCAGTCTTAAATTTGAGCTCACCACAGAAAAGCTCCCCCAGTTTCTATTCATTCCTATGGGATTTTTTAGAAGTGTGTTTAAAAGATTAAATGAATGGACAGAATGTGCTTTCAGTTTTAGCTCCGTTGATTTTTCACGTCTAAAAAAGGTGTAATAGGGCTAGGTGTCCTTTTTTAATTCCCTCAGTATGATAAATTCTTGCTGTCGTCCCTACAAATATACAGTGCAGGGGGGGCATTCACTTAGATTCCACATATGCAACGTCCAGTCAGCTCAGCAGATTCCTGGAAGGCAAGAATGTGTCTGTTCAGCCCTTATAACTAATTAAACTGCCCGTATATTAGTTGTATCAGGTGCAACAGGACCAGCCTGAGGCAGATGTGGGCAGATTTATTCATATTCATTGCTTGGAACAGTATTCATAGTGTTAATATTGAACTATGTGAATTGGGGTGAGAGCATGCTGACTTTGAGGGCTTGTTCTGCTTCTTTTCTTTCGTTGGTCATTTCAGGGTAACTTGGCCACGGCCAACCTTTCACCCTCAGTACTACAGAGAAGTCACCAACACAACATTTTCCTAGAGTTCAGTTTGGCTAATTAATTTGGTCCATACATTGGCATCTGCCTCCTGCAGCAAAACTCTGCCAGTTACTGCGTGTAACCCCAATGTAATCCATCATGTAGGGATTGCTAGTGATTTCTGGGATTCTCCTGCGGTGCCAGTGAACAGATGTGCCTTTAGTGCTGGCTGCATTTCATCGAATTACACAAGATTAAGCATCAGGCAAGAAATGTGACCATCATGTAATCCTCTGGTGCCCTAAAAAGTGAAATCCTGAAATAGCACATACAGATTGTTGCAAGAGCCAGTGTTGGTTCTCGGATACATGTTGGGTTAGGGGCCCTAGTGTTAGGGTACACGTGGGAACTTGGGCCCTTTGGGGATAAAGATTGATTAGACCTCTGTGTGGGACTTTCATTAGCCAGGATCCCAGTTCTACAATATTTAGGACACACACACAAGACAATATACTGTATACTGTAAGTTCAGTCAAATAACAAACCAAATAGTATGAATAAAGGGGAGATGAGTTATTTAAGATCAGAACTATACAACTGGGGTGTGAGAAACACAGATGAAGGTTTCTAGGGACCAGTGTGAAGTTTACATTTTAAAGGTCCATGAATTCTAGCAATAAAAAAAAAGTTATTTCAGAGTTACTTTGCGTAGGACTGAGAGGTGCAATATCAGCAGCAAGGGAATGTTTGAACACATTTCTGGGGCTATTGGGGTCAGATTTTATGTGTTATTACAGTTTTGCTAATGAAGGTGAATTGCCCCTTAAGCTGCAAGTCAGTTTCCCTAAGAGACCTGCTTATCGTAAATAGTTACAATTGTTTCTTTGCTTATCTCAAATTGTAACAAATGGTTCTAAGTGCACCTGCCACATATTCTAGTCTAGGCTAACTGACAAAAGCCAATTATGTTTTAGAAACTTTGTATCTTTTTCTGGCCGTTCAGTACAGGAGATCAAAGAGAAAGTCAGGGCATTTCAGTAACAAACCCGGGACTGCAGGTTGAGCTGTCAAAATTGGGTCTGTCCCAAGAAAAACAGACAAGTTGGGAGGTAGTTACAGGCACTGAGGCCCATTAGGATTCATACAGTCCTATGTTTGCTTAACCCGTAGGATGGGAACGGGGTTATTGGATAATTAAACCAGAGGGACTCTCCCATGTACTGTATGTCATAGAGGGGTTGTTGCTCAAGCTCAGGATATTTGTTAAGAAAAATGATTTAGCTGGGTCATCAAATGGTTTGCATGAGTTTGCAGAATTGCCTATAGAACCTGCAAATTTGGGAAAATGAGTCCTATTAAATTGCTAACAGGGAACTGTTACTCTAGTAGAATGAGAATTGTTAGAACTCCCACATACAGTAGATGAATACACTTACTGATCTCACAGCCATCATGTGCTGGGATTGGCTTCTGGGATATACATTCCTGGAGAATGAGCTTTTTCAGTCCAGTTACTTTAATGCTTGCAGTTCCATTGGTTTCTATCGCATACTCTTTTTCATTCTTCAGTTGGGAAATTGTAATACTCAGGTATGGGACCTGTTATTCAGAGTGCTCAAGACCTGGGGTTTTCCAGATGATGGATCTTTCCATAATTTGGATCTTTCTACCTTAAGTCTACAAGAAAATCATGTAAACATTAAATAAAATATGCTGGTTTTGCCTCCAATAAAGATTCTTTATATCTTAATTGGGATCAAGTACAAGCTACTGTTATTATTATTATAGAGAAAAGGGAAATCATTTTTTAAAAATTTGGATTATTAGCATAAAATGAAACCTAAGGGAAATTTCCTTAATTGTGAGGTTTCTGGATAACAGGTTTCCAGATAACAGATCCCATATCTGTACATATTTTCACATTTCTCTTTGGCTTTGGGAAGAGCCTGGAAGGTGTTCCCAGTAATACAGTACCATGGTGGGATTAATCACTAAGGGTGATGACACATGGAGCTACTAGTAGCAGACACTGCTGCAAAAATAGACAATGCTGATAATTTACCGATAATCATCTCTATGTGTGCTTTAGGCTAGGGCCACACAGGAAGATTCAGGGAGATTGGTTGCCTGGTGACTAATCGCCGTGTCTTTGAGGCGACTAATTTCCCTGAATAGCTTGCTGGTATCTCGCACCTGCTAGCGCTAAAGTCGCCTGCGCCTATTCACACGCGGCGATACGTTTTTCAAAGTCGCCCGAAGTTGCCTCACAAGGAAATCTCCCCTAAAACGCCCTGTGTGGATTTACTCTTAGGATGACAACTCATAGTATTGTCTATGGCAGGGTAATTTCTGGTGACAAGTAGCTGCTACTAGTAGCTCCGTATGTCTTCACCCTTAGGGTTAGTTCACACGAAGATATTCGGGGAGATTTTGTCGCCTGACAACTAATTGCCTCGTCTTCTGAGCGACAATCTCCCCGAACTGCCTCAGCGTGTTTTCCCCATAGGCTATAATGAAAAGTCGCCTGCGCTAAAGCACATGTGGTGATGCGTTTTCCATAGTCGCCCAGGCAACTTCGGCGACTATGGAAAACGCATCGCAGTGTGTGCTTTAGCGCAGGCGACTTTTCATTAAAGCCTATGGGAAAACACTCCCCGAATCTCCTCGTGTGAACAAACCCTTATTGTTGCTGTTCCCTTTTACATGTTCTCCGTGTGTGTTTGTTCTGTTTTACAGGATGGGTCCACGTTTCAGGTTGCAGTCACTGATGATAATTGTCTTGTTATATCTCTGGAACCATCTGATGTCCTGAACACAAAGTCTGTGTATCTGGTGAAGATAACCGGCGAGTCCAAGAATTACTTTTTCCAGTTTGAAGAATTTAACAGCACATTGCCCAGCCCTTTGGTGTTTAATGCTTCTTATCATGGTCTCTATTACATTTTAACACTTATTGCTGTGAACTCCAAAATGACGTCACGATCCAGTAAATCTATCACTGTGCTGACCAGTAAGTATTTTGCCTCCCATGTGGCGTTTGTCCATATGTGAAAACAGGGGTACAGATATATACTCGGCCAGTTTGTCACCCCTCATATTCATGCTCGTGTCATATTTGGGAATATTTACAAAAGCCTTAAGATGGAAGGCACAAGAGATCAATGAACAATCCAGGCCCACCTTTGCTTTGAATGACTTGCCACTGACAGCTTTAGGGAACTGTGCTTTAACCGCCCTGATTTGCTTTTTTGGGAGAACCCAACAGTTTCATAGTGACGTCCCCTAACTGATGAATTTTTGTCTCTAAAAGTAACTCAGCTATTTTATTTGGTTTAGTTACACATAAATATTGCATATTAAGGGGTGCCAAATTCCACAAAGTGCATTGCTGTTGCAGTAAGACATGAATTATTGCCATAATGCTATGCTATAGGAACTGAAATTAAGCAAATATGAAGACATAAATCAGACAGTTTCTCCTGGTTCTCTTTTCACCCCAATAGATGATATGCTCTGTCTTTTTCTTCAACCCAGAACCCCTTCCTGTGAGTCACGTCACCATTCATGACTATAAACCATCACCCCAGACTGGAGTAGTCTTCGAAGTACAATTCCCTGAAAAATTCAACGTCTTTTCGAGAGTTAATATAAGTTACTGGGAAGGCAGACATTTTCGAACTGTCTTATATAAAGGTAAGCCAGAAAAGGAGGCTAAATTATGAGCATTTATCCCCCCCCATGGTCCTCTTTTGCTTAGACTTAAATTCCATTGTATTTTGTGTCTGTAGCACACCTGTAAGTGCACTTTAGCTCTGGATTTGTGTATGTGTGTGACCCGGCTAAACTGCTTGCCTTGTGCCCAGGACCCAGCTATATCTGTGCAGCTCCAACTGTCAATGTTACATAGTTACATAGTTAGTTACATAGTTAAATTGGGTTGAAAAAAGACAAAGTCCATCAAGTTCAACCCCTCCAAATGAAAACCCAGCATCCATACATACACCCCTCCCTACTTTTAATTCAATTCTATATACCCATACTAACTATAGAGCTTAGTATCACAATAGCCTTTGATATTATGTCTGTCCAAAAAATCATCCAAGCCATTCTTATAGTCATTAACTGAATCAGCATCACAACATCACCCGGCAGTGCATTCCCCAACCTCACTGTCCTCACTGCGATGAACCCCCTACTCTGTTCCTTTAAATGAAACTTCTTTTCTTCTAGTCTGAAGGGGAGGCCTCTGGTACGTGATTCTCTTTATGGGTAAAAAGGTCCCCTGCTATTTGTCTATAATGTCCTCTAATGTACTTGTAAAGTCTAATCATGTCCCCTCACAAGCGCCTTTTTTCCCCCAGAGAAAACAACCCCAACCTTGTCAGTCTCCCCTCATAATTTAACTCTTCCCTCCCTCTAACCAGTTTAGTTGCACTTAGTCTCTGCACTCTCTCCAGCTCATTTATATCCCTCTTAAGGACTGGAGTCCAAAACTGCCCCCATACTCCAGATGAGGCCTCACCAGGGACCTATAAAGAGACACAATTATGTTTCATCCCTTGAGTTAATGCCCTTTTTTATACAAGAACTTTATTTGCTTTAGTAGCCACAGAATGACACTGCCCAGAATTAGACAACGTGTTATCTACAAAGACCCCAAGATCCTTCTCATTTAAGGAAACTCCCAACACACTGCCATTTAGTGTAGAACTTGCATTTATATTATTTTTGCCAAAGTGCATAACCTGCATTTATCAACAAGTGTCAGCATCCTGCATGGAACCTATAGTTCTGCACAATTTAGTCTCATCTGCAAAAATAGAAACAGTATTTCAATGCCCACCTCCAGGTCATTAAATGTGGTTCCATGCAACAAAAACACAGACCAGAGAGGAAATTCTTGCACCAAAAGTAACTGGTTTATTAATAGGAACAAAAATAGTAAAGTATTCTCGATCACTTCAGG
Organism: Xenopus petersii; assembly: GCA_038501925.1. NCBI lineage: Eukaryota > Metazoa > Chordata > Amphibia > Anura > Pipidae > Xenopus > Xenopus petersii. Next base: position 122,588 of record CM076676.1, read on the forward strand.
TACAGCAGAGTCACTGACAGTCATCACCATACCTCTCATGGGGTAACAGAGTAGCATTCAATTACCAACGCTCTGAGTAACTCCCTCCTGAGGAGTTAGTGCTGCTCACAGGGATTTTCAGCCTGGGAACTTATGTCTTGGTTCCCTACCTGGCCTTCAACTCCTAGTGGTTCAGATACAATGGGGCACTAACCCCACTGTAAGGAACCCTTAGGTGTCTACTGAAATAAAGAGAACTGCATGATCAACCCATTCCCAAATCTCTCAGTCCCTACATTTCATTAAAAAATACTCTTACACAAAATATGGCTTGTTACATATGAGTAGGTGCAAGAACTGGAGTGTAATAGAACCTTTCTAAATCATTGTGCTAGCAATCTGCATTCAGTGTTAAGAGCACTTAACTCCTTCTCAAGACAGAATGGGGATATCTGGATGTATCCTCAGATGTCATGGTATAAAAGACCCAGTGTGGGTCCTGATTATAGCTGAATTTCAATGACATTTTCTGAAAAGGATCTTTTCCCTCAATGTAGGAGGAAGCCTAAAAACATTTTTTGAGGTTCACTATCTTCTATTAATGCCTCTATTTTGGTCCAAATATTTCCAACTAACAAAAATCTAATATTTCAGTGTTTAAAAAGTCTCTTTTATTTGCAGATTTCTTCAAGGACAAAACAGTTTTCAATCACTGGCTGCCTGGTACATGCTACAGTAATATAACGCTACAGCTGGTGTCTGAGGCCTCTTTTAACAGAAGTACACTGGTGGAATACAGTGGAGTTGGCCATCAGCCACAGTCTCACCGGACAGGTAAGAAGTTAGAAGCAAAAAGCTGTCTGTTTACTCCTCTGCAAGGAGGATCCAAGAGCAGGCAGAAGATTGTAATGTGGTGCTCCCACAGTAGGACCCTGGTCAGGTGCAGTTTTCACCAAACAGCACTGGCCTGAGCGATTATAATAACTGGTGGGGGGGGGGGGTAACTTTTTGGCACCCATAATGATTATGCCTTTCCTTCTCCTTTAAGTGCCATGTGCTAAGAGATGTAGGTGATGGAAGACCCAAGAACTTACAGTCTAATTGGGTGGTAAACTTAAAGAGATAATAAAATGGCAAAAAAGCATTGCTATGTACAATGGATGAGGCATTGACCCTTATCTGCCAGGATTAGACCATGCTCGTGCTCTAAGAGGTTGGATCTGAGGCTGCGGGAGACTTCCATATGGGGAAATTGAGGATAATATTCCAGGAGCAGCAAGAGAGAAAGGTTTATGATGGCAGTAAATGTGTGTGGTGTGTATGTTCTGGTGCTTGCAAACTTGGATTTCTTCTCCACGAGAAAAGAAATGTGGTGATTTTTTTCTGTCAAACCCCAGAAATACTGGCTGCCATCCAGGGAGCTGGACATGGTCAGAGCTTAGTCTTTGTCCTCTAGTCTCTGATTGGTTTATGGGCGATATGTGTCACATTTTATTAGGGTCAATGTGTATTTGGTTAAAGGGAAGTGAATTCTGAAAGCATTTAGCGCACGTATAGTTTTTGGTAGAACTTTTCTAATATCTTTGTAATATACACTGTATATATTATTACCCTAGAACAAATTATCTGTTTCTTTTTATCTACTGTATGCATAATGTGACAGGCATCAAGGCCAAACCTCGCTGGACTTTTTAAACTTGTCCTGGTGGGTCACTTTAAAAAAATGAGTTTGTCCTATTGTCTCAGCTGTTTGGGCTGAAACGTTTCAGTTGTCCTCACTGCTTGTATTATCCTCACCTTATCCTGATTCACTAACTGTACAACAACGTGTATCTCAGATACTGGCAGCTACATGCTGGGTTATAACATTATATTGCTTTGCACCTTCTCTTTCTATAGCTTTAGTTAAGGAACCATTTATCGGCTCTTTTAGATGGTAATCATGAACAACATAAGGTTATGTACGATCTCCATGAGAAGATTTTCCCTCAAACTCTGAAACTTCACTTCTGCCTCTTTCATTTGTCGTCCATTGTTTATTGGCATTTAGGGGCAGATTTATCAAGGGTCGAAGTGAATTCAAGGGAATTTTCGAAGTAAAAAAATTCAAAATTCAAAGTAATTTTTTGGATACTTCGACCATCGAATAGGATACTATGACGTTGAATTTACTTCGATTTCGATTCAAAGTAAAATAGTTTGAATATTCGAATAGTGGATAATCAAAGTACTGTCTCTTTAAAAAAAACTTCGACTTGAATAGTTCGAAAAATTAAACCAGCCGAAGTGCTATGTTAGCCTATGGGGACCTTCTAATGCATTTTATTTAAGTTTTTTGTAGTCGAAGTAAAATCGATCACTGAAATCGTTCGATGAACGGTTTCACTTCGACCACAAAACGGTCAAATTCGGTAAAAATAACTTTGACTTTGATTTGAAGTTGAACTATAGCCATCCGAATTTTGAAGTATATTTCACTTCGAAATTTGACCTTTGATAAATCTGCCCCTTGGTGTAGTGATTTGGCTTTGTATCATTCTCACTTAGTTTGCAGAACCTTTTTTCATTTCTCTTCTTTCATTTGATTAATATATCTTGTATATAATGCATCATGATTCCATTTGTTTGTATCACTTGCTCGGATCATGCTCGGATACTCTTTTCAGAATGCAAAGTTTCTAAACAAACTAACGAGCCTTAACAAAATGAAAGGGTTTAACAGTTTAAAATATGGTTGACTGGGACAACAAGTGGTAGCATGATTGATGGTCTTACTCAATACACATTTGGTCAAATGTTTGCATATTTGGAGCAGGAATTCCAGGGTGTTTATTCTGTGGTGGAAGTGAGCAGGAACTAGAACAGAAAATTAAAAGACTGACAAGGAGCAACATTCTTATGGGGAGCCTCCTACTCACTTTGGGAATTGGAGATGAGTTGCAGGAGGCATTTAGCAGGATAAGAATTAGAAAGCCTGCTGCAGGAAAAAGGCGGCTGATCCTGTGTTGGTTCATCCAGATTGTGTGAGGATAACAGGAGTGACAGTTCTCAATGACACTGGCCAGTATACAAACCATCTTGTACTAGGGAGGGAGGTACCAGGACTAGTTGTTGGCAGGTTGTAGTTACAGGGGAGACAGATGGGGAATCTCTCACCATTACAACAACAGCCAATCCGTTCTCTGTCTCTCTAGTTGAATGGTTTGGCACATGGTTTGCCAAGTGGATACATTTGTGCAAAAAAACAAAGCTAATGGTAAGCTAAAGGACAGGGCTTACAAAACGTAACATTTTCCAGAGATGTGTTAAGGTAGGTTATAAGAGCTAGAGCTCAGAGGCTTTACCCTGTGCCTAAGGTCTTGACGTAGGAAACAAAGCTTTGGGCTCTTAGAGCAATGGATTGATGTTGCGGTTTAATCTGTAGATCCCCAGTGCACCTTAGCAAATAGATTGCTACAATTTCAAACTGGAGAGCTGCTGAATACAAAAAACTAAATAACTGAAAACCACAAATAATAAAAGATAAAAAACAATTGCAAATTCTCAGAATGTCCCTCTTTACATCAAACTAAAAGTTAGGGGGCTATTTATCAAAGTCCAAATTTATCTCAATATTTTCTGCTACAAACTCCGATCAAATCTGCTACATTTTCCCGAAAACTTGCTTTGCAGTAAAAAATCAGATCTTCACAAATTTTTCTGACTTTTTCATACGATTTTCACGATTTTTTCGTCATTAAAATATGGCTTTTAAAAAAATCACAAATTTTCCGGAATTTATTAAACTCCAAGGCTGGAAAACTCTAAATCTGAAATGCCGGCATCTCAGACCTGTTGATGTTGCATATAAGTCAATGGGAGAAGTCCCAATGATTTTATTGATGTGCGCTGGGTCTCGTACCAAACCCCGACGTTTTCAGAGGTTTCGGGTGAAAACTCAGAAGAAAATCGTGAGTTTTTACTACAAAGCAAATGTTAGGGGAAATGTAATAATAAATAAGTGTTAAAAACCCGAGCAGCTTAAGGTGGCTATACATGGGCAGATAAAGCTGCTGATATCGGTTGTTTAGACCAATTTGACAGCTTATCTGCCCATGTATGGAGGCTTCCGACGGGTGTTCTCAATTGATCTCTAGCCAAGATATCGATCGGGAAGGTTTTTTTTTACCCGACCGAACTGTCGGAGCCCCTTGGCGTATCATAATCCGATCGTTTGACCATACGACTGAAGGTTCGGATTACCCCGATATAACATGCCGTTAGTGGCATATCGGGGAAAGATCTGCTCGTTTGGTGATGTCGCCAAACAAGCGGATCTTTGAGTCTATGGCCAGCTTTAGATCGGAGTTTGTAGCAGACAATATTGAGATAAGTTCAAACTTTGATAAATAAGCCCCTAAATGTGTGAGTGGCAAGGTTTAACATGTCAGCATTATTGTGACAGATGGACAAACAACCTAACACTATAAGTGATTTGTGGATGGTGATGTGAATAGCGAATTCCAAACTAATTGGAATTCACTATTAACAGAATAAATAACCCTGCAATATAAATAATGAGGTTTCTCTGTTGCCTGTTCTAACAGAATTTTCTTCTATTTAGTGCCTTTCCCACCTAGAAATATCTCTGTGCAAATATTGCTGCTAAACCACAGCATCACTGATTTGCTCAATGGAAAGAATAATCAAGTTACTGTGACAAAATATCAAGATTTCCCAGAAAGCTCAGCAGAAATGTTTGATGACCAGAATGAGAGATCGACTTTTATACAACTTTACAACTTGACTGACCCCCAATATAAGAATAACACTTTTCCCGAAGCCACAGCTCAGCCTTTTTGGTGGGCCAGTGAGACCATTCCACCAGACACTGAGGGCTTTGTAAATGGGATGCTCCCTGACTATGAAGACCCCCCAGTAAGAAGCTCTGAACCCCCTTCCCCTTCTCCCAACTTCAAGTTGCTCATCTCCTGGCTGCCCCCAAAGGCTCCCACAGCATATGATGGTTTCAACATATACATATTCAGAGATGGTATGTAACTGATATTCTCAATATTCACTGTTGTAATGATACACAAGATGTTACTGCATGGAGATTTATAGTTGTTCATGGATGTGTCATTTACATTACTATAACTTGTCTTGTTCTGTGACTGATATCAGTGTATGATGTGCGCTTGTTCCAAACCCACTTTGTTATACAAGTCAGACAATGCTGAATAGCAACTATTATATGCCCCCACCCTAACTTGTAAAGACATTGTAAGTTATTGTAAGTAATTGAGTTATACAGGGAACTCTGAGTATCACTCATGCATTATAAGGGATAATGTACCCCCTACTGTAAATGATAAGGATATTAGAAGTCACTGAGGGGTTGTTCTGTGACCATATAAAGGCACAAGGCTGCAGGCTGAGTTATACAGGGAACTCTGAGTATCACTCATGTATTATAAGGGATAATGTACCCCCTACTGTAAATGATAAGGATATTAGAAGTCACTGAGGGGTTGTTCTGTGACCATATAAAGGCACAAGGCTGCAGGCTGAGTTATACAGGGAACTCTGAGTATCACTCATGTATTATAAGGGATAATGTACCCCCTACTGTAAATGATAAGGATATTAGAAGTCACTGAGGGGTTGTTCTGTGACCATATAAAGGCACAAGGCTGCAGGCTGAGTTATACAGGGAACTCTGAGTATCACTCATGTATTATAAGGGATAATGTACCCCCTACTGTAAATGATAAGGATATTAGAAGTCACTGAGGGGTTGTTCTGTGACCATATAAAGGCACAAGGCTGCAGGCTGAGTTATACAGGGAACTCTGAGTATCACTCATGTATTATAAGGGATAATGTACCCCCTACTGTAAATGATAAGGATATTAGAAGTCACTGAGGGGTTGTTCTGTGACCATATAAAGGCACAAGGCTGCAGGCTGAGTTATACAGGGAACTCTGAGTATCACTCATGTATTATAAGGGATAATGTACCCCCTACTGTAAATGATAAGGATATTAGAAGTCACTGAGGGGTTGTTCTTGACCATATAAAGGCACAAGGCTGCAGGCTGAGTTATACAGGGAACTCTGAGTATCACTCATGTATTATAAGGGATAATGTACCCCCTACTGTAAATGATAAGGATATTAGAAGTCACTGAGGGGTTGTTCTGTGACCATATAAAGGCACAAGGCTGCAGGCTGAGTTATACAGGGAACTCTGAGTATCACTCATGTATTATAAGGGATAATGTACCCCCTACTGTAAATGATAAGGATATTAGAAGTCACTGAGGGGTTGTTCTGTGACCATATAAAGGCACAAGGCTGCAGGCTGAGTTATACAGGGAACTCTGAGTATCACTCATGTATTATAAGGGATAATGTACCCCCTACTGTAAATGATAAGGATATATTAGAAGTCACTGAGGGGTTGTTCTGTGACCATATAAAGGCACAAGGCTGCAGGCTGAGTTATACAGGGAACTCTGAGTATCACTCATGTATTATAAGGGATAATGTACCCCCTACTGTAAATGATAAGGATATTAGAAGTCACTGAGGGGTTGTTCTGTGACCATATAAAGGCACAAGGCTGCAGGCTGAGTTATACAGGGAACTCTGAGTATCACTCATGTATTATAAGGGATAATGTACCCCCTACTGTAAATGATAAGGATATTAGAAGTCACTGAGGGGTTGTTCTGTGACCATATAAAGGCACAAGGCTGCAGGCTGAGTTATACAGGGAACTCTGAGTATCCACTCATGTATTATAAGGGATAATGTACCCCCTACTGTAAATGATAAGGATATTAGAAGTCACTGAGGGGTTGTTCTGTGACCATATAAAGGCACAAGGCTGCAGGCTGAGTTATACAGGGAACTCTGAGTATCACTCATGTATTATAAGGGATAATGTACCCCCTACTGTAAATGATAAGGATATTAGAAGTCACTGAGGGGTTGTTCTGTGACCATATAAAGGCACAAGGCTGCAGGCTGAGTTATACAGGGAACTCTGAGTATCACTCATGTATTATAAGGGATAATGTACCCCCTACTGTAAATGATAAGGATATTAGAAGTCACTGAGGGGTTGTTCTGTGACCATATAAAGGCACAAGGCTGCAGGCTGAGTTATACAGGGAACTCTGAGTATCACTCATGTATTATAAGGGATAATGTACCCCCTACTGTAAATGATAAGGATATTAGAAGTCACTGAGGGGTTGTTCTGTGACCATATAAAGGCACAAGGCTGCAGGCTGAGTTATACAGGAACTCTGAGTATCACTCATGTATTATAAGGGATAATGTTACCCCCTACTGTAAATGATAAGGATATTAGAAGTCACTGAGGGGTTGTTCTGTGACCATATAAAGGCACAAGGCTGCAGGCTGAGTTATACAGGGAACTCTGAGTATCACTCATGTATTATAAGGGATAATGTACCCCCTACTGTAAATGATAAGGATATTAGAAGTCACTGAGGGGTTGTTCTGTGACCATATAAAGGCACAAGGCTGCAGGCTGAGTTATACAGGGAACTCTGAGTATCACTCATGTATTATAAGGGATAATGTACCCCCTACTGTAAATGATAAGGATATTAGAAGTCACTGAGGGGTTGTTCTGTGACCATATAAAGGCACAAGGCTGCAGGCTGAGTTATACAGGGAACTCTGAGTATCACTCATGTATTATAAGGGATAATGTACCCCCTACTGTAAATGATAAGGATATTAGAAGTCACTGAGGGGTTGTTCTGTGACCATATAAGGCGCAAGGCTGCAGGCTGAGTTATACAGGGAACTCTGAGTATCACTCATGTATTATAAGGGATAATGTACCCCCTACTGTAAATGATAAGGATATTAGAAGTCACTGAGGGGTTGTTCTGTGACCATATAAAGGCACAAGGCTGCAGGCTGAGTTATACAGGGGAACTCTGAGTATCACTCATGTATTATAAGGGATAATGTACCCCCTACTGTAAATGATAAGGATATTAGAAGTCACTGAGGGGTTGTTCTGTGACCATAATAAAGGCACAAGGCTGCAGGCTGAGTTATACAGGGAACTCTGAGTATCACTCATGTATTATAAGGGATAATGTACCCCCTACTGTAAATGATAAGGATATTAGAAGTCACTGAGGGGTTGTTCTGTGACCATATAAAGGCACAAGGCTGCAGGCTGAGTTATACAGGAACTCTGAGTATCACTCATGTATTAATAAGGGATAATGTACCCCCTACTGTAAATGATAAGGATATTAGAAGTCACTGAGGGGTTGTTCTGTGACCATATAAAGGCACAAGGCTGCAGGCTGAGTTATACAGGGAACTCTGAGTATCACTCATGTATTATAAGGGATAATGTACCCCCTACTGTAAATGATAAGGATATTAGAAGTCACTGAGGGGTTGTTCTGTGACCATATAAAGGCACAAGGCTGCAGGCTGAGTTATACAGGGAACTCTGAGTATCACTCATGTATTATAAGGGATAATGTACCCCCTACTGTAAATGATAAGGATATTAGAAGTCACTGAGGGGTTGTTCTGTGACCATATAAAGGCACAAGGCTGCAGGCTGAGTTATACAGGGAACTCTGAGTATCACTCATGTATTATAAGGGATAATGTACCCCCTACTGTAAATGATAAGGATATTAGAAGTCACTGAGGGGTTGTTCTGTGACCCATATAAAGGCACAAGGCTGCAGGCTGAGTTATACAGGGAACTCTGAGTATCACTCAATGTATTATAAGGGATAATGTACCCCCTACTGTAAATGATAAGGATATTAGAAGTCACTGAGGGGTTGTTCTGTGATCATATAAAGACACAAGGCTGCAGGCTGAGTTATACAGGGAACTCTGAGTATCACTCATGTATTATAAGGGATAATGTACCCCCTACTGTAAATGATAAGGATATTAGAAGTCACTGAGGGGTTGTTCTGTGACCATATAAAGGCACAAGGCTGCAGGCTGAGTTATACAGGGAACTCTGAGTATCACTCAGGATATTACAAGTCACTATGGGGAGTTTTCTGTATTTCTTGTTAAAGGGAATGCCAGTGTTGTGTCAACTGTGGATGAAAGCACTCATGAGTATGTAGCAGAGCTGGTGGAACCAGGGAAATACTTTGTGGAAATCACGTCTTTCAGTTCAACGGGGTCCTGTGAGATTCGAGAAAGCAGTCCAGCCAAAGCCATTAGCTTCTACATCAGTGAGTAAAATGTCTTTGAAGATTCTCATTCATCCAGGTCATGATATATACAGTATTTAGTTAAATTAAGTCAAAGGCAAACTCTAAATGTCCAGTTGCCTTTGACTTAATTCTACTAGATAATGTGAGTATAGATACTTGGTGAACCCTAAGTAGGCTGCTATTGCTTATGTGCAAACATCATATAAGCATCTGGTTTAGCTTAAAATGGAGCAGTTTTGTCATTTCTATTATTTTTCTCTTTAGCTGATTTTGAGATATTTGCATTTTTAGACTGCTAATACCAGGAACCTGTGAAACCTGAGGATTAACTGAAGACAGGAAGTGCATAAAATGACATAAACAGTGAAGGTTAATGACACTCACAGGCCTTTACAAATGGGCTGTTGAGAAGGAGCCTGTCTAGCAGTATAAAACTCCCAGTCTAAAAACTGTCAGTGTAAAAACTGACAAAATCTCAGAAAAGGCTCAATATAAAAATTACATGTAAATGACAAAAAGTGGTCAGAGAATAAAGTTTACATTCAGTTTAGATTCCCTTTAAGGCTGTGATCACCAACCAGTGTTAAATTGCTTTCTGCCATCATTGTTTTGCTCCCAAGGAGGAAAAATTTCTCGTTTTTTCATTGTGTGTCTTAAAAAAAGTCTTTACTCAATGTGTCAATACTCTGTTTGATGGAACTTGTGAAATGACATATGTATTCCCATGTCCTTGTCCCCCTTTTTCCTTTTGTACCCATTTTACCTTTTTATTTATTTAATCAAAATTAATAAAGAGATTTAAAAAAAAAAAAAAAAAAGTCTTTGAGACACAAGTTTAAAGCCAAAAAGAAGCTACAATAGGTTTCATGGTGTCAAAGCCCATTAGTTCATGATCCAGCGGTGGGGTACAGAGCTTTCCTTGGGATTCAGTCTAATGCCACAAGTTGTTGTACCGTGTTAGTCAGTTAAAATGTTACAGGGCAACCACCTTTATGAGGCAGATTTATCAAATTTTGAGATTAGACTTCTCCACAGACCAATTCACCCACTTTCTGTTCATTCTGATTCTGTTCAGTCACCCTAACTTTCATCCATTGATTAATACACTTCCAAAAATCCCATACGAATGAATGGAAAATGTGTGAATTTGTCTGTGGTGAATAGTGATGGGTGAATTTGCTGTGAATTTACGCCATTCGGCCCCGGTGAATAAATTCGCGAAAATTTGCCTTCATCAATAAAAAAAATTTGTGGTAAATTCGAGAATTTTTCAGCAGAGTGAAACGGGACAAATTGGCCCATCACTAGTGGTGAACTCTAATCTGACATTTTGATAAACCTGCTCGTATGTCTTTCATATCAGCACAGAAAATTAGGGTAGAGTGAGACGACAAAGTGATCCAGTAAGAAAAATAGAAAGCTGTAAAGTCACACATACTAAGCTTAGAGCAAATAGAGTTTATATTAGACTTCTCTCTATATTCCCTGTGTTATCTATGGGCTAGATTTAGTTTGTGCAAATGTCGCTTTCCAATAATGTAACTCCTGTAACATTCGCCTCCTGAACCTCAGGCCCAACTGGTGACTGGTTTGAGGAAATGACAGAAAAACCAAGGGATGTTGCTGTGAAGATTGTGAATTCGACAAATGCTCTTGTATCCTGGGCTTCATCACCCGACATCAGTCCGATAGTTTCCGTCATCTCGCTGACTTGTTCCAAGCAGAAGGAGAGTCAGAGACTGGAGAAACATTATTGCAAAGAGGTAAAATAAAGGCCTTAAGGTTAGGGCTGAGCTATGTGCTGGTAGGTAAGTGTATATTTTATTAGCAAGGTCATTATCCTTAGGGCTTTCCAGTAGTAATGGGAATGAGTGTATTATGGATTCCAGCTAGAAAGGCTGCACGGAATGTAAATGTCATTAAAATGCAGTCAGTGCCGCCCTTTATCCTGCATTTATTAGAGATGTCCCTGAATTTTATAAGTCATGACCTTCACAAAGGCCCTTCAAGTAATGTCTCATGTCGTGGTCACCTTCCATGAGGGAAGCATAAGCTCCTTCTTGCTTCTCCCTGACTCCCGACACCCTAGGCTGGATGCATGACTAGTTGTTTCAGATAAAGTGTTGTTGTGTTGCAGTCAGTGATGATATAAGGCTCACGTGGGAGACGGGCTCACCATCCATCAGCTTTTAGCGCAGGCAGTGGCAGTGGCAAATATTACAGCACACTTCATTTACAGCTCTGAAAAGCAACACAGCTCCATCGAAACTTCTTGTGGGCAAAAAAAATTGTTTTTTTTTGCTTCATTATTACAGTAGGAAACATTCAGATGTTCAAATGTAGAAGATCAGGAGAAATATATAATGACATCTGCAGGGTGTTGCTCCATTCGTGCCTTCATGGCAAAATATGAACATTTGTAATGTCAGAATTGCCAGTGCTTATCCCTTCTGTACCCCAATATATTGTATTCAGTTTCAATCACAGGGGGGACTGGACCGTGGGGTTCTGCTTCCTCTATAGCATTAAAACCCCTCCCTCCCTGCCGCTCTTCTTCTTTACATTGTTGCACGATGACCCGCAGGAGCCTGTGGTGGGGCAGGAGTGTTGCAGCAAGGGAAGAGGAAGAGGGGCCCATTGCACTCTAGTTACACCGCTGATCATATTGACTTACAGTGAATTGGGCACTACAATGCTTGGTACAACTTATAATAAAAATATACTCCGAGTAACCAAAAAATGTATTTTTAAACAGTGTTCAAAAAGATCACAATGTTTCGGATAAGATTTTCAGTTGGCTTTCTGCAAATGCATTATTATTATTATTATTATTATTCATAATAATAATAATGGGAAACAGTAGTTTGATGGTTTATACTTATGGAGGCCACATGGTGGTGCTGAGAGGAAATGCATTAATATGATGGACTTCACAACCAGCCAGTACATTTCTGCTCTTCTAAATTATTTCTATTTCCTTCAGGTAAATGTGTCCAGTAACCTCATTGGAAACTTGGTTCCAGGGGCTCAGTATAAAGTGGTTGTCTACTTTCAGAGGCCCCCATTGATTGGCCCTCCCTCTGATGCTGTTCTTTTTGCAATAGGTAAAGTGGATTCACTGATAAGAAGCATCAACGTCTCTGTCTAATTCATTGGCCGCTATGTGTGTTTCTCTTTTGTTTGTGTATTTCTGTGTTTTCCTAATCCCTCACATTTGTATGTAAACCAGTGGATAAAACATGACAGATAGTGAATCTGCTCATTGTCATATGACTTAGGAAAGGCTGTTGAACCCACTCATATATTACAACACACACACATATTACATTGTACAACTCTATTGATAAAGAGTAGAAAGTTACCAAATGTGGCCCAGTCCTCAAATTCAAGTTTTGTGCAGCCAGATATCTAAAATTGCTGCCAGTTTTATAACTTGTGATTATAGTTGAAACTCTCCCTGAGCCCTTAGCTGTTATTATTTTACACCCTAAATGTGTAAATCATAGGAGAGCAGCCTCACATCAGCACAACAAGAAATATTCACTCTCCGTTCACCTCTTCTATGAGACTGGCTCAGTCTAATGTTACTGGGAGCCATTCATGTCTAAAGTGGTAACAGTTTTTATCATTTCTAGATCCAACTGGGATAAAGGATTTGGTGCTTTTCCCACTGGGCCCCTCTGCAGTGATTTTGAGTTGGAGCCGGCCCTACCTCGGTGTCTTCAGGAAATATATTGTGGAAATGTTTTACTTTAATCCAGTGGCCATGTCATCAGAATGGACTCCTTACTATGAAATAGCAGCGACTGTCTCTTTAACTGCATCTGTGGTAATGTATCTGCAACAATCGTGCATTTGATAATCCCAGCAGAAAGCAGTGCACCAATGCATTCAGTTTCACTAATGTCTCCGTTCCTTAATGAGCTAATGCTGCGTTCTTCAACTTATAGTGTCCCAATGTGCTCATTTTACAGGGTGCCTACATAATTAGTGTTATATATCATGTTATATTCAGTATTACACTTGCCACACTCTCTAATGTTTGTACTTGTCAATACACTAATGTCCTCATTCTCTTTTTATTGTGTCCATGTTCACTTACTGATGTTTTGTACCTTCTAACCTTCTAATACATTAATACCATGTTCATGAATGGAAATATGATATATGTTTCTGTTGCAGAAAGTGACCGATTTGCTCCCAGCCTGGTACTACAAATTCAGGGTGACAATGGCCACTTGGGGAGAACCCCAGCTCAGTTGCTGCGACACAACAGTGAGTTTTGTAACAGGTGAGTCTGTTACAGGTAAAATCTCTGATTAAAACTTATAACTTATAACTTTAAGGATCAAGAGGGAAGCAATGAAAAATGATATTCCCTCTGGGACTAGTCCATTTTTGTGAGGATATACCCTGCACCAGTGAGAAAATAAACAGGACAGCAATAGCCAATAGTCATTTGTATAAACAATAGAGCAATAATAGCAGCTGAACTTCTCCTTAGAGCAGGGGTCCCCAACCTTTTTTGGACTAGGGACGGGGCGGGGGCAGCAGTGGCGGGGGTAGGCAGCACCTCATTTTTGAACGCTGGGCTCGGAGGCCCAGTGCAGGAGTGTCCAGTGGTTGGGGACCCCTGCCTTAGAGGACATGAGCTATAAGGTACAGTTCATTATCAATGTATAAAAATATATATACGGTACTACTCAAAAATAACTAATGAATCAAAAATTCAAAGTCAACTATTAAATAAATCTGAGGATTTACTCACAGTGGCCCAGGGTGCAAGTCCAGAACAACATTTCAAAAAAAGATGTGAGGACCTCCAATAGGAAAGAAGCAATTAGTTAAACAAAATTTAAAAAGCCTGTTGGAGCAGTTACTCATAGGCTGAATGGCACACCCCTGTACACGTATTATAAAGGGGCTGTAGCCAATCACAAAACAGCAATCACATGTTATACTATTTATAAAATTCCACCTAGTGGTCAAAGTGCTAATTGTTGCAAAACATATCTGTGTAAAAAATTGCTAATTATAGAATACACCTCAAAAGCAAATTGTGTTTTGATATTTTTGCTTTTGAGGTGTATTCTATAACTAGCAATTTTTTGGATTATTGATTTTGCGCGGATATGTTTTGCAACAATTAGCACTTTGACCACTAGGTGGAATTTTATAAATTGTATAACATGCGATTGCTGTTTTGTGATTGGCTACAGCCCCTTTATAATACGTGTACAGGGGTGTGCCATTCAGTCTATGAGTAAGTGACCCAACAGGCATGAAATGCGTTAGGTTTTTTATGTCCTAATAACATTTTTTAAATTTTTTAACTAATTGCTTCTTTCTACTTTTGGAGGTCCTCACATCTTTTTTTGAAATAGGGTTCATTATCAATCCTTGTTGGCATTCCAAACAGGCAGCAGCTCAGCTTTTGGTTGTGCTGCCTTTAAGGTTCTGTACCCCTGTTATTAAGAAATATATACCATTGGAAGATGAATGTTTATAAAGTTTCTAGAGGAAATAAATACAAGGGGCTATTATTTTATTTGCCAGTATGAGAAAAGTCATTATATTCGCTATATAAAAAGCTATCGATCTGTGCAGTGGTGCCCCATCACTTTCACATTTGAATTTGTGATTTCATTTCATGTAATAGGGAAGAATCTACACGTGTCACCTATGTCTTATATTAGGGTTGTGTAACGTTCTATCTTTCCCTTCACCAGCCCCAGTGGCCCCCCAGATTACCAGTGTGGAATACTCTTATGGGCTTCTTCACGTCACATGGGCCTACGCAGATGGATCGTTTGATCTGTCACATTCGAGGATCGTACACTGGCAAGTCATTGCTGAAGGAAAGAAACGCATTAAAAAGAGTGTAAGCTGCTCTGTTATATATGTTTTTCATTGCTTATGTAACTCGGATGTTCTCATGAACATGGCCAAATGTGACAATCCAAAGACTGCTATGTGTGTAATGAGCTTAATGCTATGGGGCAAGAGACACAATAGGATAGGGCTTCCTGCCCCGATAGTTCTCATTTTAATTTATTCTGCCCCCTGTTGGATAATCAGAACACTGCACAGAAAAACCTTTCCCTAATTCTCTTGCCCTAAATGGTTTGACTGGTCAACTGCCATGCCCTAAACTTTGAAATGATTGACAGAAGCCTTGCGCTCTTTTTTTAAAGACAAATGCTACTATAGTTTATATAAACAAGCTGCTGTGTAGCCATGGGGGCAGCCATTAAGCTAAAGAATGAAAAAAGGCACAGGTTACATAGCAGATAACAGATAATCTTTATAGTAAACAGTGGGATTATACAGGGCTTATCTCTTATATACTGTGTATCCTGTGCTTGAATGGCTGCCCCCATGGCTACACAGCAGCTTGTTTATATAAACTATAGTAGTACTTATCTGTTATCTACTGTGTATCCTGTGCTTATATGGCTGTCCCCATGGCTACACAGCAGCTTGTTTATATAAACTATAGTAGTACTTATCTGTTATCTACTGTGTATCCTGTGCTTGAATGGCTGCCCCCATGGCTACACAGCAGCTTGTTTATATAAACTATAGTAGTACTTATCTGTTATCTACTGTGTATCCTGTGCTTGAATGGCTGCCCCCATGGCTACACAGCAGCTTGTTTATATAAACTATAGTAGTACTTATCTGTTATCTACTGTGTATCCTGTGCATGAATGACTGCCCCCATGGCTACACAGCAGCTTGTTTATATAAACTATAGTAGTATTTATCTGTTATCTACTGTGTATCCTGTGCTTGAATGGCTGCCCCCATGGCTACACAGCAGCTTGTTTATAGAAACTATAGTAGAGTTTTTGTAGCAAACACTGTACCAGTGCAGAGGAACAGTACTTTGAATTTACATGACTTTAAAACATTTTCATGTTTTGGTGTTACCGTTCCTTTAACCAGAGCCTTTTCCTATAGCTGAAGTTTTCCACTATTTTCCGTACAACATGCAGTCCAGTTTACATATGGTAATTTCAGATAGAGAGTGAAAAGGTTCCAAGTGAACAATAGAAAATGGATGCCCTTCCCAATGCATGGCAATGAAACCGTTTGGCACAATGTTGTGCCACAAATACCTGTAATATTGTTTGTGTCTCAGTTTTACAAAAGACTTTTGGCTGTAGAACTGCTAAATGGGATCCTGTTACATTGGCCTGTGGGTCAAGGTGTTTATTGGCCTTGTTGCTATTTCATTATTATTTGACCTATTTGCTTTTATTTTCAGTAGATGGGCAGCAAGTTCACCAAATATTGTGGAATATGTAAAACGCTAAACGAATGCAACTTCTACCTTCCCCTTGTGCCCTCAGACTGTAAGCTCTTTTTTGTGCATTCAGGTGTCCAGAAGTGGGATGGCTACAGTGCTAAGTGTACCCGCTGGTGACATTTATAACATCACTGTTACAGCTTTTACTGAGAGGAGCAGCAACACTTCTTTGCCTCACCTTGTTAAACTTGGTAAGATTTCCCTCATAACCCTCAAACAAACTTCTAATGAACAACACAACAGAACACTCAGGGCTTTGTTTACAAAGGCCTTCAACACAAGTGGTAGAGCATTAAGGGACACACAATTAAACCCCTCAGAGTCGTTTCATTAAACACTTGTGTCCAGGGCCTTGTTCTGCTCCTCATGTTGGATCCAAGTCAAGGTTCAGAGCACAAACTGGCGAGTGTAAGGCAGTCCTCTCCTTTCATTGTCCACGCAGGTTGGGTGATGGGATGGGAAAACTCCTACATGTCTCCAGAAGCCTGATCCCATTCTGCCCCAATTTTTGCACTTTGCACTCTGTTCTGCACTTTGTAAATGAGGGCCTCAATGTTTAATGCTATAAATTTGACTTATAACATTTCCTTCACCTGATACCCTGATGTGCTTCAAACTTTACTTGACTTAGATCCTGCTCCAATAAAAACACTCTTTGCCGTGAACAAAACACAGACGTCAGTGACACTTCTGTGGGTGGAGGAAGGAATCACAGATTATTTTCAGGTGTCCTGTTGGCATAATTTAGAGGCTGGCACAAATAAAAATGACAAGGTAAAATAACCCTTTCTGATAAGTTATTTTATTAATCATATTTAAAGCTGTGGTAGGGATACACCACATCCAGTATTTGGTTGGGGATTTGGCCAAATCTTAGAATTTATTTCACGACTTGTTGGATTTAGTCAAATCTCAACCAAATTCAGTATCATTTTCCGGTCATGTTAAAGACATGTGTCAACAGGCTCATGTTCATGGTTTTAGTTGTTTTTGAAACCACGACTAAACTCACAAAAGGTAAAAATAATATTTTGTGACCGCCAGATACGTAGATCATGGATTTGGTGCATCTCTAAGTTTTACTTTGTAGAACAGCGACCTGTTTTAGCAACTTTTCAGTTCAGTATCTGTAAAGGCCGTTCCTGTTCTGTTCACCTCTGACTTCAGAACAACTTCCTGGTTACTAGGGGAATATTCCTTAGCAACCAGATAGTATGGAAATTCCAAACTAAAATCAAAACTCTTAGGGGCAAATTCACTAACCTGCGGAGTTGCGCTAGCGCAGTCTTCGCCGCACTTCACCAGGCGAAGTTTCGCCAGCGCTACACAAATTCACTAAAATTGCGCTCAGGGAGGTGAACGGGGGCGAAGTTGCACTACCATTACTTTGTCAGGCAAAGCGAAGTTACACTAGCGATGCCTAATTTGCATACGGCGCAAAGTTAAAATATAATGGACATATACGTTGCAGCAAATACATTACACTACACAAACCCAGGAAACCTTTAAAAAATAAAATAAAGGTGTTCTATTGCCCTACACATGTGCCCACTGTATCATTGAGTTGCCTTATGTTAGGAAATGTAGGGGGGAAGGAGGGTACCCCCCAAAAAAATGTTTGCCAGCGTTTTTTGGGACTTAGAAAAAATGTCAACTTTTTTTGAAGCAAGCCCTATCTACTCTATTGCACTTCACCTGGTCGGAGGTGGCGAAGGCAAGTCTGGCACAAGAGATAACGTTCAGTAAAAACCGCAAGTTAGTGAATTACCATAGTTACGTCCCTTCGTCATAGCGCAACTTCGCCTGGCGTAAGGGTGCAAAGTAGCGCTAGAGTAGGTCCACTTCGCTAGCGAATTTACGCCAGCGCCCGTTAGTAAATCGGTGAAGTAACAAAATGACATCACGCTGGTGAATTTGCCTAGCGTTAGCCGGTTCGCACTTTAGTAAATTTGCCCCTTAATATTTTCTATCAATGTGTAATGTTATTGGTCTATTAATTGGCAAGTAACCTGTGTACTAACTCTTCAGCACCAACAATGACATAAAGATTGCAGGATTTATATTTTATGTTATGAAGTACAAAGAGGTTAATTGTACCCGATGATTCCTCCAAGGAACCCGTTACTGTTTTCTCCCATGTTGTGACAATCTCAAGCCTTGAGCCGGCCACCTCTTATAACTGCAGCGTGACCAGCATCAGCCACCGCACTTCCAGTGCTCCCACCTTCATCACTGTGTCCACTCTAGGTAAGTACCGGGTGCTGAATATGTAGGTGGGCTGGGTGCTTTCAGATATCGCTTGTTGACACTGACTACAGCCAATCCTTGTGAGTGTTTTGAATCTGACTGCAGGCAAAATATTTGTTGCTACTTTGTCAAATTAATATTCTAGAATTTGTACCCACTGATAGACAGTCTACACAATGTATCTCATTGTCTCTGAGCTGCAAGATGCTTTAATCTCACTAATCTGCTACTGATTCATGTAAATTCCACATAACTGGAATGGCAAATGGCTCAGCTTCAGTGAAATTGGAACTCACCCAGATAAATACCTACTCGAGACTGACACAGGTTTTACATGATTCTGATTTCTATTTTGTAGTTACTGAATTGAACCCCAATGTTGTGGTTATTTCGGTGCTGGCATTGCTAAGTATCCTGCTGATAGCGCTGCTGTTACTGATGCTGATTGTGCTACGGAAAAAGCACCTGCAGACGTCCAGGTAAGACACTGATGTTACGACTGAGATTCACAAAGGGAGAAATGGTTGGCATTAAGGTGGAGAGTTTATTGAGACTATAGGGATATGGAAATCGATGCACTCCATCCTAAAAACCGTTCTGCACACAATTCACTGGGCAGTTATTTATGTATCAGCTAAAACTGTGATATATAGTGAATAAAGTACCCCTTAATGTAAAATATAAGCATATTATAAGTCACCGAGGAGTTCCATGACCATTATACAGGTCATGGAACTTCAAAGTTACTTCTAATATCCTCATATTTCCCAACAAGGGAATTTAATTTATTTATTATAATACACAAGTTTTAGTGAGTCATGTGACCAAAATGACATCACTACTCATCGTTTATAACTGATGACCTAGTCACCGTTTATAAGGATATCATTTACAGGATATTCATGGCTTTTGTGTATTATTATCAAATACATTTATCATATTCCAGGGATTGCATTTACGCATGGAGTCACTTGTCAGAACCAAGCAAAGACTTAATTTATTATGGAATAGTTTTCATTGTACATAAGAAAGACAGATCTTACCATCCTATCCTGGATCTCAAATGTCTCAACACCTTCATATGTTTCTCTTACCTTGAAGATGGTGTTCCTAATAGCCATTGCTTTGGTGTCCTCTCTTGCCAACAGTCCTACTTGGTGTTCCATTCAGACCAGGTGCTACTCTGTATAGTTCCCTCCTTTGTTCCGAAGGTGGTCTGCACCTTTCAAATTAATCAAGAAATTACAATAGCAACCTTATGCTCTAGGCACTTTTCCAAGGAGCTGGGCCCTTCATTCCCTAGACCCTGTCTGGACCCTCAAATTATGTCAGAGCTTCTCTTATTTTTCATCTCCAAGGGCACAATTACCCATTGGATTAGAGAAGTTATTTGCAGAGCCAGTGTGATGCAAAGGGAAGCCCTCGCCTATTATCACAATAAATTCTTCTAGGGGTGTTGCACATCCAGGGCCTTTTGGAACTGAATCTCAGCAGAACAGGGGGACCTCATTTGGCCAAAATAATAACTTACTTTGTAGGAGCTCCCTCTTATTGTTACTAAAACCACTAAAATCACCTCTTGCCAACAGGGACTGTGGAGCTGGAACCTTTGTTAATTTTGCCACACTGGAAAAAGACGGAAAACTTCCTTACAACTGGTAAGTGCCAGACAGGGACCATTGTCTAATCTGTAACTATTTCTGTACTTTACTCAAGGTAGATTTCATGGCTAATGATCTCCTATCAGTTGGCAAAAGTGGTATTACAAGTGCACCAGACAAAGCTCTTGCCAAAAAGGGCACTTTATAATTCCACCAAAATGGAGCTTACAGGCAACTCCTAAATTCCTCCAAAATAAGATGCAATCTCCAGACTAAATTACCATCATTTGGTAATAATTATACAGTAAGTGTTTGCTGATTGCCCTTTTCTGTCTCAATTGAGAAGGGAATCAGAGTGAAACTGAGATGAACTTGTTCACATAAGAATTGGTAAAAAGGATCTGGTTATAAGTGCTCTGTAATTAGATGACATGATTTCATTTTTAAATGTTATAAATCCTCACCCAAGTGCTTGTTTGAGTTTGAACATTTGCAGCCTGTACATCTGGCTACATATTTTTGATGTAGATATTAGTAACGGGTCTCTCATGGGATCTCATGGTTTTTCAGCATCTTTCTACATGAAGCAGAATTGGTGTAGACTTAATGATATAACTTACTTAATCACTGATGTCCAGGAATGTTCACTTTATTAAATGGGATCATGTAGATTTACCCTAAACAGCACAATAAGCCAACTTTGAATCCTGCCTTATATTAATCTAACCCTCAAGAATGACTGTATTAGGGCCTGGCAGATGGGATGTTTTCTTGCCCACATGTAGTCTCCTCCATTGTGTGACAAAATGTCTAGGGATATTAATGTAAATCACGGGTGGTAAATCATGTGCATCACATAGTAGGCTGAAATTGCCTCTTGCAAGTACAAGCAAATGTGGTGTCTCCTGTGAGTAACATGAATGCCAGTAGCAGTGCCAGGCCTATGGTTGAGGATGCCTGAGGCAAGTCCCTGCCCTGATCACCTGAACACCCACCCTTCTTCCCAGCACTTGGCTCCTTAGCAAAACGTAGGCCTCCCCTCCACATGCACCTGATTTCAGACTTACAGACAAGTCAAAATTAGAGGAAAGCAAAAGAGGTATTTGCCCAGCGTACCCTCGCCACTGTGATCTTTGCATGTGCCTCTTCTTTGGATGTTTTCTTCTATAAAACATTCTGTCTGCCAGTTTATTACTCTGTCCCAATTCCATAAAGTTTAGGGTGTGTCTGCCAAATCAGGTTCCCAGGTCGCAGCATGATTTTCTGTATGTGGCGAATGGAGGCCAATTTTCTTAATGACACCCATGTGCTGGATGCAGAAAGGGATCACAAGACACCCAGATATAAACTGCATTACATCACCACATGAGGTTTTGAGGGACACTTGTTTGTTTTCATGAAATAGTGATTATTAGGGGTTAGTTGCCCCCTCATCCCATTCTCTTTGTAGTATAGAAGTTTCCCTCAGTGCCCTGGTTACATACAACTCGTATCAATGATCCATGACCAGTGGATTTGAGGTCACTGCTGTAATTAAAGGCCAACTAATACATACATTATAATAGTGGGTCTGATTTCGATTTTTCTAGGAGTCAGAAATGTGTGCTATTGATCTTTGTCTCAGTTACACAGTAGGGCCTTTGCCCACATTAACCCGCATGCTTCTTCCTTTGTTCATATATTATTAGGCACCAACAATGCACAGTGTTTGGCCATTCATTCTGATGTACTAACTCCTTGTCTCTCTCTCTATTAATACTCACAGGCGTAGAAGTATATTTGCCTTTCTAACAGTTCTCCCTTCTTGCCTCTGGAC
The DNA here is from genome assembly GCA_038501925.1 of Xenopus petersii. NCBI lineage: Eukaryota > Metazoa > Chordata > Amphibia > Anura > Pipidae > Xenopus > Xenopus petersii. The sequence goes on from CM076676.1 coordinate 144,776, forward strand.
TGACTATCTATTGGCTTTTTATATTAACCCTTGGTAAGTCTTTAACCTCTCTCTGGACAATTCTTTAGTACCAGTGTGATTAATCAAATCTTTCTATTACTAGGTTAGTAAAGGGATTGTTTTTTTTTATTTTGTCTCCTTTTAGTCTATACAGTTGTATCACTACCCTGTTCTTTCACCCATTCTCATTGCTCTTATAATAGTGAAAAGTGTTATTTTGCCATTTTGTTCTTACTCTCTGTATATTTGTATTTCTATAATATTTCTTACGATGTATTTATTGTCCAGAAACGGAATTTACAATCCCAGTGGGTGAGGGATTATTGGTGCTACAATGTTTGAATATGATGAAGAAGGACAGTTGTAGCAGTCCAAGCTGGAGAGGTTTATAAGAGTATAAATAAACAGGTTCTTTGTTCATTTGGAGAGAAATGGGTAAAATGTTACCAAGTGGGAAGTAACAGGATTATCCAGTGGAGATGAAACGATTAGAAAAAAGAGACATTTAAAGACCCCCCCCCCCCAAGGTGCAACCTTCCAAGTCAGTAGAGTTAATGAGAAATAAATGGAAAAGGTAGAGGTGGGAGTAAGACCCAGCACAAGCCCAAAAATAAAAGAAAACCAAATTCTGTGTAATTCTTTGGGAGAGCCATGAGCTGTTAGTCAGGATATTTTGACATATTATGATATTGTTCCAATAAGATATAGATACAATATCAAGGTTTGAAATACAAGTTGGGTAAAAACAAAGGGTTGGGTGTTTCTTGCATTAAGGTGAATCATTACTTAATATCAGCAACTAGATGTGTGTTCCAAGAATAGAGTTCCCCCCACAATAAGGGCAACTGGAGAAGATGTGTTCTTAATCTACAGGGAGCTTGAAATGCTGTGAAACTTTTTGGAATGTAACATTTCTGCATAAATCTAAAACTGAATCTGTTGTTTTGTATACAAGTCCTTCAACTAATGACATCCAATGGAACAAATGAGTCAAAAACATAATACATGTTCATTTATTTGTTGAGGAACATGATCCAAAGTGACATATATGTGTGCTGGGTAATATATGTGCCCCTTTGTTGTCCGTAAGCAGCATGCCCCCCATGAGCAACAATAATGTCAACTAAAGGTTCCTGGTAACTGTTGGCCAGTCCTGCACATGGGTTGGAACTGGAGTTTTAGTCAATTCCTCCTAATAAAGCAGCTTCAGCTTAGGTAGGTATGTTGGAGGTTTTCTCACACATGTTGTCCCTTTAGCTCCTTCCATGGTTATAGAGTTGGTGTATTGCTGGGTAACCCACTTTTACATTTCAGACCATATTTATGCAAAAATATTGAAAAATCGCAAAGGGTTTACAAAATTTCAAGCACCCCTGTAAACTCCAAGGGGCAAATTCACTAAGATTCGCCGCACTTCGCCAGGCGTATTTTCCAGCACTCCGCAAATTCACTAAAATCCGAAGTTGTGCACAGGGGTAGCGTTAGTTTGCCAAGTTGCGCTAGCGTTAATTCGCCAAGCGAAGCGAAGTTTAATTTGCATACGGCGTGAAATTCAAATTTCAATGGAGGAACACGTATCAGCACTACAAATGCCTAGAAAACCTTCAAATCAGCAAATAAAATGTTTATTTTGCCCTACACATGTGCCCACTGTCTAGGTAAGTTGCCATGAGTCAGGAAATGTAGGGGGGAGGAAGGGGAGCCACAAAAAAATTTTCGATCTTTTTCAGCCTATCACCCATCATGTAGAAAACACGCCAGCGTTTTTTGGGACTTAGAAAAAAAATTTACTTTTTTGGAAACAAACCCTATCTACTCTATTGCGCTTCGCCAGGTCTGAGGTGGCGAAGGAAGTCTAGCGTAAAAGGTAGCGTTCAGTACACTGTGCAAGTTAGTCAATTTGCGTAGTTACGTCCGTAGCGAAAATTCGCCTGGCGTAAGTGTGTGAAGTAACACTAGCGAATTTATGCCAGCGTTCGTTAGTGAATTTGCGGAGTAACGAAAATGCCAAACGCTAGCGAATTAACGCTAGCGTTCGGCGCTTAGTGAATTTGCGACCAACTGTTTTTTAATAATTCCCTTTTTCTCTGTAAAATAAAGCAATACATTAAGTTGAGCTGTGTGAATCTATCTTTAACATTGTTATTATAATATAATAAAGTATATTTGGCAGACTTAAGGTATGGAGATTTTGGAAAACCCCCCTTATCTGGAAAACATGAGATCCAAGCATTCCATATAATGCCATATCCCATATTACTTTCCTGCCCTGTCTAGGCTTATATCAGGCTTTTTCATAGGTTTGTTTTGGTTCAGGTATCTTTTTAAGGGTGCTTGAAGAATATCTAGGACAGTAACAGGCAGATTGAGTCATCTTTACAAAACTATTTTTTAGCAATCAGGATTGCAACTAATAAAGGTTGACACCTAAAACCTTCCAAGATTTTTTTTTTGCTGCAATTTATGTGAGAAGATCATAAATCTGCCCCTAAGTATTTACCACATGTCTGTCTAAAAGAAATCATTTTCCTCTTCATCTTAGTAATGGGCCACCCTAATGTACGTTTGGAAACCACTGGTTTCTATCCATTTTCTGTGCCTGTTCTCTGTTTAGTCATTCGCTAGGTTAGGTTTGGGGTTGGAGTGAGGAAACGTTTATGCAATATCATATAAATATAATACTTTCTCATTCACCTTTTATATGTCGACTTCTAACTTTTGTTTCAGGAATAAAACTGGACTCAAGAAAAGGAAGCTGACCAAGTAAGTCTCTGCTAATCTCAACACTTTTCTGTCAATGTTATTTGTAATGGTGGAAATATCCAGTTGCTCCTGTATTGCCTTACAACATTACTTCTCATCTATGCTGACAAATGAGCCCCCTCAGTAGGGTCTATGATACAGACGGGGCGCTTGGATTCAATTCAGAGGCTCCATTTTCCCATCATTTCTCCTGCATTGGTTTCAGCAATAGCCATATTTACTAAGTACATCCAGGATTTGGTAGAGCCAATGTCATTAAATATCTTTCTTTTCTTCTCATTTTGCTCAGCCCTGTGCAGCTCGATGACTTTGATTCATACATAAAGGAAATGTCCAAAGACTCTGATTACAGATTCTCCCTCCAGTTTGAAGTAAGACATTGATTAGAGTGAATTGACTTTGTGTTGAGTCATATGATTGCCTGTCTGTGTAACCCGAACCCGTTTCTGTTAATTTGCACCTTTCTGTTTCACATTTTGCCAATGTTCTCTGTGTTTATCATCTCCCCTATTCTGCAAGTATGTACATGTTCACTCATGTGTAACCTACTCTGTCATATTGGACTTCTCAATACTTCTCTGTGCCCTATATGCCACCATGTTTCTGTCTATGAAATGTTCTGTACAAGGGCACCTCTTTGTACCTGTCTGTGTCCTCACACCTGTCCTGCCCTTGGTCACCTCCCCATAGCTTCCTATGCAGCCTGTGTGCGAACACTAGTGATACACTTAACATACATGTTACATGTTACATAGTTAATAATGGATTTCCTCACCAGGAACTAAAGATGGTTGGTCTTGATATACCTCATTTTGCTGCAAACCTTCCATCCAACAGAGGCAAAAATCGCTACACAAACATCTTGCCATGTAAGTACAACATGACAATTGTTTTCCATATAGTTTTCACACTTTGTACAGGAATATGTTTTCATAAAACCTGCCCATTTGGGTTTCATACACGTTCCACATTCACCTGGTCGTATTGCAACCAATGATAAATGTACCCATGTCTTTAAAGAAGATATGGAAGCCTACGATAAAATTGGGCTCCCCTGGCTGCTCATGAAAACGACCCCCCAACTCTTCTCAGCACTACACATATGAAAGAAGCCCAGATGGAGGGTAATCTCTGTCCTCACATCAATAAGTCAACAAAGTAGACTCTTTGAAAGTGTAACACTGGACTCCTAGCTCCAATGCTTGTGTCTTTCTGTTATTTTGAGGAACCTTTTATTTTAACCCCCCTAAAACCTCCCTCTTGCCCCTCCCTTTATACCCTAAACACCATGGTGTATGTTATTATGTAAGATAATAACATTTCAGTTATAAAAAAAAAGAAAAGAAAATGGTTCTTCCAGACCTGGGCCTTTCCAGATACAGGATCTTTCTGTAATCTAGAGCACCATGCCCTAAATATCTTCAACAATGGGGAACAGGGACAGGACAGTGTTCTATAGATTAGCCCACAGAAGGGACCTGAAGTTTCACAGATAAGCCCAAAGGACTGGAACCAGTGTGTCTGTAGCGCAGGAATTCCTAACGTTTGGCTTAGGACTCATAACTGGGTCCCTACAATGTGAGTATTGGGGGGTCTCTAAGAACTCTCCCGTTTCTATTTGCCACAGATGATTTTAGTCGTGTGAAACTGATTTCTCTAGATGCCGACGAAGGAGCCGATTATATCAACGCCAATTACATTCCGGTGAGTCGGTCAAACCCTTGGTCTGCAATAAACAGACATGAATATATTCCACATATGTAGAAAAGTGAACTTCTAATAGTGTGCAGAAAGCAACGTTTTTATTATTTCTTGGTTTTGAATTATTTTTTGTCCTGCAGCTCTCAGCATTGTAATTACGTAGGTACGGTTTAGGGCTTCTTCCCCTAGCAACCAGGCAGATGAAGATGAAATAAATAAAAGATACAACTAACAATAACATCAAAGCTTTGCATTCAGTTTGTTGTTTGGTTGCCGGGGGCAGTGACCATGACAACCTGAAAGCATTTTTATATGCCGATTGAAAAGAGCCAAAATAATAACAGAATTTAGAAACCCTAATACAAAATAAATAGTAAAACCAAATGGCGGGTTGTTTAGTGTTAGGGTTATATATAACACTTTAAGGTTAATGTAATAGTGAATTTCCCCTTTAAATGAAGGTCATATATAATGGGTAACTAGTATTGCACATTCCTTTCAGCTGGGGGGCCTCCTCTATATCTGCACTGAGAGCAAAATAAATCTTCTTAAAGGGGAAGTTCACCTTGAGATAAACTTCATAGTGTGTTGTAGCAAGGCCTGTGCTTCTGGTCTCCATGTTATTAGCCTCCCTACTCTGCCGCTACCGAAACGCACTCAAAATCAAACTGACTGGAATGTATCATTTTATTGCTCATGTTCTTATTTAAGCCCAATAATATCCACCTTACATTTAACCGAACAGTTGCCTGGTTGCTAGGGTAATTACGCCCCTAGCATTCGGCTAGTAACCAAGCTTTACATCAGCACAAAATACAGACCACAAAAATGGAAAGAATGTTTTTGTATAAAAGACTTGCTGGTCAGATCCAATCACGGGTCAGTGCTACGGACACAGAGGGAACCCACCCGAGGGCTTGAGGGTGTACTTGCCCCTCACTGAAAGAACTCTTCTCCCTATTCATAGCAACTCAACCAATGACCCAAACTTTGACCCTCATCCTTGTTGGACAAAGGGGGCTTTCCTGATTAATGCCACCGCTGTTACTGGTACTTACATTGAGTGTCAGCTCCTATATACACAGTTATTTCTGCTCCTCGGGCAATGCACCTGGGCCTAGTACTGACTGTGGTGAGTTTTTTGGACTGAGTTATATTTATTTTTGGGTTATACCACCATATTCAGTGCTGATTCAACAAATAAAATGAGTTATCCGCCATATTGTTTAGTTGAATACACTAATGTAGCTTGTTACAGTGGATTTGATTCCACTATTAAAGATACTGAACCAGTAATATAACTAAAGGGGGCGGGCCCTGGCGTGAGACGTGCAACTGGGCCCCCTGCCCCCCTCTGTACGCCCAGAATTCCGCCAGAGTCAGTGGCGCGCGAGCTGCTGGGGGCCCTTGGGGGGTGCGGGCCCTGGCCCAATCGCACCCTCTGCTCCCCCGGTAGTTACGCCACTGTACTGAACCCCAACTAACCAGGACCGTTGATCAGAGGCGAAACTCATGTACAGTGTCGGACTGGCCCAATGGGTTACCTATTTAATGGCCATTCCCTATTTCTATGAGAACAAAGTGGCTAAATAGATGAAATAATAGATTATAGTATGTAAAGAAAAGAGACTAGGAGAACAGAGGTTGAGTGAGGAGAGGAAGAATAATACTGCTAAGAGTGGCCCCTGGTCTAAGATTAATGTGTGGGCCCCTAGTCAAAGGTTTTTGGTTGGGCCCCTGGTGTCCCAGTCCAACACTGCTCATGTGATGGCTTTTTGGCACCTGGCCCTCCCATGGGATGATGGGATGCTAGGGCTGTCTGGCCATGTAAGTGAAAAATTGGGCAAACATGATTCATCCCTAAATGCAAGATCAGCGGTGGGAACCCTCGAGATACTTCTGGTAGCAGCTCCTATTTGTTATACGTGTAAAGGTTGTGGGTGCATAAACAGGCTGCCCAATTAGGGGAATATTTGCCTTTCTGTCTGACTCCCATTCCCATATTTGTGTATTGCAGGGCTACAGTGCAGTGCAGGAATATATTGCGACTCAAGGGCCTTTGCCGGAGACCAGGAATGACTTCTGGAAAATGATCCTTCAGCAGAAGTGTCAAGTTATTGTCATGCTGACTCAATGCAATGAGAAGCGCCGGGTAGGTATTTGGTCACTGGATGGGTGGAATGTGCACTTACTGAACAATCCCAGTTTAATGGCACCAAACAGCCCCATAAACCCTTCCCATGACAGAATATTTCAGACTAGATACGGCCCTTTGTGCACTTTGCTCTGCTTTATCTCTATTGGGTGACGTGGGATTCACTTGGTGACATAGGCTTGTGTATTGCCCTTCTAGCAACTAGAACCATCCCTTCCCCCACGTGTTCTGCTCATGCAATAGATACTGGTATTTCCTCATGGGCATGGCTTGTAGGCTGGAAGAAAAGCAAACAAGGTATTAAAGGCAAAATATTCTGTTTTCCAGATTAAATGTGATCACTACTGGCCATTCACTTCAGAGCCAGTAAATTATGGAGACATTACAGTGGAAATGGTGTCAGAGGAGGAGCAATCGGATTGGGCGCAGCGAGTATTTAGGGTCTCATATGTGAGTAATTATTCCTTAATGGGACATTATAAGTATCAATGAATTGCCCTGTCCGTCTAACTAGAATATCAAATAATGTGTTTCTGGCTTGGACAATCTTGTTTTGTTACCCCCAAATTTCAGATTCATTTCTGTTCCCCCAGTCACTCCCCCCCCAGTTCATAAATGTCTCATTAGAAATGATAATAAAAGTCTGAGCAGAGGCTTTGCTGGGACAGGGTGAATAACATGTTCCTCTCATTTGGGCCTGTGTAGGGTGATGAGAGCCAATGTGTGACACATTTTAACTTCACGGCCTGGCCAGACCACGGGGTGCCCACGGTCAATGCAGCCGAGAGTGTTCTGCACTTTGTACACGTGGTGAGACAGAAGGCCTTAAAGACTAAAGGACCAATAACGGTGCATTGCAGGTAAGTGACTCACTTTGCTCCAGTGCTGTTACCTACATTCTAACTTGTGCCAGACAGATTGAAACTAATTGCTGCTTAGCAGGGGCGATCCTACCCAATTAGCCGCCTGAGACGCCCTTCGTTTTTACCTCCCCCGCCACGCACCTTCAGCGACAGATGGGGGTCCACATCACTAGTGCAGAGAGCGCAATTGCACTCTCTGCACTAAAAGAGACGAATTTCCGGGTTTAAAACTGGAAATTCGGCTCTTAGTTACCAGGAGCGGCATTTTTGCTGCCGCCTGAGGCGAGCGCCCCTGCTGCTTAGTTGCTAGGGGTAACTGCGCTGGTGCAATATAGCGCCTATGTTGAAGAAGCAGAAATAAAAGGGAAGGAACAGAGATTTAGTTGGTCTGTTGGAACCATAGCAGACAACTTGCAATTTCCCAGTAAATAACTTTGGGCCTTCATGGCCTGAGACTCGTTTCAGTGGAAGGCGAAAGACAAGAAATTCTTCTCACTCGCCCATATCTATATATATTTATATGGTAGGGCTCTTACACACAGGTGTTCTTTTAAATGCATGCAAAATGCGGAAAAAACACATATATTGTGCTTAAATGCGTTTAAGTGCATTTTTTTCCGTTCCAGACACAACCATTTGTTCTATTTGATTGAACATGCGTCAGTCGCAAGAAAATGCAACATGCTCTGTCTAATCAAATGCAGTAAAAGGCAAATGGAGTAAAACTCAACTCAGAACGCTTATAAGTACAACCTGGCATAATATAATGGAATCAATTTGTGTTTATTTGCGCTCAAACCTGCGTTTAAACGCAAAGTTAAAAAAATACCTGAGTGTAAGAGCCCTTGGGAACACAAGGAGAGCCCTGGAACAAGGAGCAGTTCAGGAAACAATTAGGATTTATGCAGGTAAGGGCTCTAACTGACGAGCGGTTGTAGCCGCAGGGGAGCGCAGGAATAGACGCATTACATTTTTTCCAATGGGGCTGTACTCACACAAGCACATTGGAAAAAATGTAATGCGTCTATTCCTGCGATCCCCTACGGCTGAACGCAGAAAAACGGAACGCAGGGGAGCGCAGCTACAACCGCTCGTCAGTAAGAGCCCTTATTCTGCAATGAAACTAAGTGGTTGCAGTAATATATATAAAGTAGCTGAAAGGGTTAATCTGCCACTAGCAGTGACTGCAGGCCCAGTACAGACGGGCTGCCTTAGGCCACATGGAGCACATCCAAGTATCAACTCCTCCACTGCTGCTCTGCTGCCACCCGAATACATTGGCTCAGCTCGGTGCAGTCAGACGCGCAGAGTTCAGGGTGAAATGCAACATCTTGCAGGGCCTATTTTGACTCTCAGTCCAGACCAGGGCCCTATTTCTTTAATGGATCAAACACTAGTAGGTAAATACAAACAGCTGCCCAAAAACTAGAAGGGAAATAGAGTAGAAGGGAAAGACTTGGCAGAGTCGTGAAGTTGCAGCAGGAGAAACACACCGAGCTCAATGGATTCTGAATGCAGCAGCACCAGGCCTGGACTGGCAAACTGTGGGTTCTGGCAAATGCCAGAGGGGCTGCTATAAGGTGCCATAGAAAGACACTATTTAGTATATATATAATATATTATATTCAAGCTGGCCAACTGCAAAACATTAACAATTCTACCATTTCCAACCACTGCCCCCGGCCATTTGTATTTGAAGCTCTTTTTGCAATGCTGGTGAATATGCCACTGACGAGAGTATAGATAATGCTGCCACGGCTATAGGTTTGTATAAGTCATGGAGCTAAATGAGGAAAGTAGAGGAGGTGTCCACCCTCTAAACCATTGGGAGCATAATTGCAAAACAGAAAAGAAATGTAAAGAAAATGAAAAACAGGAGCAATCCCAACTCAGCAAAAACATGACCCCATGGAACAAATAGGCCTCATAGTAACGTGCGTGTGCTTCATAAATCATTTCATCAAACCTCTCTTTGGTTGGTGCATTGCTCAAACTGTGGAATGCTTATTTACAAACAGAAAGATACTTACATATATGTGGGTGCTCCTTGCACCCAGGGTCACCACCACCTGCTTATGTGAATGATGTGCCACGTGTAGTGCAGGGAACATGGATACACAGTTACCATAGGGTGGTGACCAATTCCTTAGCTGGTTACACCTATACATGCAACTAAGATGCACCCATTTTATTTGTGGGAACCCTGTTTCTGGCACACGCACAGAGATCTATACTCTTATTGACTTCTTGCAATTCTATCCCGCAGGGTCTACAAGTTCCCACGCAAGTGTTGCCTGTCATTATGTGGAAATTTGTAGAAATAAGTTGTTGTGATTTGCACAAGTTTTTTACTTTTGCACTTTCAATAAATGAGCACTTGCCCCATAAAACTCTGCTCCCTATAGTGATTGTATTTCATGGGACGTTGTGGGAGTCTGTGCCAATGACTTGTGTTTGTCTCTGTGCCAGCGCTGGTGTGGGCCGGACAGGAACCTTCATAGCACTGGACTGTCTAATGCAGCACATCAGAGATCATGAATTTGTTGATATTTTGGGACTTGTGAGTGAATTACGCTCATACAGAATGTCTATGGTACAGACAGAGGTAAGGCAACTTGTTTTTATCATTTATTCCCATGTAAAGGGACCCCATTATTTAAGGGGAAGAAATCCAGACATTGGGGATTTACTAATGTTCAGTACAGATGTTTTTTTTTTTTTTGCTCAAAGTTGTTTTTCAGCAAGTAAATTTTTTATTTTTTTACTATAGTTTTATTTAGTTTATACATTTTTTTAGAACAGTATTTTCACATGTATGTGGAGGGAAACACTTAAGAGCTCAGTAAATGAACTAAGTGAAACCGGATGAAATCAAAGAAACGAGAAGGGAAAATGTGAAATGTTAATAAATAGAACCCTTGGAATTATTTACAATAATACAGCCCTTGTAATAATTTTATCTTCTAGACAGTGATGGGAAATGCATTTTATTTATTGCATGTAGTTCATTACAATGTCCACATTTTATTTTGTGCAACGCGCATGGAGCTGCATCTGAATCCGCAAGGGGCCCCTGAGCAGCCTGTTGAGCAGCACATACACAGGGATCCACTGAAACTCTCAGCATTTCATTTAGTGACCAACTACCAGAATGAAAGTATTTAGTTCTGGGCTGCCACAATCTGTAGTTGGGTCCATTATAAAAATAAATCTAAAAAACAGCACTTTGTTGGGCAGATATTTCTGTTGGGCACTTTGTAGGGCAGACATTTTTGTTGGGCAAATATTTCTGTTCGGCACTTTGTTGGGCAGATATTTCCATTGGGCACTTTGTTGGGCAGATATTTCTGTTGGGCACTTTGTAGGGCAGACATTTTTGTTGGGCAGATATTTCCATTGGGCACTTTGTTGGGCAGAAATAAAACACTAAACAGGCAAATGGAATTTTTCTTTACGTAGAAAACGCTTTTCTGTCTCTCTTCCCATAGGAGCAATTTGTATTTATTCATCAGTGTGTGCAGCTGATGTGGAAAAAGAAGAGGCAGCAGTTCCGCATTAGTGATGTTATTTATGAGAATGTCAGCAAGTCATAAGGTTCATCTTCTGTGTAAGTGGGGCCAGAATTCATTCCTATCTATGCACCCCATAGTAATGCTCAGGCAGTAACGAACCTTACTGGGGTATTTCAAGGAAGTGCTGTCGTTTATGGGATACAATGGGAGTGTTACATTGTGTTTAACCTGCTGCTGCTGTTATTATTATCTTCTATTCTTTCAGTACAATCATCTTCACTGACTTCAGATTCTTAACTGGTGGCCATTTCTACATCAACACTGGCCGCTGACTGTGGCTTTGTGAATCCGGGTTTGTGGAGAAGCCAAGGGAAGTCTTCGCCTTAAAGAACCTATTGTGTCTTTTGGACAGTTTTCTTTATGCAATTTGTGGGACCAAATTTAATCTGAAAAGGCATATTTTATGGGCAAGCAGAGGAACGCTGTCGTGGGTGTGTTTATTCGGCTTTTGGTTTAAACTGAGCAAGCGCAACACACAACACTGAAGAGACTTGATGTTAACACTAGAGAGTAATGTTGGCATTTCAACTACTGAGTGACAACACCTCATTTAAGCAGAATAGAAAATGGAAGAAGTCCAGAGAGTGAAGCCCCTATACCCGAGTCAGGACATGTTTGTTACATTGACGGGAGCCACTAAATAACTGCAATGGAAGCAGAATTGGTTCCTAATATTTATGGTAGTAGTTTCATCCACACAGTTCCTTGCACTCCACCCATGATGGGGCAACTTCATTGGTTTCCATAGTTAAAGGGGCAGCATCTCTGCCTTTGGTACCCGACATTATTTGGTGTTTAGGGTTAAATCTTCTTTGGGATCACTGGTTCTTAATACACTGGTCCTATTAGAAAAGGAATAGGATTAAGCTTGTGAATCTGCTTTCAGCTCTGAATGGCGGATTTATTAGGATGGGAACCTGCCATTAGCAAGGGGTTGTAGTAGAAGCTTGGAGCCTGTGAGTTGCGCTCACTCTCTCAACTTCTTAAAGAAATGTTTGAATCCATGGGCCATGCCATATGAAAAGCAAGGGCCCTATATCTTGTAATTATCTGGTAGATCTAACTTTTGTTTGTTGTTGTGTCACTAAAACCACACATGTATGTTCAATGGGTTTTCCCATGGAGATCGGATGTAAAAACCAGTTCCGACACTGGCTGCGGATCACTCCATGGTGCTTAGTTTATGGACCTGTGAAGAGACTGCACACGTAAATAAAATGATGACAAAACTATTGAGCAGATATTCTTTATATTGTATCTTTGCTATCAGCTGCCGGGGCAATTCATCTAGATACAAGGCTTTCTGCAGATTCTAGAGAGACAAAGTTCAAGGTAAATGTTGCTGTTGTGTCAATTGCTCCTCATAACAATCTCCCAAAAGGACATTCACATGACAATGGAAGCAGCAGGAGGAAGCCGTTATGTGACAGAAGTGATAATATAGTAATATAGTAATAACCCAAACCCTGCTCTCCACAAGTAAAAAGAGAAATTGTAAATTGGTAGGGGCACACCCCAGCAGAAGAAAGTGAGGAGCAAACCCCTGGTACATTATATTGAGGAGCGTGCCTGGTGAAGTAGAGTGACACCCTAGCACAAGAAGAGCAAACCCCTGGTACACTACAGCGAGGAGCACACCTGCTACAGTAGAGAGAGCAGAACACCCCGCCCAAAACAGTAAGGAGCTCACCTGGTACAGGTACACTCCCTAGTACTGTGCAAAGGGATATGGCACATATACTAACAGAACTCAATAGGTGAGAGTAGGCAAGTCTAGTAGAATGTGGGCGCATTATAATGGCAATATAATGGCGAGGGGCAACTGCTTGGAGAAAATAACGGAGACATGAACAGTCCAGGAATTATGTTTGTCCTCATCTTGAGACCATGAATTATTATTGAACTTACGTAAAATATGGCAATGGTTTATTCATATTCTCATACATGATAGAGATACTGCTATCACATAATTACCCGCCTCTTATAAGGGTTTCATTTCTATTATTGTCAATTTTCTTTCACATTAGAAGTTCAGATTAGAAGTCCATCATTTCAGTGGTTCTGTTCATCCTGCCCTAGTTCCTCTCTTTCCTTATTTCAAACAGCAATCAAGTCATTTATAATGAGCCATTGATTTGTCTTTGGTTTATAGAACAGGGCATTTGAGACAAGTGTATTTCTGAAGTCCCTGCCATAAAGCAAGACCGGCTTGTTATTTGCCACAAAAGAAATGGAAAGTCACATGACTGAGGTTTTCTCCATACATGCATAGAAAGCGACCATACGAACAGAAGTAAAGCTTCTCTTCGGGATGACTGCATTATACATTTTAACTCAAGATTTGTGTATTCCCCTCTTTCAGGCAGTCAATTCTATATGTAAAATTTGAGGCCAAAATTTATGAAATCAGGTATGTTCAATATCTTGGTTTTAACAAAGAAATGTCAACAATATTTTTGTGGAAAAATAAAAAACCTCACATCTTGGCCTCATTTCTTTACAGTGTTTTTGTAGAATAGGGAGATTTAAAAGGGGGAATGAGAATTTTAGGAATACTATAATTAAAAAAAAAAAAAGCCATTCATCTTTAAAGATTAGGCAGTTTGCCCACTTCTTACAGAGTGTGTCAATAAGTTTGATTAGTGGAAAAATTTTTTTTTGGATTTAAGAATATAAGTGGTTCCATAGTAATGTTGAAACATAGGGGAGACAAAGGACAACCTTGTCTTGTCCCTCTATAAAGATTACAAGTTTTAGATTGTTCTCTCTTCAAATACCTTTTCAGTGTATTTATATTTAACATGTACTAAAGTGTGTTTATACCTGGCCTCATCTTTATGAAACCATTCTAATGGGGAGAAATAATTTTATGCAATATATGAGAATCTGTCAGCAAGAATTGTTGCAAATATTTTAAGAGTCTTGATTGATTAGTGAAATAGGCCTATACGAACTCTACTATGGACAAAAGGTTAATTGAATAAATTATCTAAAAATGGAGCAATCTTAAGACAACTGGCCTTATTAAAAGGGGCCGTTAGTCTGTCTGGACCTCATGCTTTAACATTTTTTTTTTTTTTAAAGCTTATGAACAATTGTCATTACTTCTGAAGTAGAAATTGGAGAGTTATGATCATCGGGTTCAGTTGGGGAATTGATGTTTGAAACAAATGTAGAACACTCTTCTTTGTTAGAATTGGAAACCGAGTAAAGATTTTAGTAACAATCCCTGAAAATATCAGCTGTAGCTTTCGGAGAATTAGCCATTTTCTTATGTAAATCACTAGAATTCTCTTTGATTTTATAATAGAATGTAAGCCATTTGCATTCCATGACACATTGAAAAAACAACAAAAACCTTAAATATATATTTAAACCCTTTCAAACTTATAACATGAAGGAAAATGTATAAATAGCAGAGAGAGTATCTGTTCTAAGAGAGAAAGCAAACAAAAGTTACAATAACTATTACTATAATTTATGATAAGGGTAATAGAAAGGATAAAGTAAACAAATTCAAAACACAGTAAAACGTATCCCGACTTCCTTTTTTCATTCAAAACAAGGAAGATAAAATCTGTTCTCACCGAGAAAAAGAAAAACAGGCAGTGCAGTTTAATATTGAAACTAGGAATAATCAGGATAAATCTGCAAGAAAAATATAGGATCAAAGGAAATTTTCAGTGAATCCTCTCTTGTTTAAACTAAATTGGAGAACATGGAGATCTGGATCTGTGTCTATTACAGTGTCAAACTTCCCCTTAAATCTATTGGGAATATGAGAAATAATCCATGTCATAATGTTCTTTGTCTCTAAAATGAGGGTGAAATTCATGAGCCAAATCACTCGACTGGTTACAAATAAACAAGTCCTACTCAATGATATGGGAGTTTTGTTCTTCATTAGGGTCACGGAGATTGGAAAAAAGTAGGGATTCTATAGCAACCTCTATAGTAGGGTTAATACATTTAGTAACTTCATTAGTGATAAGAGAGTCGTCAGATCGTGACGAGTTTTGGCTGTGGATTTCAGAATTCCATTTCAGAATCCTTAGCATTTGGTGAAGTGCCCTTTCCTCCCCACCAATGAATGACTTCAGCTTTATAATTACACAGAAAAAGGAAATCATTTTTAAAAATTTGGATTTATTTGGATAAAATGGGAGATGGCCTTCCCGTAATTCGGAGGCATTCTGAATAGGACTTCCAAATAAGGACTTCCAAATAACGGATCCCATACCTGTAGAATGAATATGAGTAGGAATTGATTTTTACTAGTACCCAGATCGGGGGGGAATCATAAGGTTAAAGAATAAAATGGCATCAAAGAAGAGCAAATGAGAGAAAATCTCCTGTAATGATCGATGACATGTTCCACTGCAGAATGTGCTCATATTTGTAGAAAAAGAATCCAATATTGTTATTTACAGATATGATTTCAATTTTATTTATAGAAACAAAGTGAAAGTGGGGGTCCTGGTACAAAGCCTGTTACACGGGACAGCATGGCAAATACTGATAATGTTCCTATTTACACACGACATGCCACTATAGGGGGGGGGGCGCTGGCTCTGCTAGAGGAAAGGTGCAAACACAGAGCGGGTAATTGTGCTGAACATACCAGCCCCTGAGTGTCAGTACAAGGGTCCCCCCCATCTCTCTGTCTGTAGCAGCAGCGATTTGCCCCTACATTATCCAAGTCCAGCTGCCACACGACAAGCTCATCCTTAAATAAATTGGCATCAGTTCCACAAAGGATTTAAATAACATCTGGCAAATAATACAAACAGTATAAAGCAGAATCAAGTCATTCTAGAAAAGTCTCATTAAATAGCCCCTTTAAATAAGCAATAAAGCAGCCGCAGCATCACTCACACTGGATAGTCCAACGGCAATAGAGCTCGGGAGCCCGTCAGGTACAATTCTCTCTCTCTCTCTCTTGCTCTAGGATCACCCCTCCAAATCCATGCACCGGAGCAACATCTCAGGGAATTAGCACTGGAGTCAGTGACTGTTCCCTTCATCAAATGATTCCACTCCGGAGTCACTGGCAGCCATGTTTACCCGTTCCTGCCGTTTCTTCATGATCTCATGCAGCTCTGAACCCCCACTTTGTTCCTGGAGGATATACATGGAGAGCAGTTATAAGTGATGCACCAAATAACCCTAATACACTGGATGCGCTGTACTCCAGTGCTCACATCCAGTGGAATATAGCCCTATATTAGAAGAGAGTCGCTCGCTAACTAAATAGCATTATTACTCAATGTAACCAGTGTATAGAGCAGGGATCCCCAACCTTTGGAACCCGTGAGCAACATTCAGAAGTAAAATGAGTTGGGGAGCAACACTAGCATAAAAAATATTCTTGGGGTGCCAAATAAGGGCTGTGATTGGCCATTTGGTAGCCCCTATGTGGATTGTAAACCTACATTGAGACTCTGTTTGGCAGTGCACCTGTTTTTTATACAACCAAAACTTGTCTCCAAGTCTGGAATTTGAAAATAAGCTCCTGCTTTGAGGCCACTGGGAGCAACATCCATGGGGTTGATGGTCAACATATAACTTTGTATCTATTACACTGTATGGAGATACCGATTCCTGGAAATGTGCAACCCAAGCCTAACACAGAACAATGTGGAAACTGCAACGCGCATCACTGTGCTGAAAACGTATGTTTAACATGTCTTGAGCTTCCGTACTTTATCAAATACGCCTGCAATACAAGGACCTATCTAAGGAACAAGCCCTTTCATGATATGCTTAGAAATAACATATTCTAAGGAAATTCACAAGAATTCATCGACTCCTGCCTAGGGCCCTATCAATGCTGTAGGGCCCCTCAAGCACAAGTGTCCTGTTTAGACACTAATGAAATCTTCAATTATTTCGGATCTGCTGTACTCCATTTCCTATATGCTGCACAGAATCCTTTAGGTCAGCGTTGTCCAACTTTGTACCTGAAGTGGGTCGTTCATTTCTAACACCATGGGGCAGATTTATCAAGGGTCGAATTTCAAAAGTGCAAAAAACTTCGAAATTCGTAGGAATTTTAACATTGTACGATCGTACTACGATCGTACTTTGAATCGAACGATTTAATCGTACGATTTCACTTCGACTTCTAATAATTGGCTATATGTTCTAGGAGGTCCCCATAGGCTAACATAGCAATTCGGCAGGTTTAAGGTGGCGAAGTTGACGTTTTTTAAAGAGACAGTACTTTGATTATCAAATGGTCGAATAGTCGAAGCATTTTCACTTTGAATCAAAGTTGAATTTGGCCTATTCGATGGTCGAAGTATCCAAAAATTACTTAGAAATTCAAAGTTTTTGAATTAGAATATTCACTTGACCCTTAGTAAATCTGCCCCCATGTGACCATGATGATTGTATATTATAATGATAATGTTATACAATGAAGTCTAAGGAGTAGACTAGGGACTATAAATATCCCTTGGGTGCTCCATCCAACCCGCAGGCCTTCAATTTGGACAGCCCTGCTTTGACTGTCTTGCCGGGACCACAATAGATCTTACTACTCTGTCCCATAACAATCTGAGGCTGTGGCACTGAGTGACATCACAAAGTAGTGACAAGTCTCAAGTTTTACACATGTTACACACAGTGCTATACATTGGGATATTGCCAGCAGACCCAGCTCAAGACCTAAACCCTAACTCAACACATTTTTTGCTCCTGGTGGGGTAGCACAGTGCTGTGTGACACAAAAGCTAACACTTTAGCACAGAAGCCTCCGTGATTGCCAATTACATACCCCTCCCCTCCAATTCGCCTGAGGCTGAGCACTTGGACATACTGCACGGAATGGCAGAGCATAGTATCAGGTGATCACTTGGGTTTCTCTGCCAGCAGATGATTTCTAAAAAGGAATTTGAGGCCCCCTGAATCCCATTTGGTCCCAATATGCTGGATGGTACCAGGTGCCCCAGACTTACCTCTATAGCAGCCTTCTGCACTGTAACTTGGTTATACACCCTTGGGCCTTCCGGACACACAGTCTTCAGTTCATCTTTAGTGAGAGAGAAAAGCTGGGCTCCTGTGAGCACCCCAAGGCTGTCGACAGTTCTACGAATGACAAGAGCGAATGGCATTGACATGAAGATGCGGAAAGAGATAAAAAGATACCAGATAAAAAAGGATAAAAAAGCTGAATATATACACTGAATTGAATCCCTTGGCCTGTAACCAGGATTTCACATCCTCTGCCGGTGAATTGTAAGAAATATGGACGGCCAGTGTGCTTTGCCGCGGCACAGTAAATTTCTTCTGTGCCGCACTACGTCCGATGGTGAGTCTGTGGATTAGTTCATCCTGCACTTCCTCCATCTGAGATTTCCTGCCTAGACAAAAAGAAACGTGCAAGTCTGTGACTCAAGCAGTGGGTGGGACTAGATAACTGATGCCAGATTACAAGGGGAGGGAACGGTGGTGGGAGGGACTAGAACACTCTGATGCCAGATTACAAGGGGAGAGGCTGGTGGTCTGACTCAAGCAGTGGGTGAGGCTAAAACACTCTGATGCCAGATTACAAGGGGAGAGGCCAGGGGGCTGTGATTCAAACAGTGGGTGGGACTATAACACATTATATTGGTGGGTGGGTTTAGAAACACTCATGTCAGAGATGTGGAAGGAGGTTTTAACACCAAGATAAAACTCAGTGTAGCAGTGAGGTAAGGGAAATGTGCAGGTAGAATAGTAAACTCAGGTTTCCTATCAAGTTACAGGACAGTGGTACATGCTAATGTATGGTGAAAGAGCCTTACGATCGGCTGGAATCTGCTGGAAGCCATGTTTCTCTCGGACACTTGCTCCTCCTCCGCTGTCACTGGACACGCTGCTCTGTCGACTGATTGGTCCGGCAGTAAAGAGCTTGGCCACGGGCAGTGATGGCGGCTGAGTAGCGACTAAAGGGGAATATGTTGGTGCTGGATTTGGTGGTGGAGAGGGAGCCGCTGGAATTGGACCTGCTTGGTTTTGTATAAAGTCGGACTTCTGTTTCTAGACAGACAAAGAACATTTAATTAGACATGACTTTCACTAAAATGTCCCCATAATACAAAAATCACAATATCACAATCTGTGCTGCGTCCTGGAAAACTCCACCTCGCAGTGAGGAACGCATCAACCAAATAAACTTGATTCAAATTCCAAGGAAACCTCCCTAAATGTATCACTAAAGGGGAGGCGCAATTTCCCCAAATGTACAGCATCCACATTCATTTTGTACTAGTTGTATTTTATGAAGACCATCCATTCCACACCCCATGGTGGATATGCATCTGCTACTCCCTAATTTCATATACCTGTATTTATACATATTAGAACATTCCTTCTATTCATACACGTGTGGATGGAGCTGCTACATGTTGCTAACTCGTGTGTGTGTGTGTGTGTGTGTGTGTGTGTGTGTGTGTGTGTGTGTGTGTGTGTGTGTGTGTGTGTGTGTGTGTGTGTGTGTGTGTGTGTGTGTGTGTGTGTGTGTGTGTGTGTGTGTGTGTGTGTGTGTGTGTTTTGCATTTAGGGTAACATGAAGGCGAGTGCAGGAGGGAAGAAGACATTACCTCAGACAGTTCTCCCAGTAATCGCTGTCAGGTCAGGAAACAGAGAGTCACGTATGATACAACTGACTGATCCAACACTGGACTCACACACAGGGATAGCACACAGAGACATGCAATTAGAGCCTTATGTGCCCTCATTATACAGGTAGGGTGCCTTAGAAGGGTATTGGCACCAAACGAGAGCTGCCATACTGCACTCATACACCCAGTTTCTCCATGGGATATAAAGGCCCAAAGCACTCTGAGAAATTGCCAGTCCAGCCCCTCTGGTATGTTGTGAGCCTCATCCCATCTGAGAAATCAAATGCCCCAATAATCTAGAAGGATTAAAAGCCACAATCTCTGACAAACACAGTGGCCCCAGACCCCTAATAGACACTGTTGGAATGTACAACAGAGGCTGCACTGAGAAGGGACATGCACACACAGCACAGGAACATTAGATAATTATCTACTGAATGTACACGTGGAATTCTGGGAAGGGACACACATGCACACACAGCAGATATGCAGTTAGGTGGCTTTGAGGAGAACACACAAAGAATAAATAGAGGGGCTAAAATGAAGCCACTTGGGGCAGAGTGAAGGTAGAAGGGAATAATTAGAGGGAGCACTCAGGGTTCTGGTACCTGGAAGATTTCAAATTCCGCCTTTGGCATTAAAAGCTACAGACACAATTCAACACTTAGAAATATGAAGGGGAATGGGGGTGCTTAGCACTATATTGGGGAGCACACCAACACACAATTTAGCAACATGACGGGGGTGTTGGGAGTTGTAAAACACTCCAATAAACAACTGATCACTATGATGGGGAGCACGAGGGGTGGAACACACTAACATACAGGGGAGCAATTTGATGATGATGATGATGAGGAGGAGGACCCCCCCCTCATTACACTGGAGCAAAGGCAAAAGGTTATGCACAATACATGGAGTGACATATGTAGTACCTGCATTCCAGGCTTTGATTTAAATGAAACATCACCTGACACACCTACAAAAGCACCTACCCTAAAATTATAGAGGCTCCATACGTCTAATGGTCTCCTCTAAGTATAAGAGTACAGGGCCAGATCTAGGGGAAGTAGCCACCCTAGGGTGCACTGATTAAGGGGACTGGGGGACAGGTGGCTAGTGGTTGTGATGGAGGGGGCACATGGAGTAGACAATACCTGGATTGTTTGAGTGTACACTGCTTCCATTGGCTTTGCAGAGTGATCTTGAGGCCTCATCGCTACCAAAATATTGTTTGGCACAAAACCAACTGCCCCACTTGCGTTCCGAACTTTCCACCACTGCTTCTTATCATCGATGACCTGGGGGAAGTCACACAAGAGTCACTCATTTGCAATGGCAATTTGTTCTACGGGATTTTAAGGTGAAAGGACCAGGAGACAGCAGAAGGGTGGAACAGATCCTCTCTGGGATTTCTGGCTCTGCCCATGAGACCCAATAATCACTTTATACATCACTACGTTTGATACTATGCCCAGCTGGGATTATGGGATGATCTCTTTGTGCTTTATGAAAACAAATGTGTGATGTGAATGAAAGCTCCATTTGTTTTTCCTTCTTGTTAAATAAAGATATATAATTAAAAATTATCAGAAGCAACAGTGAAGGACAGAGAGGTGCTGCTCTGAAAAGCAAACATGAGTAATTTAATTTAATGTATTTAGAAAAATTAAGTTCCCCTTTAATCCAACATTGAAACATAAAACAAAGTGCACACAATGATCACACATTACCTCCAAGACATCATCTTTAAGGACAGAGAGTTCATTAGTGTTGCGAGCTACAAAGTCATACTTGCACATGGCGTATTTCTGGGGCTCGGATTGGCCGCACTCCTCAAAATTCCTATAATGAAAGAACAGAGTTAACTAAGCAAATAATCTATGAATGATCAATGTCTGCTCCTTGATTTGCATGTTTATGGCAACACCCAGGATAAAACAGACAGACTGAGCCCAACAGGAGACAATCATCAGTTCCAACTATTCCACTACCAGACACCCCCAACATGAGACAATCATCTGTTCCATTTATTCCTTTACCAGACACCCGCAATAAAAGCCATCCAACAAGCCCAATTATTCCTCTCTAGTACATGCCCAACATGAGACAATCAATTCCAACTATTCCTCTACCAGACACCCCCAACATGAGACACTTCAGTTTCAAATTTGCTTTACCAGACACCCCCAACATGAGACAATCATCAGTTCCATTTATTCCTCTGCCAGACACCCCCAACATGAGACAATCATCAATTGCAATTATTCCTCTATCAGACACCCCAACATGAGCCAATCTTCAGTTCCAACTATTCCTTTACCAGACACTCCCAACATGAGCCAATCATCAATTCCGACTATTCCTTTACCAGACACCCCCAACAAAAGCCATCCAACAGCAAGTCACTCCCCAGCAAGTCACTCTTCATTCCCAATCATTCCTCCCCCAGACTCTACAACATGGACAAAGCAACAAGAGCCCCCCCCCCC
This sequence comes from Xenopus petersii, assembly GCA_038501925.1. Classification (NCBI taxonomy): domain Eukaryota; kingdom Metazoa; phylum Chordata; class Amphibia; order Anura; family Pipidae; genus Xenopus; species Xenopus petersii. Next base: position 166,925 of record CM076676.1, read on the forward strand.
CGATACTCTTGGCTCCCAACAGATGAAATAAACATTAAGCATTAAATAACCTTTAACTCTTTCAAGTAATTTTAAAATAAATCCTTGACACAAAAGTGCACATTTTAGATGAACAGGAGGCCAACAGTCATTTCAGAGGGGTGTTTTTATTGCCCCCTCCCCTCTAATTCTACAATATAGAATTTCTCTTCACCAGTCCTGCCCAATTAACTGTTCAAGGCCCAGTCCCAGGAATCCCATTCAGCAAGATCAGTTTAGTAGAAATACGATACAGTTAGTCAGTTTTGTTTGGCCCAATGGTTCTGTAACAGTTTTCCAGTTGGATTAAGTGATTAATGTTCTGAAGCGACCCAATAAAGTGTAGTTCCCTCTCTGACCCATCATTTAAAGTGTCCTCTTCTGTAGCCAAACATCTCTCTTCCCCACACAGCAGGGTCTCTTTCTGCCCCATATGAACTCTCTCTTCTTGTACATCATCTAGTTGAGAGTCCTCTTGTCTCTGCCTCAACTGACTATTTTCTCTCTCTCTCATTCTGCCCCATCAACAAATGCATAGAGGATGTTATCGTCTCCAAAACGATCACCACGAGAGCCAATGAAAAACCCTGGTTTACAGCAAAGGTTCATGCACGGCTAAGAGAGAGAGGTGCCGCTTTCCGGTCAGGGGACAGAGTTGCTCTTAAAACAACCAGGGCCAACCTCTCTCGAACCATCCAACAAGCAAAGCAGGAAGATTCAAAATCATTTCAACAACACAAAAGACTCACGCAACTTATGGCAAGGCATTGAGGCTGTCACAGAGTACAAGCCTGCACGGAGCAGCAGCGACGAAGATGCCACACTCCCAGAGGAACTGAACAAGTTCTATGCACGGTTTGACGCCCTAAACAAAAGCCTGAGAGGAAAGCCACACCTCCTCTCACTGACCAAGTCATCTGTCTGCCCACGGCCGACATGAGGCGAACCTTAACCAAGGTCAATCCACGAAAGGCTGCTGGACATTCCTGGTCGTGTGCTCAGAGACTGTGCTGATCAGTTGGCTGACATCTTCACTGACATTTTCAACACATCGCTAAGCCAGATGATCATCCCCACATGCTTCAAGTCCACCACCATCGTTCCAGTGCCAAAGAAATCTTCAGTAACCTGCTTGAATGACCCCGGTCATCATGAAATGCTTCGAGAGACTTGTGATGGTACACATCAAGAGCACCCTCCCCCGCTCACTGGACCCTCTACAATTTGCATATCGGCAAAACCGGTCAACTGAGGATGCCATATTTTCTGTACTCCACCTCTCACTAACTCATCTGGACAAGAAAGACAGTTATGTGAGAATGTTGTTTATAGACTTTAGCTCAGCATTCAATACCATCATCCCTCAAAAGCTGAGTGGGAAACTGAGGGAGCTGGGATTGAGCACCTTTTTGTGCAATTGGATCTTGGACTTTCTGTCAGAGAGGCCTCAGTCTGTTTGTATCAGCGACAACGTTTCCAGCCCCATCAGATTGAGCACAAGAGCTCCTCAAGGATGTGATCTCAGTCCGTTGTTGTACACATTGCTGACACATGACTGCATAGCGAGACACAGCTCAAACCACATCATCAAGTTCGCTGATGACACGACTGTGGTGGGGCTCATCAGTCACAACGATGAGTCTGCGTATAGAGATGAGGTTCAGCAGCTGGCGGTCTGGTGCTGTGAGAACAACGTCACTGAATGTGGATAAAACGAAAGAGAGGATTGTTGACTTCAGGAGAACTGGCCCTGCTCACACACCACTCAACATCAACGGCTCCACAGTAGAGAACACCAAATTCATGGGAGTCGACATCTCTGATGACCTCACCTGGACCACCAAGACCGCCTGCATCACCAAAAAGGCTCAGCAGCTTCTTCACTTCCTAAGATGACTGAAACGGGCCAGCCTCATAGTGTTCTACAGGGGCACCATTGAGAGCGTCCTGACGAGCTGCATCTCCATCTGGTATAGTAGTGCCAGTGCTGCTGACCGGAAAAGTCTACAGCGGACTGTCAGAGCAGCTGGCAACATCTTGGAGTGGCTCTTCCATCACTACAGGACATGTTCCACAAGCGCTGTGTAAGAATGGCCTCCTGCATTGCACTGGACTCCACACACCCCTCACACGGACTGTTCACGCTTCCCCCATCCGGCAGACGCTTTTGCAGCATTAACGCCCGAACAACCAGGCTGCGTGAAAGCTGGTCAGACTTCTCAACTCACTGCCTGCCTTCCCACTACATTCCAGACACAACTGAACTGTGAACTTAACTTTGTGAACTGTTAATTTATTTGCACAATTCTAAAGTTTTACACATGTATATATACAATATATTGCACATTTCAAATGTTTACATATTTATTGTGTATTCAAAGTGCCTTTTTGTGATATGTACTAGCTGGAGCCACGTCGTCTCGTCTCACTGTGTATTCGTATACTGCTGAGATGACAATAAAGTTACTTTGACTTTGATATAGGGGAGTTTGCTCTTTGTGTCCTCTACTCACAGGGTCTATTCTCTCTCTCTCTGCCCCACATAGCCGTGTGCTCTCTGCCTGATACCACAGTGTGTTCTTTTCCCCAAAATAAAACATATGGTGCCCCTCTCTCTCCACTCCAGGTGTAATGTCTTCCTGCAACTCAACGGAACTCAGTGCCTCTATCAATGCCCCGGGAATATTGCAGATAAATGTAGATAAATATGAGTGTAACTTGCTGATTTGTAAATAAGCCAAAGGGAAACCAGAATGTTATGAAATATCTTTATTGACAAAAAAAGAACGCATTTCATAATTTATGTATATAGCTCAAAGATTTCTTCATTTAAGTCTTTGTTAAATTATTTTAGGGTTTTAGATTTCTATAAAAGTCATGCAATTGTTTTTAATAGGAAAACCTATTTTGTTGGAAAACTCTTGGCAAATTATAGTCCGTTCCCTCCTTCTCATAAAACAAATTCTTTTGGTATTATGAAGTCCCATATATATATATATATATATATATTATGGCTAATCATAGGGCACAGAGTAAATAAGCTGATGTCAGCTGGCACAAGGGGCACTTCTATACTAACAGCAGCTTTGTACTTGTGGATATAACATGCCACCCCACTGCCAGCTTTTCATGCTGCCCTCTCATGCCCAAAGTGTCAGGATCATTGCAGTTCTCGCTGCCCATTGCAGATAAGCCCCATCCACAGAGGAAAGCTTGGCTTGACTGTCACAAGGTTATTGTTTTAACTGTAATGAAATGAACAGTCTAGAGGTCTGGCATTTAATATGCTTAGTGATTTAACTGTTGGGTCATGGAACCCACAGCCTGGCATTTCATAAGCCTAGTTGTGCCATGGTACCCACAGCCTGGCATTTAACAGGCCAGTTTTATCTGTTGTTTAACTAGAAAGACACAAGAACATTATAAGAAGCAGGGAAGGGCTGAGGTAGGTAGGGTTATATGATTTGTAAGTAATCTTAAGCGAATAAATGTATTTGGTGCCACTGGCAATGATTAGCCATGCAGAATGTAAGTGCTGCATGCAGTGGGGCAGGAGACTCCAAGAGGTAGAAGGCATTTCTATTTACAAAAGATTTGGCACAAAAAATAAAGACATATTGGGCCAAGTCCCTGAAATGCTGTTTTTTCTTCTTTAGATGAAAGGGAGCATTTAATGCACAAATTCCACGGAAACCAAAGTTAGCGCTTAAAGCTATACACATTCCTGTGATGGAAACAGAAGTAAAGTGATCAGGAACATCTCCAATCAGCAATTCTCGCAATCAGCTTCTAATACTCAGTGGGATTCCCCTGACATCTACACGTAAAGCCATGCTAGCTACTCCCAGCACCTGGCTGCTCTCATACTGTGGAGAAGTGTCGTATAAGCAGGAGCATGAGTGAAACTGGAGGAAAGGAGATTTAATCATCAGCACAGAAAATAATTCTTCACTGTAAGGAGTCAAATTATCAAAATCCTTAGCAAGTAGCTAACAAGTGATTCATGAGAAGTAGAGGAAAGGCAATTCAATACAGTTGTCCAATCACTGGTGCCAATAGTGTATTATTCCACTTATATAGTACAAAAAGGGAAAGATGGTTTCACATTAAGCACACTTTTTTATGTAATGGCATTCAAGGTAGAGGGAGCAACATAAGAGCAAGTAGGTTATCAAATTACTATGAAGAGGTCTAGTAATGAGCGTCTGATTGGTGGAATTGAAAAGGAGATTTCATCAGCAGCATATCAAGGGGTTCTTTGCTGTAAGGACAGTCAGGTTATGGGATTCCCTACTAAAAGAGGGGGAACGAGTGATTCATTGGTGGGTAGGAAAGGAGATTTCACCATCAGCATAGGAAGGGGTTCTTTACTGTAAGGACAGTCAGGTTGTGGGATTCCCTACTAAAAGAGGGGGGAACTAGTGATTCATTGGTGGGGAGGAAAGGAGATCTCACCATCAGCATAGGAAGGGGTTCTTTACTGTAAGGACAGTCAGGTTATGGGATTCCCTACTAAAAGAGGGGGGAACTAGTGATTCATTGGTGGGGAGGAAAGGAGATCTCACCATCAGCATAGGAAGGGGTTCTTTACTGTAAGGACAGTCAGGTTATGGGATTCCCTACTAAAAGAGGGGGGAACTAGTGATTCATTGGTGGGGAGGAAAGGAGATCTCACCATCAGCATAGGAAGGGGTTCTTTACTGTAAGGACAGTCAGGTTATGGGATTCCCTACTAAAAGAGGGGGGAACTAGTGATTCATTGGTGGGGAGGAAAGGAGATCTCACCATCAGCATAGGAAGGGGTTCTTTACTGTAAGGACAGTCAGGTTATGGGATTCCCTACTAAAAGAGGGGGGAACGAGTGATTCATTGGTGGGTAGGAAAGGAGATTTCACCATCATTGAACACAATTAGCATTTAGCCAACCAGGGGCTTCTCCGCCTCATCTCGCAGAGTGATAAAGGGCTGAAACCAACGACCGGACCTCACTCAATATGTAGCCTCACTAATCAAATCCATTGAGTGTTGTACAAGGGGTCCCTGTGCCCTGCCACAGCCCCACCCCCCAGACTCCTTAGAGGGGTCAGCAGTGCCTTTGGGTTTCCCCCATCAGAAAATTAGAAAAAAGCCTCCAAATCTGTTTCTGTTCAGTGACTGATTCTCCACAGTTTTACCAATTTTACTCCCTTTAATTTCAGCATATCTGTGACTCCGCCTACTGTGCCCTTCCCACATCATTATCCCACCCCCCTGTACCCCCAGACTGACCGTTACTGCACTTACCCCTCTGAAGGTGGATAACGGGACACATTGGAAAACTGAAAGGAACACAAAGTACAAATATTAGTCACACTCATAAACATAAGGCACGCACAAAAGACTTGTGCACAAATATGACACAGACACACAGTATACACACACAACACAAATAAGACACAGACACACAAGCAGGATGGTGCTATGGTCTCACCACAATTGGCACACTGTTGAAATCCTGTTTCCGCTGAAACTCTGCAACGTTTGCCACAGACTCAGCCAAGAGAGAGAGTTCTTGTTCCTTTGGCACCCCAGCACAGGTCACAAGAGGGGGCTCCCAGCCATTCCTGAAGCGCGGGATATATGGGGGAATAAACTGCTCTTTCGGCCATTCTGCTCTGTAGAAAGAAAGGCAAATCATTATACCTAATTCTGTCCAGCACTTCTGATACACTCACACATATATGTGTATACACAGCACTGTACAGATCTGATAAAGAACATGAAGTTATGTGGATACAGCAGATACACTTTTGGCATAGTTTTGCCCCTTTTACTCCTCCGTGGCAAATAGCTGCTCCTTATTAGTATAATACCTATAATAAAGCTGGTACTAACATCTCTTAGTGCTTAGTACAGGGAATACCTATGCTGCCATAGTTTTATGGGATCTCTCTGTACAGACTATGAGCAAACTTAGGGGACTGTTCCTGCTGAATTGTGCTTAGTACAGGGAATACCTATGTACCATAGTTTTATGGGATCTCTCTGTACAGACTATGAACAAACTTAGGGACTGTTCCTGCTGAATTGTGCTTAGTACAGGGAATACCTATGTACCATAGTTTTATGGGATCTCTCTGTACAGACTATGAGCAAACTTAGGGACTGTTCCTGCTGAATTGTGCTTAGTACAGGGAATACCTATGTACCATAGTTTTATGGGATCTCTCTGTACAGACTATGAACAAACTTAGGGACTGTTCCTGCTGAATTGTGCTTAGTACAGGGAATACCTATGCTGCCATAGTTTTATGGGATCTCTCTGTACAGACTATGAGCAAACTTAGGGACTGTTCCTGCTGAATTGTGCTTAGTACAGGGAATACCTATGCTGCCATAGTTTTATGGGATCTCTCTGTACAGACTATGAGCAAACTTAGGGGACTGTTCCTGCTGAATTGTGCTTAGTACAGGGAATACCTATGTACCATAGTTTTATGGGATCTCTCTGTACAGACTATGAGCAAACTTAGGGACTGTTCCTGCTGAATTGTGCTTAGTACAGGGAATACCTATGCTGCCATAGTTTTATGGGATCTCTCTGTACAGACTATGAACAAACTTAGGGGACTGTTCCTGCTGAATTGTGCTTAGTACAGGGAATACCTATGTACCATAGTTTTATGGGATCTCTCTGTACAGACTATGAGCAAACTTAGGGGACTGTTCCTGCTGAATTGTGCTTAGTACAGGGAATACCTATGCTGTCATAGTTTTATGGGATCTCTCTGTACAGACTATGAGCAAACTTAGGGACTGTTCCTGCTGAATTGTGCTTAGTACAGGGAATACCTATGTACCATAGTTTTATGGCATCTCTCTGTACAGACTATGAGCAAACTTAGGGACTGTTCCTGCTGAATTGTGCTGAGTACAGGGGATACCTATGTGCCATAGTTTTATGGGATCTCTCTGTACAGACTATGAGCAAACTTAGGGACTGTTCCTGCTGAATTGTGCTGAGTACAGGGAATACCTATGCTGCCATAGTTTTATGGGATCTCTCTGTACAGACTATGAGCAAACTTAGGGACTGTTCCTGCTGAATTGTGCTTAGTACAGGGAATACCTATGCTGACATAGTTTTATGGGATCTCTCTGTACAGACTATGAGCAAACTTAGGGACTGTTCCTGCTGAATTGTGCTTAGTACAGGGAATACCTATGCTGCCATAGTTTTATGGGATCTCTCTGTACAGACTATGAACAAACTTAGGGGACTGTTCCTGCTGAATTGTGCTTAGTACAGGGAATACCTATGTACCATAGTTTTATGGGATCTCTCTGTACAGACTATGAGCAAACTTAGGGGACTGTTCCTGCTGAATTGTGCTTAGTACAGGGAATACCTATGCTGTCATAGTTTTATGGGATCTCTCTGTACAGACTATGAGCAAACTTAGGGACTGTTCCTGCTGAATTGTGCTTAGTACAGGGAATACCTATGTACCATAGTTTTATGGCATCTCTCTGTACAGACTATGAGCAAACTTAGGGACTGTTCCTGCTGAATTGTGCTGAGTACAGGGGATACCTATGTGCCATAGTTTTATGGGATCTCTCTGTACAGACTATGAGCAAACTTAGGGACTGTTCCTGCTGAATTGTGCTGAGTACAGGGAATACCTATGCTGCCATAGTTTTATGGGATCTCTCTGTACAGACTATGAGCAAACTTAGGGACTGTTCCTGCTGAATTGTGCTTAGTACAGGGAATACCTATGCTGACATAGTTTTATGGGATCTCTCTGTACAGACTATGAGCAAACTTAGGGACTGTTCCTGCTGAATTGTGCTTAGTACAGGGAATACCTATGCTGCCATAGTTTTATGGAATCTCTCTGTACAGACTATGAGCAAACTTAGGGACTGTTCCTGCTGAATTGTGCTTAGTACAGGGGATACCTATGTGCCATAGTTTTATGGGATCTCTCTGTACAGACTATGAGCAAACTTAGGGACTGTTCCTGCTGAATTGTGCTGAGTACAGGGAATACCTATGCTGCCATAGTTTTATGGGATCTCTCTGTACAGACTATGAGCAAACTTAGGGACTGTTCCTGCTGAATTGTGCTTAGTACAGGGAATACCTATGTACCATAGTTTTATGGGATCTCTCTGTACAGACTATGAACAAACTTAGGGACTGTTCCTGCTGAATTGTGCTTAGTACAGGGAATACCTATGCTGTCATAGTTTTATGGGATCTCTCTGTACAGACTATGAACAAACTTAGGGACTGTTCCTGCTGAATTGTGCTTAGTACAGGGAATACCTATGCTGACATAGTTTTATGGGATCTCTCTGTACAGACTATGAGCAAACTTAGGGGACTGTTCCTGCTGAATTGTGCTTAGTACAGGGGAATACCTATGTGCCATAGTTTTATGGGTCTCTCTGTACAGACTATGAGCAAACTTAGGGGACTGTTCCTGCTGAATTGTGCTTAGTACAGGGAATAACCTATGCTGCCATAGTTTTATGGGATCTCTCTGTACAGACTATGAACAAACTTAGGGACTGTTCCTGCTGAATTGTGCTTAGTACAGGGAATACCTATACTGCCATAGTTTTATGGGATCTCTCTGTACAGACTATGAGCAAACTTAGGGACTGTTCCTGCTGAATTGTGCTTAGTACAGGGAATACCTATGTACCATAGTTTTATGGGATCTCTTTGTACAGACTATGAGCAAACTTAGGGGACTGTTCCTGCTGAATTGTGCTTAGTACAGGGAATACCTATGCTGCCATAGTTTTATGGGATCTCTCTGTACAGACTATGAACAAACTTAGGGGCTGTTCCTGCTGAATTGTGCTTAGTACAGGGGAATGCTGCCATAGTTTTATGGGATCTCTCTGTACAGACTATGAACAAACTTAGGGACTGTTCCTGCTGAATTGTGCTTAGTACAGGGAATACCTATGTACCATAGTTTTATGGGATCTCTCTGTACAGACTATGAGCAAACTTAGGGGACTGTTCCTGCTGAATTGTGCTTAGTACAGGGAATACCTATGCTGCCATAGTTTTATGGGATCTCTCTGTACAGGCTATGAGCAAACTTAGTGGGCTGTTCCTGACGAATTGTGGGTCAATGTCTGTATTCAGGGGGATCATGGACACCCACCATAAATAACACCAAGATCAATAACAGAAGGAGCAGGAAAAGGCCATTCCCAGTGGAGGGGGAGTTACACATGAGGGAAAGGGATTTTAGGTGGAGGGTTACCTGGATTTGTTCCATGCATCACCTAATGACGTCCATAATTGTTTCTCCTCTTTATTAAGGATGAAGTTGAGGAAATCGTGTGCGTCCTTTATGATAAGAGGGCTTAATACTGTCCGTGCAAGATCAGGACCCCCTGTGGCCTCTACCATCTAAATGTGGCACAAAAAGGAAAGTCAATACACTGACATTAATAGAAAAAGCGAGGGTTGCTGTTTGAAGCAGACCAATCCTTTAACATTAAACGGCAGAGAAATGCCCCTGCTGAGGGGCGAATGGTATTAGATGGGGGAAATTGATTAGATCCATTTTACCAAGAAACAGAAGGAAAAAAAAGAACACGGGGGGGGGGGGTGTCATGAAAATTTGCACAAAGAGAGGGCTATACAGAATTACACTTGGGGTGATAGTATAATTAGTTGCTCAGTCCAAGCTATTTCCCGATTGGTTGCTCAGTCCAAGCTAACTGCGGTTACTATGGTTAGAGGATGGGTAAACAGGACACACTTTACAGCATAAACCCTCATGTATTGAAAGGGATAAGGTCATGGGAAAACATGTTTTTTCCAAAATGCATCAGTTAATAGTGCTGCTCCAGCAGAATTCTGCACTGAAATCAATTTTTCAAAAGAGCAAGCCAATTTTTTTATATTCAATATTGAAATCTGACATGGGGCTAGACATATTGTCAGTATTCCAGCTGCCCCCAGTCATGTGACTTGTGCTCTGATAAACTTCAGTCACTCTTTACTGCTGTACTGCAAGTTGGACTGATATCACCCCCTCCCCTTTCCCCCAGCAGCCTAACAACAAAACTATGGGAAGGTAACCAGATAACAGCTCCCTAACACAAGATAACAGCTGCCTGGTAGATCTAAAAACAACACTAAATAGTAAAAGCCAAGTCCCACTGAGACTGATTCAGTTACATTAAGTAGGAGAAATAACAGCCTGCCAGAAAATAGTTCCATCCAAAAGTGCAGGCACAAGTCACATGCCTGGGGGCAGCTGGGAAACTGACAATGTCGGATTTCAAAATTGAATATAAAAAAAATCAGTTTACTCTTTTGAGAAATGGGTTTCAGTGCAGAATTCTGCTGGAGCAGCACTATTAACTGATGTGTTTGAGAAAAACATGTTTTCCCATGACAGTATCCCTTTAACAATATTCAGTCCCTTGAGAAAGATAAACGGATGCAGAATAAATGAGACATTGGCAAGACAAAGTGGTTGGACACTTACCATATGAAGTGGAGTGAAGAGAAAGTGGACTAGTTCTGAGGCGCTGGGGTTCTGAATGTGAGACTTCAGTTTTGCCTGATAAACAAACAGAGGATTTTAAAGAGGTTTTTCACCTTTAACGGTTAAGGTGGCCATAGACGCACAGATAATATCGTACAAAACGAATTTTCGTCCGATATGCGGTGCGTGTATGGTGGAAAAAGAGCCGACCGATATCGGCAGAAGATTTGGATATCAGTCGGCTTGTCGATCGGGCTGGACGGAAAATTTTGATCGGGTGCCTTTGAAGGGACCCAAATATCGGCCATTGTTAGTGCTGAATCGTCACATACAGGTAGAATTCTGTTGTTTCTTCTCGTATATCTACTTGTATATCTGACCATTCAGCTCTACACGTATATATTGAAACGAACCATCTTTCTTGGAAAGATCTTTTCCAAGAAAAATCGTAATTGTTACGTCTATGGCCACCTTTAGTGTGATGTAGACAGAGATATTCTGTGACAATTTGCAGTTGGTTTTCATTTTTTATTATTTGTGGTTTTTGAGCTATATAGCTTTTTATTCAGCAGCTCTGCAGTTTTTAGTTTGGTTGCTAGGGTCCAAACTCCCCTAGAAACTATGCTTTGTAATAAACAAAATAATCTAGTTCCAGCTGTTCTTCCCCATATTTTGCTGCAGTTGGATCCTGCTGGCCAGTCCCAACGCACCAGAAGGTTGATCCCGTGCTTGAACTTCTGAAAACAGTCGGCAAACTCCTCTTGCGGTGGTGGTTTTGCCCGCAGAGTTAGAACTCCCTCTAAAAAGAAAGAGGGTGGAAAAGGAGTCAAGTAATGGAAGGAGTGAATGCAAAATAGAGATTTTTACAAAGAGAGACATCCTCACCCCCCGGCCCTTTCTTCTTCTTCCCTTTCTTCCGTTTGGAAAGCTCGGAAAAGGCTTCTGCCGCCTTCTGGAGCTTCATGATGAAAAACTCAACATCATCCAAAATGTGATTTAGGATTTGCTGCGAGAGAATTAATAAAAAAAAATAATTAAATAATCTTAACCAACTGGGCAACCACAAAAGCCAGAAGCTTAAAGGAGAAGGGAAGGTTAAAACAAATTAAGCTTTATCAGAAAGGGCTATATAAATACACCAGTAAGGCTGCTCTGAATCCTCTGTCCAAAGAAACACTGCATTTCTTTCCTTCTATTGTGTACTCATGGGCTTCTGTATCAGACTAACTGTTTTCAGCTTAAATCTCCAGGGCTAGGGCTTGAGCATGCTCAGTTTGCTCCTCTCTACTCCCCTTCCTGCTGTAATCTGAGCCAAGAGTTATGAGTGAGCAGGGAGAGACTCAGACAGGAAATGATATCACACCAAACTAATATGGCAGCTGCTATCCTAAACAAACAGAGACAGCTTCTAGAGCTGGTTACTCAGGTATGGTAAAGCATTCTACAGAATAAACAGTGTTATAGCTTGCACTATTGTGGTTAATCTATCGGCAGTAAACTGCCTCGGTAGCTTTCCTTCTCCTTTAAAGGGAAAGTAATCCTGTGCACACTATATGTCCTTTCAAACATCTCACTTCCATAGTATTAAAATGGTTACACCGCACACCTGGAAATTTACTCACTTTCACTGCTCTAGTGGTGCTGGTTATCCGCCGGCCTGACGAGGCCCTCCAATAGCAGCAATTTCAACAATTATGGATCCGCACACACCAGTTTTCTGCAGTGGGGAAACCCCATTTCTTTTATTTTTATTCACCACCAATATCAACGTTTCGGGGGGTACAACCTCCCTTCGTCAGGATATAAATTCAAATGTGAGAAAAACACCTTTATAGGCTTAGCTCCGCCTACATTGTTACATGTGATCTAATTAACATTTTACCTTAATTTCCCCATCAGATTTCAAACTTTGTAAAATTCTCATAATAATCTTTTGATATAACTATTTATTGTCTATATATTATGAGAATTTTACAAAGTTTGAAATCTGATGGGGAAATTAAGGTAAAATGTTAATTAGTTCACATGTAACAATGTAGGCGGAGCTAAGCCTATAAAGGTGTTTTTCTCACATTTGAATTTATATCCTGACGAAGGGAGGTTGTACCCCCTGAAACGTTGATATTGGTGGTGAATAAAAATAAAAGAAAGGGGGTTTCCCCACTGCAGAAAACTGGTGTGTGCGGATCCATAATTGTTGAAAAACCATCTCACTTCCGACATGAAGTTGCTTTTTTCTTTGCCTCTGCTCACCCATAAATGCCCCACGCTTCCTACCAATAGTTCTAGCGCCAACATTGCTTCCAGAGACCCCGGCACTTAACACTATGGTCATTTAGATGGTTATTTTTGGCACATATTTATGCAGGTGCACAATCTCGTTATCATGGACAAATATAACCAAAAAGAAGATTCAAGTCTTACAACATCTCTGTCGATTCTGGCTCCCAGCATCTCTGCTGTTACTTCATGGTCCGGATTCTGCCGGGACAGGTCGTCTGCAGTTCCAGGAAAAAAGAAAAAGTCAAGAGAAGTCGGACTTGCTGCCAGTGATACTGATTTTATTTCTATGTTTTGTGTTTTACATTAACTGCTAACTGGCTGGTCGGGCCATTCACCATAGCAACCAGACAGTGTTCTAAACAACATGTTGGAGTATGAACAGAACGCAGGGGCCACCATCACTAGTTAAAAGGCCCCAGGTAGTTAGCAGTGTACCCTAAATACCATGTCTGGCCACACCCCCTACTCCACAGTGTAGGGAGTGCGTGGGGTTTATATCTTTATATTATACCTGTATGATATTAGATTTCTAATATATGGATTGGATTTCAGAGTAACACAAGGGGGCAGATTTATCAAAGGTCGAAGTGAATTTTCGAATTAAAAAACTTCGAATTTCAAAGTAATTTTTGGGTACTTCGACCATCAAATAGGCCAAATTCGACTCGAATTGAAAATACTTAGAATATTCAACCATTCGAAAATCAAAGTACTGTCTCTTAAAAAAACTTTGACTTCGACACTTTGCCACCTTAAGCCCCCCTTATAACACCATTCCCGTGGCAGCCCCCCTTATAACACTGTTCCCATGGCAGCACTTACAGTCTCCATAGTCAGATTCCCACGTGGACCAGGCAGCCACCCGACTGCGCACGTCCATAACAGATCCAGGAGGAGTGGGTGCTGCTGCGCCAGGGTGTGGGGGGATTTTTTCATCATTCCGTGTAATTGCCCTAAAGTGAAAGACACAGTTGGCATTTTTCTAAAAGTGCCTAATAGAACCCCCAAAGCAACGAGACTTAAAACTGTGCTCCCCACCCCCAAGTTCTCGACGACTGCTCTGGCGGCCCCTTTATTGCAAATCTGCAACTACTTAGCAACAATCACCCCCCATGTAAATGCATAAAATAATATTCCACTGCACCCCCACAATCATTAAGTGGGGTAAATGAGTAACCTGAGGGCATCCGGGCGCTTCTTCTGCTTTCCTCCTTTGCTGTCACTCATTGCGCTGTCAATGTCTCGTTGCACCATGGAGGCCTAAAGACAAGTGCAAATGACACCATTAATCACTCATATTGGGATATGACCCCAACCATCAAACCTCCCCCCAAAAAGTGCTGTACGGTTATTAAAGCGATGGCAACTTAAAGCAGTACATTATCCTTTATAATACATGAGTGATACTCAGAGTTCCCTGTATAACTCAGCCTGTAGCCTTGTGCCTTTATATGGTCACAGAACAACCCCACAGTGACTTCTAATATCCTTATCATTTACAGTAGGGGGTACATTATCCCTTATAATACATGAGTGATACTCAGAGTTCCCTGTATAACTCAGCCTGCAGCCTTGTGTCTTTATATGGTCACAGAACAACCCCTCAGTGACTTCTAATATCCTTATCATTTACAGTAGGGGGTACATTATCCCTTATAATACATGAGTGATACTCAGAGTTCCCTGTATAACTCAGCCTGCAGCCTTGTGCCTTTATATGGTCACAGAACAACCTCTCAGTGACTTCTAATATCCTTATCATTTACAGTAGGGGGTACATTATCCCTTATAATACATGAGTGATACTCAGAGTTCCCTGTATAACTCAGCCTGCAGCCTTGTGCCTTTATATGGTCACAGAACAACCCCTCAGTGACTTCTAATATCCTTATCATTTACAGTAGGGGGTACATTATCCCTTATAATACATGAGTGATACTCAGAGTTCCCTGTATAACTCAGCCTGCAGCCTTGTGCCTTTATATGGTCACAGAACAACCCCTCAGTGACTTCTAATATCCTTATCATTTACAGTAGGGGGTACATTATCCCTTATAATACACGAGTGATACTCAGAGTTCCCTGTATAACTCAGCCTGCAGCCTTGTGCCTTTATATGGTCACAGAACAAACCCTCAGTGACTTCTAATATCCTTATCATTTACAGTAGGGGGTACATTGTCCCTTATAATACATGAGTGATACTCAGAGTTCCCTGTATAACTCAGCCTGCAGCCTTGTGCCTTTATATGGTCACAGAACAACCCCTCAGTGACTTCTAATATCCTTATCATTTACAGTAGGGGGTACATTATCCCTTATAATACATGAGTGATACTCAGAGTTCCCTGTATAACTCAGCCTGCAGCCTTGTGCCTTTATATGGTCACAGAACAACCCCTCAGTGACTTCTAATATCCTTATCATTTACAGTAGGGGGTACATTATCCCTTATAATACATGAGTGATACTCAGAGTTCCCTGTATAACTCAGCCTGTAGCCTTGTGCCTTTATATGGTCACAGAACAACCCCACAGTGACTTCTAATATCCTTATCATTTACAGTAGGGGGTACATTATCCCTTATAATACATGAGTGATACTCAGAGTTCCCTGTATAACTCAGCCTGCAGCCTTGTGCCTTTATATGGTCACAGAACAACCTCTCAGTGACTTCTAATATCCTTATCATTTACAGTAGGGGGTACATTATCCCTTATAATACATGAGTGATACTCAGAGTTCCCTGTATAACTCAGCCTGCAGCCTTGTGCCTTTATATGGTCACAGAACAACCCCTCAGTGACTTCTAATATCCTTATCATTTACAGTAGGGGGTACATTATCCCTTATAATACATGAGTGATACTCAGAGTTCCCTGTATAACTCAGCCTGCAGCCTTGTGCCTTTATATGGTCACAGAACAACCCCTCAGTGACTTCTAATATCCTTATCATTTACAGTAGGGGGTACATTATCCCTTATAATACACGAGTGATACTCAGAGTTCCCTGTATAACTCAGCCTGCAGCCTTGTGCCTTTATATGGTCACAGAACAAACCCTCAGTGACTTCTAATATCCTTATCATTTACAGTAGGGGGTACATTGTCCCTTATAATACATGAGTGATACTCAGAGTTCCCTGTATAACTCAGCCTGCAGCCTTGTGCCTTTATATGGTCACAGAACAACCCCTCAGTGACTTCTAATATCCTTATCATTTACAGTAGGGGGTACATTATCCCTTATAATACATGAGTGATACTCAGAGTTCCCTGTATAACTCAGCCTGCAGCCTTGTGCCTTTATATGGTCACAGAACAACCCCTCAGTGACTTCTAATATCCTTATCATTTACAGTAGGGGGTACATTATCCCTTATAATACACGAGTGATACTCAGAGTTCCCTGTATAACTCAGCCTGCAGCCTTGTGCCTTTATATGGTCACAGAACAACCCCTCAGTGACTTCTAATATCCTTATCATTTACAGTAGGGGGTACATTGTCCCTTATAATACATGAGTGATACTCAGAGTTCCCTGTATAACTCAGCCTGCAGCCTTGTGCCTTTATATGGTCACAGAACAAGCCCTCAGTGACTTCTAATATCCTTATCATTTACAGTAGGGGGTACATTATCCCTTATAATACATGAGCGATACTCAGAGTTCCCTGTATAACTCAGCCTGCAGCCTTGTGTCTTTATATGGTCACAGAACAACCCCTCAGTGACTTCTAATATCCTTATCATTTACAGTAGGGGGTACATTATCCCTTATAATACACGAGTGATACTCAGAGTTCCCTGTATAACTCAGCCTGCAGCCTTGTGCCTTTATATGGTCACAGAACAACCCCTCAGTGACTTCTAATATCCTTATCATTTACAGTAGGGGGTACATTATCCCTTATAATACATGAGCGATACTCAGAGTTCCCTGTATAACTCAGCCTGCAGCCTTGTGTCTTTATATGGTCACAGAACAACCCCTCGGCGACTTCTAAGTTCATATCTTAAGAACAACTTGATGGTTGAATTAAAGGTGAATGACAGTTCAGTTCTTCTATCTGTCTAATAATTACATACGGCAACACCAGGATTCCCCAAGTAGGACCAAACTCAGCGATTTTTTTTGTGAGACTTTTTAAACTTTTACCTGATAGATTAATTAATATAAAATCTGCATTTCGATAAATGTGGACTAATTGGAGAAATGATTATTTTTAGCAATTGCAAAAATGAACTGACAGTGTAGTGAGGGTGGAAGGTGGAAAAAGACTGGCTACAATAGCTGACTGGTAATGGTAGGAAAACTTAATGCAATTGTCCATCAGCTCATTACATAAGCGGAGAGCAATTTTGTGGCAATTCTCTAAGTATTGGCCCATTCAGATTTCAGCTGTTCAACAGTTTAGGGTCTCCTTGCTCCAAAACCTGTATATATGGTTCAGCACTAATGGTTCTTCCCAATACAAGTTCCCCATGCCATGTACACTAATGCACCCCCATACCAGAATGGATGTGCCAACTCCCCATGCCATGTGCACCAATGCACCCCCATACTATAATGGATGTGCAAACTCCCCATGCCATGTGCACTAAAGCACCACCATACCCGAACGGATGTGCAAGCTCCCCATGCAATGTGCACTAATGCACCCCCATACCAGAACTGGTGTGCAAGCTCCCCATGCACTGTGCACGAATGCACCCCCATACCAGAACTGGTGTGCAAGCTCCCCATGCAATGTGCACTAATACACACTTACACCATTTCAGATGTACCAGCATCCCATGCCATGTTCTCTAGTGCACCCCCATACCATTGCAGATTTACCAGCTCATGTGTCATGTGAACTAACACACCCTCATACCATGACACATGTGCAAGCACCCCATGCCATGTGGTATGGTTCTTCTCCGCTTTAGTCCAAAGGATCCATGATTTTATAAAAAAAATAAAATATATATTACATTATGATTGGTCAGACCATAAAGAC
Source organism: Xenopus petersii (assembly GCA_038501925.1). NCBI lineage: Eukaryota > Metazoa > Chordata > Amphibia > Anura > Pipidae > Xenopus > Xenopus petersii. The sequence continues at coordinate 184,744 of CM076676.1, forward strand.
AGTTTTCCTTGGCCTCAGTTCACGTTAAATAAATTTGGACCCAGAGAAGGCGTTGGTCATTCAGGATGATATTTATATGGGTTCTTCTTTGCATGGGTGCAGAGAGCAACTGTGTTCCCAGGCAATGGTTTTGGGGAGTATTCCTAAGCCCATGCCCCCATTTACCCACTACAGAATCAGGTTTGTTTTTAATGCAGTGCCGTCTGAGGGTCAGAAGATACCAACATCCAATACCGTCTTCTGGCCTTGTCCGTTGCGTATATAGGTTTCTCAAAATCTTTTAAAGATATTATGTTCTGTAGAAGATGAACTCCCCAAATTTTTTGCAAGTTTACATCATCTTAAATTGCTGCAATATTTGCCCACACTAATTACAACAGAATTATCAGATTTCACTTCAGCCTCTCACATTTAGTAAAAGTTTCAGTTTTCCTCTTTTGCTCCAAAGCCACTAAATCTTGAAATATAGCCTCAGAATTACTATGAAAATGCCCTGGGTAAAGGGCAAACTTAGCTCTCGATTTTCCCAGATCTCTGTTTGGTATAACCACAGGATTCAGGCTCCACTCAAGGACCATATATTTAGAGCTGATGAGGAACTTGCCTAATTGGAGTGCACTGGCTGAAGATCTTGCGTCGTATTTATTGTTGGATTACCATTATCAGGTAGATTTGTACTGTCCTAAAGTTCCTGGGACAAAATGATAAGCCTTATGATAGTAATTGACTAGTCCAAACTCTGTTAAGAGAGAGTCAAAACATACACCTCACAGACCTCCTCCTCTTACACTCGATGCATTTTTCCAGTTGTTTATTTTACTCCATCTGACTCCATTTTTCCACAACTGGTGATGCTTCATGCCCCCTTCTGTCTGGTAGGACTGTGCTGTCATTTTGATGTCCTCCCAGGGGTGATTGATATTTGCACTTTTTTATGTGTTTTGAACATCTCTGAACAACTACCGAGACTGGGCTTATGGTTACACTCAGGACGTTTTCAAGTTCCTCAGTTTCATGATTGTTTAGGAAGAGGAAGAAAGGACGAAGAGGAGCAAGATGTACCATTTTCAACACTACAGAATCCACCATCTATGCCACAAACAGTGCAGGTTTTTTTTAGACACAAGGCCTGGCTTAGCTGTGCAAAACAGTTTAGCTTCTTCATACTCTCACTTGTCTTTAAATTTCTTGGCCTTTCAAGCAATAACTCACACCTCAATATTCATAAGCTTACATTTCATGTCAGACTGTAGATCATTAAGATTATGAAAAATGGAAACGTTCTCTCTTCTATCACAGGCTTCCTCCTTAGCACAATTAACAAAGGAGCTTTGTCTTCAATCAATTTATTAATCTCACTCAAGATGACATTCTACTTAGTGATCAAGTCAGCATTGCCTGAAATAATGTTTAGAAACATTCTAATACTAAATCCAAGTGGTACAATCTAGGTTTCTAAGTATTTTTCAAGCCTAGCACATCCCCCAACAAACGTGTCTTACAACAAATAAAGATTGGTCGAAAAAAAAATGCAAAGAATTATCAGTCCCATAATTTTCCTGATATTGTACTTTAAATACATCTTGTAAAGTTTTTTCAATAAACTGTCCTACAGTTCTGTATAAAGGGAACAAAATAGCAGCTCCCATACAATTAAACAGAGCAGCACGGTTCTATGGACAGAATGCTCTTACAAGATCAGCTTTCCATTTGGGGGAAAACGTATAGTTGAGAAGCCATGACAGATATATCCTTACACATAAGGTGCAGCTATGTGGTAAATGGATGTTTAGGGCAAGCACCAAAAAAACTGTTACAAGCTGTATAAAATTGAAGCAAGAGAAATTAAAAGTGGAAAAGCAAAATGGAGTAATGAAGCCTTAAAAAACAAAATAAGCATCAAGTGATTGGACAAGGTTGACTGTGTACAGACAGGCAGTTAGGAAGCGTGCAAACACACGTGCAAAAAGAAATTCTATGGTGCACCACACAAAAGTTAGACTGAAGAACATGCCCAACTGCAGGTCTTGCCTTACCTTGATCTCATCACACTGGAAGAGGTGGAGATCAGCTTTGCCTTGCGCCGGCTCTTTGCACACAAGAGCAAGGATGGAATCATAGCGACAGGCGTTCATTACTGCTTGGCAATGCTGGATGGTACTTAATGGGAAATTCTCTAGTTCACTCTGCACAGAAATGAAATGATACTCACTAGGCCTGTCCAAGCCCTGTATCAAAAGGTTTATTGTGAATGGCTGGGACAGGGTGCCGGTAGGAGGCTCAAAGAGACAGGATACAAGAGGAAGAACCACACCTCTTCAGAAAGGAATGATGCATACAAAAACAGTTGGGGAAATTGCAAAGAGATAACAGAATCAGTTTGTCCTCTCCTATCTAATAGGCAGGGCCCAACAGAACACAGAAGAGCAATTTGCCAGCAGTGAATGAGCAGCAAATTGTCACACTCAGTAAGGAGCCAGAACTCTTGGTTCTGATAATGTAGAAGCAGCAGTTTATGCTATTGAGTAGGATCTACATGTTCTTGTATGCCAAGAGTAACAGGACAACAGTTTATCATATGCAAATTAGTAGGGCCATGGGAGAACATCCCAACATTCCTAGTGCAAACTTAGGGGCCTAAGGAGTACTAAGAGCTCAACATTCCCATGGCAAATTGGAAGCTTAAGGAGAACTAACAAACTGTCATTCTCAGATAAAAAATTAGGAGCAACGCTTGCTCTAGTGGAAAAGCAGGGGCCTTTACAACACTAAAAGCTCAAAATGAAAGTAGGGTTCTAAGGAATGCTAACAGTCCACCATTCTTAATGGCAAACTAGTGGCCTAAGGAGGACTAACATTTTAACGTTTCATTTAGATTATATGGGTCTAAGCAGCACTAACAGCCTAACATCATCAGTGGGAATTTTTGGGACCTTAAAACCCCAATAGACAAATATTCCCAATGAGAGATAGCAAGAGACTCTCTGGGTGCAATCTACCTTTTAATAAAAGAACGGAGTGTAGTTCTTGTGCAGTCAATGAACTTAGTACATAAAAGGTAGGGCTAATTGTATTGGGAAATGTTTATATGCCTTAGGAACAGAACAACTCATTATTACCTTTGTTTCTACATCATACAACCTAACACCTTCGTCATCAACTTGAAGGAGCATGTCCTGGGTCCACACTTTTCCTTTGGCATCAAGTAACTTTAGTTTTCGGATCCCATCATCAACTGTTAGAACACCGTCTTTCCTGTCCATCACAAACGTGGTCAAGTGCTGCAGTTGAGAGGGTATATTGGATCAATGTGAGAGTATGTTTGAGCAGCTCTCACTCCTCCAGACAGAAAAGCAGCCTTAGAGTCACAAGGAATTCAGTGGAACATTCTCAGGCCTTCATGTAGTTCAACAGAAGACCCAACAGAATAATATTGTGAAATCCAGGAAAAATGCTGTTAATAGTTCTGTAAGGGCTCTTACACACGACCGTTCCGACCTGCGCTCCCCTGCGTTCCGTTTTTTGGCATTCAGCCGCAGGGGAGCGCAGGAATAGACGCAAGTAATTATTTGAAATGGGGCTGTACTCACTCAGGCGCGTGTAGGCGCCGAACGCAGGTTCAGACACAACATGCTGCATTTTTCCTGTGTTCGGCGCCTACACGCGCCTGAGTGAGTACAGCCCCATTTCAAATAATTACTTGCGTCTATTCCTGCGCTCCCCTGCGGCTGAACGCCAAAAAACGCAACGCAGGGGAGCGCAGGTCGGAATGGTCATGTGTAAGAGCCCTTAATATGATAGTTAATCCCTTATCTACCCCCAAATTTCAAAACGTAATAACAAACCAGCAGGTGAATTTTGGGATGTTTGCACGTCTTGAAACTGAGTTTTCTCCTCAAAAGGGATTTGAAAAGCCAAATATGAGTTTCTCAACACTACCTTTGATTCTGTGTTATATCTGCTCATGTTAAGGAGGGTATACCAAATATACACACACACTTTCTACTTCCTCAGGTCCCTATTTTATGAACCCCGCTTAGTCCCCACTGTCCAATGTTACTTAACTGACCAAAAAAAAACTTTTTTAATGGCCCATACAGAAGGAAGGAGAAACATATTACTTACAAACAAGGACGCAAGGATCACAGTACTATAGGAAGAAGGATATTATTGCTTAATATTGCCAGAAGTTAAATTACACACTGCACAAACAGCTATTCAGGCAAATCGGATCACTGGTGAGCTTACAATGTAGGTTTGATCCCTGGGGTGCAGGGAGATGGAGAGACTTGTTCAAGGCCACACAGATAAGACATGGGGGTCATCAGGAAGAGAACCCGTTTTCCTAAGTCTAGAGAATTAAGCACCAAGAAGTTCCATCTCCCAATTAACTGATATCTTTGGATAAACAGTCTGACTTGTAGATATGAAGTAAACACACACATATCTGTGAAATAGTGAAGTCTTGAAGTAGTGAAACTGCAAATAGCAACCCACGTGTACATATTAACATGCCTTCCACCATAGCCTATAGTGCTATTTTGTCATTGCCACAATGCATATAACTATCCTCTTCAGGTCTGTGGGCCAAATATTATATGTTCCATTCCAGATCACCAGGTTTTAGGGTGATACCACAGAGGTTGAACTAGTAACACTGATATTAGCGGAGATCCAGAATTATAACTATATAGCAGTATGGATGCCAAAATGACTACAGACATTTTAGAAACGAATGCAACATCTGTGAATGTTCTGATTGGCTACGGATGCCTTGCTATATACCTTATAGCTACTTTTAACCACAGAAGATGGTGTGAATGAATACAAATACACAGGGATTTCTGCCAATAACCTTCCTCTTTCAATACGGAGTCAGCGTTAGGGCTTTACTTTTCCCTGAATCAGCCAACCATTGTTTACTCTTCACAAGTGACATTTTACTTAATACTTCTAGACACAAGAAATAGATTCATTAATAGTTTTAGAAACAATTATCAAGGCAAGCCTTATCTTGGCATTGGATTCAGTGTCGGACTGGCCCACCGGGATACCAGGAAAACTCACGGTGGGCCCAGGTGTCACTGGGCCTCTTACTTCTAACCATTTGGCCTAGTTCATGGTCTTCTTCTTTATGGGAACACAGAGGCTTAATAATGGAAGAATAGAGTATAGTATGTAGAGAAAAGAGACTAGGAGAATAGAGGTTGAGTGAGGAAAGTGGGCCCTCAGCCTATGGTTTTATGGTGGGCCCCTGGTATCCCAGTCCGACACTGATTGGATTGCCAAGTCGTCATTCTCACATATTACTCAAACAATAAAAGTACTTTAACAAGATCTCACCCACTTTAGATGGAGGAAAAGGCAATCTAGAGTTAGCTCTATCCAGGCTCCAGCAAGTTATTGGGGGGATATATTTCCCAAACATAAAAGAAGTAATGAAATACATCTTTGAAATGTCCTGAAAATGTTGATGGTAATTGTACATTAAACGCAGGGCTCCTAGTGGTTGTTATGGTATCCCCCATATTATAAAAACACATAATAAACTGGGCTCCTGCCCCATGTGAACTGTTTCATACAGAAAATAACACCAACCACTTAATGGGGTTGTACCCCATTAATTCGGCCCAAGCCAGCACAATCACTACATATTATCTGAAATTCATGATACTGAATATTAAAAGACTGTCAGATGACAAACAATGAGAAACATTTTCTTAATATAAGAAGGAAAATATCAAGTTCTGGATTTACATTAGTGTTTCTCATTACACATACTGTATATGGTTATATATATTTTAATGGTGATAACCGACACCCAGAACTCACCAACAACTACAAAGAACCCTTGGTTACTGATTTGCAAGTATTGAAATACTTCCATGCCTGTAGAGCTGGGGCTGGTGTATTTAGAACCCGGCAATGTGCAGGCTAAGCTTGGGAAGTGATTTATAGGCTGAAAAAGGTTTGAGGAGGGCGACTTAGAATGGGGAACTGGGGAGTCATCCCATATCTGGCCAGTCCTATGCTCAATTTTCAACTGATTCATTAAGAATTCTATTGCTTCATTATACATAAATTGAGCATAGGACTGGGCAGATATGGGATGAGTGTGACGTAGTTGTTCAGCTTAAATATATTGCAATATATGGACAAACAATCCCTGTTTTGCTTAAAGGGTAAGGCATTTTTCAGTAGCAGTAGCACAAAATGTCTCTGTCTTAAATGTATTGATAATGGGTTGAGTGCAGAGGACCCTTGTATGTGTCCATATGTACTTTGTGGTCACAGCCTCATTGCACTCCCGCCTAATGGTTTTAAAAATGAGTGGTGAGCACAACTTTCCCTTGTTTGTTATAGTTATACAGGAGCAGTGACCAGCTCCATGTTGTAGCTCCCACCCTTCCCAGCTATAGTCAGGTGATCCCACTGGTGTCTAATAAAAGGGCAGCCAAGTTTGGGAGTTTTACTTTGAAAGCAGCTAGTAAGTTGCAGGTAAAACTTAGTCCCTGTGTAAAATGTATAATGAAGCAATAGAATCCTTAATGAATCAGATGAAAATTGAGCGTAGGACTGGCCAGATATGGGATGACTTTGACGTAGTTGTTCAGCTTAAATATATTGCAATATATGGACAAACAATCCCTGTTTTGTTTAAAGGGTAAGGCATTTTTCAGTAGCACAAAATGTCTCTGTCTTAAATATATTGATAATGGGTTGAGTGTAGAGGACTCTTGTATTTGTATGTATTGTGTGTGTGTGTATACACACACACACACACACACTCCATGTTCCCACAAATACAAGATATCCCGGAAAAAACTGGCAATTGATCCCCAATGCGAATACTCCAGAAGTGCATGTCAATTTCAATCACTGCATTATTCAAAACGCATCTACTCTACTGGGCAGGTACATCACAACTTACCTCTATGTGATACTGGGAGGTCTCTGATAGGCTGCTGACGGAATCACGAGCATAATTCTTTCTCTGCTCTGTAATGAAACCCAAATGAACAATCACAGAGGCAACGTCACAGACAAATAATGCCCCCCCCCTTTAGAAACCCACTCAAAGATACCATGCAAGACTATAAGAGGCTGTGTAAAGGCTATGCTGCCCTTAAGATCCATTACAAATAAAAGCACAGGTTCCGGGCCTAGTGAAGGCCTCGGGCCTAGTGAAGGCCTAGGGCCTAACCTCTCAGCTGGCGCGTGTATCTGTATAAATAGGCTCAGTGCCTTGCCTGCCAACAAACCCAGTGTGTCCAGTCTCAAGCAGTGTGCACATGTGTGTCTAAGCAGTTGCCGATTACAGAATAATAGGACATTCCCTATAAAAGTTACTCAATTTCTTGGTATCGCTGTTCCTTTAAAAATGATGTGACTGAATGTTGTGACTCTGTGCAAAGTTGAACCAAGCGGATCAGATTTCAGCTCATGTGAAAGGCTGACTCAAGCATGACTGTCTCCTAACCTGTATGAGCGTGAAACTATCATTGCAGCTCGTTCTTAGAATGACGTGTTTCATGGCTCAATGGGAAGTAACATTCCTGGATTGGGAAAGGATATTATATAAGCAGGTAAAAACTACATATAAAGTGTCTAAAATAACCAATTAATAGCAGAATTAGGGCTGAATGAATTCCGTTGTCTCCATGAGATCAGCTTATGTGTTGCCATTGTAAAGGAATATTCCAATCACTCAGAGATATGGACAAAGTCCTATAGGAAGAGGAAAGTTCCAGTCTATCACGGCAGTACATGCAAAAGCTCAAATTCCAAGGCAAACTTACAACTCAAAAGTCTACCTTTCTTTTTTAGTTTGGCTGAAGAACGGAAGAAATAGATTCCATCTCCTCCTATTGACAGAGGTAAAACAAGTGAAACACGGGCACCAAAATCTACCCTTCATAATGGGCAAAAAAAGGCAAATGTAACTACGGGTCTCACTCTTCCCAGGATGATAGTACTTTTTGATATTAAATCATTACTGTTCTCAAATGTAAGAGCGTTAAGGAATGGAGAAGAAAAGCATTTCTTCAGCGGGGAGAGAAGTTTGTACAGAAGAAACCAGGAGGGCAAAGAAGAGGAATTGATAGCTCCACAGGCTAATCAGATTAAAGAGCTTCCAGGGAAAGGGTTGATACAGTGAGAGCTGGGTTGAGTTGTAGGATTTTCACCCTTGTAGAGGCTGCAATGGCAGATACATTAGATAGATATGTGAGAAAATACTGGGTTGCTGGGATGAGCTTTTAGCACATCATTGATCCACTATTGTGCCCAATTGTCATCTTGGGGGTAGAAAGGATTTTTTTGAAAATGCTTCAAATGGGGTTTTCTCACTTAGCAGTTAAGCAGGTTTTATTTAGACTAAAATGATGGACATTTGTTTTCCAACTGAGATTTCTATGTTCACATGACACATGAGCAGTATTGTGTGCAGTACAAACAATCATGTTAGCTCTTGGCCTGATCAGAAACCCTACTAGCAGAGACGGCAGAGCCACAGATATTTCTTCCCAACATGGACCAGTAACTCACCAACAGACTACAATAATAAAGACTTTATCCACAGGAATCAATAGATGAACCCCGGCCGTGGGCTTCTAGTATCACAAGAACAAGAGACTTACCAGAGTAGTGCAAAATGGAGAAAAAGGCCACTTACCGTAAATACTCTTTGCACTGATCTTGCTGCTGGATTGTCTGTCGGAATACGGAGAGTCATATCCGCTGTTAAAGAACAGAAGTTGGATGTTAAAAAGTTGGAAAGTATGAATTATGTGCAGCCGTCAGTACTGAACAAGAGGGGTGCAACTGGCGGAAGAGCACACGTTCGGTGCATGTAGCGGAAAGAACAAAACCAAATGTGCCCTATTTATTATTATGTAAAAGGTTTAACCAGTAAAAGAGCTAGAATTCACACCAATGCCATTCCTATGAGCAAATGGCTGGGCTACTAACAGATATGGCCATATAGTGCTCCCAGTCTGACTAGTATCTGTATTACTGGAGACTACAGTCCTAGGGATCCCCCAGACCCTGGGCTATTTGCTGGTTACACCCCTTAGCTCCTCTAACCCAACATATGTTTTACAGATACATATTTATACCTGGGCTCCCAGTATCTGTACTTTTGGAACAACTTTCTGTACTATGTTCTATTCATTCTTGGGCTCCCCAAAGCTCTCTGTACTAGGTTCTATTTATTCTTGGGTTCCCCAAAACTCTATATACTAAAATCTATTCATTCTTGGGTTCCCCAAACCAATTTGTACTACGTTTTATTTATTCTTAGGTCCCCCCAAGCCCCTCTGTACTGGGTTCTACTCATGTCTGGGTTTCCAAAGCCTCCATTATACTGGGTTCTATTAATTTCCGAGTTTCCAAAGCCTCTCTGTACTGGATTCTATTCATTTCTGGGTTCTCAAAAGCTCTCTGTACTGATTTCTATTCAATCCTGGATTCCCCAAAGCCTCTCTGTACTGGTTTCTATTCATTCCTGGATTCCACAAACCTCTCTGTACTGAGATTAATTCCTGCCTGGGTTTCACAAGCCTCTCTCTGTTGGATTGTTGGGTTCCCTCAAACCTCTCCATACTAAGAGCTATTAATTGCCTGTAGCATTGGGATGAGGAAACAATTAAAAACTCTTTATAAGCCAATCATAACTATAGAATCAAATGAGTGAAAAGAATCAGCTTACTTGGGATGTTGGGAGCCAGTTCCAAACCCCCCGTGATAACTGCTTGACATCTGCCCATTCATTTTTGTTCTGTAACAAAGCAAAGTGGCTGAATGTGAGAGTCACTACAATAAAACCTGAATCAGACAATCATCACTATAAGGACAAATGCCTCAATAGACATTTCTGTCCAACCAGTAGATTGGCCCTTACAAAGCCAGGCACTTCTATTCTCACATAATGACCCAGTAGAAAACACAATCACCCAATGAAGTCACATGCAGCTTGGCCCTGTGATAGATTTGGGGTTTCATACACACAAATGGGGAAGGAGGACAGCACTGCTATCGGGCTGTTCTATGGTTAGGATTTCCCCAAAACCAATGGTGCAAAAGTAACAACATTTGACATAGAACTTGAATCTACCCACAGAACAAACACATTTGATACAGAGAAGCCTTATCCCCCCCAGCATTGAGCGTTCTAGCTTCCAATAAACCCCCGTTAACATGAACTATAAAACTGAGGAAAACACCCCAAATTCAGTTCTCTGAAATGCATAAGGATGAACAACAATGATTCCTAATCAGAGAGTTCCCCATTAAGTGGAGGAAGCAGAAAATAAAGATGGGGGTTCATGGAAATTTGGGACAATGCAAAGAAAGAAAAAGCTGAAAGGAAAACATGGGAGAGTCCCAGCCCCATATAAATATATTTATTCTCATTGGCTGTAGTGCAACTGACAACACATACACATTCACAGTTACTAGGTTAAATCTCAGCACTCACAATTTCTGAGGATCCAAATTTAATGGAAAGGCTTGATCCTAGGTGTGTGGGTCTCCCATATCCTTACTCCATGCAGCTGGGGAGGCCACCCATTTGAGCAAGAAAGGTTTCTGCCAATAAAAGGAGATGTATAAGGGCACAAACTGGCAATTCTGTGAGCAGCCATGTTCCCTGGCGCACACACGAAGAACAAACTCAACAGCCAGATTAAAGGTTACACTAAACGGATCTGCGTTTCAAATAAACCGTAAACATGGAAATCCCATAATGGTTAAGATATAGGTGCAATATTATATATACCATTTATATTGCACTGATTCAACCAATTGTGTATCGACTCGCATTATCCCCCCAAGGCAAGCAAGGACTATGGTATGTGGGGGGGGGCACACCAGGGAGGAGCATACACCCCATATGCCATAAGCCACTAACTAATGCCGAATACTACCACACAAATAATTCACTCCAGTAATTTAGAGTAATTAGTGACTATATGATTGCATGTGTAAAAGAATCATTGGCACAGGTCACTCAGACAATGACAGGTGACAATTACTTTTATGATGAGAAACCAGTGTGCTCCCACCCTCAAGTACGTAATTACACAAATTTCACTGGGACTATAAACATGGAGAGAAGAAATAGTAATAAAGGCAGTGGTACGTGAGACATGGAATCTCTGGCTCAGAGCAAAGTCCTCTCCTCGGGCATTACAAGGTGTTTACTCAGTCTCCTCTAACAGAGCAAGGTAAATGTTTGGCCAACACTTGTGCTTTGGAATTCAGTGCAAAGAAAAACAGGCGTGACCCCCGGCCATAGAGACACGTTGATCCAACTGCCACGTGAGAAGGGAAACGTACCCGTGTCCGAGCTGCCCTTGTATATAAATTCTACATGAGGACTGGAAAAAGCATTGTAAATATGGATCCAGAACAATTTGGTTCCTGAGGAAGGGGTTATCAATGTACAGGACAACACACAATAAAGTCAGAAATTACCTTTTACATTTAGTGAGTGCAGGGAATGTTGAAATTAAGTGTATTTAGAAGGCTGGGGTGACCTGCTATAAAGGGATACTGTCATGGGAAAACATGTTTTTTTTTCAAATCAGTAAATAGTGCTCCTCCGGCAGAATTCTGCACTGAAATCCATTTCTCAAAAGACCAAACAGATTTATTTTTTTTTTTACATTCAATTTTGAAATCTGACATGACTCTAGACATATTGTCAGTTTCCCAGCTGCCCCCAGTCATGTGACTTGTGCTCACTCACTTTTTACCGCTGTGCTGTAAGTTGGTGATATCACTCCATCCCTTTTCCCCCCCAGCAGCTTAACAACTAGGGATGCACCGAATCCACTATTTGGGATTCGGCCGAATCCTTGGTGAAAGATTCGGCTGAATACCAAACACGAATCCTAATTTGCATATGTATCTTAGGGGAAGGAAAGGAAATAAAAATCATCTTTTATGATGAAGTCATGTGATTTCCCTACCCGCCCCTAATTTACATATGCAAATTAGGATTTAGTTCAGCCAGGCACAAGGATTCAGCCGAATCCTGCTGACAAAGGCTGAATCCTGGATTCGGTGCATCCCTATTAACAACAGAACAAAGGGAAGGTAACCAGATAGCAGCTCCCTAACACAAGATAACAGCACTCAATAGTAAAATCCAGGTCCCACTGCGACTCCTTCAGTTACATTGAGTAGAAGAAACAATAGCCTACCAGAAAGCAGTTCCATAGTGCAGCACTGGCTCTTTCTGAAAGCACATGACCAGCAAAATAACCTGAGATGGTTGCCTACACACCAATATTACAACAACAAAAAACCACACACTTTTTTGGTTAGGAATGAAACTTTACATGGTAGAGTGAATTATTTGCAGTGTAAACAGTGCCATTAAAGAATAAAAACTACATCATAAAAATCATGACAGAATCCCTTTAAGCACCACCACCCCTGGAAAACAGGGGGAGTACCCGCAGAAACCCCAGGCAAACAGGGGGGGGAGTACCCGCAGAAAACCCCAGGCAAACAGGGGGGAGTACCCGCCAAAACCCAAAGAAAACAGGGGGGGCAGAGAAACCCCAGGCAAACCAGGGAGTACCCAGAGGAGACTGGGGTACAGAATAACAGAATGGAGAATAATAGGGTTAGAAGATAGAAATCAACTCAATGTCACAACATTTTGTGTGCAGTTTAGGTCTTTATAGGACCGCATATTTCAACCTATTGCCATAACAGAGGCAAAATAAAAGTCTAGAAATAGAACAATCCCAGCCCTGATGATTTCAGTTATATGTGCCCTTATCTTTATAACAGCAATTGAAAGGCTACAGCTGAATTCTTTCTGTAGTGTTTGTTGTGCAAGATTTTATCATTCATCAGCAGGATCTGAGCACCTTTATTAAGGAATACCAGCGGGTATAGAATACAGTTAAATACATGCTCACTTTGCTAAAGAATTGGAACTTTATGACAATGATCCCAAACGTAAGACAAAGTAACACTGGAGGCTTAAGAATAAAAAAAAAAGGTGAATTTCCGGCAATGACCATGTCACAATCCTGACCTTGACCAGTACTTGTTTCCCCACATAGAATTTCTATAGGAGGAAATAGAGAAGCTTATGGCCAGAGAACCCAAGAACAACGGAGACATAAGAAAGCTGAATCTGAAATTCATTAAAACCCATCACTGAAGCTAAACAAAACAGAGGAAACAATATTCTTAGTATTTGTATTGTGTTGTGTTTAAGGACATAAGGCTGGGTCATGTAGGAATCAAATGCAAAGTCAACAGCAGCTCTAAATAATCCAGGTGCCAATGCAAATCCTGCTCAATACACTGTACACCCATAAACATAAAACCTGAGGCACCCAAGAAACAGGACAGAGGATAGAAAATCCAATGTTGATGCTGAGAACAGGCAGCATTATATTGCTATTACTTTCTCATCCCGAGGCAACATTACTCCCCTCAGCTCTAACAAGTAACTCATTTAACAACATTGACAGTTAAAAAGTGACAGTTCTTCCTGGCCATGAAACGGATACATTTTTTGTGAAATGAATAGACATTATAGCAAACAAAGACAGACTATGTGCAAGTTTACCCTGTGATACATTGTAACTGGGACCATGGGAAAGGTCTCACACTCAAGGATACAGCTCTGTTCTCAAACAGCCGGGGGCCGCGGCTCCACAGCGGGTACCACGTTACGTTTAGATGAGTATCATAAATTTGCGGGTACTGAAAGTGTGTGTGTGTGGGGAAGGTTCTGACACATGCAAGAAATTATATTTTACCACTCAATAATGAGTTAGTATAATTTGCATTTTCATATGTTGTCAAGAGCCAAATTGACCCCACAGGTATCCCAGCTGGGGCATTTTTACTTAAAAAATAAGTAAACAAAGGACCCAGCTCCCCGACTCTTCTGTAAAAGTCACTAAGAGATCCATTTGTTAGTCCCAAACAACAGGAACAGCCAGTCTGGGCTCTCGGCCTACGGGGTCCTCAACTGAACTGGCCTGAAGACCCAGTAACACGAATGCAAAGCTACTGAGAATCTTACATCAAGAGGACCATTGGGAGATTAAATACCATTTATCTGATTGTTTAAGATCACTGACATACAGGAACTGAGACTGTCCCCCTCTCCAACTTCTGTCTCATCTGATTGATTCTTCTATGCGTACGGATCAACCTAATGCATTGGTTTCCAAACTCTGAGGTTTGCCAAGGGGTTGAGGGGCTACACCCATTTGATGATGGGACCTTGTCAAAAGCTAATCAAGATTAAAACCCAGGATTACGGATAGTTTACTGTTCTTGATATTCCTGGTACCAAAGAAGATTTAATGTTACAACCATAAGAAAATTGGCCAAACGCTGACCTCCCAGAAAAACTTTGACCGTGGCACAATATAACCATATAAAGTCCAAATATAGTTCGATTCCAAGGAAGCTTGGATCACTCCCAAAAGTCAACTCAGGTTCTCCTCCACCTGTTAGAAAATTCTTCCAAATGAAAAGTCGCTGTATTCCTCCAAATAATAACAATAACAATATAGCCATATGCACAATATAATGGATCCTCTCTATGGTTTCCACCATGAGAAGGTTAAAAGAAGAGCAGCAGCAAAGGAGTTGCTTGGAACTACAGTCCAGGTCCTTCTGGGCACAGGAAGAGCCAACCTCACAGTTCTTTGCCAAATGTGTTAGAACTTTCTTTCCCGGTATAATGCCTCTAGCAATCTACTAGTCCTTATGATGGTAACCGGCCAACTCTATACCTATGTTGTGAAGGTCTAAGGCGACTATACTTTTTTAGTAGACATGCATCAAATCCACCTTTTTTAGAATTCGTCAGAATCCCGAATTCTTTGTAAAAGATTTGCATATGTAAAGTACGAAAAGGAGGGGAAAAGAGAACGATGTACGCAGTGAGAGGCTAAAAATGTTCCGAGTTCCTTGTTTGTGTGACAAAAAGTCATGTGATGTTTTGGATTCAGTTTGGCCAGGCACTTGGATTCGGCTGAATCCGAATCCTACTGGAAAAGGCCAAATCTTGAATGAATCCCAAACTGAATCCTGGATTCGGTGCATCCCTACTTTTTCGACTGTACATATAATGTGCCCTGTACAATAGATCTGATAGGCCCGGCACCACTTGCTGCCTTTAATGCAACTATAAAAATATCAACCTGCCCATGGCAAATCAATGGCAATAAGGGCTGCTCAGATAGGACCCCAGCTCCCAAACCAGTTCCCTGTGCCATTATTAGCTATAACCTGTAATGAAGGGATTTTATGTTGTGCCCAATCGATGCCAATAAAACATAAAGAGATGAGGGATAGATCTGCAGAAACAGGCAAGAGCCAATGCAAAAAGCAGCAAAATGCACCATGAAAATTCAAAGGGCCACACTGAGCATCTCCGTGTCCCCGGGCAGCTTGATAAAGTCATTTTTAGATAATCTGCGATTAATTCAATTACCTTCTTATTAAATCATTTCATTTGTAATTACTCACAGGGAACTGGGGGTTTGGCCCACACAGAAACCTTTTATAAACTCCCACATATGAAGTCTTTGGTGCAATACTGCCTTCCCACACTAAATGACACATTTAATATATAAGAATAGAACATGTTCCTATGCTTATCTCCTTATTGCCCCCACCCCAAGCCCCCCAGGCAAGCAATAGCCAAGCTGAGCATTCATCCAACAAAGGGAAAGGCTCACTGTGGCCCCTAAGGGAGACATTTCTGGGACACAATAATATGACAGGACTCTGCAAGGTTTTCTTATCAACCTGAAACAGACAGTGGTGGGGGCCCATCGCAGCGGTACAATACCAGTAACATGTCATTTCATGCTCGATGTTGTGCCGTTGAGATAATTTTGTAGAACACATGGAAATGACCAATCCAGCATGAGCACCGACTGCCCCTGTGCAACTGTCATTTAGAAGTGTACTGAGCTAAATCCCCACTGTAACTAGAGGATACGGGACCCACTTGTGTCTGTTGCACAGCACAGATTAAGGGTCTCACAAACAAAGAGGCCTTATACATAGAGAAGTGCACAACTGAACGACCCAAGTTACCCAGAATCCTTAGCCATTATTCAAACTGCAACTCCCAGCATCCCCAAATGAATTCTAGAACTCTTTCTCCAATAGGCAGAAACCCTATATATATATATATATATATATATATATATATATATATATATATATATATATATATATATATATATATATATAATACCAATTATTGTGTTTCCTTTTAAACACTCGGCACCTTTTGTTGTATAAACCCATTAACCAGGTCCAGCTCAATGAAACCAGGATGGGTCTCAGTAGCACTATAGGAACAGGTAGTTGATACATGGACTTGCCTCCCAGTGACAGAGTTTAATGCAAATAAAAGGACAAAGCTATTATTTTAGAAAGTGGATGACGGTGTGTGGGCAGCAGATGGTATACACACAATAAAGGCAGGCCCAGTTACACATACACACCCTGTGTGTTTGGCTCCCCGCCAGGCAGCACAATGATGTTGGTTAAGCTGACAGGGGGCCCAGGGATGCCGAGTAAGGAGATTCCCGAAGCTGCCGGCACATTTGAGCCCCAGGAATGAACTAAAAGCAATGGTGCCTGTGCCCAATTCTTTACATAGCAGCAATCTCTACCAACAAACTGGCTTTTTGCTATATCAGTGTCAGCCAGGACTCAGGGTAACAGTGACTGGCTACTTGTTGGCAAACTACTGTAACAACAGTCTGTGCCCCCCGGGGTATCTAATAGGCATAACCACTTCATGAAATCAGTCACCGACCCTGGGACCCCAGAACACTGAATATAAACAAATTCAGTGACTCCCCCAGTGATGAAAGGATAAAACACAATCCCAATCGGACAGTAATCCACTAGCTAGTACTGGGTGGGATCTAGGACCAGGCCCACCAGGGGGCTGATATACAGGCACATATACTTTCATTAGTATAGAACCCGCCCCTCTAATTCCCATGATGCTTAGTGATCCCCCCCGATCCGTAATAGGACCAGGGATTCCCAGTTATGCCATTGTCTGGGGTTCCTGCGCACAGCCGGGGATCAGCGATATCCCCATACAATTACCACTGACCTGGTATTGAGCCGAGACACGAGAAAGAGAAGCTTCAGCCTTAAAGTTAGGAAACAAACAGGTACAATGATACACAGGTGAACGCTCCCAGCCAGCAAGTACAACCTTTCTACATTGTGACCACAGGTCATGGGAACAACCCCGGAGCCAGGCAGCCAATCAGCTTGCTTGTGTGGCCCATCTCAGGTTGCATTCAAATGGCTGCAGATAAAAGGCTGCATTTTAATGACTGTTTTATGGTAGAAGAGTAACTAGGACCTTTATGGACACAAACTCAGCCTATAAAGCAGCTTGGGATAAAAATACAGAGCAGAGAGATATGTGAGCTGGGAGGTGAATACACCTTGTTAGAGCCAAGCAATAAACCCTATCCCTACGCAGAGTGGCTAGAAATACAAATACCGGGATACAGAACTCCCTTATCAATGAGCCCCGCACCCCAAACTGTTCAGCTTTAACCCCTGTAACCCACCCTGCACCTGCCCAAACCAGCCCTTCTTGTAGCACAGCCCCCTAACCAACATGCCACTGGTTTAGCCCCAAAAGCCTCCTGCACCTCTTTAGTCTCCAAACCAACCCGCACTTCTAAAGCCCCCCAACTGCCTCTCCTCTCAAGTGCAAAGTCTCTTTAACGAACAGCCCCCCACTTCCCAAACTGCACCTGCACTGCTTCAACCCCCTCTCAGTTGCATTGCAAACGCTCTATAAAGGACAAAACTGTATTGTGGACACTGGCACTGATACACACACTTGATATACCACAGATACACACAGATACACACTTACTATACACTGATACACACATACACACTGTATATACCACTGATACACACTTGATATACACTGTATATACCACTGATACAGACGTAATACTGATACACTGTAAATATCACTGATTTACACAGATACACACTTGATACACACTGATACACACTAATAAACACACTGATACACACAGATACACACAGATACACACTTGATACACACAGATACACACTAATAAACACACTGATACACACTTAATATACACTGAATATACACAGGTACAAACAGTGATACAAAGAGACAGGCAGGGAAGAAGCTCGAGGTATTGGGGTGACACAAGTGTAAGAAGTGGGGGTACAAATACAGATATTATTCCCTATACAGTATAATGAGCAACCCTTTCTATCTCACACTAATTACACTAATCACCCCTATAGCCTTTACCTACCCCCACCCAGTGTACCCCAATTCCCACCCCCTCCCTATCTGCCCCCAGTCTATTCCCCTTTGCCCAAAGCTGTCTCCAGTAAGTGCGCGACCCCATGGCCACTCCGACCCCTTCTCCCAACTGCCCCTCGCCCAATATTCGCCTCCCCCGTGCCCCGGACTTCTCACCCCACAATTGCACTTTAACCGCACGGCCACCAGTTGCCCCCACACCTGCACTCACCACTTCTCCTCAGCTCAATCCCGAGCTCATCGCTGCTCCGTCCAATCCCCGACTCGATCCCCTGACAGACGCCTCTATCAACCTATTAGAAATTAGCAGTCCGCGTCACGGTATCCTTCATCCCATAGCAACCTATCCAGGGCGGGACCTGCAGATGCGAGGGGAATTGGCGGGGCGTGGCCGACTCAGGAGGGTCTGGGGGTGTTGGGTCTGGCGGATAGACCCCCGTAGGACTCAAACATACAATGACCCCGGCTCTCATACAAATAAGTATTTCACCCTGGAATCGAGACGACTGACACACTGGCCCCTCAGCAACAGACACAGAGAGAGACTGGTCCCTATATATAATAGACTGGCCCCTGAGCAACATACAGAGCAAGACTGGCCCCTAGATATAATAGACTGGCCCCTGAGCAACAGACACAAAGAGCAAGACTGGCCCCTAGATATAATACACTGGCCCCTGAGCAACAGACACAGAGAGAGACTGGCCCCTAGATATAATACACTGGCCCCTGAGCAACAGACACAGAGAGAGACTGGCCCCTACATATAATAGACTGGCCCCTGGGCAACAGACAGAGCTAGACTGGCCTCTGGATATAATAGACTGGCTCCTGGGCAACAGACAGAGTGAGACTGGCCCCTGAGCAACAGACAGAGAGCAAACTGGCCCCTGGGAACAGTGTACTGACCCTTAGAATTAGAAGACTGCCTCTTGGGACTAATAGAGTAAATCCTGTGTCACTGATAGGGGCAGACTGAACCACTAGGACTGATAGATTGTCCTCATGCCCACCCCCTCCTCTCCCCCAGATACCCTCATCAATTACCTCTTCAACAATCTTGTTGCCTGTCCTGAACTAACGCCCATATATTCAGATAACAAAAAGGACATTTGTACCAGAAACTGCTTTTTGCTGATTGTGATAAACCCTTCTGCAATTTTTCATAAATACAAGTGATATTTTTTATTAACCAACTCATTCCAGTCTGCCAGGGTTGGGGTCAGCAGCCACTGAGGGGCTATAATCACTTATCTGCCCCAGTGTCCTTAATGTAATTCTGCCACTGCATTGGGGGCAACATCATTTATTTCCCATAGTAGGTGTAACTCTGGAGAAAGTAGAAGGAGATCTAGATTAATTTCTAGGAACTATTTTATTTCCTCCATAAGAATGGCATCCAGGGGTATAAGCATCTTACAAGTATAACTGCAACTCCTGATATCCTGGGCACTGTGCTCTCACCCTGTTCCTCTCTTTAGCCAGAATTTTCAATGCCAACACAGGGATCTATAACCTGTGGGGAGAGGGGCTTATTTTTCACGAAAACAAGAGAAAAGAAGCCAAGTCCCCTGTATAAACGAACACAAAAAAGTATATCATGGGGAGATCACAGAAGAGCTAAAGTGGGAAACCAACCTTAGGGCAGGAAGAGTTAATACCTAATTAGCAATATTGTGATACTATCATTACTAGGTGGTGGGAGATTGCTAAATTTATCTATTAGTGGATGGGAAGGGGCCATTAGTATGAGTATAATACATTGGCAGAGCAGCAGCTTTATCACCCAGATTGATGGGGTGGCAAAATACTACCCCCATTCACCTGCAGGAGGTTGGCATCTTTGCCTTGGTTTTGACTCCAGTGTATCATTACAATGGGCATAGTAATAGCTGGTAATGACGCAGAGAGTATAGTCATAATGAGAATATTATCCAAGTACTGACACATACGGAATAGTGATAATATTATAGATATTGTCCTTCTACTGACACATAGGGAATAGTCATAATATTATAGATATTGCCCAGGTACTGACACATAGGGAATAATCATAATATTATAGATATTGTCCTTCTACTGACACATAGGGAAAGTCACATACCTCCCAACATTTTGGAAGTAAAAAGAGGGACAAATTTTTTTTTAGCACTTATCGAAGTGGAATTTTTGGACCATGCCCCTTTCTGTGGCCACACCCCCTAATTACCATGTTCATTTTACAAAATATGGCAGGTTATTAAAGTTTGAAAATAAATCTTTTTATCTAAACAGTTTTTTTTGTGTCTCAAAATTGTTACAAAGTATCTTATTTGCACCTGTTAGGTGTTCTGGGCTCTCTGCTAAAAGCCAATTAAGGTAGAAACTTTGTTTCTTTTTCTGGCTGTTCAGTGCAGAGAAAAGAGGGACTTTCCAGTACAAATGAGGGACTGCGGGTTGAGCTGTCTAAAGAGGGACTGTCCCTCCGAAAAAGGGACAGTTGGGAGGTATGTAATAATATTATAGATATTGCCCTGGTAGTGACACATAGGGAATAGTCATAATATAGATTGCCCAGGAACTGGCACTTGGGGAACTGGCACATGATTTATTGAGGGTCCCCGACCCCGGGACATATGATGAGTCAGGAATCTTTGGGCAATGGGCTCTGGTAAGTTTGCCCACAATGAGCTGGTTATTGACACTAGGGCAGCATTTATTTGTGCATATTAGCAGTGGAGAGTGAGCTTTGTATCGTGGCTTTATAACGTTCGGGTCGTTATTACAGCTCAGTGATGACACGAGGCCCTTAGTAAAGATGGCAGAATGGACAAGGGTCAGTGCTGAAGAAACACTTCCGGGTGACGCGATAATGTGTCACTTCCTTTTTCCGGAAACGCGCGGAGCCATTTGTTCCCCGGCACAGAAAGAAGAGAGAACCATGGCCATGCGACAGACTCCCCTGACCTGCTCCGGTCACACTCGCCCTGTGGTGGATCTCGCCTTCAGTCCCATCACCCCCTACGGCTACTTCCTCATCAGCGCCTGCAAGGGTAATATTGGCTCACACCATCCTGATCCTGCTGGTTATCTGCAATAATAATAATAATACTACTACTAATAATAATAATAATAATAATAATGCCCCAACATTCACAAAGCCTTTAGTCACTTCCCATCAGCCCCTGCGAGGGTAATATTGCCTCACATCCTGCTGGGGTACAACCTTTATGTATTTCCCATCAGCCCCTGCGAGGGTAATATTGCCTCACATCCTGCTGGGGTACAACCTTTATGTATTTCCCATCAGCCCCTGTGCGCTCATATTATTATTATTATTATACCTCTCCAGCCCTTTAGCCAAACACCTCGAGTTCCCCGTCTGTCCCACATCATATTTGCCTTAATGTTGGGCTCAGGCTCCTCAGAGAACATTAGGCTCCTGCCAACCATTAACCACCCCATGAAACATGTTCTTCTTTCTCACTGAAACCCTGTGTCTGAGACATTTGTGCTCCAAACATAACCCCTTTATTTATCACCAATACATAGAAATATCCCCAGTACAAGCAGTATGGCAGCTTCAGACATAATCCGTTGTACAGCTATGGTGGCAGCTCTGTTGTATTCGGCCCTATTTACCAACACACACCGCTAAACAGGCCGCACCTCTATATCCCTGTGCTGTTTCCAGGTCACGGCATATGGTTGTTTAGCGCTGCTGTATCTGTATATGTGTGTATTGCTCGAATATTTACCAGATGCCAATCCGACAGTTATTGGTTATTTGCACCTATTGCCCCCCCCCACACGCCTGTGGTTTGCAGGAGCCATTGAGAGCACGGGCAAATGTAACATGGGGGAAGTGATTCTTTATCCATAGTTATACTAATGTCTGTGATATTGCAGATGGGAAGCCAATGCTACGACAAGGTGATACAGGAGACTGGATTGGTACATTTTTAGGACACAAAGGTGCCGTTTGGGGAGCAACAATAAACAGCGATGCTACAAAAGCCGCAACAGCAGCTGCAGATTTTACTGCGTAAGTAATAGAATTCTAGTATGGAAAATTCATCAGAAAAAGGCCACTTTGCTAATAGTCTGTACAGAGAGATCCCATAAAACTATGGCAGCATAGGTATTCCCTGTACTAAGCACAATTCAGCAGGAACAGTCCCCTAAGTTTGCTCATAGTCTGTACAGAGAGATCCCATAAAACTATGGCAGCATAGGTATTCCCTGTACTAAGCACAATTCAGCAGGAACAGTCCCTAAGTTTGCTCATAGTCTGTACAGAGAGATCCCATAAAACTATGGCAGCATAGGTATTCCCTGTACTAAGCACAATTCAGCAGGAACAGTCCCTAAGTTTGCTCATAGTCTGTACAGAGAGATCCCATAAAACTATGGTACATAGGTATCCCCTGTACTAAGCACAATTCAGTAGGAACAGTCCCTAAGTTTGCTCATAGTCTGTACAGAGAGATCTCATAAAACTATGGCAGCATAGGTATCCCCTGTACTAAGCACAATTCAGTAGGAACAGTCCCTAAGTTTGCTCATAGTCTGTACAGAGAGATCCCATAAAACTATGGCAGCATAGGTATTCCCTGTACTAAGCACAATTCAGCAGGAACAGTCCCTAAGTTTGCTCATAGTCTGTACAGAGAGATCCCATAAAACTATGGTACATAGGTATTCCCTGTACTAAGCACAATTCAGCAGGAACAGTCCCCTAAGTTTGCTCATAGTCTGTACAGAGAGATCTCATAAAACTATGGCAGCATAGGTATCCCCTGTACTAAGCACAATTCAGTAGGAACAGTCCCTAAGTTTGCTCATAGTCTGTACAGAGAGATCCCATAAAACTATGGCAGCATAGGTATTCCCTGTACTAAGGATAATTCAGCAGGAACAGTCCCTAAGTTTGCTCATAGTCTGTACAGAGAGATCCCATAAAACTATGGCAGCATAGGTATTCCCTGTACTAAGCACAATTCAGCAGGAACAGTCCCTAAGTTTGCTCATAGTCTGTACAGAGAGATCTCATAAAACTATGGCAGCATAGGTATCCCCTGTACTAAGCACAATTCAGTAGGAACAGTCCCTAAGTTTGCTCATAGTCTGTACAGAGAGATCCCATAAAACTATGGCAGCATAGGTATTCCCTGTACTAAGCACAATTCAGCAGGAACAGTCCCCTGAGTTTGCTCATCGTCTGTACAGAGAGATCCCATAAAACTATGGCAGCATAGGTATCCCCTGTACTAAGCACAATTCAGTAGGAACAGTCCCTAAGTTTGCTCATAGTCTGTACAGAGAGATCCCATAAAACTATGGCAGCATAGGTATTCCCTGTACTAAGCACAATTCAGCAGGAACAGTCTCCTGAGTTTGCTCATCGTCTGTACAGAGAGATCCCATAAAACTATGGCAGCATAGGTATCCCCTGTACTAAGCACAATTCAGTAGGAACAGTCCCTAAGTTTGCTCATAGTCTGTACAGAGAGATCCCATAAAACTATGGCAGCATAGGTATTCCCTGTACTAAGCACAATTCAGCAGGAACAGTCTCCTGAGTTTGCTCATCGTCTGTACAGAGAGATCCCATAAAACTATGGCAGCATAGGTATTCCCCTGTACTAAGCACAATTCAGCAGGAACAGTCCCTAAGTTTGCTCATAGTCTGTACAGAGAGATCCCATAAAACTATGACAGCATAGGTATTCCCTGTACTAAGCACAATTCAGCAGGAACAGTCTCCTGAGTTTGCTCATCGTCTGTACAGAGAGATCCCATAAAACTATGGCAGCATAGGTATTCCCTGTACTAAGCACAATTCAGCAGGAACAGCCCCTAAGTTTGCTCATAGTCTGTACAGAGAGATCCCATAAAACTATGGTACATAGGTATTCCCTGTACTAAGCACAATTCAGCAGGAACAGTCCCTAAGTTTGCTCATAGTCTGTACAGAGACATCCCATAAAACTATGGCAGCATAGGTATTCCCTGTACTAAGCACAATTCAGCAGGAACAGTCCCCTAAGTTTGCTCATAGTCTGTACAGAGAGATCTCATAAAACTATGGCAGCATAGGTATCCCCTGTACTAAGCACAATTCAGTAGGAACAGTCTCCTGAGTTTGCTCATCGTCTGTACAGAGAGATCCCATAAAACTATGGCAGCATAGGTATTCCCTGTACTAAGCACAATTCAGCAGGAACAGTCCCCTGAGTTTGCTCATCGTCTGTACAGAGAGATCCCATAAAACTATGGCAGCATAGGTATCCCCTGTACTAAGCACAATTCAGTAGGAACAGTCCCTAAGTTTGCTCATAGTCTGTACAGAGAGATCCCATAAAACTATGGCAGCATAGGTATTCCCTGTACTAAGCACAATTCAGCAGGAACAGTCTCCTGAGTTTGCTCATCGTCTGTACAGAGAGATCCCATAAAACTATGGCAGCATAGGTATTCCCCTGTACTAAGCACAATTCAGCAGGAACAGTCCCTAAGTTTGCTCATAGTCTGTACAGAGAGATCCCATAAAACTATGGCAGCATAAGTATTCCCTGTACTAAGCACAATTCAGCAGGAACAGTCTCCTGAGTTTGCTCATCGTCTGTACAGAGAGATCCCATAAAAGTATGGCACATAGGTATTCCCTGTACTAAGCACAATTCAGCAGGAACAGTCCCCTGAGTTTGCTCATCGTCTGTACAGAGAGATCCCATAAAACTATGGCAGCATAGGTATCCCCTGTACTAAGCACAATTCAGTAGGAACAGTCCCTAAGTTTGCTCATAGTCTGTACAGAGAGATCCCATAAAACTATGGTACATAGGTATTCCCTGTACTAAGCACAATTCAGCAGGAACAGTCCCTAAGTTTGCTCATAGTCTGCACAGAGAGATCCCATAAAACTATGGCAGCAGAGGTATTCCCTGTACTAAGCACAATTCAGCAGGAACAGTCCCTAAGTTTGCTCATAGTCTGTACAGAGAGATCCCATAAAACTATGGTACATAGGTATTCCCTGTACTAAGCACAATTCAGCAGGAACAGTCCCTAAGTTTGCTCATAGTCTGTACAGAGAGATCCCATAAAACTATGGCAGCATAGGTATTCCCTGTACTAAGCACAATTCAGCAGGAACAGTCCCTAAGTTTGCTCATAGTCTGTACAGAGAGATCCCATAAAACTATGGTACATAGGTATTCCCTGTACTAAGCACAATTTATATACAATTTAATGCCAGATTCCCTTTTATTTGTGGGATGGCACATGGGGAGCTTTGTTGCATGTGAGAAGCTCCACCCCCTGCTTTGGAAGGAAACATGCAATAATGCCGTAGGTTCGTTTTTCTAGTGAAGAGTTAGTCCCAGTGAGAAGGTATTTGCAGGTGTTTTGTCTCCTTTGAGAGAGGAGATTTCCCCTCAGCAACAAAGTTCCTTTGTGCTGCCCCCCCCTGCAGTGGAATAGATGCCTGACTCCTATTGTTGCTATTAAATCCCTGGTTGTTTGTCTTTCAGGAAAGTGTGGGATGCTGTGACTGGGGACGAGCTCCTATCTCTGGCTCACAAGCACATTGTGAAAAGTGTGGATTTCACAGAGGTAACAAGTGGGGATTTATTATATGGAATATGTGACTTAGATATGCCATTAAGTATCCCTATTAACTCATGGTTAACAGGAAAATATTCATTTTTTAGTGCCAACTAGGGGAACATATACCCTGTTTATAAACGGGGTTAAGTTTGCCTTTATGCTCTTGAACCCCGTTCAAAGAATCCAGTTAAAGGGGCAGTATAGTCCCTTTTTCATCCTCCTAAATAGGGCGTATGCTGAACATATCTTTTGCCTCTTGCCTTAATTAAACAATATTAACAGTTTTTGTTTTGTTTGTATTTGAAAGTCTACAATCGACTTCCTGTTTATGTGAGCGCAATCAAAACAAATCAATCATAACAAAACCTTACTTATTTCTTACATTTTGCTCATAGACATAATTATGTTCAGCACAAACCCTAATTATTGCTCTGATGTTGATAAAGGGGATAAATATTTTCCCTTCTGGTTAAACCTTCATTGGCCTCAATGGCAATATCAGGATTTGTGGGTAAATTTGTTTCTTTTAACAAACACCTAATTGGTCATATCTATTATTATTATTACTACTACATGCACTGCAGTAGATGTTTCATATTCACTTATTCTAACAGTTTAGTAGAGATTTCCTCAACCTAACATTTTTATGCAGCTGTAACCAACACACGGATGCTGTGAGTCACTGTCAGATGTCCCATGCTCTCATTGGCTGATTCCAGGACTAGGCAGCAATTTGCTCTGCACTACTGATACATAACATGGTTGGCTTTTTTATGGTTGGAATAATGTTGGTTGAGCACACGAATAAACCATTTCTAGCAACCAATAAGCAGGTAGAATTTACTGGTCACCTGTTGGAAACATCTTGGTCGCTATGGGTTAGTGCACCTGGACAAGCATAGTGCCTTTTATTACACTTGGGGGGCATTTGTATATACAAGACTAGGCTTTATATCTGTGACATTTCCCATTAATAAGATCCGTTTCATGAAACTGATTTATCGTGATGGTTTTGTTACAGGACAGCAATAATCTTCTGACTGGGGGGCAAGATAAAGTGTTGCGCATTTATGACTTGAACAAACCGGAGGCTGGTAAGTTGTTTTTTTCATGTGTCACCCCCAGGCCCTTTTGGTTATTTCTCCACCTGTTGTACCCAGACTGGGGCAGACCAGCTGCAATGGGTTTTCTTATTATTTTCCAAAGTGCATGAATGGACTCTCATTAACCAAAATAAAGGTGCCAACACCTTCTGCTCTTATTGTGGAGGAGACAAATGGTTTGTCAGACTGATGATGAGAAATAAGGACCCTGCCTGTGAGAGCTTGCAATCCTGCCTTGTGATCTTTATTACCCCAAGACTAAATTCACCCATGAGCAGTGTGGACTGAGTGCTTTGTAGGGTTAATAATCTGTTATCCAATTTCTTGTGCAGAGCCCTGGGAGATCAGCGGTCACACTTCTGCCATCAAGAAGGCTCTGTGGTACAATAACAACACTCAGATCCTTTCTGCCTCTGATGATAGAACTGTACGGTAAGAAGCGGCTTCTCATTGGCTGCCATTGGTCACTGTGCCTATTGATTGGACACTGGCGCCTCTTGTTGGCTGGAATGATAATGGCAGCGTGATCCTGTCTGTCTGGCTCAGTCCGCAGTGTTTCTGTTATTTTCAGCCAATTACATCCCCTTTATGATCAATGTGGAGTGTTGGAGTATAGGTCAAATGCGCAAATTACAGAGCAGCTTAGTATTTTGGAGAAGGGAAAGGTTTTCGTTCCTTGAGGATTTTGCAACTTCAGATTAAGGCAAGTCTAAGTACATAGCAATGTTAGTTTTGGACTAGCAGCTTCTGGACCCTAAATCTTGCTGTCATACCATCTTGATGTCTTCTACCATCTCACCATCCCTCTCCTCTTTCATTGGAACTGAGGTGTAACATTGATGTGGTGCTTTGCTGATAACTGTAACAAGAATGTAACCCCATGAGATCAGTGTGTTCTACTCCCAATTCTGTTACTGCTCTCCTCTTTGTAGTCTCTGGGACCGGGTAAGCATGACTGAGGTGAAGACTCTGCAATTTGGGGTGTCTGTGAGCAGCATGGAGTATATTCCAGAAGGGGAGGCCCTGCTAATCACCTATGGGAGAACTATAGCACTCTATGACTCCTCAAGGTAATCTCTAACTGCCAGTATTAATACACATGTCACATGAAAACACTCTCATCTTGCTTTTCACCTCAGGGCCTTATTTGCTCATATTTACTTCCAGTTCCAGTACAATGTCACCTTATGTACAGGACTTGCCCATATCTAATGTCTGTTTATAGGGTTCACCCAGTACTGTACCCAAGTATCCCATTGTGTATAGATTCCTGCCCATGTTTAGTTCCAGCCTATCCTGTATCTGATTATCTTATTGTTTTACCTCATGTTTAGCTTTCTCCTCATACGTATGGCTTCGATATCTCATTGGTGCTTTATATAACAAACCTATGGTGTATAAGTTGGTGATTGTATTTTGGACTTTCATTGCCCTTTATTTTTTAGTCTTGAATTGATCAAGTCTTTTGAAGCTCCAGCCTCCATCAACTCTGCATCTCTGCACCCAGACAAGGAATGCATTGTGGCAGGAGGGGACGATTTTAAACTCTATAAGTATGACTTCACAACTGGAGAAGAACTTGGTGGGTTTCAATTTCAATACGTGTCATCTTCTGTTAAAGAAACAATGGGCTTTGGGAGGAGGAGGTGCCATATTGATTCCCTTAGACAGTACAGTATGAGGGTATAGCTTATTGTGTGCCCAGAACATTCCTTCTCTGTATATTTGTATTTATACATATGGGAGGAGGAGGTGCCATATTGATTCCCTTAGACAGTACAGTATGAGGGTATAGCTTATTGTGTGCCCAGAACATTCCTTCTCTGTATATTTGTATTTATACATATGGGAGGAGGAGGTGCCATATTGATTCCCTTAGACAGTACAGTATGAGGGTATAGCTTATTGTGTGCCCAGAACATTCCTTCTCTGTATATTTGTATTTATACATATGGGAGGAGGAGGTGCCGTATTGATTCCCTTAGACAGTACAGTATGAGGGTATAGCTTATTGTGTGCCCAGAACATTCCTTCTCTGTATATTTGTATTTATACATATGGGAGGAGGAGGTGCCGTATTGATTCCCTTAGACAGTACAGTATGAGGGTATAGCTTATTGTGTGCCCAGAACATTCCTTCTCTGTATATTTGTATTTATACATATGGGAGGAGGAGGTGCCGTATTGATTCCCTTAGACAGTACAGTATGAGGGTATAGCTTATTGTGTGCCCAGAACATTCCTTCTCTGTATATTTGTATTTATACATATGGGAGGAGGAGGTGCCGTATTGATTCCCTTAGACAGTACAGTATGAGGGTATAGCTTATTGTGTGCCCAGAACATTCCTTCTCTGTATATTTGTATTTATACATATGGGAGGAGGAGGTGCCGTATTGATTCCCTTAGACAGTACAGTATGAGGGTATAGCTTATTGTGTGCCCAGAACATTCCTTCTCTGTATATTTGTATTTATACATATGGGAGGAGGAGGTGCCGTATTGATTCCCTTAGACAGTACAGTATGAGGGTATAGCTTATTGTGTGCCCAGAACATTCCTTCTCTGTATATTTGTATTTATACATATGGGAGGAGGAGGTGCCATATTGATTCCCTTAGACAGTACAGTATGAGGGTATAGCTTATTGTGTGCCCAGAACATTCCTTCTCTGTATATTTGTATTTATACATATGGGAGGAGGAGGTGCCATATTGATTCCCTTAGACAGTACAGTATGAGGGTATAGCTTATTGTGTGCCCAGAACATTCCTTCTCTGTATATTTGTATTTATACATATGGGAGGAGGGAGGTGCCCTATTGATTCCCTTAGACAGTACAGTATGAGGGTATAGCTTATTGTGTGCCCAGAACATTCCTTCTCTGTATATTTGTATTTATACATATGGGAGGAGGAGGTGCCATATTGATTCCCTTAGACAGTACAGTATGAGGGTATAGCTTATTGTGTGCCCAGAACATTCCTTCTCTGTATATTTGTATTTATACATATGGGAGGAGGAGGTGCCGTATTGATTCCCTTAGACAGTACAGTATGAGGGTATAGCTTATTGTGTGCCCAGAACATTCCTTCTCTGTATATTTGTATTTATACATATGGGAGGAGGAGGTGCCGTATTGATTCCCTTAGACAGTACAGTATGAGGGTATAGCTTATTGTGTGCCCAGAACATTCCTTCTCTGTATATTTGTATTTATACATATGGGAGGAGGAGGTGCCATATTGATTCCCTTAGACAGTACAGTATGAGGGTATAGCTTATTGTGTGCCCAGAACATTCCTTCTCTGTATATTTGTATTTATACATATGGGAGGAGGAGGTGCCGTATTGATTCCCTTAGACAGTACAGTATGAGGGTATAGCTTATTGTGTGCCCAGAACATTCCTTCTCTGTATATTTGTATTTATACATATGGGAGGAGGAGGTGCCGTATTGATTCCCTTAGACAGTACAGTATGAGGGTATAGCTTATTGTGTGCCCAGAACATTCCTTCTCTGTATATTTGTATTTATACATATGGGAGGAGGAGGTGCCGTATTGATTCCCTTAGACAGTACAGTATGAGGGTATAGCTTATTGTGTGCCCAGAACATTCCTTCTCTGTATATTTGTATTTATACATATGGGAGGAGGAGGTGCCGTATTGATTCCCTTAGACAGTACAGTATGAGGGTATAGCTTATTGTGTGCCCAGAACATTCCTTCTCTGTATATTTGTATTTATACATATGGGAGGAGGAGGTGCCGTATTGATTCCCTTAGACAGTACAGTATGAGGGTATAGCTTATTGTGTGCCCAGAACATTCCTTCTCTGTATATTTGTATTTATACATATGGGAGGAGGAGGTGCCGTATTGATTCCCTTAGACAGTACAGTATGAGGGTATAGCTTATTGTGTGCCCAGAACATTCCTTCTCTGTATATTTGTATTTATACATATGGGAGGAGGAGGTGCCATATTGATTCCCTTAGACAGTACAGTATGAGGGTATAGCTTATTGTGTGCCCAGAACATTCCTTCTCTGTATATTTGTATTTATACATATGGGAGGAGGAGGTGCCATATTGATTCCCTTAGACAGTACAGTATGAGGGTATAGCTTATTGTGTGCCCAGAACATTCCTTCTCTGTATATTTGTATTTATACATATGGGAGGAGGGAGGTGCCCTATTGATTCCCTTAGACAGTACAGTATGAGGGTATAGCTTATTGTGTGCCCAGAACATTCCTTCTCTGTATATTTGTATTTATACATATGGGAGGAGGAGGTGCCATATTGATTCCCTTAGACAGTACAGTATGAGGGTATAGCTTATTGTGTGCCCAGAACATTCCTTCTCTGTATATTTGTATATGGTTATGTATAATAATAGGAAGTGGGTTAAGGAGGGCTAACCCTTAGCAGTGTACCTTGTGGCTGGCCAATGGCATGTGGGCAGGAGGGTGACTAATAGTCTATTCTGCAGATATGTTTCTCATTAATATGTGTGTCTTCTGCAGAATCGTACAAGGGGCACTTTGGGCCAATTCACTGTGTGCGTTTCAGCCCTGATGGTGAGTTGTATGCCAGTGGCTCTGAGGATGGCACATTAAGGCTTTGGCAGACGGCTGTTGGGAAGACATATGGCCTGTGGAAGTGTGTTCTTCCAGGTACAGGAGCTGCTGCATGTACAGTATTTGGCTCTTCAAGTCAATGTTCATTATTGTGTGGAATGTGGGTGGCACCTATGCCGAGAGAATAAATCTCAGACTGACTTGTGTTTGTTTTGACAGAGGAGCTGGTGTCGGAGAATTCGGATGTGCTGTACAACACCAGCCCTGAGATCAAGGCTTGAATCCTTGGGTCTTGTGCTGAATTGTGAAGAGCAGGCGTTTAGACGAAGCAAATGTCATGAAAAGGACGACTCCAGAGAATGCCTCTACATGGAGCGAGAAAGGGCAGTTTCTTTTGAGATTCTGAGCTGGAGCAGACTGGGTGTAATCTGTGATGGAACATTATCTGAGGCTGAAGGAGAACAGAATTTCTTTTGAGGTTTTTGCACAATCCTCTTACTGCATCGTGTGTGTGAAGAACCTCCATTCTCTGTCTCAGCCCTTCTCTCCCCTCCCTCACTTACCCACAGGAAACTCTTCTCTCTCTCTTGTACCAATCATTTGGGGAGGGAGCAGGTTTCCTGTTCTTTTTTTTTTTTATTTTTCTGTTTCAAGAACCGGGAGTGTGTATGTTTCTGTTGGTCTTGTAGGTCTGTGTCTGACGTTACAAGTCGCTTCTCTGCAATGCACACTGTATTTTCAGTTATATGAATAAAGTCTGTGTACATTCACTGTGTCGCTTAAAGTGCATGTCTTGTGTAGTATCCCTTTAAATCCCCACCGCCCGTGTGGCCCAATGGGCAGCTGAGGGGAATCACCTGTAAGTATCGGGCCCTGTAGGAGCATCACTTTGGTATTTACCTGTTTGTTGTGTTATGGCCCAAAAAAAATCAGATCTACTGTTTAGAAAAAAGGCTGAATATGCAAGGACTGCTGCATGGGGGTGTATTTATGTAATAGCAATAAAGGTGCAACAGAGACCCAAAACTTCTAGTGGTGTCAGTGCGCCCTCCTGCTCCCAAACTTGTGGCCTATTCCTTGGTCATTCCCTGTTTGTGTATGAGGGGGGAGGGGATAGATGACGATGTAGAGAAAAGAGACCAGGAGAATAAAGAGGTTGAGGTGGGAGAGTGGCCCCTGGAATCTGTCTGACACGGGGTACAAGATTGGGGCGCCTTTGTGGGGTGTAGGGAGAGTATAAGGGGTGTCAGATTGCTGCACTCTGAGACAAAAGATGAGCAAAGTTGTGCGTATTGTAGTCAGACAGCTTCTAGACTACAAGTCCCAGCATCCTCTTGTGTCCGTAGCCAGTGTGAAAGTCATGCCAGGTGAAAAAGCTGAACGTTCTATTCATCCAAATTGGCCTCTGATTGGCTGCAAGGCCTCCACTCCCCTGTGCCTCCCAGTCCCACGCAATAAGGGATTTGTGTGCAAACTGTCACTTCTAACACTTCTGGCCCAGGGCAAGTGAGCAGACATTTGCTGTAACATTTGCCTAATGTATAGTCTAAGCGATGGCAACCCTAAAAGAGTATAATAATAATAATAATAATAATCACTCTTCACATATGAATTGCTGGTTCCCTGACAAACCAACGTTTATTGAGGGGGAGATAACATTCAAACACACTAATAAAGTTGTTAGATCTGCGAAACGATTGTGGAGGATAAATAAGTGACGAGCAGGAGGCGATGTCATCACTCTGAGCGGAAGCCAGTTTGGCGAAACGCGTCAGCTAGGACGCCGTCGCTCTGAATTTGCGGAAGCATTGGACTAAGGGATGCAGAGGAACCAAAAACACAATATGGAATGAACAGGACACTTTTTTTCAATGCGGTTTGTGAGTGTGATTTAAATTATTTATTAAACTTGTGACAAATGCCTCCGCACACGTCCATTTATCTCTCCACATTAAGCGGATAAAGAAGAAGCCTCAAATAGATTTCAACCAACGCCTTCCTCGTCTCACGTCTAGTGACTATAATATACCACCGGGGGCACTAGGACTCTACAGGTCGGTTGCTATACCATAGCCTCCCTAGTTACGCGCTCACACTGTGGGAATCACTGCACACAGCAGCTTATGCTCATAGAGACAATGTGATTGGTGGGTGTGTTATATTCAATCACGGATTGTTTTGTTAAATAACTTCTTACGGAGAAAGTAAAAAGTGGTGAACAAATGCACCGTTGTTATAAAGTTATAATAACCGCTAAGGGTGAGATCCGGATTTTATTTTATAAATGCTACGCTATATAAAACTTTCTGTTATCTCCCCCCTCGATAAACGTTGGTTTTTGAGGGATACAGCAATTGATATCTGAAGAGTGTTTTATAAGGGGCGGAGGAGAGCCTATCTGATTGCTGCAATTTGGGAACACCACAGCTCCGCGATTCAAACTTTTATTTTTGGACTGTTAAATAATAATAATAATAATGACAATAAAAGCGACCCCTCAAACACTCACTGGCTCCTCCCTCTAAGGTCACACCAGAGATCTCCCCCTCCTGTACAGCTGGTCTCTTCCTACTCTCACCTGATTGGCTGAGCAGAAGGCAGAAGCGAGGGGGAGTGGCAGGACTTGGAGCTGCAGAAGGAAAGTCACTGAGATCGGATCATGTCAGGCACAAACCCAGGGACAGATCTGGGTAAGAGAATCACTTTACCCCGGCAACATTAATCTGTCCACTATTCCTGTCTAATATCTCTCCCCTTTGTCTTGCACTCTCGCACTTCTGCTCTTATTTCCTTATACTGAGTGACAGTTGGACACTGTAGCTTTAAACGGGGGGAGGAGCCAGTAAATGATGGACACTCAAAACCGTTTTCCCCCATTTACCTCCCCACATATTTTTCTTGCCCTTTGCCCCTGGAGGCTGCTGTGTAATGGGGGAGTTTTGAGACATGAATGTCGGCACTGGACTTTAGAGACACAGATAGAACAGTTTGTAACTAAACATTTTCTCTTTCTACTTGACCTTTAATTGCCTCTACTTGCACTGTGAGAGTGAGTGTAAGTGAGTGACAAAACTTGAATAACGGGCAGGCACCACTCCAGAACACCAAACTCATTGTGCCTATGATTGTGTCCTTGGGGAACACGAAATGCGTCAGGCTTTTATCTTTGATACATAATGTCAAATAAGACTTTTTGTACTATTTAAAAAATTGAGCTCCTGGATTCTACTGGGTTTGGTGTTCCGGAGTGGTGCCTGCCTGTTATTCAAGTTTTGGGTGTTGCTCCCCTCTGCTGAAGGTCTGGGGTCTGAGCACCCGGACCCACCTTGGAAAGTGGTAAGTGGTTAGCTTGTCCCCATATTCAAAGAATTCATGCTTCCCATGGTCTAAATGTGTGAGTGAGTGAGTGAGTGTGAGTGTATAAGTGTGAGAGTGAGTGTGTAAGTGTGAGTGTGTATATTCCTGCTCTGTACAGGCCAATAAATGTGGGTAAAGCTTGTTTTGTTTTTCATCAGCACCATCAGAAGGGATGAACTGCAGTAGAACTGATAAACCTTCTGGAACATTCCACAGCGTTGGCCATTTAACTAATAAAGTGCAAGTGGCAGAAATTTAACTGGGCATTTGGTGGTAAAGCCTATCTGCCCATATGGTCAGACTCACTTTGTCCCTGATGTTACTCCGTTCCAGGCTCAGTTTTACCATTTGACTTATCAGCCCTCCAATAAAGACTCTTTCTGGTGT
This sequence comes from Xenopus petersii, assembly GCA_038501925.1. Classification (NCBI taxonomy): domain Eukaryota; kingdom Metazoa; phylum Chordata; class Amphibia; order Anura; family Pipidae; genus Xenopus; species Xenopus petersii. The sequence continues at coordinate 220,129 of CM076676.1, forward strand.
CAGATCTAGAACGGATCTCCAAAGCGCAGGTGAATCAGCCGGCGGTGCTGCGACAAGCACAACAAATCCAGACACGCCGAACAGTAAAAAAGGATTGGCAGGTAAGTGTCCTCACATCATTCATTCTGAGTGGAATTTGCAGATTTCCTGACACTTCTACAGTTTGATCTCATTGCTGCTTTGTAAGGAAACCTCTAGTGTTGCACAACTTCCTCCCTCTCTATCTCCATCCCCTCCCTGTAAGCTACAATCAGTGTGTATAAGTCCCACCCACCTCTTGAGTCACTGACTTACTGCCCACACCAAAATATTAAATTGTTTTAAAGTAATAAACATACGTATCATGTAGTGTTTCCCTGCACTGGTAAAACTGATGTGTTTGCTTCAGAAACACTACTATAGTTTATATAAACAAGCTGCTGTGTAGCCATGGGGGCAGCCATTCAAGCACAGGATACACAGTAGATAACAGATAAGTACTACTATAGTTGATATAAACAAGCTGCTGTGTAGCCATGGGGGCAGCCATTCAAGCACAGGATACACAGTAGATAACAGATAAGTACTACTATAGTTGATATAAACAAGCTGCTGTGTAGCCATGGGGGCAGCCATTCAAGCACAGGATACACAGTAGATAACAGATAAGTACTACTATAGTTTATATAAACAAGCTGCTGTGTAGCCATGGGGGCAGCCATTCAAGCACAGGATACACAGTAGATAACAGATAAGTACTACTATAGTTTATATAAACAAGCCGCTGTGTAGCCATGGGGGCAGCCATTCAAGCACAGGATACACAGTAGATAACAGATAAGTACTACTATAGTTTATATAAACAAGCTGCTGTGTAGCCATGGGGGCAGCCATTCAAGCACAGGATACACAGTAGATAACAGATAAGTACTACTATAGTTTATATAAACAAGCTGCTGTGTAGCTAAGGGAATCAATATGGCACCTCCTCCTCCCATATGTATAAATACAAATATACAGAGAAGGAATGTTCTGGGCACACAATAAGCTATACCCTCATACTGTACTGTCTAAGGGAATCAATATGGCACCTCAGGGCCGCCATTAGAAATCACGGGGCCCCGTACAACAAAATTTTTTGTGGCCCCCTGGGCCCCGCCCACACTGACGACCAAGCTCCACCCCATTTCCCGCCCACTCCACATCGCAGTTAAAAGACCACACAGACATCAGCGCTAAAAAAGTAACCCCCCCCACACAAGTTGTAAAAAGCTATTGATGGTCAGGGCCCCCTTATAAAAAATTGGGGCCCCAAAAAAAAAAAAAATAAAATTTTTTTTTTTTAAAAAAAAACATTGGTGGCAGGGGCCCCCTTATAAGTTAAAAAAAACTTGGGGCCCCAACAAAAAAAATGTAAAAAAAACTAAAAAATAAACAAACATTGGTGGCAGGGGCCCCCTTATAAGTTAAAAACAAAATGGGGCCCCAAAAAAAAATTTGAAAAAAAAAAAAAACTGGTGGCAGGGGCCCCCTTACAGGAGCCCCCTTACAAGTTAAAAACAAATTGGGGCCCCAAAAAAAATGTTGGCGTCAGGGGCCCCCTTATAAGTTAAAAACAAATTGGGGCCCCAAAAAAAAAATTTAAAAAAAAAAAAATTTTTTTGAAAAAAAAAAAAAATTTTTTTGAAAAAAAAAAAAAACATTGGCGTCAGGGGCCCCTTACGAGTTAAAAAAAAAAATTGGGGCCCCAAAAAAACATGTTTTAAAAAAAAAGATTGGTTGCAGGGGCCTATAGAATATTAAAATAATACATTGGTGGCCAGGAGATTAAAAAAAAAAAAATACACAAACTGGTGTTCAGTAGAATTGAACTCACGGCTTCAGTACTTCAACTTCACCTCCTTTCGTGACTTCGGGTCTTTTCACCGCTTCAGGACTTCGGCTTCGGCTGTTTTCGTGACTTCGGGTCTTTGCGCTGCTTCAGGACTTCGGCTTCGGCTGTTTTCGTGACTTCGGGTCTTTTCGGCGCTTCGTGACTTCGGCTTTTTCCGTGACTTCGGGTCTTTTCGGCGCATCGGCTTCGGCTTTTCGGCACTTCCGCATTCAGCAGCACAGAGGCAAGACGTACGGCTCGGGCGCTCGTAAGGGGGGCCCGGATCTTCAAAAAATGCAGCGCTGCCGGGCCCCCCTTCATGCCCGGGCCCGGTACGCTTGTCCCCCCTGTCCCCCCCTGATGGCGGCCCTGCGGCACCTCCTCCTCCCATATGTATAAATACAAATATACAGAGAAGGAATGTTCTGGGCACACAATAAGCTATACCCTCATACTGTACTGTCTAAGGGAATCAATATGGCACCTCCTCCTCCCATATGTATAAATACAAATATACAGAGAAGGAATGTTCTGGGCACACAATAAGCTATACCCTCATACTGTACTGTCTAAGGGAATCAATATGGCACCTCCTCCTCCCATATGTATAAATACAAATATACAGAGAAGGAATGTTCTGGGCACACAATAAGCTATACCCTCATACTGTACTGCCTAAGGGAATCAATATGGACCTCCTCCCATATGTATAAATACAAATATACAGAGAAGGAATGTTCTGGGCACACAATAAGCTATACCCTCATACTGTACTGTCTAAGGGAATCAATATGGCACCCCCTCCTCCCATATGTATAAATACAAATATACAGAGAAGGAATGCTCTGGGCACACAATAAGCTATACCCTCATACTGTACTGTCTAAGGGAATCAATATGGCACCTCCCTCCTCCCATATGTATAAATACAAATATACAGAGAAGGAATGTTCTGGGCACACAATAAGCTATACCCTCATACTGTACTGTCTAAGGGAATCAATATGGCACCTCCTCCTCCCATATGTATAAATACAAATATGCAGAGAAGGAATGTTCTGGGCACACAATAAGCTATACCCTCATACTGTACTGTCTAAGGGAATCAATATGGCACCTCCTCCTCCCATATGTATAAATACAAATATACAGAGAAGGAATGTTCTGGGCACACAATAAGCTATACCCTCATACTGTACTGTCTAAGGGAATCAATATGGCACCTCCTCCTCCCATATGTATAAATACAAATATACAGAGAAGGAATGTTCTGGGCACACAATAAGCTATACCCTCATACTGTACTGTCTAAGGGAATCAATATGGCACCTCCTCCTCCCATATGTATAAATACAAATATGCAGAGAAGGAATGTTCTGGGCACACAATAAGCTATACCCTCATACTGTACTGTCTAAGGGAATCAATATGGCACCTCCTCCTCCCATATGTATAAATACAAATATACAGAGAAGGAATGTTCTGGGCACACAATAAGCTATACCCTCATACTGTACTGTCTAAGGGAATCAATATGGCACCTCCTCCTCCCATATGTATAAATACAAATATACAGAGAAGGAATGTTCTGGGCACACAATAAGCTATACCCTCATACTGTACTGTCTAAGGGAATCAATATGGCACCTCCTCCTCCCATATGTATAAATACAAATATGCAGAGAAGGAATGTTCTGGGCACACAATAAGCTATACCCTCATACTGTACTGTCTAAGGGAATCAATATGGCACCTCCTCCTCCCATATGTATAAATACAAATATACAGAGAAGTTCTGATTCTAGAAAGGTTCTGGTAAGAGGAAATGATACATTTAGTGAGTTCTCTGCAGGAATCACCAATGGAGCTGTCTGTGTGTTTTCTGCTCGGGTACAAGATGCCGTCCGAGTATTGAAAGAGATTGGCTGCAACATCCCGGGGGCATCAGGTAAGTGAATATGTCTGACCTTGGCACTTACCCTATACCCTTGTATTACAAGTGGGCATCACTTTTTGTCTTTCATTTGATAGTGGCCACAGGCTTCCCCGCTGGTCAGACCCCATTGAAGACTCGCCTGGAGGAGGTCCGCATGGCAGTTGCAGATGGAGCTTCAGAGATTGATATTGTAATTAACAGAACCTTGGCTCTGACTGGCCAATGGGAAGGTAAATGTATTAGTGACAAATACTGATGAACATGGAGAGGAACCACACGTTGTCTGTGTAACTGCCCCTTTGTTGTGTGTGTGTGTGTGACCCCATGTGAGTAAGAGGAGGTCAGATAGTAACATGGAGGCAGTGGCCACACATGAACATGATCTTTTATTGTGCCCAACCCAATCATTAGTGTATGAAGTGCTGACGGCACAATGGCGCTATTTACATCATCATTATCATCCATTGGTCCAGGATCATTCCTGCACTGTGTAGCCTTAGTGGGGGGTTCACAGGGAGACTGGGGAGACTGGAATTGCCTCTGAGCTCACACCCCTTTCTTCTTGCCTTTAGCTTTGTACAAGGAGATCTGTCTGTTCCACCAACCCTGCTGTGATGCCCACATGAAAACCATCCTCGGAGTAGGAGAACTTGGCTCCCTCACCAACGTCTACAGAGCCAGTCTGGCCACCATGATGGCAGGTACTTCCTTGTCTATTAACTACCCCTGTCTCTCATTCACAACCCCCTTTCTCTTATCTAGGCCTTGCCCCCAGTCTCTTCCAACCAACCCACTCTATCCCATCTTACTCTACCCTATTCTCCTTGCTCCATTCTCCTATCCATGGCCCAGTAGCTGCCAGTTGGCCCCTCTTACAGAAAGGAGAGATTGGAAGTCTATGTTTCTGTTAATAAATAATAGAGAAGAATACATACTGCACTGATTAAACATGATAAATGCCCCTGGTGGGCATCTGCTGGGGGTGCCGGACATATAATGCTAATGAGTAAATGAATGGTGTTTCTCAGGCAGGGGCTTAGCTGCTGTACTCTCTTATTGCCACTAGGTAGTGCTCTTGTACCTGGGCTGGGATATAGATATATGTTATATTATATACTCAATATACTCAATTAGGACAATGATGTACGGTAGCTCTTTCCATATAATGTGCTGCCAGGGGCTCCAGTTCTTCAGGAAACAACTGCGAGAAGATTAACCACTTGTTTAACTCGGCTTCCTCACCGAGACCCCCGTGATCTGTGCAGTTACTGTACATGGACCAGTCTTCATTGTATATTCTGCATAATCAGACCCTTTTCCATTCTCCAAAGGGTTCTTCTGTGGGATCTGGAATTGTATGAATAGTATGTATAAGTGCACCTACCATTATATCTCCCAGACATCTATATATATATATATATATATCTCCCTACATTAAATCCACTAGAAAATCATTGAAAAATCCAATAAATATTAATTATAGCTAAGGTTGGACCAAGAACAAGGTACTGTTTTATTATTACAGAGAAAACGGAAATCATTTTTCAAAATGTGAATTATTTTATTAAAATGGAGGTTATGGGAGACGGCCTTCCCGCAATTCAGAGCTTTCTGGATAACAGGTTTTCCATGCCTTATAGTATATAATGAGTGTGTATATCATGCGATTACCTCAGCCCTGTGTAAATGCCTTGTGATATTTATTACTCATTATTTATTGGGGGATATAAGATGATATAGACACTCACTATTTATTGGGGGGATATAAGATGATATAGACAGTCACTATTTATTGGGGGGATGTAAGATGATATAGACAGTCACTATTTATTGGGGGATATAAGATGATATAGACACTCACTATTTATTGGGGGGATATAAGATGATATAGACAGTCACTATTTATTGGGGGGATGTAAGATGATATAGACAGTCACTATTTATTGGGGGGATGTAAGATGATATAGACAGTCTCTATTTATTGGGGGGATGTAAGATGATATAGACAGTCACTATTTATTGGGGGGATGTAAGATGATATAGACAGTCACTATTTATTGGGGGGATATAAGATGATATAGACAGTCACTATTTATTGGGGGATATAAGATGATATAGACAGTCACTATTTATTGGGGGGATATAAGATGATATAGACAGTCACTATTTATTGGGGGGATGTAAGATGATATAGACACTCACTATTTATTGGGGGGATGTAAGATGATATAGACACTCACTATTTATTGGGGGATGTAAGATGATATAGACAGTCACTATTTATTGGGGGATGTAAGATGATATAGACAGTCACTATTTATTGGGGGGATGTAAGATGATATAGACAGTCACTATTTATTGGGGGGATATAAGATGATATAGACAGTCACTATTTATTGGGGGGATATAAGATGATATAGACAGTCACTATTTATTGGGGGATATAAGATGATATAGACAGTCACTATTTATTGGGGGATATAAGATGATATAGACAGTCACTATTTATTGGGGGATATAAGATGATATAGACAGTCACTATTTATTGGGGGATATAAGATGATATAGACAGTCACTATTTATTGGGGGATATAAGATGATATAGACAGTCACTATTTATGGGGGGATATAAGATGATATAGACAGTCACTATTTATTGGGGGATATAAGATGATATAGACAGTCACTATTTATTGGGGGATGTAAGATGATATAGACAGTCACTATTTATTGGGGGATATAAGATGATATAGACAGTCACTATTTATTGGGGGATATAAGATGATATAGACAGTCACTATTTATTGGGGGATATAAGATGATATAGACAGTCACTATTTATTGGGGGATATAAGATGATATAGACAGTCACTATTTATTGGGGGATATAAGATGATATAGACAGTCACTATTTATTGGGGGATGTAAGATGATATAGACAGTCACTATTTATTGGGGGATGTAAGATGATATAGACAGTCACTATTTATTGGGGGATATAAGATGATATAGACAGTCACTATTTATTGGGGGATGTAAGATGACAGACACTCACTATTTATTGGGCCTGAATGGGGCTGTTTGGGCTTCTGTGTACGTGAAATGTCAGGGTCTATTTTGAATCCCAGTCCAGAATTGAGCCTTATATATACAGTATACACTGTATACAAATATATATATATTTTATGCGTGTGTGAATATTATGATATTCCACCAGTCCCCTATATGAGTGGATATACAGTTATACTCCTGGGTCCTGTATATATGGGTGTCTATGTCACAACATTTCTACAGGTGCTACATTTATATAAGGATTTATATAATGAATAACGTACCTCCTGTTGTAAAATATAAGGATATTATAGAGAAGTCCCATGACCATATACAGGAATGAGGCCCGAGAGCTTTAATACAGGTTATGGTACTTTGATGTGACTTCTAATGTCCTCATTTTTCAACAGGGGGACATATTATTATACTACAAACATTTTAGGAAGTCAGGTGACAGGAGTGACATCACTAAGCACCAATTATTACTGGTGACATCACTAAAAAAAACATTTATAAGGGTATAAGTTAGTGAATATTTATGGCTCTTGTGTGTGGTATACTGATATTTCCATAGCCATGTTTATATGGCTTATACGATATCCTACTCTGACAGGCAAATTCACTAAGTTGAACTTCGCCGCACTTCGCCACACTTCGCCAGGCGTATTTTCGCCAGCGCTCTGCAAATTCACTAAAATCCAAAGTTGCACACAGGGGTAGTGTAAGTTTTCGAAGTTGCACTAGCGTTAATTCGCCAAGCAAAGCGAAGTTTCGCTAGCAATGGTTCATTTGCATACGGCGCCAAATTCAAATTTCAATGGAGGAACACGTATCAGCACTACAAATGCCTAGAAAACCTTCAAATCTGCAAATATAAATGTTATTTTGCCCTACACATGTGCCCACTGTCTAGGTAAGTTGCCATGAGTCAGGAAATGTAGGGGGGAAGGAGGGGAGCCCCAAAATATTTTCGATCTTTTTCAGCCTATCACCCATCATGTAGAAAACACGCCAGCGTTTTTTGGGACTTAGAAAAAAATGTGACTTTTTTGGAAACAATCCCTATCTACTCTATTGCGCTTCGCCAGGTCTGAGGTGGCGAAGGAAGTCCGGCGTAAAAGGTAGCGTTCAGTACACTGCGCAAGTTAGTGAATTTGCGTAGTTACATCGCTAGCGAAAATTCGCCTGCCGTAAGGGTGCGAAGTAACACTAGCGAAACTACGCGCAGTAATGAAAAATGCCAAACGCTAGTGAATTAACGCTAGCATTCGGCGCTTAGTGAATTTGCACCTGAGTATTTAGGCCAGTGAATAAGTGGCTACTTGGGCCTGAGAATATCTCTGGAGTTAAAGGCCTAAGGGTAATATTAGGGAAGGTGCCCCAGTGGGTAGGGTAATTAGGGGCTGTGGCAGAATGGAAGGCATTTGGAGGATTATTGGGTGCATTAAGGGATTAGGATGGGAGAGGGTAATGCCAGTGTTGAGCTAATAAGCATTGCAGCTACTAATACCTTTAAGGCATTGCCTGAGAATGAACAAACTGCCGTTAAAACGGGAGTTTTTTTTAATCTGCTCTCCATAGCACAAAGTCTACGAAAGATTTTTCCGAATTGAATAATAATTTGATCCGTTAATCCTTTGAAGGCAGTAATTTTCCGTTGGTCTCTTCCCTGTCTCGGCAGCTCACAAATGAATAGAGCTTCATTATAGCATTCTGCATTTAATAACCATTATCCATTATCTTGTAATTAAGACTCCCTGTAACGAATCATGAGGACAATGCAAAAATACATAGTACATTTCTTTAATGAACTGGAAAATGTTCATCTTGTTCTAGTTAGTAATGACTTGCTGAATAGTCATTAAATCCGCCCGAGAATGGGCCGAGATGGATTCACTCTCAGAATTAACATTTCATCTTCTATTTTTATCAGCCGCTGATTAAAGGCAAAGTAATGGGGGCTCATATAGAGGGGCAGCTGTTGTTTCATGGGACATGTGATCATAGAACATACAAAGGGCATCCGGAATCTGTGGGACCCCCGAGATATTGGGCTCTGTCTATCATTATTATCAATGTATTGTTGGTAGTGGCTTAACCCTGGTTAAAGTAATGTATTACTAGTCATTCTAGTTTAGGGACGGGCCAATTTTTTCACCTTGTTTCGCCAGAAAAATAACGCCCATAGACTTGTATGGCTTTGTGCGTCAAAATAAAAAGACGCACAACAAAATGTTTTTGACGCCCATTGGGGCAAATTTACTAAGCGCCGAAGCGCCTAACGTTAGCGTGAATTCGCTAGCGTTGGGCATTTTCGTTACTTCGCAAATTCACTAACGGACGCTGGCGTAACTTCGCTAGTGTTACTTCACGCCCTTACGCCTGGCGAATTTGCGCAACGGACGTAACTACGCAATTCACTGACGTGCGCATTTTTCTCAGACCACCAGGCGAAGCGCAATAGAGTAGATAGGGATTGCTTCAAAAAAAGTTACAATTTTTTCTAAGTCCCAAAAAACGCTGGTGTTTTTTCATTTTTTATGGGTGATAGGCTGAAAAAGATCGAATTTTTTATGGGGCTCCCCTCCTTCCCCCCTACATTTCCTGACTCATGGCAACTGAACTATACAGTGGGCACATGTGTAGGGCAAAATAAACATTTTATTTGCTGATTTGAAGGTTTCCCAGGCTTGTGTAGTGCTGCTACGAATACTTCCATTGAAATTTGAATTTGCCGCCGTATGCAAATTAACCTTCGATAGCGTAACTTTGCTTTGCTTGGCGAATTAATGCTAGCACAACTTCAAAACCTTACACTACCAGTGAGCGCAACTTCGGACTAATGAATTTGCGTAGCGCTGGCGAAAATATGCCTGGCAAAGTGCAGCGAAGCGCGGCGAAGTGGACGCCAGCGCAACTACGATTCTAAGTGAATGTCCCACATAGACTTTAATGGGCGTCAGCAACATTTCGCCGGCAGTGAATTTTTGGCGAAACGAAACGGGTCCAATGTGCCCATCCCGTGATCTATTTATCTAGAAATGACATGTCTCCAGCAGGGCGACATCATGAAAATGCCTGATGATAAGTCCAAACAGCTTGCATTACTATTACTACAAATATCGGCAGGGCCGCCATCAGAAATCACGGGGCCCCCCCTCACGACACCTCCCCTAACCACGCCCCCAACCACGCCCTCACCTTAACCACGCCCCCCACCACAAAGGTCACATGGACACATTCACAAACCGCAAATAAAATCATTTTGGCAAAAGGGTTATTAAGCCTGCCACCACATCAAGGTAGACTCAAGGTACCTGCTCTAACCTAAATTGCACTTTGTTTTACAATTATTCTACGCATTGGGGGATATGGGGCCCTGCATGGGAATCCGTGGCCCTCATTGGGGGTTCAGGGGCCTGCATTGGCAGCCAGGGGTCACAAAAAAAAAACAAAACACTGCTGACCAGGCCCTCTGCAAATCAGGGGCCCGGCATGGGGATTCAGGGGCCCTCATTGAGGGTTCAGGGGCCTGCAGGGGCATCAGGGGCCCTGCATTGGTGGCTCAGGGGCAGTATGGGGTTCAGGGGCCCGCATTGGTGGCTTAGGGGCCCGCATTGGCGGCTCAGGGGCCCGCATTGGTGGCTCAGGGGACTTACCTGCTTGTGCTGGCGTCTTCTTCTTCCTCCAGGAGGGTCTTCTTCGGCGTCTTCGCCATCCGTTCCGCTGTCTCCAGGAAGCACGTCCTCCTCCAGCGACGTCCTCGATCTTCTGACTGCAGGCGGCAGCGGCTTAAATAGAGTTGCGCCCGTGCGTACTGACGTCACGCGTACGTACGGGACACAGCTCTGTGGGGAAAAATGCAGGGCAGAGTCAGGTCGCGGCCGGGCCCCATGGAAGCGGGGAAATCCACCGGGCCCGGGAGGACTGTCCCCCCAGTGACCCCCTGATAGCGGCCCTGAATATCGGCCTTGAAATAGTATCATGTTACCCCAAAATTCTCTCTCTTTCTTTCTTTCTGAAAGTGTTGGAACTTGTAGCTCTGTGTAAATAAAGAGATACACATGTAACCAATTGCTAATTAATGTTATGTTATTAATGGCACAGATGATATTAATGGAGAGCCTGGAGTTGCGGGGGTGGGGTAAATACGCATTTATCTCAATAACTATTTACTCTCAATAAATCGGTGAGTGTGTGGTGCCAGTTTGGCACATGCCAACTCATATTCTGCGGTAAATATTCTCCTAATCCATTGGCTGAGGGAGCCCTGCAGTTGTTTGGGTGCAGATAGTACAGGGAGGTTAAATGATTGTTGTACTTGGCTGCACTTTATGTTGGGGCTCTATAAATAATGGACAGGGATGTTAGTAAGCACAGAGGGATTGTGGGAGACTATAATACAAAGAGCCGTCCGTCTGTTTGTTGGATGTGTCAGCTCCGGGGCCCGTTACTCCAGCTCTTTAGAACTTGCCAAACCAAAAAGGAACATCTGAAGAAGCTTCATTTCCAGCTCTGGAGTTTTAAAGCTTAAGAGAAGTAACTGATCAGCCGACGCGACTCTCTGTACTCGGCTCATTTCTCCTAATCTTTCTCTTCCAGGCTCACATTTGATTAAAAGCTCCACTGGAAAGGAGTCGGTTAATGCCACATACCCTGTGGCTTTAGTCAAGGTGCCGGAGATCCGAGACTTTTATTGGAAAACTGGCATCAAGGTACCGCAGCCATTGCCGGTGGGGTATTAGTCCTTGGAAGGCAGTGGTAGGACCTTTAGTTTGGGGTCTCCTCAGCATATGCCCTGGACAGTATGGAGAGTTTTGATGTTCTATTTACTCTTTTGAAAGGGGTGAATATTATTTAATTACTGGTGCTAACTGGGAGCCCCAACCAATAGATATATGTGGGGTACCCTCCACTCACCCCAGTTCCACTTCTGGAGCAGGACTAGTTAAGACTTATGAATTGTTGCCCATTTTCAGCGGGTGCTTGGCACCGGTATTGGAGACTATGAGCTCAACAGTGAAAGGGATAAGGACATATTTGTACCCCAAATGGCAGTTGGCACCATTATATTTTGTTGCAGAAGGAACAAGTTCAGGTCCCGTTTAAGGTCCAGTGTTTGTTAGGGCCCTTTTAGCTTATAACAAACCGTACCAGCCATGGTTTCTAGAATATGTAGGACAACAAATAACTGGGCAAGTAGGTATTCCTCCCCTTATAAATGGCATCAAGTGTGCCCCATAACATTGGATCTAGGCTCTTCTGGGCTTAGCCCCAAACAGCACAGAGACAAACAACTCCTTCCTTTTATCCAATCCCTTGACACAGGTCCCATGAGCCCAGGAGAAAGAGCTCGGACATTTTGAGGCCCTTGGTGTATTTCTATCAATCAAGGGGCCCTTTATGTTTATGAGATACAGTTAATTTGGTTTTGTCAGCCTGGGGGTTGCTTTGATAACTGAAATACTAGAGAAATGTGCCCTCTTTCATGAGATGAGATTTGGGTTTCAGGCTGTTTTTGCCTCTAGGTGGGCTTTAAACCTGCCAGAGGGATTCGTAGCGCCAAGGAGGCTCTGGTCTGGCTCTCCCTGATTAAGGAGGAACTGGGTGACGATTGGCTGAATTTCGGATTGGAGCAAGCTCTTTGTTGGGGGACATTGAGAGACAGGTTGGTGCCACAATGACTCCAATGTTTCTTGTTTCTAAGAGTCAAAAGGCAACAGGTATTTTATGACAAATTAAGCTGTTTGGAGGTTATTGTTCCTCCTTTTTAGATCTCAGGGCCCCTCTCCCATGTCCACAAAGCAACTCTGTCGTATGATGAGCATCAAGAGACCCCTCATTCACTGCATGTTCTTCCTTGTGACAGATTTACCACCACGTGACCGGGAGGTATGCAGCCCACCATGAATTGCCAATGGTCTGAACCATCTGATGGACATGTGAGCACAAGATGCTTTCTAATTGGCCACGAGGGATTTCAGAATAATCAAAGGGAAAATATATTAGTGGGCCCCCAATCTATGTATATGTATGAATATGTGGCGTGTACTTATTTTTCTCCATGTGTCCACCCAGAGTGCAGCAGAGAAACCATAGGTTTGGGGTGCCTTTGTCTGAAGGAGCGAGTTGACTTGGCAAACACTGTTGGGATCTTCATTTGGCTTGTATCACACTTATTGAACAAAATAGTGAGATATGTTGCTATGAAAACTGCTTATTATCCCAGAGCAGGAACCCTGGTCCTACAACATTTATCAGTTATCAGCTCAAAGCCCTTGGTCTTTTGCCCCCCAGAATCTCCAACTCTACTGTGTTTCCATCATTGTCTTTATCTTCAGTCATGCTCTGACCTACCACAATCTGTCTCTTTGTTCTACCTCAGAATTCCCCATCATGCTCTGTTCTTCCTCAGAATTCCCCATCATGCTCTGTTCTTCCTCAGAATTCCCCATCATGCTCTGTTCTTCCTCAGAATTCCCCATCATGCTCTGTTCTTCCTCAGAATTCCCATTATGCTCTGTTCTTCCTCAGTATTCCCCATCACGCTCTGTTCTTCCTCAGTATTCCTCATCATGCTCTGTTCTTCCTCAGTATTCCCCATCATGCTCTGTTCTTCCTCAGAATTCCCCATCATGCTCTGTTCTTCCTCAGAATTCCCCATCATGCTCTGTTCTTCCTCAGAATTCCCATCATGCTCTGTTCTTCCTCAGTATTCCCCATCACGCTCTGTTCTTCCTCAGTATTCCTCATCATGCTCTGTTCTTCCTCAGAATTCCCCATCATGCTCTGTTCTTCCTCAGTATTCCCCATCATGCTCTGTTCTTCCTCAGTATTCCTCATCATGCTCTGTTCTTCCTCAGTATTCCCCATCATGCTCTGTTCTTCCTCAGAATTCCCAATCATGCTCTGTTCTTCCTCAGAATTCCCCATCATGCTCTGTTCTTCCTCAGAATTCCCCATCATGCTCTGTTCTTCCTCAGAATTCCCCATCATGCTCTGTTCTTCCTCAGAATTCCCCATCATGCTCTGTTCTTCCTCAGAATTCCCCATCATGCTCTGTTCTTCCTCAGAATTCCCCATCATGCTCTGTTCTTCCTCAGAATTCCCCATCATGCTCTGTTCTTCCTCAGAATTCCCCATCATGCTCTGTTCTTCCTCAGAATTGCCCATCATGCTCTGTTCTTCCTCAGAATTCCCCATCATGCTCTCTCCCACCCAATTGGGAGGTGCGCACTTTCATTGGAATTTCCACGGGAATGGGATAAGTAATAGAAATTTAAGAACTGGACTTCAAACACAGAATCGGTGAATCTAATTTGGGGAAATAATGGAAACCATGGAGCATGTAGCACTTGGAATGATTAGGAAACACAAGTGCCTTCCTCTGTTCCTTATTGCCCAGACAAAGCTATAGTCCGAGTGGGGCTGAACCCCTACACAAGTATAATCTTAGAACCCCCTGTTGTGTTTTGCCCTCCAAGCCTTGGAAGTGGGTGGAACTGCTGATCAGACTGAGGGGGGACACTGGTGTCGCTGTTTACTGCCACCCCAAACTCTGATTATGCAGTTGGGGACATTGGGGGGCCACACTGATTCTGCCCCAGGAGCAAAAAAATGCATTTGGGTAAAAAGAGAGATTTTCACGCTTTGGTTCTTATCTGCCATATCTTGTGTCTTTCTCATGTACCATCCCAATTGGCCTAATTTACCCCAATAATTGTTCTCTTACAGTGGCAAATAAAGTGCACTTTTATAACGTGTCCTGTCCTGTATGTAGAAGCCACAGAAGGGACTTGGATGGAGGTTCTGGGGGTTCTGTTGAATCACACCAACTTTGCTTTCTGAACTTATTGGAGGGAAAGGCGTTGTGGCTGCCAAGTTGTTTCCAATGAGCCAAGAGCTCCCTGGTGCTAAAAACGGATAAAAGGAGGATAATGAGCATTTTCAGCTTTTGTGTCGGGCACTGGACTGTTCCTTTTGGAAATGTGTTTCACCTTTCTGAATGGAACCAAGGGAGACTTATGTTGGGCCCAATGGAAGAGCGCAGATGTTCTGTATTTTGGATCTGTAAGAGTTGCCTCTGTAGAATTGGGAGGGGTGACTTGAAGGGTCTGTGTGTAAATGTAGTTCCCTTCCACAACCCAGGCGTCGGCACTGGGCCCCAAACTCCCCAAATCTTGCAACATCTTGAACCGGAGCCAATGAAATCAGGATATAGAACAAACCCACAAATCACTTACTAACGGAAACCTGCTGCAATACTATCTACATACATCTATTCTTTCTCTCCAGGCTGTAAAGCAACAATCAGTGATTTAATCACATACCAGTGGTCATGATTTGGGGGCACCTTTACGTGCACAGTGGTCACTTGCCCCTTTCCTTGGAAAGAATTGGGGGTTTGTATTGAATAAAGTTGAGGAACCCTGACTATAAGGAGTGTGACATGGAGCGGAGGCTGAAGGCACAATCCTGGGTGACTCCAATAAAGGCTCTGTATTTGGGGGATGAGGAACCATTTAAATACATAATCATGTAAGGCAAATTCTGGTTACCAATAACAAGTCATATAGGCATATTCCTTCCATATTTAGTAGCAATTCCAGCTGTTCAGATTTAGACCTTCCTCTCTCTCAGCAAAGCCCAGGGTGAGAGGCTGAAGGGTTAGGGTTACCCACTGGCTAACCCACTTCTACTAAACAGTTACTGGGCTGCAATGATTGCAAACTGCTTGGATTTGAGGTAATGGATGAAGAATTCCCCTTCCCCATCAGGCCCAATCTGGCAATGTGTGAGTTCTGGCAAATGCCAGAGGTGCTGCTGTAAGTTGCCATAGACAGTCATTATTTATTGGGCTGGTGGGGGCTGCTTGGGTCTCTGTGTACTTGGAATGGCAGGGCCTATTGTGAATCCCAGTCCGGACCTGCCCCCCATTCTGCACACAACCCTCAGATATAGTTCGGTAGCCTTCCAGTGTATGCGCCGAACAAGGGGCTTATTAAACAGAAATACAGCAGTCCCTGTATTTGGCAGCTGCGCGTCCCTTTGTGGCTTTGCAGGTGGGAAGCAGAAGAGGAAAAGCTTCTGAGCCAAAATGATCTGGTTGCCTCAAACAAAGTGACCCAGCACCGGCATCCAATTGCACCGAATGAGATGCTGCGCCATCCAGCTCTGCCCACCGTTAGGGTTGCCAGCTCGTTTTCTCTGCAGGTTGTGCTGCTAATTGAATACGGATGGAAGTGATTCTGCTAAAATGTTTCTCTAGTTGAGTCAAATTTCCCTTATAATAATATCCCAGCAATAAAACCCTCTGTGATGTGGTTGGGGTGATTAGATCCAACGTGAAAAGCAGAGAAATCACTGGCACAACTTGGGTTATTTCTAACAGGGAAAACCCTTGCTCATTTATTGCGGATGCAACGTTTCGGGGGCGTAACCCCTTTGTCAAGCCCCGAAACATCCGCAATAAATGAGCAAGGGTTTTCCCTGTTAGAAATAACCCAAGTTGTGCCAGTGATTTCTCTGCTTTTCACGCTGAATCTGAGGTTGCCAACGCCTCCTTCATTGAGTACCTGGGATTCGTACAGATCGGGAAGGCCAGGGTGTGCGGGGGTCATTTCTTTTCTATTTCCCGTGATTAGATCCAAGCCTCTAGGTACAATTCTGGGGATGAATGGATTAAATAAAGCCTCATTTTGCCCAATTCTGGGAGAATGAAAGAGCAGCATATGAATAAAGCTATGACTCTAATTCCCACAGTGTAAAACTACCCAGGGGTCCCGTTCCTCTGTTACCCCAGCAGTCACATTGGCACACACCTATTATACACACCTATTGCTTGTGTAGTTGTTAAATAATCCATTACAAGGACTTCTGTGGTGTTAAGGGAGACAAGTGCCACTAATCCATTACCAGGGGTTCTGAGAAGAAAGTGTTCTACCCAGTGGCATAGCTACCTATATGCAGACCCTGCAGGGGACCCTGATAACCGGTCATTCCAGGGGGTGATGGGGTAGAGAAGTTCTGATTCATAAACTGGAGTTGATAAGGAGAGGGCTTCTACAGATCCGTAACTGGAGTTGATGAGGGAGAGAAGTTCTACTGATCTATAACTGGAGGTGCTGGGGTAAGAAGTTCTACAGGTCCATAACTGGAGTTGATGAGGGAGAGAAGTTCTACTGGTCCATAACTGGAGTTGATAGGGAGAGAAGTTCTACTGGTCCATAACTGGAGTTGATAGGGAGAGAAGTTCTACTGGTCCATAGCTGGAGTTGATAGGGAGAGAAGTTCTACTGATGAGGGATGAGGGAGATAAGTTCTACTGATCCATAACTGGAGTTGATGAGGGAGATAACTTCTACTGATCCATAAGTGGAGGTGCTGGGGAAGGGCAGTTTCACTGATCCAGTTATGAATCAAAGAGATTATTAGAACACTAAGAATAAGGAATGTATTGCAGAACAATATGAGATTCCACACATTTCAGCTGTAGAACAATAAATAAAGTCCTTCCCTGTGCCCCCCTGTCTGGTGTCCCCACTATCTGACTTTGTTTCTTTCCCTGACACATCCATAATCTGGACAGGACCAGTACACTGTGAGAGTGTGTGAGTTTGTGTGAGTGTGTGAGTGTGAGTGTGTGAGTGTGAGTGTGTGAGAGTGTGTGAGAGTGTGTGAGTGTGAGTGTGAGAGTGTGAGAGTGTGAGAGTGTGTGAGTGTGTGAGTGTGTGTGAGAGTGTGAGAGTGTGTGAGTATGTGAGTGTAAGTGTGTGAGTGTGTGAGTGTGTGAGTGTGAGTGTGTGAGTGTGTGAGTGTGAGTGTGTGAGTGTGTGAGTGTGTGAGTGTGTGAGTGTGTGAGTGTGTGAGTGTGAGTGTGAGTGTGTCGTCAGGGAGTGAAACGGGCAAATGAGCTGAGATATTGTCCATTAGCAGCGGAATGTGTCTCCTGTAATGTGACTTGTTGTAATAAAGAGGTAAATGTGTCACAACAGAGAGTGAAACAAGAATTGACGCCTCGTTGCTCCCCGTCCTAATGATCTAATAATCATTCTGTTTTCTCACCATTAATGTACATTTCAGCTCTAGTTGACTCTTTAAATAGATGAATCTCAGATGATTTGCCTCTATGTTGTCTCAGTTACACTCGCCCAAAGGAACGCCTTAACCCCCCAGTGCCCAGGCTTCTGCCAATGTATTTACCCTGAGAATATTCTGGGGATTGTGGGAAAGATTTCCATGATCGACAAATACAGATCAGTAAAGGGGAATCGTAGCTGAAATAACGACTCATTCCCTATAGAGGGTGTTGGAATAATCACTGCTGTGAATCCAGTTCCATAAATGATCAGAACCAAAAGTGACGTAATGAAATCATCCAGTCTCATTCAGGCTCCCCAAATGTGCCCCAGTCTCCCCAAATGTGCCCCAGTCTCCCCAGATGTGCCCCAGTCTCCCCAAATGTGCCCCAGTCTCCCCAAATGTGCCCCAGTCTCCCCAGATGTGCCCCAGTCTCCCCAGATGTACCCCAGTCTCCCCAAATGTGCCCCAGGCTCCCCAAATGTGCCCCAGTCTCCCCAAATGTGCCCCAGTCTCCCCAGATGTGCCCCAGTCTCCCCAAATGTGCCCCAGTCTCCCCAAATGTGCCCCAGTCTCCCCAGATGTGCCCCAGTCTCCCCAGATGTACCCCAGTCTCCCCAAATGTGCCCCAGTCTCCCCAAATGTGCCCCAGTCTCCCCAGATGTGCCCCAGTCTCCCCAAATGTGCCCCAGTCTCCCCAAATGTGCCCCAGTCTCCCCAGATGTGCCCCAGTCTCCCCAAATGTGCCCCAGGCTCCCCAAATGTGCCCCAGTCTCCCCAGATGTGCCCCAGTCTCCCCAGATGTACCCCAGTCTCCCCAAATGTGCCCCAGTCTCCCCAAATGTGCCCCAGTCTCCCCAGATGTACCCCAGTCTCCCCAAATGTGCCCCAGTCTCCCCAGAAGTACCCCAGTCTCCCCAAATGTGCCCCAGTCTCCCCAGATGTACCCCAGTCTCCCCAAATGTGCCCCAGTCTCCCCAGATGTACCCCAGTCTCCCCAAATGTGCCCCAGTCTCCCCAGATGTACCCCAGTCTCCCCAAATGTGCCCCAGTCTCCCCAAATGTGCCCCAGTCTCCCCAGATGTGCCCCAGGCTCCCCAAATGTGCCCCAGTCTCCCCAAATGTGCCCCAGTCTCCCCAAATGTGCCCCAGTCTCCCCAGATGTGCCCCAGTCTCCCCAGATGTGCCCCAGTCTCCCCAAATGTGCCCCAGTCTCCCCAAATGTGCCCCAGTCTCCCCAGATGTGCCCCAGTCTCCCCAAATGTGCCCCAGTCTCCCCAAATGTGCCCCAGTCTCCCCAGATGTGCCCCAGTCTCCCCAAATGTGCCCCAGTCTCCCCAAATGTGCCCCAGTCTCCCCAGATGTGCCCCAGTCTCCCCAGATGTGCCCCAGTCTCCCCAAATGTGCCCCAGTCTCCCCAGATGTGCCCCAGTCTCCCCAAATGTGCCCCAGTCTCCCCAAATGTGCCCCAGTCTGCTCCCGTATTAATAAAGTGCAATTGTTGTGTTAGGTGTCCTGCTGTGGAGGCTCAATTGCATGAACAGCTTGAGACTCATTCCTAACCCTGAGATGCGTCTGGGTGGGGAGTTTGCACCTCGTAGGGGCCACTTGGCAGAACTTCCTGGAATTTAGAGGGAAGGCCGCAGTGCATTGTGGGAGCTCTGACTCCTATAACAGACAGGAGGGAAGGGTCGGCATTGAGTCAGTGGAACACACAATTGGGAAGAGTTGCTTCTGAGAAGAGCTGCTGTATTTTGGCAAAACTTTTGTAACAAAGTCTGTTTGACACTTGGCAAGTGTATTTAATAAAAGATTTGCTTATTTTCTCTTTATGGAGGTCTGTCTGGTACATAAAATAAATCTATGATTTTATTATCAGGACAAATTCTTTTTCCCAGGGTGCAGTCGTTGGACAGTGGGGGTACAGTCGTTGGACAGTGGGGGTACAGTCGTTGGACAGTGGGGGTACAGTCGTTGGACAGTGGGGGTGCAGTCGTTGGACAGTGGGGTTGCAGTCGTTGGACAGTGGGAGTACAGTCGTTGGACAGTGGGGGTACAGTCGTTGGACAGTGGGGGTGCAGTCGTTGGACAGTGGGGTTGCAGTCGTTGGACAGTGGGGGTACAGTCGTTGGACAGTGGGGGTACAGTCGTTGGACAGGGGGGGTACAGTCGTTGGACAGTTACAATTAGAATTACAATTAGAATTGTAACATAGAATTGTAAAATAATATAAAGATTTGAGGGCTAAACTTCTGATAGGACAGAAAATTGCATTATTAACTGCAAGGATACAAGAGAAGCATTATTAACCCCTGCATAAACTGCAAGGATACGAGAGAAGCATTATTAACCCCCGCATACAACTGCAAGGATACGAGAGAAGCATTATTAACCCCCACGTACAACTGCAAGGATACGAGAGACGGAGATATGCTCATTTTAATATACTTTGTATTAAATAACCTGCTTCCCATCTCCCGCCCCCCAAAGCAAATCCCACCATCCTTGTAGGCAGGGCCGGATTTACACCGAGGGCACCCCTAGGCCCCCTGTCATTCATCGCCCCTGTCCCCTCCCTTTTCTTCACTCAAATTTCCATCATCGTGACCGAAGCAATGGGGATTGGCGCACGGGAAATTTAAAAAATGATTGTATCTCCTGCTCATCCCCAGTGTTTCTGAACCAATGTGAGTGTAGTTGGGCAGCATGATGCCCCCTAAAATCCTACTGCCCTAGGCCTGGGCCTTGGTGGTCTCTCCACAAATCCTGGCCGGCTTGTAGGTGCTGTGTGGCTACTGAGTGCTTTCTAGGGGTTGGGGAATTAATTTGGCAAGTGTTACAGCAGGGAGTTGCAGAGAGACGTTGATACGAGGTTTGGGATCTGTTACGACCTTTTTGTATTGACTGCGTGATTGTAAACAAGCTGCTTACTCCTCAGCCGGCAGGGAAAGAGCAATTGTCATACAGAAGCTTCGCCCTTGAAACTTCCAGACGCATCTATTTTATTTCTATTAGAGCTCACGGGAGTCCTTCCTGCCGCAGGCTGTAATTCACTCCAACAAAGACTTTTGATTTATAAACTTTCAGAATTCCGCACATTAAACATTATTGGTTGGCGGAGGCGGCGGAATAATTACTCGCAGGCAGCGTCTCCATTAAGCACAATTTCTGCTCTGCTGTTTAAGGTACTTACCTCCCATAGTGAGCTCCATTTACCCATAATACCCCAGGCACTAGCTGGTCACTTAGGTGCCATGGAAGGGGGACTCTGCCAACAAGTAGAATGGGGACCCCAATAAAAATAAATAAAACGGTCCATACATGCATGGTCACACCTCTGATACCCTGGCCTCTCCCAATTATACCAAATCCATGCAAACCCCTCCCTGCCAGCCCCACTCATTTGTGACCCAGAAATCACATCGTTGCAACTCTTTTGGCCCCCTCTACCAGGGGGGTCATGATATAAGTCCTGAATCTATACAATCTGATATACAAGATTCCCACTCAAACAGCCCTATAGGGAAGGAACTCCCAAGTCACAAATTGGCTCTATAGAAAAGACTTCCCCTATCAGCCCTACAGAAAGGACTATTGGATGATCCCTAGAGGTAGAGCCTTCACCAATGAGCTCTACAGAAAGGACTATTGGATGATCCCTAGAGGTAGAGCCTTCACCAATCAGCCCTACAGAAAGGACTATTGGATGATCCCT
This sequence comes from Xenopus petersii, assembly GCA_038501925.1. NCBI lineage: Eukaryota > Metazoa > Chordata > Amphibia > Anura > Pipidae > Xenopus > Xenopus petersii. Next base: position 241,762 of record CM076676.1, read on the forward strand.
AGAGGTAGAGCCTTCACCAATCAGCTCTACAGAAAGGACTATTGGATGATCCCTAGAGGTAGAGCCTTCACCAATCAACTCTACAGAAAGGATTATTGGATGATCCCTAGAAGTAGAGCCTTCACCAATCAGCTCTACAGAAAGGACTTTTGGATGATCCCTAGAGGTAGAGCCTTCACCAATCAGCTCTACAGAAAGGACTTTTGGATGATCCCTAGAGGTAGAGCCTTCCCCAATCAACTCTACAGTTGTTTACAGTGTATTAGGGTTAGTGCAAAAACCTAAAGGGTCCAGATTCTAACTAGTGTTCTGCCAGATACAACCCCCCCCCCACACACAAACAACTTTGCAGTAGCTGAATCCTTTTCTATGGTGAATCAAGTACCGTTCCCAAATGAGAGTCAGGGTTGAGGTTACTGTTACTATCCTGAGCCTCCTGGAGACGTTCCCCATAGGCTTCTCTGTAAACAAGAAACTCCTGTAAATGCTCCGATCAACTCCCATATAAGAATCAATCAGGACACGAAATAAAGACTCCGCCATTACTGGATTGGTGTTGGATTGTGTGAATCCACAAACTGAACACTTGTCTCCCCTCTCAGTCACATTGTGGGGGGCTCGGATAATTTGGAGGTGAGTTAAACTCTTAATCCCACAAACTGATGGAGAGTGGAATGTTCTTTGAGCGTTTGTGTATATACTGTATGTGTGTGTATATACTGTATGTGTGTGTATGTACTGTATGTATGTGTGTGTATGTATATACACTGTAAGTGTGTGTATATAGGTGTGTTTTATATGTATATGTGTGTGTATGTGAGTAAGTGTATAAATGGGGGGGAGCATAAGCTCTTTGTTTCATTATAGATGTGCGGGGGAGAGGGGGGCAGAGGGCAATTTGCCTAATTGCCAGACGGGGAGAGTCAGACTCAGTTGGTTTGGGCTCAGGCAAAAGGCTGGGAGTTTGGCTGATAAATATTTGATATTTGCTGGTAGTGGAAGTAATGAAAGGAGTGAGAGGATCATGTGGGAGCCATTTCTTTGTGTTGCACATCCAGACGCCCCTCCTGAACACAAATAGCCAGTGGGCAGCGGTGCCTGAGCCTTTATGTGGCCACAGAAAACAAGCAGGGCAACTCCCGCACTCACTTTTGGCTGCAGGAATGGTGGGGAGAAGCCTTAATTGTGCTCTGTGCTCCAGCCTGTGATTAATATTGTATCACTCATGTTCACAGACATGGGGCCCTCAGGGGCCACTAGCTAGAATGTCAGCTACAGAACAGAGTGGAAGAGCTGCTGCAAGTGTTTGTCCTTAATCAGGTTCTTGTAGGGGTTACTCATGGGAGAAATCAGTAAATGAACCAAATATTTGACTTCTTCTAATCCTAATAAGAGAATGTATCTGTCTGCTTATCTATCTGTGATCTGTCTGTCTGTCTGTGTTAGACATGAATTCTTCTTCTTTGTGTTGCTTTAAGATTCCGGGGGGATGCAGATCGGGGAGACTGATAACTTAATTGCACTTGGCAGCTTTGTAATTAACCTGAGGGCCCCTTGATGCCACTAATGCAGCTGAATGGGTTTAATTGCATTTATTAAATACGCTTTGTGCAGCGGAGCCGGGGGGGGGGGCGACAGATGCAAGTGGGAGCACTTTGCACAATCTGACCTCAAGGTCGGACAGAGATTTATTACACAGGAGTATTTGCTGCAGTGATGCTGCTGTCAGTGGTAACGAGTATGGGGGTTGCACAGACTTGGCTGATTAGGGGGCATATACTCACAGAAAGTCCTGTATGCTCCAGATTCAACCACTTGCAGTGCACATTGGGGCAGGTGCCATAGGGGGTGCAACAATCTGTCTCTTTCCCTGACTGTCTCTCCTGGCCGGTCTCTCAGTTACTGTGTCTTCCTGTCTCTTTCCCTGACTGTCTCTCCTGGCCGGTCTCTCAGTTATTGTGTCTTCCTGTCTCTTTCCCTGACTGTCTCTCCTGGCCGGTCTCTCAGTTACTGTGCCTTCCTGTCTCTTTCCCTGACTGTCTCTCCTGGCCAGTCTCTCAGTTACTGTGCCTTCCTGTCTCTTTCCCTGACTGTCTCTCCTGGCCAGTCTCTCAGTTACTGTGTCTTCCTGTCTCTTTCCCTGACTGTCTCTCCTGGCCGGTCTCTCAGTTACTGTGCCTTCCTGTCTCTTTCCCTGACTGTCTCTCCTGGCCGGTCTCTCAGTTACTGTGCCTTCCTGTCTCTTTCCCTGACTGTCTCTCCTGGCCGGTCTCTCAGTTACTGTGCCTTCCTGTCTCTTTCCCTGACTGTCTCTCCTGGGCCAGTCTCCGTGTCTCTGTGCCTTCCTGTCTCTTTCCCTGACTGTCTCTCCTGGCCAGTCTCAGTGTCTCTGTGTCTTCCTTTCTTCCATTAAATGGGGGCAGGAGAGACAATGGGGGCAATTATCGATGGCAGTTTGTGAATATGTTTCAGACATAGGGGGTGGGGGCAAGGTAGTACATTTCTGCTTGTCTGAGTTTCAGTCTCATATTTTATTATCATTTATGCGATTATCACAAAGCAAGAAAAATAAATTGTTTTCCAGGAATTTACGGGTCACAGGACTACAGAGAGAACCAAAGAAATTGTAGATGCAGAACATTGGGGGTCAGGAAAGATCCAGCATCATGCAGAAGTTCAGGAGACAAATTCAGAAAGAGGGAAGAGGTTTCCCCAATGTGGCCCCAGTTCACCCTCCAAATCTGCAGGTTGTGGGTAGGTCAGTGGCCAAAGGAAGGGACTGTACAATGCAAAGCCAAGCTACTACAGCAAGACGCAACACATTAGCCGTAGAGCCTATAAGAGCCGTGTATGTGGGAAATGCTCCCCTACCCCAGCCTTATCTCAAACCTTTGCACATTACCATTAAGGAACATCCTGATGCTTCTGGCCCAGCTGCTAGAAGGTTTAGGCAGCTCCTCCTCAGGCCTATCCCCAAATCCCAGCCCTTTGTCCGGCACAGATTTAAATCCTTCACTATTTTACCTGGCCTGGGGCCAATAGCAGCTACACCATGTTCTTCCTTTATCATCACTGGTTTTGCCCCCATGGCTGTTCTATCTGCAGGAGAACTATCTGAGTCATGTTGCACTAAACCACCAATGGACAATCCAGGCCCACTGGGCAGAACTGGAAAACTGGTCTATAAGGAACATCCGACAAATCTGGCTCCAGTCCATACCAAAGTCTTGGCTGCTCAACATCAAGGGCAAAGCAGAAGAGAAAGAACTGGGTATTAGATCATACAGCCCCTTCCCCCAACAGTGTTAGGTGCAAAAGAGCAAAAGGACACTGACACCCTCCAGCAGAACCCAAAGACCCCACAGTTTAGGAAGCACTGCTTTAGATGGTCCAATTCGTGGAGAACATTGCAGTCAGCTCAGTGACCAGAATGACCAACCATGGATATTAAACTTCAGTCTCTGGATGGAATGAAAGGCTCAGACACATAAGAAGATGGTAATTCCCTTTGGGTTCATTCAGAAGTTTAATTTACACAGAGCCCAGTGCCCTCAAGTCTGGCAGTGCCCGCACCACCTCTATACAACTGCCCATGAGAATTACACAGCTGTCTCCATAGGAGAGAAAGGGTAGGTCCAGTCTAGGACACTCTCATAGAACTTGAGAGATCTTTCGTGTTGGATCAGTTTCTCCTCCAGGCGGCTTCTCCTGAATCCCAGCTCCATCTCCTGATCCAAATCGTTGTACCTGGTGAGAGTACAGGCAGCACAATCAGAGGCAAAGCTTGCCATGTATCAAATATAACATTTAATGGCACAGAAATGTCTTCTGTCTGATACACTATTACCTCAGACAATGATATTTGGGCTGAAGAACCTTCAGAACTGTCCGAAAATGCAAAGGCATATATACATATAAAAATATATGTAAACAACCTGAATTTTGTTCCATTTTAATAATAGTATTTACTATTCTACTATGGTAGAAATAGTTTTAATTATGGATCTGGGGGGGGCTTAAATGGGACTAGCGAAGCCTGGAGTCTACCTGCACCAAATAATACAGTGGGGCAAGAAAGGTCCATTTATCCGGTGATACTGGAGCACAACTACTCAAGGCCATTGCAAGTCAATTGCATGAAGGGATCTGGGGTGGGGGATGAAAATGTAAGCTGTGTTCTTCTGTTTAAAAGAGAGAGAAACCCCAAAACTTGGTGCACCCACCTTTTAATCACCTGCTTTTGGCGCACCAAATCACCTACTGCTTGCAGAATGTTTAATTAGTATATGAGGATGTAATGGTCTCCCCCCCCCTCTGCCTTATTTGCCTCAACCCCTTGGAGAGTTCCTGTGAGGGTCCTCCTTGGGCTCAACTGTTTAGAGAGATAGAGTGAAACACGGGACATGGTGAGGGTTGGAGCATGGGCAGAAAGGAAGGGGTTACTGCCGCAGAATGGTAACACTGACTAGGTGCTTCATGTGTAAATGGGGATAGAGACGGGGAAGTGTTAGTTGGGTTACTACCTGCTCTGCTTTTATTTAACTACAACGGACATGCCAGGGAAAGTCACATGATTCAACCCATTAATATCACAATGAGACCAACAAGGGGGGAACTGAGAATGAGGCTGGAGCATTGACTAGGAAGTACCTGTGGGAGATTTTCCAGAAGCAGAGGGTATTCAGGAGGCCGAGTGACCCCAGAAAGAAGTAGAATCTCTCCAAGTGCCCCATAGGTAGGAAGGCCGGGTACCAATTCCCTGAAACACATGAACCATTAGGTTATACCGAAGGTATTGGGGGGCTGTGACATTTTTATTCCTGTTTCATGCCTTGAGGAGATATTGGAAAATATTCTATACACTATTGTAAATTTACCCTGATATATAATATACGCGGCCATCTTTAATTTCGTTTGGACCATTGCAGAATTGCGCCCTCGTTATACAAATCCTTGCAGATTTCGTAGCATTTCTTACCTTCTGATGCTAAAAATGCAACTCCAGCCACCAAAGCTCCCATGAAACAGCCGGCGGCATTGAACAGGCTGAGGAAGTGCATGGCGATGCCCCTAAGCTGACCGGGCACCAGTCTGACAGTTATAACCGAACCTGCGAATAGAGATATAAGTGGAATTATGAGAATTTAGACAATAATTATCCTGTACTGTGGGGCTTTTTTGTTTTCTTTTTGCTGAAATGATTGTATGGAACATTTAATTGGGATGGGATCATTACTAGTCATATTCGTTGGATTGGGGTTCAGTAATAGATCTCAAAGATACCAGCCCCCCTTGTATCGTATTCAGTGTAGTGGTATCTATGAAACAAGGGGCCCATCTTTAGCTAAGACCTGATCAGCACTGGCCCTTTCTGGGTTCTTCTTTATCCACTAGCTGAGCACCATTGAGAGTACTGTATTTCCATAAAAATACAAAAACATAATATGATTGTAGAGAGATCCCATGTAGGACCTTGTGCATTCACAACTGGGACCCAGCAAGGTTACCCAGAACTTTACCACAGGTTCACACTTACAGCAAGGAAGAACCAGAGCTTCGGCGATTCCAAGCAAAACATATTGTGGTGCCAGCTGGTAACAGGGCATGGAGGAAACCAGCAGAACAGTTCCGGAAAGGGTCTGCTCCACCAGTGGGAAAGAATTCCTATGGAGTTCATAGATACCGGCGACCAGAAGGGAAAGAGCTGCACAGAGATGGCCACAAACTGAAAAAAAGAATCTGATGTTTATAGAAACCCACCGTGACTCAAGACTTCAACATAAACATGTAAAAACCTATTCTTTCAAAACCCTGTTAAGGCCTTAACTACCCTAGAGCAGCTTAACTGGTCACAATGCTTGATTCTTCAGTGACCTAATAAATTTCATAGAATCCACAGCAGGAACATCTACTGCTATAGAAGCAGTTCCTAAATGATGGAGCTTCCCCTTGGAAGGGGTTTGGAGCAGTGGCAGAAGGGCTTAGTTAGGGAGGTGGTGGGAAGGAAGCCTAACTGCACTCCTACGTACAACCACAAACCCAATCTGAAGGCTATATCAGATGTTTAATACCAGCCCCCACACTAGTATTTTATCCAGATAAAACATCCTCCTGTTCAATGACAAAGAAATGAGGGAAATCTTACTTATACAACTGGATGGAGTCAGCCCGTAGCCAAGTTTGGAGAAGAACCTTGAGTTGAGGCCCTCAAAGCAAGGAGCGACTATTAACTGAGGAATGATGCTTATAATTGTCATGGCAGCAATAGGTAGGAGGAATCCATAGAAATTCAAGTTTGAATTCATTGTTTGTATGAAATATCCTGATGACGTCTGTAAGGAGGAAAATAATAGCAAAAATATCCCAAAGCTACAGAAGCCCTCAATAGATTCACACCAACAACTAATAATAACCTAGCACCTGGTATTGATAAAAACACAAGCCCTCCAATTCAATCTTCAAAGAACCCTTTTCTATAGAGGATTGAGGTGAATTGTTACATAGGGTTTCTGAGACCAGAAAAAGTACAAAAAAAATTCTCTGGGGCCCTATGTACAAGGGCTGGATTGAGTGTCTAGCCCCATTTATTGAATTCACATTTATAAAATATAATAATATTGGCCTCTGTAGAGTTCCACAGACATATAGAGCTAGCGGACAAAGAACAACTCCCTTCATTTTCTTTGCATTGTCTCCACTGACCCAAACAATGTTTCAAATCTTCACCTGCATGATGCAAATTCTGTAAAGAAGCTGAAAACTGAAGAGTGGGAATAGTCTCACGAGGGCCTTGGTGTTCTCCACGTGGGATTCGCTGTACCATCCTCCATTGTTTTCTTTTGCACAATCTAGCCACATATTGACACGACCACCAAGGTGATGGTAGTTGGTGCAACACATTCTCACTGCGTTTGTGAAGACTCCGAGTGTTACTAGCAGAGAACCCCCTGCGAATAAAGAGTAAGCATTGCTGTGGTTAAGAAGAACATGGTAGGTCCTTCAAAGCTCCAAGGCTGACTTGAGAAATACTTTAAGCCCACAGTGCCAGGGTCTCCAATAAAATAGGATATCTGGGGCCATATCTATCATCACCAGTCAATAGAGTTTAGGGCCCAGTACAGTTACTCTGTACCCCATCTCCTATAGCTACTCATAGGACTGTTTCCTCAAAACAAAATCTGTATGTAGCTTATACTACCACTATTACTTCCCTGGTCCAAAACATACGAATTCCACTTCTGTTGCATGTGATTTCCATGGCAACACACGTGTTTTCTCCTCACGTTATCTGACAGCAGTTCTTTTTAATACATGGGATATGTAATTTACACACATATATATATATATGGCTGGTGGAGCTTCCTAGAACATTACTAATTTATTGGTTTATCTGAGGAATTATTTGTACTTGTTGGGGAACCCCATGAATGAATACATATAACTTCCTAATGTTACAGTTTTAAAATCAGCTCAGGGCCTTCAAGCTGGGCCCCCTCAAATAAATTGGCCCCTGGACTCCGTCTGGCTGTTCTTCAATGCTTTACAGTGGGGAATGAAGAAGAGCTTATGGATCATAAAATCTGAAGGGATAGGTGAAAGCTTCTTACCTTTCCTGGGCTGGTACAAGAGGTCATTGCGCACCATGTGGATGGTTATCAGGGCCATGACTACCGACATGAATGGAATAAGGAAGCCCAAGTTCTTTGCCACCGATTGCTGGATATAAGAGATGCCCATAAACACAACCAGGGAGTTCAGGTTCACCAGCCAATAAAACCTAAATAAAGCAATTTCTAAAGTTAGGCCTAAATTTCAGCCATTCTTCCTGGAACCATTCTGGACCTAGTGGCTCAGTCATTATTGTGATTGAAGGATGGTCTCTCCCAACCGGGGACTCTCTGCTCATCAGCCCCTCTCCCTGGCCTTGGCTACATGCAATGGCCACCGTCTGAGACACGAGTGATAGCCCTGATATATGTCCCATTTTAATGCCTTATCTCCTGAGATGTCCTCAAGCCACAATAAATACTTGATATTCATGCTTTGTCTAAGCTCTTATGACATAAAACATTGACTTCTGTGCCCTGGGGAAAATGTTAGCCATGATCCCCCTAGGCCTGTGTCCCATCTCTCACCCTGCTGTTTTCAACTAAATGGAACTATTTTTGTTAAAAAAAAACCACTTATTTTGCTCAGATATGAATATGCAAATTACGGCTGAATCTTTTGGGGAGGATTTGGTAGTGGTCTGAATCCATGAAAAATATGAAAACCCTAGAAAACATTTTGGTGAATCAGGTACATGGTACAGGTGTCATGGTGTTTTGGGCAGATTGCGGGATGAGGTATCGTGCCAGTGTCCAGAGAAAACCCCAGTTGCTATACCTGGGCATGTAGAGAGTAGCCCCAGAAACACCAGCTGTTCCCCACAAATGTCCATGCAGCTGAATCCTACAGCAAGAACCCAATTTGTGACCCCTCCAAGGGCAGATTGCCTCTGTCTGAGCAGTTAAAAACTCTCATGCCCCAAACCCTCTCCTCTCAATATGTCACATATACAATTTGCCCACTGCCCCCCACATAACACTGAGTTACTAACCAATTGAAAAATGACATGAATTTCCGCCAATCGTATCCCTGAAAACTGTAGGCACTTAAAGGGCAGATGATAGCGCGAATGCCCCCAGTGCCAATGGCAGCCATTAGTAGCCCAGTGTAGAACAGCAGGCTTTGCTCCCTTTTGGCCAACGTGTGGGCGATGTGATGAACATCTATATAAAAATCTTCAAATGGAAATGCCACTACAGGCAGCAGTGCGGTACCTGCAGGAGGGAAATGGCACAAAATGATTTCATTGGTGGAAATAAGGGGCTCACAATACATCTATGGGGGGAGCAGACTTCATGCTTCAGCTGCTGGAAGAAAGGACCAAGTAAGAACCTGCAAACCCCATTTCTATCCCTGTATTTATATCAAGTGTGGAGTGGGGGGGGGGGCAGGAAAATGGGACCTTTGAGTTTGGGTTGTGAGGGGCTTCTGCTGTGGATAACAGGGGGCCTGGAATTCCAAAGTTACACCCCTCCATCAAATCACAGTGGGAAAAAATTAGAATTGACCAGTCTGTCTGTATTTCTATCATAATTTGCATATCTCTCTCTCTTCTCTATAACTATCTCTCTCTTCTCTTTAACTATCTCTTTCTTCTCTATACTATCGCTCTCTTCTCTATAGCTATCTCTCTCTTCTCTATAGCTATCTCTCTCTTCTCTATAACTATCTCTCTCTTCTCTATAACTACCTCTCTCTTCTCTATAACTACCTCTCTCTTCTCTATAACTATCTCTCTCTTCTCTATAACTATCTCTCTCTTCTCTATAACTATCTCTCTCTTCTCTTTAACTATCTCTCTCTTCTCTATAGCTATCTCTCTCTTCTCTATAACTATCTCTCTCTTCTCTATAGCTATCTCTCTCTTTTCTATAGCTATCTCTCTCTTCCCTATACCTATCTCTCTCTTCTCTATAACCATCTCTCTCTTCTCTATAACTATCTCTCTCTCTTCTCTATAGCTATCTCTCTCTTCTCTATAGCTATCTCTCTCTTCGCTATAGCTATCTCTCTCTTCTCTATACTATCGCTCTCTTCTCTATAGCTATCTCTCTCTTTTCTTTAGCTCTCTCTCTCTTCTCTATAACTATCTCATTCTTCTCTATAGCTATCTCTCTCTTCTTTAGGCGTAATTGCCAGTCTTTCCTAGTAGTTACCCATTACCCCATTTAATTTCTCACTGCCCACTCTGGAACCCCACGAGACTTACCTACAAAGTGCAGAAAGGCACAGGTGTAGATGACTCTGCTCCTTTGGGTGCAGTTTTCACACATCCAGCCAATGAGCACCGGAGATAGAGTTGAAATTCCAACAAAGCACAAGTTGACAATAGCTGCTTCATGGTTGCGATAACTCAGCTTTATTGTACAGAACAATATCATGTTGCAGACTGTCCCAAAAAAAGTGAATCTCTCACAAAGCTCCACAAGAAGCCTACAGATTACAACATGGAGTTTCCTTCTGGCATGGGGGGCAGAGGACCCCTGATAGGGGTCTTCAATACTAAACCTTGCACTTTCACCATCAAAAGATGGTTCCCAATGCTGCTGTGCTGGAAAAGATCTTGTGTCTAGAAGAGGCATTTTACTTCTTTTTATAAAGAAACCATAGTGTCTTCTGGTCTCTCATGTATCATCATTCAAGGTCTCAGTGTTCAGATGTCCTCGTTCATGTTCCCTGTATCATGCCACTTATCTCCCAGGTCTCACTTTTCAAGTTACACATCTCAGTTCTCACAACCCAACTCTTGGCTTTCAGGTTTTAATATTAAGTTCTTCGTAATCATGTCTCAATACCCACCTCTTGGCCTTCAAATATCTTTGCCTGGGCTTCCCCTTTAAGTTCTCTCTAGCCAACTTGCAAGTCTTTTTGTCCAGTTTTCACTGTTCTGGTCTTACTGAAGAAGTCTTAATGGGCAGGTCGCATCACCCAGGTCTTCTTACTAAAGTCTCTCAGCCCAATTCTTGACTCCAAGGGTTACCATCCAAGTTTCACAATGGACATCTCTGCAGTCACAGCTTTAGAACCAGAGTCAAACCACACAGGTCTATGTGTCCTGCTCCTGTCTCTCAGCTCCCCAATCTTCTCTGCCCTCCTCCTGCTCTTTCCTATTATTAAGGAACAGGAGCCGGGACCTGAATTCCACATAGGAATAAAACTATTTGTGGCTGCAGGTCACACTCTCATGCTGTTCCAAACTTCTCAGAAAAGAAAACTCCCCTTAAACTTAAGTAAGCAAAGTAAATGTATAGGATTCCTTGGAATTTTCACTGAGAGCTGCCGTCAGTCACAAATATTTGTGCCAATATCAAACAGAAACTTTCAAAGAATTTGATAAGATAAAAATATTAACTTCTTCATTGTATAAATAGGGTATTATATGTGTGACAACAGAATTGTACAAGTCCATAGCTGGGTTGTGACAGGTAGGGATGTAGCGAACTGCCGTGTATGTGTTCGCGAACGCCGTTCGCGAACACCGGCAAAAATGAAAATCGTTGGATTCGAACGATCGAAGGATTTTAATCGTTCGATCGAAGGATTTTTCGTTCGAATCGAACGATCGAAGCCATTCGATCGAATGATTTCATTCAATCCAATGGCTTCGATCGTTCGATTCGAACGAAAATCCTTCGATTTTAGAGGTCAAAGGAATCGAATGGTCGAACGATTTTTGACGCGAACGCCTATTGGCGAACGTCGCGCGACGTTCGCGAACTTGCGGCGGACGCGAACAGTCGAAGTTCGCCGGCGAACAGTTCGCTACATCCCTAGTGACAGGCAGAAGGGTTCCAGGATTTGAGGGTGACCCAGCAGCACTAAAGACATGGGGGGCACCCTAATCCAGCAGCAGTAATTTAGGCCTTTATCTCAAATCCAGATTCTAATGAAAAAAAAAAAACCCACGTAAATATCAGTGTTTCTGGCAAATTTAATTTCAACTTCAATTTCATGTCATTAACACCAGCAAAATGGAGTTAATAAATAAAAAAACTCCCAGAGTGTCAGCTCCCTGTATCAGTCTAATTTAAATGAATGATATTTTACTGATATTACAACAAAAGGATATTACAATCAGGATTAAATATCAGGAGAGGACCCTGCTTGGCCTCAGAGCTTACAGTCAACATGTTTTGTTTTCTAGCTTCCCTGTGAAATGCAGAGGAATTTCTGTGAAACAGACAGAAGTATTTGCTCGTTGTATGTGGAAAATAAGAGATAAAAGTGTAAATGACACAGTAATACGTAAATCTGATTTTCTCCACCAGAGTTTAATCCACTCACAGAAAGTCTCTCAGTTCACAGTGAGCAGAAAACTGCCCTCGGGGCTTTTGTTGTTTTTAACTGATTAGGGAAAGAAACTTGAGATGAATGTAAATTAATTAGCAATTAGTAGAACTTCTGAAGATAAATCTCTAACTTCCAGGGCCTAATTAAGCAACTTCACTTCAGACCTTTCAGGGCGTATTGCTGATTGCAACAAGACTTTCATATTGAAGCACGCATTCTGTTTCGTGACGATCAAATTTCTAATAAAGAACGATAATTATCTTGTTTCTGTTTTTTGTAACCACCATCCTCTTTACCTTCCTCTTCACGTTCCTCATCTTCCCTCCCTTGCTCGGCAACTACAATTACCAACCTAAGGAACTTATCTTATAGCCTGTTCCCTGACCTGCAGCCTTGTACCTTGGACCTTTAAATGGATACAGCCACAAAGTGACTTCTAATATCCTTATCATTTACAGTAGGGGGTACATTATCCCTTATAATACATGAGTGATACTCAGAGTTCCCTGTATAACTCAGCCTGCAGCCTTGTGCCTTTATATGGTCACAGAACAACCCCTCAGTGACTTCTAATATCCTTATCATTTACAGTAGGGGGTACATTATCCCTTATAATACATGAGTGATACTCAGAGTTCCCTGTATAACTCAGCCTGCAGCCTTGTGCCTTTATATGGTCACAGAACAACCCCTCAGTGACTTCTAATATCCTTATCATTTACAGTAGGGGGTACATTATCCCTTATAATACATAAGTGATACTTAGAGTTCCCTGTATAACTCAGCCTGCAGCCTTGTGCCTTTATATGGTCACAGAACAACCCCTCAGTGACTTCTAATATCCTTATCATTTACAGTAGGGGGTACATTATCCCTTATAATACATGAGTGATACTCAGAGTTCCCTGTATAACTCAGCCTGCAGCCTTGTGCCTTTATATGGTCACAGAACAACCCCTCAGTGACTTCTAATATCCTTATCATTTACAGTAGGGGGTACATTATCCCTTATAATACATGAGTGATACTCAGAGTTCCCTGTATAACTCAGCCTGCAGCCTTGTGCCTTTATATGGTCACAGAACAACCCCTCAGTGACTTCTAATATCCTTATCATTTACAGTAGGGGGTACATTAACCCTTATAATACATGAGTGATACTGCAGCAGAGATGTTTCAGGTGCAAGTGCTAAATTGGCCCCTGTGAGACGATTGGGAGTCGCAGTGTGTGAGGATGTGTCGGCCGGTGGGTCAGTTCGGTGTAACAAGCAATAAATAATCGTTCCCAGCAGAGCAGAGTTGGATGAAACGTTGCTGAAAGCTGCAGCACAAACATGAAAGGTCAGAGCGTTGGTCTGAGGCAGAGTCGGTGCAATTAGCGCTGCCCAGTTGCTCGCGCTCCACATTGCGCCTCTAATTAGTCTCACCAGTTGTTTGTGCAACAGTCGCGCTCAGTCTGACAGATCCACCTGTAGCCCCCCCTGTAACAAAGATCAGCCCCCCTCCAGTCGGATTTGATGTGAAGCCCCCCCAGGACTCGGAGCCCACGCAAAACTCTTTGTGCTGCTTCCAGAGTAGATTTAATTGCCCCATCGCTTTTATTAGCCCGACAATTGGACTTTAGTAGCAACTCGTGTGTTTCAGAGTCGCTGCCAAATGATTATTAGTGAGGAGGGATGTGCGACACGTGCGCCTTATAATAAACATATAATGAATATAATAAAAATACAATAAAAATATAATAAATATAATAAACATATAATAAATACAATAAATATATAATAAACATATAATGAATATAATAAATATAATAAATATATAATGAACAAATAATAAATATAATAAACATATAATGAATATAATAAAAACACAATAAAAATATAATAAATATAATAAACATATAATGAATATAATAAATATAATAAATATATAATAAACATATAATAAACAAATAATAAATATATAATAAATATATAATAAACAAATAATAAATATATAATAAATACACGTGTCTCTCCCCCGGACTTCTCTCTGCAAAAGCTGAACTTTGCCTATTGCTGAATAATTAACCAGAGCTGCTTCTCAGCTCATATATAAATCTAAATCTAATAACCTGGGGATTATTTACTTGCTCGGCCGAGCACCCAGCGCAGAATTTGTTATTATTCTGGGCTGGGGTCTCATTGCTCTGCCTCCCACCAAACTCCTACTTTAATCCCTTGTGTTGACTGAGTGGCTGATAAACACCCAGTATAGAGATATAGTAATAATGATGATGACTGTGCAGAAACCAGTGCAGGCTGCAGCATGAGACCGAAGTCTAGAGATATAATAATAATACTAATAATGATGACTGTGCAGAAACCAGTGCAGGCTGCAGCAGGGGTCAGAAGTGATAATTAATGTTACAACAGGGTGTGGGTTACCTTTATGGGCAGCAATGTCCAGGCAATTAGATCAGAACATGGCAACGACCCAACTGCTCAGTTCTGCATTTGCCCAATTGCCCACCTGGCACAAGGGAAAGAGTTTGTTGAGTTGCTTGATATGGGCACAGCTGGGCATCTATAATGGAAACGCAGGTCTGGACTGGGAAACTAAAGAGGCGTTGGCATTCCTTGTACCTAGAGGCCCAAACAGCCCCCCACTAGCCCAATACACAGCCCCCCTGCCACTTCCCATAACTTTGCCAGTCTCCATGCCCCCCTATAGCAATAACTCCCCCAGTTACAAGGATTTCTATACCCCAAGCCTTTGTCCAGTTTTGAAGGGGATTGTGGGAAGTGGGGGACCCAGGAGAGAGGAATGAGGGAAAATGATAGGGACCCCATAAAACTGGCAACAAAAACAAAGATTCCTGAAATGATACAAAGTATAAAGGGGAGGAAATAGTGGACTCATCCCTGTTACTGCCCATTTGGCTCTGTCATTACAGTAATGTACTGAGGGGCCCCACATTTTAGAAATGGAGGAGGAGGGCTGTTGCCTTTGCTTAAAGGAGAAGGAAATTTATTGCCAATTGATTAGCCACAATAGTACAAGCTATAACACTATATTTATTCTGTGGAAAGCTTTACCATACCTGAGTAAACAGCTCTAGAAGCTCTCTCTGTTTATTTAGAATAGCAGCTGCCATATTAGCTTGGTGTGACATCACTTCCTGCCTACTCATAGCTCTGGGCTCAGATTACAGCAGGAAGGGAAGTAGAGAGGAACAAACTGAGCATGCTCAAGCCCTAGCCCTGGAGGTTTAAGCTGAAAACAGTTAGTCTGATACAGAAGCCCATGAGTACACAATAGAAGGAAAGAAATGTGATGTTGGACTCAGAGCAACATTACTTTGAGGGGTTACTGGTGTATTTATATAGACCTTTCTGATAAATCTGACTTACTTTTAGCCTTTCCTTCTCCTTTAATCCCCAGGCATTTCCCATTGCATGCTGGGATGTGAGTGTTCTTCATTAGTCTCATTAATGAGCTGCTACACAGATGCACAGTTTCCAGATCAACATCTGCTTCCCAAGGGGAACAGGCCTGGATTTGTGGAAAGGCCACCAAGGCCGGGGCTTAGGATTTTAGGGGGGCGGCATGCTACTCAAGCACACTCACATTGGTTCAGAAACGATACGATCATTTTTTAACTTTCCCCTGCGCCAATCCCCATTGCTCCTGTCCCCCTCCAGTCTGGGCCTAGGGGCACCACTATGTAAATCTGGCCTGGAGGGGAATGTTAGAAAGTGTCTGTGCTGGGGGGTCTCACCATTGTGTTTCCAGCCGAGTCTCTGTCCAACACGTGGGATCTCCAGACAGACAGAGGGGATCAGGTTGGTGGGTCCCATTCTTTGCCAAGGGACTGCAGACTCCATGTCTCTGGGCACTGCCCCAATTTGGACTTTCAGGTGCAACTCCCCCGGCAACTCAATAACAACAAGTATAGGGGGGAACTGGGAATTGTGCTCTGGGGTGCGGTAACTAAATCACCCCCGGGGATTGTGGGTAATAACAACAGCCTTACAGCACTTTCAGCACTTCTTTTTAGCACTTCTTTATTTCAGCACTTCTTTTTATGTGTTTTATATGTGAGTCTTTTCCAGGTACACGGGATTTGGTGAGAACTCGACTGCTTTTGTTCTCTGCCTCACGCAAAGGATTTGGTTCCCCCCGGGAGAAGCTTTGGTGGAACTTGCACTTTGCACTTCGGGTGTTACGTAACGTAAGCAACTTCCTGGGCTTTCAAATAAAACAACAAAAAAAACCTGTGTTACAGTGAGACATAGTCTGGGGGGATTGTGGGTAATTACTGGGGCAGTGGGACAGGGAAGGGCATTGTGGGTAATTACTGGGGCAGTGGGACAGGGAAGAGCATTGTGGGTAATTACTGGGGCAGTGGGACTGAGAAGAGCATTGTGGGTAATTACTGGGGCAGTGGGACTGAGAAGAGCATTGTGGGTAATTACTGGGGCAGTGGGACTGAGAAGAGCATTGTGGGTAATTACTGGGGCAGAGGGACAGGGAAGAGCATTGTGGGTAATTACTGGGGCAGTGGGACTGAGAAGAGCATTGTGGGTAATTACTGGGGCAGTGGGACAGGGAAGAGCATTGTGGGTAATTACTGGGGCAGTGGGACTGAGAAGAGCATTGTGGGTAATGACTGGGGCAGTGGGACTGAGAAGAGCATTGTGGGTAATTACTGGGGCAGTGGGACAGGGAAGAGCATTGTGGGTAATTACTGGGGCAGTGGGACTGAGAAGAGCATTGTGGGTAATTACTGGGGCAGTGGGACAGGGAAGAGCATTGTGGGTAATTACTGGGGCAGTGGGACTGAGAAGAGCATTGTGGGTAATGACTGGGGCAGTGGGACTGAGAAGAGCATTGTGGGTAATTACTGGGGCAGTGGGACAGGGAAGAGCATTGTGGGTAATTACTGGGGCAGTGGGACTGAGAAGAGCATTGTGGGTAATTACTGGGGCAGTGGGACTGAGAAGAGCATTGTGGGTAATTACTGGGGCAGTGGGACAGGGAAGAGCATTGTGGGTAATTACTGGGGCAGTGGGAAAGGGAAGAGCATTGTGGGTAATTACTGGGGCAGTGGGACAGGGAAGAGCATTGTGGGTAATTACTGGGGCAGTGGGACAGGGAAGAGCATTGTGGGTAATTACTGGGGCAGTGGGACAGGGAAGAGCATTGTGGGTAATTACTGGGGCAGTGGGACTGAGAAGAGCATTGTGGGTAATGACTGGGGCAGTGGGACTGAGAAGAGCATTGTGGGTAATGACTGGGGCAGTGGGAGAGACTTGGGGATTGGTGGGAGTTACTGGGCACAGTGAGACACAGTGAGTGGAGGATTGTGAGAAATGAGTGGGGGAGGGGTGAGAGTACAGTAAGTGAATGGGAGGGGCAGGGCTGGCTCTGTAGGTAGAAGGTCTCATTGGGGGAGTCACAGAGTGAGTGAGAGCGTCAGACAGACGACAGACAGACAAGAGACAGACACAGATCTCAGGTGAGTTTTATCATGAGAAGTGAAGTCCCAGCTCTGGGATTGACACGGGAATGTTGGGAATTCAGGCTCCGGATCCATGTGCTTCTGCCACATTCCTGGGACTTTGAGCTGACACTTTACTCTGTTTTACACTTTACTCTGTTTCACTGAGGCTTTTCTTTACTTAACGGGGGCAACGATACATGAGCTGGGCCCCCAGGAAATCTGCAGTTGATGATGGGGGTGAGTGTATTCGGGTTATACAGAATGTGATCCAGATCAAATAGCCCATTAGACAGAAGTTCACTAGCCCTTTGTGCCCCCACACTATACCTGTACTTCCTATGGGGCTCGGGGGCACTGGGGGGGGGTACACTCAGTAGGAAATATTTACACTGGAGGAAATTAAAGGGGCAGGACGACATAGAAGTAGAAAGAGTAGTAGAGACAGAGAACATGTTCATTTCCTGGGACCTGTTTACGCAATTCACATTCAGTCTGTAATTCTGCCGAGTCATTGTGATTTCCCCACCCTCCGGCAGTTTTCCAAACTCATCCCTTTACCACTGGCCTTGTATAAAGTGTGCCAGGTCATGCTGCAGTCTGCACTGGTTTCTCAGCAGCTCTGCCCTGTACTTTGGAACCAATTCCCAACCTGCTCTCCAGCACGTGGATATCTAAATGTTCCTATGGGACTCGCTGATCTGTCTCACCCCCTCACCTGTCCCCACATTTCCCTCCTGTCTCTCTCCTCACTAATCATTTCCCCCTACTGGTCCTGCTCATACCCCCGTCCCCCCCTGCAGGAATGTAGTCACTTCTCAAAACAGGAATGTTCAGTTACACCCCCAGGTGCAGTCACAAGGAGCCAGCCTTAGCTTCAGATCTCTCTACACATTCCCCACGTTCCCAATCTGCACTACCTGCCCATAGACCAGTGGGACATTGACCAACTGCATAGATGAATGGGACACCAGGGTCCCACCAAAACACCTTAGACCAGGGGTACACTCTCAGTACTATTTTCTTCCTCTCCAGGAAAAAATACCGGCCTTCCTATATATTTATCTTTATTCCCTATTAATAACATTGGGATCAGCCATCATTTTTACTGGCCAGGTGGCAACCGTACTCCTCACTCAACCTCAATTCTCCTTGTCTCTTTTCTTTATATACTATAATCTATTATTCCATCTATTTAGCCTCTTTAGCTAAGGAATGACCATGAAATAGGCCAAATGTTTAGAAGCAAGAGGCCCACTGACACCTGGGCCCACCGGGAGTTTTCCTGATATCCCGGTGGGCCAGTCCAAGACTGGATGAGTGCAATGCTGGTTCAGGACAAACAGGACTGGGAAATTAGGCCAAGGAATTGAGGAGTGGGCCATTAAAGGACATTAATCCAGGGCAGAAATGAATGGATCATTGGTCCAGGACAGAGAAGCGTAGGCCCCACATTTACTACTTCAAAGTTGAAAGTATCTGTGTTCAGTTCCTTCTTGTTATTGGCTGATAACTAGTGTCATTTACTGCAATGGCCTCTAGGACTTTTCCTGAACCACGAGGTGTCTACATTTCTTTCCATAAGGTGCAGAGACAATGGCGAATCTCTCGAGTCTGATGGACAGTGAGGTGCTGCGGGCATATGCCACCTACTCCACCATTGTCCTCCTGAAGATGATGCTGATGAGCATTGCCACTGCTTACTTCCGACTTACCAAGAAGGTGAGGGAAACATGGAGAATATTCTATCTCCCCCAAGTTAATGTACCTCCCGTGAGATATGCCATAGCCTTGTCACAAGCCCCACCCACATTGTTAAAGGGACCTTCCCCAAAACCTGGCACCACTAGATTTATTTGGGTTCTAAGCTGAAGATAAGGTCAAAAGTAGAACTAGTTTATTGTTAGTTGTATGAAACACTGTAGAGATAGGAGATGTAAGTAGTTAGGGTTATTTTAATGTTTTAGTTGTATGAAAGCCCTTTAGAGTTGGAAGGTGAGGTTAGTACTAGGGCTAGTTTAGTGTTAGTTGTATGAAAGCCCTTTAGAGTTGGGAGGTGAGGTTAGTACTAGGGCTAGTTTAGTGTTAGTTGTATGAAAGCCCTTTAGAGCTGGGAGGTGAGGTTAGTACTAGGGCTAGTTTAGTGTTAGTTGTATGAAAGCCCTTTAGAGCTGGGAGGTGAGGTTAGTACTAGGCCTAGTTTAGTGTTAGTTGTATGAAAGCCCTTTAGAGTTGGGAGGTGAGGTTAGTACTAGGGCTAGTTTAGTGTTAGTTGTATGAAAGCCCTTTAGAGCTGGGAGGTGAGGTTAGTACTAGGGCTAGTTTAGTGTTAGTTGTATGAAAGCCCTTTAGAGTTGGGAGGTGAGGTTAGTACTAGGCCTAGTTTAGTGTTAGTTGTATGAAAGCCCTTTAGAGTTGGGAGGTGAGGTTAGTACTAGGCCTAGTTTAGTGTTAGTTGTATGAAAGCCCTTTAGAGCTGGGAGGTGAGGTTAGTACTAGGCCTAGTTTAGTGTTAGTTGTATGAAAGCCCTTTAGAGTTGGGAGGTGAGGTTAGTACTAGGCCTAGTTTAGTGTTAGTTGTATGAAAGCCCTTTAGAGTTGGGAGGTGAGGTTAGTACTAGGGCTAGTTTAGTGTTAGTTGTATGAAAGCCCTTTAGAGCTGGGAGGTGAGGTTAGTACTAGGGTTAGTTTAGTGTTAGTTGTATGAAAGCCCTTTAGAGTTGGGAGGTGTAGTAGGGAGAGGAGGTTAGTGATATGAAATCTCTTGGAGTTTGGCAAATTACACTTTCTTCCTGTGTTTGACCAAAGGTTTTTGCAAACCCTGAAGACGCCAGAGTTCACGCTAAGGGAGGGGACACCAAAAAGCTACTGAAAACAGATGAAGATGTCGAACGTGTTCGCAGGTAAGACTCCTGTCACCAACCCCTGTAGCTCTGTCTGCCACTCCCACCTCTTGTGACCCCCTTTACCACTCCCATCTCCCGTGGCCCCTTGTACCAGTTCCAGTGTTGCACTAAACTAATCAAGTGATGCCAATGGTGGGGCCTTTCACCAGAACCAGAGTGTGTTGGACACAAGTCAGCAGTTGCATCAGTTCAGTGATGTGTATACTAGTAACACTATATAAATGTTATATATACTAGTTACTGACTGCATTATTTAACTTGCCTACATATTTGCTGACTCTGTGCCATTTAATACCCAACTGCCAGTCTGTATTGGGCCAAAGGTACAGGTCGTTTTGGGTAGATTCTCCGGGGTGGCCACTAGAGGGCTTCACTTTGCCTCACATCGGCAAAACCTGACAAAATAATAAGATATGATTCTGTGAATATTACCCCCCCCCCTGGGAAAATACCCTCAGCCTCATCTGCTAAAATAGGTGCTAAATTGCCCTCATGCAGTTGCCTATAGCAACAAGCAATTTGTCTCAATCAAGCTCCTGCACGTTCTAATGGAAGCAAAGATCTGATTGGCTGCTCTGATGGCCGCACTGGTGCAATTTAGCACCTATTTATTCAACACCAGCAAATAACTTTGCACTTACAGCAATATGGCAGCAAATGGGAGGGGGTCACAGAATGAAACAGGAGGATTTGTGGTGCGCACAAAGAATTTTGTGTGAAAACACAACATTTTCTATTAATTCTGACCTGAGCACACAGTTTTTTTAAAAACTACGCACACAAGTTTCAAATGTGCACAAAAAAGAATTAGGTTAGAGTTAGCACATAGCGGAGAAGGAATTAGAGGGAACAAGTGTTTGCACTCTAATCTGAGTGTGTGTACCTCAACCCAAGGTCTTGCACTCTAATCTGAGTGTCTGTGCCTTAACCCAAGTAATTGCACTCTAATCTGAGTGTCTGTGCCCAAGTGCTTGCACTCTAATCTGAGTGTCTGTGCCCAAGTGCTTGCACTCTAATCTGAGTGTCTGTGCCCAAGTGCTTGCACTCTAATCTGAGTGTCTGTGCCTCAACCCAAGGTCTTGCACTCTAATATGAGTGTCTGTGCCTTATTCCAAGTAATTGCACTCTAATCTGAGTGTCTGTGCCTTAACCCAAGTGCTTGCACTCTAATCTGAGTGTCTGTGCCTTAACCCAAGTGCTTGCACTCTAATCTGAGTGTCTGTACCTTAACCCAAGTGCTTGCACTCTAATCTGAGTGTATGTGCCTTAACCCAAGTTCTTGCTGAGCTTATTGCTGGCGCCAGGGACTTTCTTTATAGTGGCGCAGTCTTCATCTTGGCAGAACAAACAAATTTGGGCCCACGAGGGTTCTGTTCATGTGATTCACAGGAAATAAATTGGCCCCACTAATTCCCTTCCTTCCCCACAAACCTCTCTCCCATCTCCACATAGCGCAGTAACCAGGGGAAATATTACAGCTCTGGCGCCGCTTGGCCTGACATTTATTCGAAAAGACATTAAAGAGTCGGCCCGAGCATTTCCTCAATGTGACAGAGCGCGATGGAAACAAAACGGCCAATTTATCAAAGTGCCCAAAGCTGAGCAGGTTAAGGAAAAGGCCACGAATCTTTTCGCTTTTGTTTCCTTCAGTGTGACGGCGATTTATCAGCTGCGATGGAACCTCTGATGGGGGGGCTCACTGTTTTCTCAGGGTCACAGTGGGTTAACAGTGAGCCAGTGATGCAATGATGACACCATTCCTGTGCTGACATATTAGTGATGTCATCATCACACAGTCACACAGACAGTTAGACAGTGACTGAGAGCAAAGTCCAGATATTCTCCAGATGCTGAAAAGAACTGGACATTTCTGTTCTTTCTAATTGTTCCACTTGAAGCAACAGATGTGAAAGTAGAGTTAAACAATGTTTGTTCAACCAACCTTTACCTACACATTGCTGCCTTACAAATCCCAGCATACTCCATTTTATCAATCATTTAGGCATGCTGGGATCTGTAGTCCAACAACATAAGGGCTGTACAAGTATATAAGCAATATTATCAGCAATATTGCCCAGCATTCCCAAGCACTTCACAGGGCAAGAGGCTTCAATTAGTATGCAAAGAAATCCTCCAATGAGAATCCCAGCTGATCTGCGTGACTTCATGTATATTTATATTATTAGAGGGCTCATATTGTCCCAAGTCGTATGGACCCACTGTAAAATGATCTATTTTGTGCTTTGTGCCCACAGGTGCCACCTGAATGACATTGAGAACATTGTACCATTCGCTGGCATTGGCTTGATCTACGCCCTCACCAACCCTGATTTGGCTAGTGCTTTGCTGCATTTCCGGATCTTTACCGGATCCAGAATCCTACACACCATTGCTTACTTACTGCCCCTCCCTCAGCCCAGCCGGGGCCTGACATGGGTCGTAGGGTATTTAGTCACTATTTCCATGGCAGTTGGGATATTACGGGGGGTTCTGTACCTTTAGGAATTGGGGGATGATCCTCTGGAATTGGATGTGACCTTCAGGGTCAGTATTGGGGTCTTGACTTCCCTCTGCAGTTGTCCAGTCTTCATATGAAATGCAAATAAACCATGAAAAAGGATTGCCAGCTCTGTATTCCTGTTGGCACTCAAGCTAAGGACACTGGCATGGGGTGGGAAGGGGCAGAGATTTCCATGGGTTGTCTTTGTCTATGGGTTGTCTCAGTCTATGGGTTGTCTCAGTCTATGGATTGTCTCAGTCTATGGGTTGTCTCAGTCTATGGGTTGTCTCAGTCTATGGGTTGTCTCAGTCTATGGGTTGTCTCAGTCTATGGGTTGTCTCAGTCTATGGGTTGTCTTAGTCTATGGGTTGTCTTAGTCTATGGGTTGTCTCAGTCTATGGGTTGTCTCAGTCTATGGGTTGTCTCAGTCTATGGATTGTCTCAGTCTATGGATTGTCTCAGTCTATGGGTTGTCTCAGTCTATGGGTTGTCTTAGTCTATGGGTTGTCTCAGTCTATGGGTTGTCTCAGAGAGGAACCTGGCACAATTGTGAGGGTGGAAACTCAACCTAAAAGGTGCCAGAGCTATTGCCAGCTCTGTATTCCTGTTGGCACTCAAGCTAAGGACACTGGCATGGGGTGGGAAGGGGCAGAGATTTCCATGGGTTGTCTTTGTCTATGGGTTGTCTCAGTCTATGGGTTGTCTCAGTCTATGGATTGTCTTAGTCTATGGGTTGTCTCAGTCTATGGGTTGTCTCAGTCTATGGGTTGTCTCAGTCTATGGGTTGTCTTAGTCTATGGGTTGTCTTAGTCTATGGGTTGTCTCAGTCTATGGGTTGTCTCAGTCTATGGGTTGTCTCAGTCTATGGGTTGTCTCAGTCTATGGATTGTCTCAGTCTATGGGTTGTCTCAGTCTATGGGTTGTCTCAGTCTATGGGTTGTCTCAGTCTATGGGTTGTCTCAGTCTATGGGTTGTCTTAGTCTATGGGTTGTCTTAGTCTATGGGTTGTCTCAGTCTATGGGTTGTCTCAGAGAGGAACCTGGCACAATTGTGAGGGTGGAAACTCAACCTAAAAGGTGCCAGAGCTATGGGAAAAAAGTAAGGGTACAGTATATTGATTGTCTGATTATATAAAGGGCTGTTGTACAACACATGGTGTACAGCCTTAATATGACCATAAAGCCCCCCCCCCAGCAACTTGTCCCTCTTTTTACTTCCTATCTTTCCATAGGGATGGAACTAAACCCGTTACCCATAGAGGTAAATTGGCTCAAAACTCAGGCAGGAAGCTGAAAAAATTAAAAAGATATCTTAGTTGTCCTTTAAACAACTAGATGTTTCCTAACTTGATAATCATCTGAAAGTGAATCTAAAGCATTAAAAATTTTTTGGAGCAGGAGGTTTGATGGAGTCCAGCTGAATTCCTTTAGTTCCTCCGCCATTAGGAAGAAAAGAAAAGCAAAGAAATCTCTGCCATTGAAGGGGCCACTTTCCTACACAATGTTATACTTTATGGGTGAAAACAAAATGCCCCAATTTCCATCAGATTCCCTTGTGGTGGTCACTCCAATGAGAGCTTACCAGGGGCAGGATCAGGGACTGTGTAACTGAAGCAGTGGGTGGGACTAAAATACTCTTATGGCGGCTTATAGTGGGAGGAGCAGGGTGTGTGTAACTGAAGCAGTGGGTGGGACTAAAACACTGATGGCGGCTTATAGTGGGAGGAGCAGGGTGTGTGTAACTGAAGCAGTGGGTGGGACTAAAACACTGATGGTGGCTTATAGTGGGAGGAGCAGGGTGTGTGTAACTGAAGCAGTGGGTGGGACTAAAACACTGATGGTGGCTTATAGTGGGAGGAGCAGGGTGTGTGTAACTGAAGCAGTGGGTGGGACTAAAACACTCTGATGGCGGCTTATAGTGGGAGGAGCAGCGCACGTGTAACTGAAGCAGTGGGTGGGACTAAAATACTCTTATGGTGGCTTATAGTGGGAGGAGCAGGGCGTGTGTAACTGAAGCAGTGGGTGGGACTAAAACACGATACTGACGGCTTACAGTGGGAGGAGCAGGGTGTGTGTAGCTGAAGCAGTGGGTGGGACTAAAACACTCCAATGGGGGCTTACAGGGGAGGAGCAGGGAGTCTGTAAATGAAGCAGTGGGTGAAACCAGATCACTCTGATCTCCCAGGCCCTTGACCCACTGACCCAATGACCAGACTGGTTACAACTGAAAGCAAGAGCTTGTGTGTTTCATGGATTCTCTTCCCTGGTTCTTTACTGCTGATCTATATTATTAGTGAAGGAGACGTGGGATCCTATTAAGCACTTAATAATCCCCTGATACAAATGATAATGATGGTGCTTCATTCTGTAAGTGCCACTGATTTGGGATTGTGATGTCTGATAAATACCCTTCTCTCTTCAAGGACTTTGAACAACTCCCAGCCCCGTCGTTATGTGCTATCAATTAGCTGAGTGCCCGTGTGCATTATTGTTCCCAAATCCTGCTCTCCCAATGGGAGTTCTCTGCGATGATCTATTTGCATTGCTTTGTTAGATTCACACACACACACAAATACACAAGAGTCAGTCCCATTTACCCATAGACCTTGTCATGAGATAAACCGCGTAATTAGTTTTTCTCACGGAATTGTATCAGGCTCTACAGGACAATCTGGAATCGAATTAGTAGAGTTCATCAAATTAAATCTGTCTCATAATTGGTAAAGCCTGAAACATTATTATGTGAAATGAAAATGCAAAGGGGGCAGGCAGCGTGGGGACCCCGTGGGTTTAATGTACAAATGTGCTTATATATTAATATGAAGAACTCAAATCTCTATGTATTTGGCACATATATAAATATTTAGGCCTCTTGGCACAGCGTCGTCCTTTTTCTCTTTTCAGACTGGAAAGAATTTCCATGTTTTGACGCTCTGCTGTCTGGGTGTGTAGAGAAGGTGGATGTGAGTGTCTGAGAGGTGACACCAAGATGAATGTAAATGAGCGAGTGCAGGTGCCAGAGGCAGGTGTTGGGTCTGTGATCACAGCACGGGCAGGGGCACCTCAAATGCACAATTGAATATGTTGGTTGCCTGCAAGGCCTGTCTAGCTGTCTCATTGCCTGCAGTCTCTAAAAGAGCCGAGCTGTTGCCGAGTGATACCCATCAGCCTTAGCACTCATTTGCAATTCAGTCCCTAATGATCAAGTGACGAGAGTGGCGCCATTGTGCCAGTAATTTAGGGAAAACAAGAAGAAGCCTCTTCTGCACTTGAGTCAGGCCCATGTTCAATCAGGCGCCTCACAGTGGGAAGCTCTTCTGCTCCGGGAAGATGTTTTCACAAGTCAGTGTGTCAATGTGATGAGAATTCATCTCACCTGTTGTGATCCATCTAGCGGCCAATCTTGTTTTTATTACACAATTTGCCAATATGAAGAATCCCAGAACAATGTCGCTTATAACCTTTGGCTCAAATCAAGCATTTACATTCAGAAGCCCAAAACAAAGGGGTTTCTCCAATCACAATATTCTGCCTCCCTATCACACAAGTCCCAGGCCCGTCTTCTTCTCCTCGCACGTTCACTCAACTCCTTCCAGAAGGGATCAGCCAGAAATCACATTTCTCTTCATTAAGAAACAAGTTGCACCTTATGGTACATTGGGCTCCTCACAATGTGCCTCTAACACTGAACATTTAGTGGAATTTGCCCTAAAGTACAGCTTAATAGTAAAACTAAGCTTTAGACGTCCTATTAATAATTTTCTTGGAAGCTGAGAGAATTTAGGCAAAACATTTGGGCCAAATATGAACAGAGCAGTGTCGTGTCTTACAAAAACAAAAACACAAGGCTGCCATGCCATTGGTCACACAGAGAAAGGTGATTAACCTGAATTAGAAGGGTTTCCACAGGAGGACCCCATACTTATTATAATATCAGAATTATATATATATATTTTTTTACAGTGAGGGTTTGTCCTGAGGAAAGAAGAACGGTGAGCTAAGAATTTCCAACTTAGCTATACTTTACCTCTGTTGGAGAAGACCAGTTGATTTTAGGCTAGAAGGCCCCCTGGAAGCTGGAGTCCATTTTGCTACAAAGCCATCCTGCCCTTCCTTGACTTTATATAATGGATCTGCCAGTACAAGAGCTTCAGGGAGAGAATTCTTCAAAGGATCTCAGAATAACTCAATGGATGTCTTTGTGTCCTCTGGAAGATCTACTGGTGATTAAGCAACAAGGTCTCTATGGGGTTGTGGGGTTAGAGACATCGGACTACCCTTTCTCAGATGTTACCTCCAAGATAAACATTTGTTCTGTTTCAGCCATAACTGAGGGACAAATTAACCCTAAAACTAGTCCTTGGCTTCAGTATGTGAAACGTTATTTCATCCTCTGTTATAGATCATCCCGATGTGATTGTCCACAAGACTGACCAAAGACCCTTCATATTGTACAAGTTCTGCTTCTAGAGAATGTTGTGGTGGCCACATAGAAGATACAGAATGTCCTACACCAAGCCCTGCACATACTTATTATATAGAACTACCTCGATATGACTGTAGTTTCTGCCAGTGCTTTATTTTATATATATACTGTAAATGCTCAGCAAGGAGAGAATTTGCGAGGCTGAGGATTTGGCCTCTGCGTTATATGATAGAACAAATCTTTCTAATGGGATTGTACCAGCCCCTTTTCACATCAAACTTTGGCTTTAAAACAAAGGTTAAAGAGCCCAAAACAAGAGGGTCTTTGTGGATTTTCACTCTCACATAAATGACAGAAAGGGATTCTGCTTTACTGTTCTCCAGAGCTTTGTCCATTTCATGGTTCAGTAAAAATGACAAGGAAGGAGAATTGATGATATCCCCGTAATGAAAGCTCAAAAAAGGGGAAAAACAAGCCACAAAAAGATCAACGTGCTCAAAGTGGGGAAGTTTAGGCTTTCAATCAATCCTTTTATACTGCCTTTCTTCTATTTCTTAGACAAGTGTCCCCCAAAAGCTGCTGCTTAATGTCCATGTATTATTTCTATTTGGGAAATCTTCCTGGACATCTCCCCCACATCTTCTGCTTTGAGTGCTTTATCTGTTGCCTGAGTTGGGCACCAGAGCTTCCCCTTTAGATTTGCCTCTCATGGGTCCATGCACGGAGCAACCTCTGGGAGTAAATAACCCTTCGAAAGAGCCAAAAACATGAAGATGGTTCCATTGACTTTAGACCATTACTAGGCCAGTGAGTTTCTGCCATGTTTGATCAGTTTTTTTATTTTAAGTCACAGAAAGTTTAGGAAAGTTCCTGCAAATGCAGTGTGCCCCAAGCTTGAAAGTACCTATTACACCCCATTAACATATTCCAATAGCCAATCAATGGCGGTTTCGGGGCCTGCTTTCATTAGGAGCACTCTATTTATTTAGGGCTGAGCTCTCCGTCATAGTCTGACTGTGCCCTTTCTGCCTGGGACTCGACTAGGAAATTCTCTCTATGATTTGCATTTAAAAAATGAACAGAAGTAGCAGGACCCGCTAGCCAGAAACAAGTAATTATGTAATTTATATTGCAAAACAGGGGCGGCTGTGGAACAAACAAGAGATTGATGCTGCAGATTTGTGCGTTAATACAGGAGAGATGACAGACTCCCATAATTCACTGAGCCTCTAACAAGGCTCAAATCCCAAAGCACCTCGACACGAGGCTTGCACTTAACATGACTTGCTGCACTTCTTTAATGACAACCACAAGAGCTAACAATTATATCGTGTGCTTGCTTGAAGTTAAAGTCAATTCAAGTCCATAACCTCCTAATTCCATTGTCTGGGCTTCTGGGCAGTAATGAAATAGAGAAAGTACAGAGAAGAGCGACTAAGCTGATAAAGGGAATGGAAGGGATCAGTTATGGGGAAAGACTTTTGGTGCAGTCAAAGATGCAAGTAATCAAAATGGATAATACTTTTCACAGGCATTTCAATTTTAATTGTGGTGGGACCCAATGTCTGTTCCCAAGCCCCCCAGAAACATTTTCTGCAGCTGCTCATATATTGCATCTGTATTGGTGCATTACACACAACCGCAGCCGAGAACATTGTGGGTAAAACAACATGGCACTTTGTTTGCTGAATGAGCCGCATTCCCTCAAGCTGCACCTCTTTCGACAATGGATTAAATAATTGTATCTGTGAAAGGGGAAAAGATGTTAAAAGTGGTAAAAAAAGGTAATTTTCACTAATCATCCCCTTGGTGCCCCCCCTGGGCAGTTGCAGGTTCCCACTAAGTGCCAGCGCCTCTCTAACAACTGACGGATGTGGCGCAGTCACTCACAGACAATGTGTTGTTTAATTACAGCCCTTTAAATTCAGTCAGTTGTGCTTAATTGCTTTTATTTTCCAGCACTGTAATGAATTTGCAGCTAATATGACTGTGTGCTTGTCCCAGCAATATCCCAGCTGCCAATTCAATTCCACTGCTGACAGCGCTACTGTGTATGGCAGCCCCATGGCCGGTGCTTGGGGCACAGGAATATCTGGGAGCAGAGAGAGCGGCCGGGTATTTAATTAACCATCACAGATCAGGGAAATAATATTCACCCTCATTAACGCTTTCAATTTGGGAAGTTGCCTGGGGGCCGCCGATTGGTTATGCTGATGGCTAACGATTGAACGTGTGATTACCATAAGCAATTTCTATTCTATTGATCTTCCTCCTGAAACTTGGAAATGAGGTGACTCTGGACTCCCAGCTAAATGTGAGCTCAGGCTCAGGCCAGATTAGAGGGGCAATCGATTATACAGATCCCGTCACAGCAACTATGCAATTGCCCCATTAACATACAGCCCTCAGAGGGTTATTCATCTGAGGGAAGAAGGAGTTAATTGTGTGTGAGTGTGTCTATCTGAGCTGACGTGTGTGTATATGTGTGTGTGTGTGTGTGCGAGGGCATATATCTATCTATATCTCACTGTATATATATATATGTACATGCGTACCCACACAGGTTTAGGGATAATGTTATTGTTACAGGACAGGGTTAGGGTTAGGGGACAGGATTCGGGATAGGATTAGGGGACAAGGTTAGGGTTCGTGTTACAGGACAGGGTTAGGGATAGAGATAGGGACAGGTTTAGGATAGTGTTATGGTTACAGGACAGGGTTAGCGATAGGGTTAGGGTTACAGAACAGGGATAGGGTTACAGAACAGGGATAGGGTTACAGAACAGGGATAGGGTTACAGGACAGGGATAAGGTTACAGAACAGGGATGGGATTACAGAACAGGGTTAGGGTTACAGAACAGGGATAGGGTTACAGAACAGGGATAGGGTTACAGGACAGGGATAAGGTTACAGAACAGGGATAGGGTTACAGAACAGGGATAGGGTTACAGAACAGGGATAGGGTTACAGAACAGGGTTAGGGTTACAGAACAGGGATAGGGTTACAGGACAGGGTTAGGGATAGAGATAGGGTTAGGGGACAAGGTTAGTGATAGGGTTATTGATAGGAATAGGGTTATAGGACAGGGTTTTGATTAGGGTTACAGGACAATGTTAGGGATAGAGATAGGGTTAGAGGCAGGGGCGTAACTATAGAGGAAGCAGACCCTGCGGCTGCAGGGGGGCCCAGGTGGTATAGGGGCCCCATGAGGCTCTAGTTCATATACAATTTCAATAAATATTGGAAAAACAGGACAACCTCTGGATATGTTGGGGGCCCTAAAATTAATTTGCTGTGGGGCCCAGTAACATATAGTTATGCCACTGGTTAGAGGATAAGGTTAGGGATAGGGTAACAGAACAGGGATAGAGTTAGGGTTACAGGACAGGGTTTTGATTAAGGTAACAGGACAGGGATAGAGTTTAAGTTGAATTTGGCAATGGGTGCAGATCTTTTCTCCAGTTTCTGGTTCCAGACATGAAACTTCTTGAAGGTTGTTGTGTGTAGCAGCAGCTGCGCCGTCAGATAAGCGGATTCCTGTGGAACTAATCCCTTTGTGCTGGGGAGTCAGAGACATCAATGTGTGAAGTGCAAATGTTCCTCCACCCAACATCACACCAAAGGTTTCATTTCTCCAGCTCTGGTGAGCAATGTACAGGTGGGGGTCAGTGTGTGTTTTCATAGGACTAACCTCTGCTTCATTGTAAGGCTTGAGGGACCCCTCAGGATGATGCCAGGTATGGGGGGGCTGTACCTACCCTCTAATGCAAACTCCAAGGACAGGGCCCAATACCATCCAAAAAAAGAGTGTACCCCAAAAGTGCATTTGTACTGCAAATATGTAAGTGCAACATGTGTAGGGAACCTGGGGAGCATAACCCCTCAATGTTCCTCTTGCATCTGTGTGCCCTACTTGC
Organism: Xenopus petersii; assembly: GCA_038501925.1. NCBI lineage: Eukaryota > Metazoa > Chordata > Amphibia > Anura > Pipidae > Xenopus > Xenopus petersii. The sequence goes on from CM076676.1 coordinate 272,892, forward strand.
ACCTTCCACGCAATTTCCCATAAATTATATGATCTATGGGATGTACAGTTCTGATTGGGAACCCAATTGCTGCTGTTTGCCAACCATTTAGTGACCCACCTGATTCCCCAAGAAGCAATGACGCTTGCCCCATAGTGCATCATCTAATTAGTGACAAATTAAAAAGAATTTGCCCCTTTGTGTCTGAACCATGATATTTAGGGAAGAGTAGGGATGTAGCAAACTGTTCGCCGGCGAACTAGTTCGCGCGAACTTCGACTGTTCGCGTCCGCCGCAAGTTCGCGAACGTCGCGCGACGTTCGCCAATAGGCGTTCGCGTCAAAATCGTTCGACCATTCGACCGCTAAAATCGAAGGATTTTCGTTCGAATCGAACGATCGAAGCATTCGATCGAATGAAATCATTCGATCGAATGGCTTCGATCGTTCGATTCGAACGAAAATCCTTCGATCGAACGATTTCAATCCTTCGATCGTTCGAATCGAACGATTTTCGGATGTTCGAAGTTCGCGAACAGTTCGCGAACTGTTCGCAAATTTTGCCGGTGTTCGCGAACGGCGTTCGCGAACACATCGGCGGCAGTTCGCTACATCCCTAGGGAAGAGCAGAGAGAAGAATGCCGCAGATTTGCACAGCTAAGGGCTAAAACACAAATGTGTTTGGGCATTTATCACCAATCCCTTTCTCCCATTGCCAAGGAGGGTCATTAGGAAGCACCCGAATGTGGGGTCTGTAGGGCCCAATCCCCCTGTGCCTGTGCCCAATCCCCCTGAACAGACACCTGGGAAATTAATAGGAAGGTTTCTGAAGCCTTTAATGGATATTCATCAATATTCATTTGTACATAAATATCAATATTCCCCCAGTGATCCGTGTTTATGGATAGGTTTGTGCTCCTATGTCTTATCTGTCCCTTAAAAAGGGTGCTCCTGTCAGGTATGGTGGTGCCAAGTATCCCATTCACAGGGTATTATTGTGCCCCTGTGGTACAGGCTTCTCCCAGTTCCTTTATTGTGAATAGTTAAGTCTTTTAGCCAATGGCCCCTGTGCAGCAAGTTGGCCACTCAGCCATGAACTCCCTCAATGAGCTATTTTCTCCTTCAATAGAAATTCCTTCTCTCATGAACAGATTAAACAAAACAAGTCAAGTGGCACCTTTCTGGGCAAGGGACGAGGCTTAGAGCTGCTTCACTGCAAACGCCTTTCATTTAAAGACAAAGTATTTGCAGTAAGGCCTGGTTGAAGCCAATGTATAATAAATATCAATGATTGATTGATTTCATGAGCTAAGGGCCAACGGTTGGACAAGTCAACCCTGCACTCAAATAGTATCACAATCACTGTTTTACCTTCTACTCTTCTGGGAATGTTCCCACTGGATGTTGCTGGGAGTTGCTTCCATTCAGCCACAAGAGCATGAGTGAGGTTGGCCACTGATATTGAGGTTCAGGCTCACAGTTGGGGTTCCAATTTATCCCACAGGGGTTCACTTGGGTTACTCCTACTGTTGCTGCTATAACTGTTACTACCCTTCTGGGAAGGTTCCCACTAGATATTAGAAGATTGTTGCTTGGAGATGCTTCCATTCAGCCACAAGAGAAGTTGGGGATCGGTTGGGGTTGCAATTCATCGCACAGGGGTTCAGTTGGGTTGAGGGCATGACTCTGAGATACAGAGAGCAATACACATAATGTGAATGTGGCTTCAAAGCCAAGCAGACTGCTACTTGTCCTGCCCAATAATAAATGAGCCCCGAGGTCTTTTTTCAAAAAGGTCAGAAATCTGTAATGAGAAAATATATGTCAAAATGTCTCTTTCAAGTCCATCTGCCCCCCCCCATGGTTCTGTGTAATAAAAACTTAGTAGAAAGTGTATGCTTCCTAAGAAAAACAGCTTCTTTTTAACTAAAACAATTAACTTCTGAAATCCTCTTAATTTCTGCTTGTTGTAAGTGTGAATATAAACATGTGCCATCTGGCTCCCAATTGCCTCGCGTGCAGCAGGTGCTCAGATTTATTTCAAATTATTTTCTCAGATCGCTCTCCTCCTGTGAGTCCTCACTAGAATCTAAACCCAAATAACCATTCATTCCCGTAATGAAACAGCAAACACTTAAAGTAGGAAATGCCTGAAGAGCTACAAGAAGCACAGTGTCTGCGCAACATTTCAGTGTGGGTGTCTCTCTCTATTGTTCCAGTAGGGTAGGGGCAGATCTCAGCTTTAGGGGGGCATCTCTCTATATTGTACCAGTAGGGTTGGTGTTGATCTCAGCTATAGGTGGGCGTCTCTCTATATTGTACCAGTAAGGTTGGTGTTGATCTCAGCTATAGGTGGGCATCTCTCTATATTGTACCAGTAAGGTTGGTGTTGATCTCAGCTATAGGTGGGCATCTCTCTATATTGTACCATTAGGGTAGGGGCTGATCTCAGCTATAGGTGGGCGACTCTCGATATTGTACCAGTAGGGTTGATGCTGATCTCAGCTATAGGTGGTCATCTCTGTCTATTGTACCAGTAGGGTTGGTGCTGATCTCAGCTATAGGTGGGTGTCTCTCTCTATTGTTCCAGTAGGGTAGGGGCAGATCTCAGCTTTAGGGGGGCATCTCTCTATATTGTACCAGTAGGGTTGGTGCTGATCTCAGCTATAGGTGGGCGTCTCTCTATATTGTACCAGTAAGGTTGGTGTTGATCTCAGCTATAGGTGGGCATCTCTCTATATTGTACCAGTAAGGTTGGTGTTGATCTCAGCTATAGGTGGGCATCTCTCTATATTGTACCATTAGGGTAGGGGCTGATCTCAGCTATAGGTGGGCGACTCTCGATATTGTACCAGTAGGGTTGATGCTGATCTCAGCTATAGGTGGTCATCTCTGTCTATTGTACCAGTAGGGTTGGTGCTGATCTCAGCTATAGGTGGGTGTCTCTCTCTATTGTTCCAGTAGGGTAGGGGCAGATCTCAGCTTTAGGGGGGCATCTCTCTATATTGTACCAGTAGGGTTGGTGCTGATCTCAGCTATAGGTGGGTGTCTCTCTCTATTGTTCCAGTAGGGTAGGGGCAGATCTCAGGGGCATCTCTCTATATTGTACCAGTAGGGTTGGTGTTGATCTCAGCTATAGGTGGGCGTCTCTCTATATTGTACCAGTAAGGTTGGTGTTGATCTCAGCTATAGGTGGGCATCTCTCTATATTGTACCAGTAAGGTTGGTGTTGATCTCAACTATAGGTGGGCATCTCTCTATATTGTACCATTAGGGTAGGGGCTGATCTCAGCTATAGGTGGGCGACTCTCGATATTGTACCAGTAGGGTTGATGCTGATCTCAGCTATAGGTGGTCATCTCTGTCTATTGTACCAGTAGGGTTGGTGCTGATCTCAGCTATAGGTGGGTGTCTCTCTCTATTGTTCCAGTAGGGTAGGGGCAGATCTCAGCTTTAGGGGACATCTCTCTATATTGTACCAGTAGGGTTGGTGCTGATCTCAGCTATAGGTGGGTGTCTCTCTCTATTGTTCCAGTAGGGTAGGGGCAGATCTCAGCTTTAGGGGGGCATCTCTCTATATTGTACCAGTAGGTTTGGTGTTGATCTCAGCTATAGGTGGGCGTCTCTCTATATTGTACCAGTAAGGTTGGTGTTGATCTCAGCTATAGGTGGGCATCTCTCTATATTGTACCAGTAAGGTTGGTGTTGATCTCAGCTATAGGTGGGCATCTCTCTATATTGTACCATTAGGGTAGGGGCTGATCTCAGCTATAGGTGGGCATCTCTCTATATTGTACCAGTAGGGTTGGTGTTGATCTCAGCTATATGTGGGCGTCTCTCTACATTGTACCAGTAGGGTAGGGGCTGATCTCAGCTATAGGTGGGCATCTCTCTATATTGTACCAGTAGGGTTGGTGCTGATCTCAGCTATAGGTGGGCATCTCTCTACATTGTACCAGTAGGGTAGGGGCTGATCTCAGCTATAGGTGGGCATCTCTATATATTGTACCAGTAGGGTAGGGGCTGATCTCAGCTATAGGTGGGCGTCTCTCTATATTGTACTAGTAGGGTTGGTGCTGATCTCAGCTATAGGTGGGTGTCTCTCTATAATGTTCCTGATATACCAGCACATGGCTAATGAGGGAAGTAGAGGTATGTAACATACAGGGGACACAGAATAGTGGAACATTCATTGTTGAGTAGCAGATTATTTGGATCAGAGAATTTACAGAACAGAATATTTTTGCTTTACACAAGATTGGGTTTGGAGAGAGAGAACCACTTGCTATAAGTGCCATAAGCCTACATTCCCATGCTTTATAGGGTTAATAAACCCAATGCCCCCCCCCCCCCCAGTGGTAGAACAAAGTGCTTTGGGTGACACAAGAAACTTGCCAAAAACTCACCCAGAAAACAAAGATTCTATTATTTTGTGGAGAAAACAAGGGAATAATCGTAGTTGTTGGGAGTTCTGGGTGGAAGCCTAGAAATCTGTATGAGATTTGACACTTCTCTGAAATTTAGCAACAGGATATCTGCAGTCGCATTCGCCAGTGTCTCTGCTTTGTCTTTCATTCTGGAATCTGGGCTTTATTCCTTAACAGGTTTCTGCTTGATTCAATTCCACCCCGAAATCTGCCCCCTGAGGATCAGTGAGATGATAATGAAAAATAATGGGGCTCTCATGGCAGCACTTTGGGTCTGGTGTCTGATTAGATCGGACTGAAAGAGACACCGGCCCCAGTTCTAGGATTTTAACACCATTAGTGAGAAGGAAGTTGCTCCAAAAAGCCATTTAATCTCCCGGAGCCCTGATATCCCCGTGTCCCTAAACACTTGCCCCAAAGAGCGGCTCCTTTCTGCCACTTGTACTGAATATTATCCGGCAACTGGGCCAAGGGATCTCTCACTAAAGATAAATCACTTTTTAGAACTGATGCAACAGGAACATATATTGTCACTGTGGGTTCACCCTTCTGGGGGGAGTGAAACCTAAACGTGGTCAAAGTCTCGGCCAATCAGGGACTTGGATTTTCAGTTTAGTTCTATTTTCTTCCCAGATTCAGCGGAATTTGGAAAATTTGTTACAGTTCATATGAAAAGTCTCTTTTATCCTCATTATTCCCCCCTGAATTGTGTCTCTACAGGGCCGCCATTAGAAATCACGGGGCCCCGTACAACAAAATTTTTGGGGCCCCCTGGGCCCCGCCCACACTGACGACCAAGCTCCACCCCATTTCCCGCCCACTCCACATCGCAGTTAAAAGACCACACAGACATCAGCGCTAAAAAAGTAACCCCCCCGACACAAGTTGTAAAAAGCTATTGATGGTCAGGGCCCCCTTATAAAAAATTGGGGCCCCAAAAAAAACATTGGTGGCAGGGGCCCCCTTATAAGTTAAAAACAAATTGGGGCCCCAAAAAAAAATTTAAAAAAAAATAAATTTTTTTTTGAAAAAAAAAAAAACATTGGCGGCAGGGGCCCCCTTATAAGTTAAAAACAAATTGGGGCCCTAAAAAAAAATTTGAAAAAAAAAAAAAATTTTTTTGAAAAAAAAAAAACATTGGCGGCAGGGGCCCCCTTACAAGTTAAAAACAAATTGGGGACCCAAAAAAAAATTTAAAAAAAAAAAAAAAATTTTTTGAAAAAAAAAAAAAACATTGGCGTCAGGGGCCCCCTTATATGTTAAAAACAAATTGGGGCCCCAAAAAAAATTTTAAAAAAAAAAAAAAAATTTTTTTGAAAAAAAAAAAACATTGGCGTCAGGGGCCCCCTTATATGTTAAAAACAAATTGGGGCCCCAAAAAAAAATTTAAAAAAAAAAAAAAAATTTTTTTGAAAAAAAAAAAACATTGGCCGCAGGGGCCCCCTTATAAGTTAAAAACAAATTGGGGCCAGGAGATTAAAAAAAAAATACACAAACTGGTGTTCAGTAGAATTGAACTCACGGCTTCAGTACTTCAACTTCACCTCCTTTCGTGACTTCGGGTCTTTTCACTGCTTCAGGACTTCGGCTTCGGCTGTTTTCGTGGCTTCGGGTCTTTGCGCTGATTCAGGACTTCGGCTGTTTTCGTGACTTCGGGTCTTTTCGGCGCTTCGTGACTTCGGCTTTTTCCGTGACTTCGGGTCTTTTCGGCGCATCGGCTTCGGCTTTTCGGCACTTCCGCATTCGGCAGCACAGAGGCAAGACGTACGGCTCGGGCGCTCGTAAGGGGGGCCCGGATCTTCAAAAAATGCAGCGCTGCCGGGCCCCCCTTCATGCCCGGGCCCGGTACGCTTGTCCCCCCTGTCCCCCCCTGATGGCGGCCCTGTGTCTCTATCATTTCCCCTAGGGTTGATTCTTTCTCCCCCCCCCTTAAAGGGGTATCGACATGGTAATGAAGTGCCTTATAAATCCAGTTCCCTTTGCAACAACGGGCCCTTGAGATGCAAATGAAAGGAAGAAAGAGACCAATCATAGTGTGTGTAGGTGAGTGAGCCTGTAGCAAGATGGTATTATATATATATATAAGTATACATGTGTTCTTTTAGCGGGATTTGTTGGTAATATTTTGCTGAATTAGGCTGGACTTGTAGGGAAAATTGCAGAATTTTGGGTTAAGGACCAGGTCAATTTGGTCTGATATTGCACTTTGCACCATACGTAAGTAAATGAACCCTTATCTATCTGTGCGCTAAACTGGGGAGATCAATACAAGATCAATACGGGAGGGGGGTTGTCCTTGTTAAACATTAAATGGAAACAAAACTGAAACCTTTCCGTTGAGGAATAGGGGCATGAGAATCCCCCCCGGACCATGATATCACCGCACTTCCTCTTGGGGCCAAAACCAGTTATTCCTTCAAGAAAAAGAAAAACAGTTACCCCAAATGTATGAAATTAGAGTTGTGATCAATGAGCAATAATTATTGGGAGGGGGGTTGGAATAAAATGGGGAATTATATATTAAAGGAAATCAATGATGCTAATGACATGGAGGCCAGAGGAGGGAATGGAGGGATCTCAGACAATCTAATGAATCACATGAAGATTAATGGGCAAGAGGGGGTACTAGTGATCTATTTCTCAGTAGGAAGTAATAAAGAACAATGTGGTCACCTACCTGCCTGCAGCATAAAACTAAAGAACCCCGATACTTGGCAGCAGTGTTTGTGGCACCACATGGAAACACACAGATGTTCAGATGTCCATTCAGATCTGGTGGCCTGAGATATTTCTATAGAATCAGTCGGCAGCTGCACCCCAGACTTATACACCTCCACCAACTTAAGATCAGGACTGGGTACTAACTGTACAGGCAAAAAACATGTATTCCTGGGGGGGAGGGGAAACAAAAAACACATTCTTTCATAATTGGATTCCAAAATTACTGAAGGAGGTGGCCCCAAAGTGAAACCGTAATATGTTGATTAGGGATTTTCAACTGGTTCTACAACATCCAACTCTTTCCTTTGGAATTCTGGGAATTGTAGTTCAACCACAATTGAATATGGGCACAGGTTACACATCCCTGAAATGGTTAAACTGTCTCCATCTTTCCCCACAGTCTCAATCTTGCCCTGTTGGCTCCATCTTGTCCTACTGTCTCCATCTTGCCCTACTGTCTCCATCTTGTCCTACTGTCCCCATCTTGTCCTGCTGTCTCCATCTTGCCCTACTGTCTCCATCTTGTCCTACTGTCTCCATCCTGCCCTACTGTCTTCATCTTGTCCTACTGTCTCCATCTTGCTCTACTGTTTACAACTTATCCTACTGTCTCCATCTTGTCCTACTGACTCCATCTTGGCCCTACTTTCTCCATCTTGTCCTACTGTCTCCATCTTGCCTTACTGTCTCCATCTTGCCGTACTGTCTCCATCTTGCCTTACTGTCTACATCTTGTCCTACTGTCTCCATCTTGCCCTACTGTCTCCATCTTGTCCTACTGTCCCCATCTTGTCCTGCTGTCTCCATCTTGTTGTAATGTTCCCATTATGCCCTATTGTTTCCATCTTCCCCTACTGTCTTTATCTTGTCCTATTATCTCCATCTTGCCCAGCTGTTTTGTTCTACTGTCTTAATTTTCTCCTACCGTCTCCATATTGCCCATGTCTACATGTTGTCCTTAGTGTCACGTCTTGCCCTACTGTCTCCATCTCGTCCAATTGTCCCCAATTTTCTCTATTGTCTTAATCTCGCCCTACTGTCTCCATCTCATCATACTGTCTCCATCTCACCCTATTGTCCCCAACTTTCCCTATTGTCTCCATCTTGTCCTGATGTCCCCTCCTTGTCCTGTTATCTCCATTTGGGATTGGCACATCCTGTCCCTTGAACCCCACACCAGCTTGGGTTTCCTAGTGTTTGTGTTCCAATCGTTGACTACAGTATTTGTGTTTTTCACCCTCAAGTTGAGACTTTATTGTCCCTAAATTCCTTGAGTCCCTCCCTCTAATTAAGTCAGGCACTAATGATTGTCTACCAAATGTTCGTTTGCAGTAGCCACTCCTAGTCCTGGAGCAGTGATATCCCTCATTAACACTAGTTGGAGAATTCGGCACTAAGGACCCCCTGATATCCTTTAAATTAAGAGATTGAAATTTGTATATTTTCTGTGCAATTTAAAGTGCATTGTTAATGCTGTGGCCCCTGTGTGGCCCCTGTGTTCTAGCGCGGCTCTGGCTCTGACTATGGGCCGGTTCTGTTCATTTGTGCTTCTAATAGAGAGAAATAAAGAGCAGAGAGTAAGTAAAGTCTTGATGAGTTAATGGCACCTCTGGGGGATCTGGAGAGAAGCATCTGGCAGTCACTCGCCAAATCCCAAAAGAGGGGATTTTATGTTAACGCTCTGGCACCTCATGCTGAGGTTTTGTCTTGTTAAAATCACCATAAAGTGGGGAGTGGGCGCCTGCTGTTATGCGCCGACTGCAGCGAAATCTTGCAACAATTTCATTCTTTCCCTACACTAGAAGCCTCCCCTTGTCTTGCTGCCTAATTACTATAATTAACATTCTTTTAATAGGAGTTGTTCTGCCTCAGTCGGAGCCAAGAGCTGCAGGGGTTAAACAGCTTCTTCTCTTGGCCCATCGCTTGCGCTCAGACCGTGTAACCGCTCTCCAAATAGAGACCCGACAGATATTGAGACATTTGAATAATGTCATGATAACATTTGCGCCTGTAGAATTGGCGGAATTATATTCCCCGCATTTTAAGAGGACCCTAAAATTATTTAGACACTGCTGAGTTTATCAAGTGTTCTCTCCATTAATATTAAAGGCAGACGACAGAAATTATCATACAAAGTGGCGCTGGAGGCGGCGGGTTCGGTGTGTGAGAATTTTAAGGATTTTTTGACCATAGGTGACAGGTGCTGCGAGAGATTTATGCCCCCCCAGGCGATGAATGAATTTATTTAACTGATTCCAGTTTCACTTAATCCTCTTTATATTCCCCTCTGGCCTATGGACTGTTTGCTGTTATTTTGCTTTCTATTATTTCTGGCTACAATGATAGGGGCCCTTGTCTCTAGGTTTAGTACTGACAGTAACTTTACTGCCATCAAATTATAGCAGGTCGCACTCTAAACTTGGGGACTCCATACAATACATGTGGTGACTCCGGAAGGCCCTATTGGGGGATGGACCCACAGTTGCACCCAATCATCCCAATCAAACTTAAGGGGCTGTTCCTGCTGAATTGTGCTTAGTACAGGGAATATCTATGTACCATAGTTTTATGGGATGTCTCTGTACAGACTATGAGCAAACTTAGGGGACTGTTCCTGCTGAATTGTGCTTAGTACAGGGAATACCTATGTACCATAGTTATATGGGATCTCTCTGTACAGACTATGAGCAAACTTAGGGACTGTTCCTGCTGAATTGTGCTTAGTACAGGGAATACCTATGTTGACATAGTTTTATGGGATCTCTCTGTACAGACTATGAGCAAACTTAGGGACTGTTCCTGCTGAATTGTGCTTAGTACAGGGAATACCTATACTGCCATAGTTTTATGGGATCTCTCTGTACAGACTATGAGCAAACTTAGGGGCTGTTCCTGCTGAATTGTGCTTAGTACAGGGAATACCTATGTACCATAGTTTTATGGGATCTGTCTGTACAGACTATGAGCAAACTTAGGGACTGTTCCTGCTGAATTGTGCTTAGTACAGGGAATACCAATGCTGACATAGTTTTATGGGATCTCTCTGTAAAGACTATGAACAAACTTAGGGGCTGTTCCTGCTGAATTGTGCTTAGTACAGGGAATACCTATGCTGCCATAGTTTTATGGGATCTCTCTGTACAGACTATGAGCAAACTTAGGGACTGTTCCTGCTGAATTGTGCTTAGTACAGGGAATACCTATGCTGCCATAGTTTTATGGGATCTCTCTGTACAGACTATGAGCAAACTTAGGGGGCTGTTCCTGCTGAATTGTGCTTAGTACAGGGAATACCTATGTGCCATAGTTTTATGGGATCTCTCTGTACAGACTATGAGCAAACTTAGGGACTGTTCCTGCTGAATTGTGCTTAGTACAGGGAATACCTATGTGCCATAGTTTTATGGGATCTCTCTGTACAGACTATGAGCAAACTTAGGGACTGTTCCTGCTGAATTGTGCTTAGTACAGGGAATACCAATGCTGACATAGTTTTATGGGATCTCTCTGTAAAGACTATGAGCAAACTTAGGGACTGTTCCTGCTGAATTGTGCTTAGTACAGGGAATACCAATGCTGACATAGTTTTATGGGATCTCTCTGTAAAGACTATGAACAAACTTAGGGACTGTTCCTGCTGAATTGTGCTTAGTACAGGGAATACCTATGTACCATAGTGTTATGGGATCTCTCTGTACAGACTATGAGCAAACTTAGGGACTGTTCCTGCTGAATTGTGCTTAGTACAGAGGAATACCTATGCTGCCATAGTTTTATGGGATCTCTCTGTACAGACTATGAGCAAACTTAGGGACTGTTCCTGCTGAATTGTGCTTAGTACAGGGAATACCTATGTACCATAGTTTTATGGGATCTCTCTGTACAGACTATGAGCAAACCTAGGGACTGTTCCTGCTGAATTGTGCTTAGTACAGGGAATACCTATGTACCATAGTTTTATGGGATCTCTCTGTACAGACTATGAGCAAACTTAGGGACTGTTCCTGCTGAATTGTGCTTAGTACAGGGAATACCTATGCTGCCATAGTTTTATGGGATCTCTCTGTACAGACTATGAGCAAACTTAGGGGCTGTTCCTGCTGAATTGTGCTTAGTACAGGGAATACCTATGCTGCCATAGTTTTATGGGATCTCTCTGTACAGACTATGAGCAAACTTAGGGACTGTTCCTGCTGAATTGTGCTTAGTACAGGGAATACCTATGCTGCCATAGTTTTATGGGATCTCTCTGTACAGACTATGAGCAAACTTAGGGGCTGTTCCTGCTGAATTGTGCTTAGTACAGGGAATACCTATGTACCATAGTTTTATGGGATCTCTCTGTACAGACTATGAGCAAACTTAGGGGACTGTTCCTGCTGAATTGTGCTTAGTACAGGGAATACCTATGTACCATAGTTTTATGGGATCTCTCTGTACAGACTATGAGCAAACTTAGGGACTGTTCCTGCTGAATTGTGCTTAGTACAGGGGAATACCTATGCTGTCATAATTTATATGAACAAGTTTTGAACAACTCTTTGGGCTAGTTCCTGCTCCAGATTTACCTGTTCAAAGACGATGATTTTGCCCAGGTGAAGTAACCCATAGCAACCAATCAGAAGGTTCCATACACCTATTTAAAAGCAAACAACATTGGTTGCTATGGGTTACAGCTCCTGGGCAAAACATCGGGCCTTTTATTACATGTGGGGGTTAGAGTCTATTTTCAGGTGACTGAGGAGATAGGAAGGTCATGAGCAGACAGTGCGAGAACAATGAAGCCTCATGCAAGGCAGAAACAGCTTTAATACACAATAAAGGGGAAGTGATCCTTTGCAATAAAATGCTATACTACAGCCATTGCAGCTCTTCTTTGTCACTACTTGACGTTGCCGTGCAGCTGTTACTGTGACTGTTTTGGGCTGAACTTGAAAGAACTGTTAGTGATGGAGAGATTGTAGCCAGACTCCATGCTCCAGACTTAGCAGCCGGATAGAAGTTCGTACAAGGTGAATAGACCCATTTGAGATCCCCTTTGAACTGATCTGTCCTTCAGGTTCCCCCCAGGAAGGCTCAGTCACAAATAAAAATCTCTTCTATTTCTATAGCCAGGCTGCAGCGGCCGACCGACTTCTGAACATTTCCCCCCAATTATTTTGGAAAGTATCGATCGGACTTTGTCAATCCCAACGTGAGTGCTGCTCTGTGCCGAGAGGTCTCGCAGGAGATTGTAATCAGGCCCAGCCTGAAGGTGAAGCCGAAGTCCACAGCCTGCGCCGCTCCTCTTCATCAGCCCTCGGATTGGAGCAGAGGTCATTGGGAGGGAGATTAATTTGTGGCGATGGGATCGATGCGAGATGTTTTTCCTCCCGACATTGAGTTTTGCTGTAATTTGCTGTTTATCTTTGGCTTATTGAGTTGGGAGAATGGTTAAATCATACCTTTCAGCTGTTTCATTTCAAATGTGAATTTTACTTCCCCCTCTTGTACTTTGGCATAAGTCTTCCCCTAAATGATGGCGATGATGAGCTTGTTCTGACACCGGCCTGCCTCTTCCCGACTGCGCTAAGTACTCCTGGGTAATGTTATGTTACTCGCCTACATCTTCTCTTTGCTTGTGGCCATTCATCAGCTCATCTCGGGGGAAATCATTACTTGCCATCATTACTAGCTCAGCACCTTCATCCTCGCTCCCCACTTCTCTGCCAGACACACACAGACCAGCACTCACTTATTTAACCCTCTCATTGCTCCCAGGCTGCCAATTAGCCTTAGAAAGAGGCAAATAAACTGGGACAACTCAATGAAAGGTCAACGGTTGTTGCTCCATCCCTGAGACACAATTATAATATTGCCTGAGAAAGGTTTGGGGGTTCCATAGGGCATCTCTCTTATTCTACAATGATTGCTGGGAAGGTTATAAATCAGATCAGTATAAAGGAAATCTGCAGGTGAGGACGACTTTCGTAAAATCCGTATATTAGTGAATTTGTGTAGTTACGTCCATTCACCAGAGCGCAAACTCGCCATATTTATCATTTTCACAATATGGTCTAGGAAATGTCGATTCACTAAGGATTCGAAGTTAAAAATTTTCGACCATCGAATGGGCTACTTCGATCTTCGACTACGACTATCGAAGGATTCGAAGTAAATTCGTTCGACTATTCGACCATTCGATAGTCGAAGTACTGTCTCTTTAAAAAAAACTTCGACCCCCCTAGTTCGCCATCTAAAAGCTACCGAAGTCAATGTTAGCCTATGGGGAAACTGGCTAACTTTTTTTGATCGAAGGATATTCCTTCCATCGTTGGATTTAAATCCTTTGAATCATTTGATTTGAAGCATTTTATCGTTCGATCGAACTATCTGCGCTAAATCCTTCGACTTCGATATTCGATATTAATTAACCCTCGATATTTGACCCTTAGGGGCCGATTCACTAAATTCGAGTGAAGGATTCGAAGTAAAAAAAGTTCGAATTTCGAAGTGTTTTTTGGGATACTTTGACCATCGAATGGGCTACTTCGACCTTCGACTACGACTTTGAATTGAAGGATTCGTAGTAAAAATCGTTCGACTATTCGACCATTCGATAGTCGAAGTACTGTCTCTTTAAAAAAAAATTCGACCCCCTAGTTCGGCAGCTAAAAGCTACCGAACTCAATGTTAGCCTATGGGGAAGGTCCCCATAGGCTTGGCTAAGTTTTTTTGATCGAAGGATATTCATTCGATCGTTTGATTAAAATCCTTCGAATCGTTCGATTCGAAGGATTTAATCGTTCGATCGAATGAATAATCCTTCGATCGATCTATGGAATTTTTAGCGCTACATCCTTCGAATTCGATATTCGAATTCGAAGGATTTAAATTCCTAGTCGAATATCGAGGGTTAATTAACCCTCGATATTCGACCCTTTGTGAATCGGCCTCTAACTTCGAGTGAAGGATTTGAAGTTAAAAAACTTCGAATTTCAAAGTTTTTTTGGGCACTTCGACCATCGAATGGGCTACTTCGACCTTCGACTACGACTATCGAAGGATTCGAAGTAAATTCGTTCGACTATTCGACCATTCGATAGTCGAAGTACTGTCTCTTTAAAAAAAACTTCGACCCTCTAGTTCGCCATCTAAAAGCTACCGAAGTCAATGTTAGCCTATGGGGAAGGTCCCCATAGGCTTGGCTAACTTTTTTTGATCGAAGGATATTCCTTGTTCGATTCGAAGCATTTTATCGTTCGATCAAAGGAATTATCCTTCGATCGTTCGATCGAACTATCTGCGCTAAATCCTTCGACTTCGATATTCGATGTTAATTAACCCTCGATATTCGACCCCTTCTCGTTGGACTGGTCGGAGGAGGTGAGATTAGCCTCCCTAAGCCTTTATTAGAGGCCTCTCTAAGGGGTATATTTATCAAAGAGTGAAGTTAATAGTGAAGTTCTGCCACTCTCCATTCATTTCTATGGGATTTTTAAAGGCGTATTCATCAAAGGGTGAACTTTCACTTTCACCCATTGATAAATATGCCTTTCGAAATCCCATAGAAATGGATTGAGAGCTGCGGAATTTCACTCTAGTGGCGGAACTTCACTCTTTGATAAATTTACCCCCAAGCCTCCATCACTCATGTAACCAAACACACGCAATATAGAGAAAGAGAGAGATAAAAGTCCTTGTGGAGTATATTCCATGGCAATCTGTTTTCCCAGAGATATATAACATTGTTTGTGTGTAAATACGGCCCATAGAGACTATTGTTAGTGGCCAAATCACAAGAGTTGTTTAGACCAACATGAAGACGCTCCACCATTGAGTTCATTGTGTCACAACACACAACAGTGGCACCTTCAAGTCTTCCCAACAGATAAAAGGTCCAGTTGATGGGCATTCACAAACATTAGGAGCAAATTCAAAAGAGACTTGAACATGTGAAAGTAAATGTCCAGGTATTCATCCCTGGTTCCTTAAAGGAGTTTAGCTCTGTGATTGCCAAACCCGCTTTGACTATTTTTCAGGACTCACCAAGGTCTGGTATGGCGTGAGAGACTGGCCAATTGCTAATGTGGTGCCATTATTCAAAAAGGGATCCTGCTTCAGTCTGAAAACTATAGGCCTGTAAGTCTGACATCAGTGCTAGAAAAGCTCTTAGATGGCATGAGATGCTTGACTTCATTCAAAATAATAATACTATGAGTTTGTGTTTCATGGGTTTTTTTGTAACAGATGTTGCCAGACTAATTGAATTGTCTTTTATGAGGAGTTGAGCAGGAACCTCATTTTAACTCATGTGCAGTGACCAGAAAAAAAACTTAGGGGCAGATTCACTAAGGGTCGAATTTCGAAGTTAAAAATACTTCGAAATTCGACCCTCGAATTGAAATCCTTCGACTTTGAATATCGAAGTCGAAGGATTTAGCGCAGAAAATTCGATCATACGATCGAAGGATTATTCCTTCGATCGAACGATTAAATCCTTCGAATCGAACGATTCGAAGGCTTTTAATCCAACGATCGAAGGAAAATCCTTCGATCAAAAAAAGCTTAGCAAGCCTATGGGGACCTTCCCCATAGGCTAACATTGACTTCGGTAGGTTTTATCTGCCGAAGTAGGGGGTCGAAGTTTTTTTTAAAGGGAAAGTACTTCGACTAACGAATGGTCGAATAGTCGAACGATTTTTAGTCGAAGGTCGAATTCGAAGGTCGAAGTAGCCCAAAAAAACTTCGAAATTCGAAGTTTTTTTTATTCTAACCCTTCACCCGAATTTAGTGATTCGGCCCCTTAGCTTTCTGTAATTATCCCCCTGACCCGTAACTGTTTACTGATGGCAACTTCATGAGCTTGCTTTTAGCAACTAAATGCCACTGGGGATTTGAGTGATATTAGTGTAAGTCCAGGTTGATATCTTCCTTGTCCAATGTGGAATAATCACCAGTGGGACTCAAAAGGTCAGGTCTGCTGGCATGAAGTCCCTGAAGAGACTACGTCTTTTATCATAATAGGGGCACATTTAATTGATGTTATTTAGATCATGCCCGGGTTTTTGAGCTGCACTGTGTAGTCCTCACTTGCAGGATCTCCGGCACAAAAAGAGAGTCAAATAATGGAAAGATATTCTGAGTCTCAGCTTGAGTTCCCATTGGCCGCTGGCAGCTGGGATCTCAAACAACAGGGATGATTGCAAGAAGTAAGTAAAGTACGGGAATTATAATATACTTGCCAGCTGTGCCAGTTCCATGGAGAACCTACTCTGACCCCATGAATTCTCTCTTTTGCCTGTATATAATAACCACACTCTTGTCCCATTCACCATCTTACATTTTATTTCCTATCCATCCAATAGGCTCCAAGATCAGCAAATACTACAGGTAATAAAATCATTTATGACTGCAAGTGCAGTGAGTAAAGTGTAATTTAGAGCAGAATTGTTGTTTTTTTTCCCAGAACGCATTGTTTCTCCCTGGAATTCCATCATTGTTCCTATTGCTTGGGCAGTTGGGCCTTGTGTACACTTTGTTGTGATTTGGATGCAGTTGTGCTGGTTGCCATCATTTCCACATCATTTCCACCATTTGTTGTGCAAGAGAAGTGTCCTATTGTTTTTTTGCACAACCACAACTATGATAGGAGACAAAAATGATTCCTACAATGCATTCAACCAAGTCTGATCTGAATAAAATGATTAGGTTGCAAAGAAAGGGTTCCACTGGGTCTAATGTTAGGACGAGTAGAAAGACTGGTTGTAGGGTTTGCATAGCAAGGAATCCACAAGCAATGCCAGTGCTCCAAATTCCACTTCTGAGTATAGTTTGGGGGAGAGATCCTTATAGAGAAATTCCAGGCAAGGAACAAAAAGAATGAAAGGTTTAAGACAGGTGCTGGATCCCAGAGGAACAGAGGGGACAATGATGAACATATAGGGGCACATGGAAATGTCAAGGAGTTTTTAGCAGAAGGATTTTGTTGGTCTTCACTTGCAGGATCTCCAGCACAAAAAAAAGAGTCAAATAATGGAAAGACATTCCGAGTCTCAGCTTGAGTTCCCATTGGCCGCTGGCAGCTGGGATCTCAAACAACAGGGATGATTGCAAGAAGTAAGTAAAGTACGGGAATTATATTTTAAGTGCGCAAAGTATCAATCATTTTGTTGCAGCATTAAAATAGAATCAAATGAACTTGAAAGGGAAATGATTCATCAGACTTGTTCTAAATATTCTTTGATTGCAGCATCCCCCCCCCCCCCGGTTCCACCAGATATAATCACACTCTTTAAAAATGTTCATTATGTGCCGAGAGACTATTCTTCCCCTGCCGTTGGCACATTGGCATCTCGTGGAGATTCAGAGCCAAACAAAAGGCCCAAGTGAAGTCTCCATCACAAGGATTTCTGCAAATAGGAAAAGAGCTGACCTTTGTGTCTTACTGAGGAATAAACGTTTGCTCCTCAACTGCCCAAAGTCCTTTCTTTACTCTCCATATACACGTGTTTACACTCGCATGGAGTCAAATCTGAATCAAACTGAATCTTTATGATTGGCTGCTAAGGACAAGGCATGCTCCTCTATGGAAAACAATTCTGTCTAAAGGGGAAATAAATGCTCTTAAAACCCTACTGACACCTCTCAGCATTGAGTCCTATTATTGCATAGGGAAGTATAAAAAGGGTCAAACTGTGACACTGGATTCTATAGTGAATCTTTATAGAAGAAATATTGCCCTCAATTCAGACCCAGTGGACCAGCTCTCAAACCACAACAAAATACATACAATGTATTGACTCTAGTGCTCCTGTGATATAGACCCAAAGTCTCTTCTGGCCAAAGATTTTCAATGAACTATTTAGAGGTGTTAATGGTTTCTACAACTGTATCAGTGCAGCCCAGAATGGTCAATAAACAATTGCCAGAGCCCTGAAACAATTTTGAAAGCCCTCGGCTTCCCAGTCTCATTGGCTCTCTCTATTCAGAGCCCTAAATCATGAGATTAAAGGATGGAATCCTTCTATATATTTCTGCTTGTCCCTTGTGCCCAATGTGGGATAAAGACTGGGAATATCAGAATTGACCAATGGCATACCTCCCAACTGTCCCTTTTTCAGAGGGACAGTCCCTGTTTTGACAGCTCAACCCGCAGTCCCTCATTTGTACTGGATTTGTCCCTCTTTTCTCTGCACTGAACTGGCAGAAAAAGAAACAGAGGGGCAAATTCACTAAGATGCGAAGTTGCGCCAGGCGCAACTTCGCCGCACTTCGCCAGGCGTAGTTTCGCCAGCGCTCCGCAAATTCACTAAAATCCGAAGTTGCGCACAGGGGTAGCGTAAGGTTGCGAAGTTGCGCTAGCATTGATTCGCTATATAAAGCGAAGTTACGCTAGCGAAGGCTAATTTGCATACGGTGTGAAATTCAAATTTCAATGGAGGAACACGTATCTGCACTACAAATGCCTAGAAAACCTTCAAATCAGCAAATAACATTTTATTATTTAGTTATTTAGTTATTTTGCCCTACACATGTGCCCACTGTCTAGGTAAGTTGCCATGAGTCAGGAAATGTAGGGGGGAAGGAGGGGAGCCCCAAAAATATTTTCGATCTTTTTCAGCCTATCACCCATCATGTAGAAAACACGCCAGCGTTTTTTGGGACTTAGAAAAAAATTTGACTTTTTTTGAAACAATCCCTATCTACTCTATTGCGCTTCGCCAGGTCTGAGGTGGCGAAGGAAGTCTAGCGTAAAAGGTAGCGTTCAGTACACTGCGCAAGTTAGTGAATTTGCGTAGTTACGTCGCTAGCGAAAATTCGCCTGGCGTAAGGGTGCGAAGTAACACTAGCGAAACTACGTCATCGTTCATTAGTGAATTTGCGCAGTAACGAAAAATGCCAAACGCTAGCGAATTAACGCTAGCGGTCGGCACTTCGGCGCTTAGTGAATTTGCGCCAAAGTTTCTCACTTAATTGGCTTTTAGCAGAGAGCCCAGAACAGCTAACAGGTGCAAATAAGATACTTTGTAACAATTTTGAGACACAAAAATACAGTTTAGATAAGGAGAAATATTTTCAAACTTTCATAACCTGCCAAATTTTGTAAAACGAACATGGTAATTAGGGGGTGTGGCCACAGAAAGGGGTGTGGTCAAAAAAATTGCTGCGCTACGTGTGGAAAAATGTTTTTTGTCCCTCTTTTTACTTCCAAAATGTTGGGAGGTATGTAATGGTTTTCTTAGACTTATGAACATAGGGCAGTATTTTACCGTCCCCCTGCCCACCCAGCAATATCAGTATTTCACTGAAGCACAGGAAGTTCAGCGAATTGTTTTCATTTATTTCAAAAAATGAGGGAGCAAAGCAGGATTTCCTAATAAAACCGCTTTTTAATTTCCACAATGTGTGATTGGAAACACCTGTTCTGTGTTGCGGGCAGATGTTCCTTCTCCTCCGAAGGGATGACTTGTAATTAGACCATAAGCTCATAGGCATTTAACCACCAGAGCGGCATCGTCCTACATTGAGTTACAGTTAATTCAGCTTTCATGTTTATTCCTCTTTTAGGAATCATTTCCACAGAAACACAGGCACCTGTACAAATATTCTCTTTGTTTCAATCGCTTGTTTTAGAACAATGATCCGTGCTCCTCAGGTGTAGACCCCTGCCAGCTGTGCCAGTTCCATGGAGAACCTACTCTGACCCCATGGATTCTCTCTGTTGCCTGTATATAAGAACCACACTCTTGTCCTATTCACCATCTTACATTTTACTTCCCATCCATCCAATAGGCTCCAGGAGCAGCAAATACTACAGGTAATAAAATGGGTCATTTATGACTGCAAGTGCAGTGAGTAAAGTGGAATATAGAGCAGAATTGTTGTTTTTTTCCCAGAACGCATTGTTTCTCCTTGGAATTCCATCATTGTTCCTATTGCTTGGGCAGTTGGGCCTTGTGTACACTTTGTTGTGATTTGGATGCAGTTGTGCTGGTTGCCATCATTTCCACATCATTTCCACCATTTGTTGTGCAAGAGAAGTGTCCTATTGTTTTTTTGCACAACCACAACTATGATAGGAGACAAAAATGATTCCTACAATGCATTCAACCAAGTCTGATCTGAATAAAATGATTAGGTTGCAAAGAAAGGGTTCCACTGGGTCTAATGTTAGGACGAGTAGAAAGACTGGTTGTAGGGTTTGCATAGCAAGGAATCCACAAGCAATGCCAGTGCTCCAAATTCCACTTCTGAGTATAGTTTGAGGGAGAGATCCTTATAGAGAAATTCCAGGCAAGAAACAAAAAGAATGAAAGGTTGAAGACAGGTGCTGGATCCCAGAGGAACAGAGGGGACAAGGATGAACATATAGGGGCACATGGAAATGTCATGAGTTTTTAGCAGAAGGATTTTGTTGGACCTCCTTTGCTTGGCAGGGAGTCACACTAAAGCTTTTAACAAGGGAGGAAAAGAAGAATTCTAACAGCAGAGTTTAGCAATTAATGTGGGGGTTAGAGTGGTGGGAGTCTGGGAGACAGGTTAATACAGGTGGCAGTTGTCTTGGTGGGAAAGGATAAGAACATGAGTGATGATTTCAGCAGCTGCTAGAAAGAGAAAGAGATGGATCTTCACAATAACAAAGTTAAAATGGACTCAAGAAGGAACAGGATGAGTCCAAGATAACCCCCCAGGCAGGGTGCTGATGCGCATAATGAGAATATCATAAGTAGTCATTTGAAAAATTGAGTAGGGCCAGGCTTGGGTAGAAAGATTATTACTTCTATTCTAGTTAGGTCCAGTTTGAGAGGATCCATCCAAGAGACAATACATGATGTGGATGAGATAAAAAGTGGTCAGAGAAATGAAGAAGCAGCTAAATATATCTGCATAAAAATGACATTCAGATAATGGCAGACACTAGAGATGTATGAAGGTACAATTTTCCATTCCTTCAGGCTGGTATATCATGATGTGATTGTTGTGTAATTTGTGTTAGGTTGTGTGATTTGGTATCGGGCCACATTCTCTGACCAAATGACTTAGTAATGCAGATCTACACAAACAACCCACATAGAGAGGTGCAATGGGCACCTGAAGCCAAAAAATCTCCATTACAAACACAAGATGGACCGTTAGATGGTCTTTATCCAGAATAAAATCTGCACAAAACTGTCACTGAACTACTTCTGCTGTTTTGCCTGATTGTCTTGCAATCAAAGTGATTAGTGGCTGACTGATTCATTAATTGACGCTCCTTTATTACATGCTATTGAGTTAATGAGTAATAGGTCTCCCAGCTCACTGATTGTAAGATATATTACACTCTGCAAACAAGGAGATATTTCCCTATATGACCCCCCCCCCTCAGAACATCAAACAAATAGATAGAAATCTACTGAGAGGGAGAAGGAGTGTGTGTGTAAGTGACATACCTGTGTGTTTGTGCAGTTCACTAGTTTCTCAGTGGAACCCGTGCGAACATTTCATATCTGTATACAGTCACTATTCAAGCCTTTCATGAAACTTGCCTACAGATCATCCCTCAACTTACTCTGTGACCTTCCATGGTACTAGAACTCCACCTAATACACAGACCTTCCATGATTCAAGCCTTTCATGAAAATTATTTACAGATCATCCCTCAACTTAGCTCTGTGAACTTCTCGGATCCTAAAGTTTCATCCTGATCACAGACCTTTCACTATTCATGCCTTTCATGAAACTTATTTATAGATCATACCTCAACTTAGCTCTGAGACCTTCCATGGTCTTAGAACTCTACCTGACCACAGACCTTCCATGATGCAAGTCTTTCATAAAACGTATCTACAGATCGTCCCTCAACTTAGCTCTGTGACCTTCCATGGTCCTAGAACTCCAACTACCACAGACCTTCCATGATTCAAGCCTTTCATAAAACTTATCTACAAATCGTCCCTCAACTTAGCTCTGTGACTGTCCCTGATCCTAAAGTTCCATCTTGATCACAGACCTTCCATTATTCAAGCCTTTCATGAAACTTATTTATAGATCATACCTCAACTCAGCGATTTGACCTTGCATCGTCCTAGAACTCCACCTACCACAGACCTTCCACTATTCAAGCCTTTCATGAAACTTATTCATAGATCATACCTCAACTAAGCTCTTTGACCTTCCATGGTCCTAGAATTCATCCTACCACAGACCGCCATGATGCAAGCCTTTCATAAAACGTATTTACAGCTCATCCCTCAACTTAGCTCTGTGACCTTTCACGGTCTTAGAACTCCACCTAACCACAGACTTTCAATGATGCAAGCATTTCATAAAACTTATGTACAGATCATCCCTCAACTTGGCTCTTTGACCTCCCATTGCCCTTAAATTCCACATGACCACAGACCTTCCATGATTTAAGCTATTCATGAAAATTATTTACAGATTGTCCCTCAACTTAGCTCTGTGACCTTTCCTAAAGTTCCATCCTGATCACAAATCTTCTATGGTTCAAGCAAAATTAAATTTGTCTACAGATTGTCCCTCAACATAGATCTGTGACTTTCCCTGATCACAGACCTTTCATGTTCCAAAAACATCAGCAGATACATTAGCTTCCCATTAGCTTCATCCTTTACTGTTTATTTTCACATTATTATACAACACTCAGATATAGAAATAAGAGCAGGAGCTCAGTTGGGGGCTACAGTCTAATGGGGGTGTTGAAGCTACTGATTAAGACTTACTCCTCCCCACATTTTCTAACTACTCAGCAACACTTTTGTGACCATACTTTGAGATCCAGTGGTACAGAGAACATGGAATACTAGATAAGTGGGAATTGGACAACCCGGGGGTGATGGCTATTTATCTAGTACACTCACTGATCAACTCCACTGTGAGTGATTTGCCAACTTTGACCAGAAAGCAGAAATGTTACAGGGTCTTTGTGTCCTTTCACTGTCAAACAACCCCAATATCACCAAGTCCCTGTGAATGTTTCCATGTGCTGTGGAGTTAAAACCTGTGCAATTGCCTGGAATTTTGTCTGAAGATGTTTGTGTTTTGGAGCCTTATCTCCCCCTGCAATATGCAGTCAGGATAATGTTCTCAGACCTGCACAAAAGTTCCTTATTTCCTAAAATTTCTTTCTAGTTTATCTGTGCTTATGGAGATGTAAGTGCTTTTTCCTTCTGTATGGCATTGATAGCAACATGATTGGGGTCCATCTCTGATGTCCTCCTTTTGGCTGCTGGATCACACTCATTCAGTTTAATGGTAAGACACAATTTGCACGGTGAAAGCCACATAAATTTTATCCACTTGTAAAAACGTAATAGATTGCAGAATGGAGGGAGTGCCTGGGATTAGATTGTGTTTGACCAACCTTCTGCTCCAAGGATCTAAGGAGGGTTTGGAGACTTTGTCCTCATATCCCACTACTGGAATTCATTGCCGGCAACTAGGGATGGGCGAATTTTTTCGCCTCGATTTGCCGAAAAAATGACGCCCATGGACTTGTATGGCGGTGGGCGTCAAAAAAAAAAGACGCGCAACTTATTTTTTTGACGCCCATAGGCTTTAATGGCCGTCTGCGACATTTCGCCGGCGGCGAATTTTTGGCGAAGCAAAACGGGTCAAATTCGCCCATCCCTGCCGGCAACTGCGCGCAGAAGCCAATGTATAATGAATGTGGTGTCCCCCAAAATATCTTACAAGAGTTGTACATAGGCAGAAATAAGCTCATTGCTGAGGGTTTGATCAGATTTAGGATTTAGATTTAGGACTGGAAAGATTTATTTTGAAGAACCAAGAATATTATGGAAACAAGATCAACTAATCGGATGAATGTAGATTGAATAACCCTACCAAAAAAACCAATGTATATCTACCAATGGTTAGTATGAAATGAACCAAAGTCAAAATTCAATCCAACATGTTTTTTTTTAATCAAAGTTTAAAGGGGAAGCGACAGAAGGGATAAAAAACCAACGAGGGTCAATTGAGGACTTCTGTTTAGGTGAAATACATTCTTTATTTATTTTATATAAAAACAGGACCAATTTCTGATATTATTTTCTGCATAAAAACATCAGCATTGTAGAAAGGCCGGTCGGCTGCCGAGGGGGCAATTCTTATGGAAATGGAGTGAACAAAGGGGGGTTCACAATAAATATCACAATTTGGGGAACGCTTAAATCTCTTTATCTTGCCTGAATTTTGGGTCTTTCAGCAGCTGACCCCCTCCCCCAGGTCCCCTGCATGGAGTAGCATGGAGTAAGGCTGATACACGGCAGCAATTCATCTCTACTACAGTCTTTATACAAATCAGTATTCATTTCCCGCAAAGCCGCAAGGATGACATTGTGACGACTAAGCCTTGTGACCTTGGGGGTCACCATCTCAGATACATTCAATGGAATTCATGCCGACCCCTGCCCTCCCCATGAGGTTCATTTGCTTGGAATGAAATGTTATGTTCCTTTCCAATTCCAATTCCCTCTGTGATGGTACATAGGGGGTGCGCAGGGGGTTCTAGGGCACCTCTATAGCTGCTGCCTGAAGCACCAGACCCAAACAATAGACCCTATTAATCCACAAGCCGAGACTTGAAGCCAATGCAAAGCTTCTCCCATTCACAGAACATGTGCAAGCTCCTTCCCATTGGCTCTTTTCATTGTTTCCATTATTTTCCTACAAACATAGCTTATTTCTGCAAAGAGCTGAAAAATACAGAAAGCATAAATATACAACGTATCCACAGTGATTGTACCGAATGCAACGTCGCACAAATGGTAACACAATAAAACTGTATTACATTTGTGCTTCAAAATTTACAATTTATGTACAAAGTCCAAAATCTGCATTTCATGCCAAAAAAAAACGTAGAGAAAAAACCCCCAAACTGATGATTAAAGGCAAAACGAAGGATGGAGCCGTCTGTATCTTTATGGAACATTCAGCGCTGGGGCCACAGTCGCACATACAGATGCGTCAGTCCGTCTTCTGTTGCCCCCCAGGGGCCCCCCATGATATCAACGACACTATTCCGTAGGCTTCAGTGCCACTTCTTATTTACATGTAAAGCAGAAAAGATAAAAAGGACGCAGTGCTGATCATTTCCTAGTGTCAGGGTCCGGGGGGCTCAGCGCACCTGGCTAGAATAACCCTCTTTCATTAAACCTTCTTCATAGTCCGTCTGGCACAGAATCATGTTGTTCTTCAGGAAAAATTTGTCTCCTACACAAAACCTGCAACAGAAAGGACAACATGCACGTGAGTATTCATACAGTATGCGTGTGTACAACGCCCCCCCGTATGAAGCAGACACTTTATAGTTTAGGGGTGATAGACTCCAGCAGGTCCCACTATTATTACAGTTTCTGTTTTCACCCAGTATTCCCAGTGTAAAATGTGGTGCAGCAAGATCAAAGAGTCCCCATAACCAGAAACATGAAATGTACAAATATATAAATAATGCACATTTATATAAAGCAGGATGATTCATCTCTATAATTAATTAACATGTATTTTATAGCGCCAGCATATTTCACAGAACTGTAAGAATAATAATAATAATAATAATAAGGATCTTTCTTGTGCTTCAATGGTGTCAGGGGGCCTATGGGCTGAGAGAGTCAGGACCAAGGAGGAAGCCTTGTAGGGGTCAAAGTTCAGGTTCAAGGTACAGACAAGGGTCAGGCAGATTCAAGATCAAAGTCCAGGCAAAGGTTCAATGGCAGGCAGAAGGGTCCAGAATCCAAAGTCCACGCAGGGGTCAAAGTCCAAGATAAACCATAATACAGCACCCAGGAATACTAAATAACACATCCTATAATTGGGCAGTGATAGAGAGTACTGGGCGCACTTTTATTTTGAATTTTGGCGCCAATTCGGCACTGGCGCCCGGAGCTCCGAGCGGCAGCGTTCGTGACAAATGGGCCCTAAGGTCCCAGGTACCAATCCATGTTCTATAACAGTGATCTCCAACCAGTAGCTCGTGAGTAACAGGTTACTCTCCAACCCCTTGGATGTTGCTCCCAGTGGCCTCAAAGCAGGTGATTATTTTCAAATTCCAGGCTTGGAGGCAAGTTTTGGCTTCATAAAAACCAGGTCTTTATGTAGGTTGACAATCCACATTGGCCAATCACAGCCCTTATTTGGCACCCCAAGAACATTTTTCATGCTTGTGTTGCTCCCCAACTCGTTTTACTTCTGAATGTTGCTCACGGGTTCAAAAGGTTGGGGATCCCTGGTCTATAAAGTCCAACACAGGGTCCCTGACTCCAAAACCCAAATATATAAATAATGCACATTTTGATCTGCATTTATATAAAGCAGGATGATTTATTTCTATAATTATTAACATGTATTTATTTAGCGCTAGCATATTTTGCAGCACTGTAATAATAATAATAATAATAACAAGGATCTTTCAATGGGCCCTAGGGTCCCAGGTACCAATCCATGTTCTATAAAGTCCAACACAGGATCCATGACACCAAAACCCAAAATGTATTCCTTTCGACTGGCACAGCAGTTATTTGCATCTGTGTAACTGGAGCCTGGGTTCAATTCTACATCAGTGATCCCCAACCAGTAGCTCATGAGCAACATTTTGCTCCCCAACCCCTTGGATGTTGCTCCCAGTGGCCTCAAAGCAGGTGCTTATGTTTGAATTCCAGGCTTGGAGGCAAGTTTTGGTTTCATAAAAAACAGTTGACTGCCAAATAGAATCTCCTGTAGGCTGCCAGTCCTCATAGGGGCTATCAATAGCCAATCACAGCCCTTATTTGGCACCACCTAGGAACATTTTTAATGCTTGTGTTGCTCCCCAACTCTTTTTACATCTGAATGTTGCTCACGGGTGAAAAAGGTTGGGGACCCCAGCTCTACACAAAGCTTGGGAGAGGAAGCCCCCTGGAGCAAAAGTAATAACGCATTTGGAACCACCTCTTCCCCATTTTTGGGTACAGATGGATATCTCAACACATACAGGGAGTTGCCATATCCGTGTGGTACTGGGTAGGATGACCATAAGGTCCATTAGGTCCATTGGGTTTTGCAGGTGAAAAGCAGAAACAGGTCTGAGAGTTGGTGCCCAGTTTGGATTGGGGTCATAATGATACTGAAGAAATTGAGATGCAAATGATTGGAGAAGCTTTGCACTCTACTAAGTGAGGGAGTAAAAGTGAAATGAGAATTTTCCCTTAATGACAGGAGAATGAAGCAGCTTTGCTCTCGGAGAGTCACAATAATATGTCGCATTTATTGCACCGCTCAGGGGGCAGCAGATTATTATAGAGGTGCCATTGTCAAACTCCTGGCCACTAGAAAGGAACAATTGGCACAGGAGGGATGAGACCTACCCCAATAATGATGGATTTCACAGCAGGGTCAGATCCCTTTTGTTTCACCAGCGATTAGACAGATTGAAATGTATTTCTGCTCAAGTCTCCAATTAAGCACAAAGGCCCCTCTGTAATGAGCCCCCGACAATGGGCTGAATGAATGGGACTGGTTATTATGGGCTGTGCCAGCGACAGACATTATGTGCCGGTGGGGAAGAGATTCAGGAGGGTTACTAAGTGCTGACACTGTGGGTGCAATTAGGGGCAGAAATGTTGAACTAATGAGGGGGGGGGCATTTAATTGTAACCATTTAACCTCGGCCTGGGGTAGTCATTCTCTGTCACTTTGGAAATGTTTCCATCTGCCGGAGACACAGAGAAAATGGCGCAATAAAAGGAAATTGTTTTGCGTTTATCAAAGGGGATCAACAGCTAACTTGATATATTTCTCATTGGGGGGGATAATATGAACCCCAATATACATAGCAGATGCTGATGATGAAAAGAGGTTTCCTTGTGCCCCTGCAATTTCACTGTCACTTAAATAAAGGATAATTGCCCCAAAGAGATGCCAAATAAATAACTTGTTTTACCTTCTTATGGGGCAAATTGGGGTAAAACCCATGACACCAATGGCACCCTGAAAGTAGAAGAGTCGCACTTACCAACCATTATACATCTTTAATGGTAAAAATTGAGGGGACTTCTCTGGGATAAATTGGAGCCCCCATTCATTACGTGCCCCCCATTTACCTCTGGTTACAGAGCTGACAGGCAAAGCAGTCCAAGTGGTAGACATTCTCCTTGGCTCTCATCACCATTTCGAAGGCAGGAATGAGTTTGCTGCAGGCGGCGCAGTTTCCCGTCACTCCAAACAACCTGTAATAGGAAACGGGATTTTAGGTGGGTTTTCCTTTTACTCTGGGGGCAAAGGAGGCAGGAGTCCAATATACCCAATATACCCAATATCCATAATATACCTAATTTACCCGATATATACACAATATCCATAATATACACAATATCCATAATATACCCAATATACCCAATATACACAATATACACAATATACACAATAATGGCTTTATACAAAGATGGGGCCCACAAATTTGATGCTGAGCCCACATGGCTCTTCATTTGTGGTTGTTAAAAGGCCAGAAAGCCTTTTCTTAAAATGTTGCTTTAAAGGGGAACTCCATGCAAAAACAGTTTTTTTGCCTCATGAAAGAAAATATGACTCTAAGCTGTGCAACTGCCATTGTGTCTATCTGTCCCTTTCTGTTGTCTGGTTCTGACTCCTGAAAAAATGTAGTTACTCTCACAGGACTATTGATCCGTTGGCTTTTGCTACTTTGTTTCAGTAGTCAGAGCCAGGGATGGAGCAAACAGATACATATAGGTGTCCGTTTGGGGACCCAGAGAAAGCAGAGACACAAAGGTATGTGGCCCCAGAGAAAGAGAAAATGTCAGTTTGTGGCCCTTGATCTGCAGAGAGAAACAGCAGGCAGTGCAATGGCATCTCCCGCAGGAGAGAAACACATTCAGGTACTTAGACATTCAGCTCATTGTTGGAACTGCTGCTCGGGCTCCAGGCATTTATCAGATCCCTGATTAGAATTTGTTTCCACGCAAATCATTGATCATCAGGCCATTACTAGGCAAATGACAGTTAATTACCCACTACATTAACCACTGGGACCTAAAAGCTGCTGCTCCTGCCATCAGTCAACTTGATAAATGTGCCCAGTTGAGTAATGCATGGGCAGCGCTGAGCTGGGGCCCAATAAGCCTCCATGTGCCGCTATCTGCACAATGACAAACACTCAGGGTTAATAACACACAAATCATTTGTTGTACCTTGGAATTGGCCCAGTCTGTAGCCTCATCCTTCCCAGCACACAAACAGAACCAGAACCATAGATTCCTAATCATTACAGAACCCTCCCAGCAGCAGTATCTTAATTATTCTCTGCCCTAACAGGGGGGGAATTGGGCTTCACAGGAGATTTTCTCTTGCCTCCCTCCATCAG
Source organism: Xenopus petersii (assembly GCA_038501925.1). Taxonomy (NCBI): domain Eukaryota; kingdom Metazoa; phylum Chordata; class Amphibia; order Anura; family Pipidae; genus Xenopus; species Xenopus petersii. Next base: position 302,360 of record CM076676.1, read on the forward strand.
TTCCCATCTGCATCTGGACTCTGACGCCCTAATGATGAATTATTGCCCCTTCCCCTCTGGGAGAGAACCTTACAAGGGAACGTGTTAGTGAACTGTCAGCTCCCAGACTGAGTGCGAGGATGCGGAAATCTCATCTCATTAAGTGAAAAACAATGCGTTTGTTACCCTCACCCCCAGCTGCTGGCTGCAAGGCTCAAGAGATCAGCCTTCACTAAGCCCCACGCCCTACAAGATCAGAACATCCATCTTCTCATTGATTGAAGAAGCAGACAGAGTCATCTTCCTTCAAATCACCCCCCATTACTCCTCTTCTTGTGCAACTAGGGGGGAAATGACTGCTGAAAAGGGACCCAGAGAATGTACTTACTAAGGTGCCACATTCCCACCCCTCCTTGAGATACTATACTGGAATAGGCCACTTACAGGGAAAAGTGCTGGGCGAATGAATTGTGCAGTGTGATACAGGTGGGCTGATGTTAAAGGGAGGCCTGTTCTCCCACTGAGTAGAATTACAGACTTTTGGATCATTTTGGAGTCTACAGACAGCATGCCCAAACCTGAATTAATGATCCTCACATTTTATGATTTACCACTGAGCAGGACAGAGTTGAGTATTTTCTTTCATGGTGGGGATGATCAGTAGGAGACCAATTACTGACCCTCTTGGTGGAGATGATTAGTAGAAGACCAGTTACAGACCTCCTTGGTGGGGATGATCAGTAGGAGATTGGGTACTGACCTTCCTGGTAGGGATCATCAGTAGGAGACCAAGTACTGACCTTCCTGGTAGGGATGATCAGTAGGAGACCAAGTAATGACCTTCCTGGTAGGGATGATCAGTAGGAGACCAAGTAATGACCTTCCTAGTAGGGATGATCAGTAGACCAGACACTGACCTTCCTGGTAGGGATGCTCAGTATGAGACCAAGTACTGACCTTCTTGGTGGAGATGATTAGTAGGAGACCAGGTACTGACCCTTCCTGGCAGGGATGACCAGTAGAAGACCAAGTACCAACCTTTCTGGTAGGGATGATCATTAGCAGACCAAGTAGTGGTCTTCTTGGTAGGAATAATGGTGGAAGACCATGAGTACTTGGTAATTACAGCAGATTTATTAATAAAGGGAAGCCACCCCCCCGGCAGTGGACCAGGGGGATCTGTAGGGGGTCTGTCTGCTTTACAGATTAGGGTAAGGCCAGACGAGGAGATTCGGGGAGGTTTTGTCGCCTGGAGACAAACGCTGAGGCAGTTCGGGAAGACATGGCGATTAGTCGCCAGTCGACAAAACCTCCCCTACAGATCCCCCTACAGCACTCACCTCTCTAGCATCTATTCCTCACTCCCCTTGCTGTGGCACAGCAGCCTGATGGACTGGGACTCAAAATAGGCCCTGGCATTTCAAGTACACAGAGGCCCAACCAGTCTCCCACCAGCCCACTCCACACTGTCTATGGGACCTTACAGCAGCCCCTCTGGCATTTGCCAGAACTCACAGATTGCCAGTCTGGGCCTGGCAGCCTCACAGTCCCCGAACCCCAACCTTGCCCCTGTCAGCCCCCTGCTACAAGTATAACCCTGAACCAAAACACTGCCCCTAATAGTCAACTGCAACTAGTACAGGAATACTAAATGCCACCTCTGTATCAGCCTCTGCACTGGCATTAATGCCCTCTCCCACAGGTGCCCCTGCCTCACATTCTCACTCACACTCACACACACTCACACTCACACACAGTGACACACTTTCCTGCGCACAACTAATCACTAAGTGAGAAAGGTGAAGTGACTACAATTGTGATTATTGTGTTCCACAACAAAAGGGAGCCCCTTTGTGAATTAGTGAAAGGGTTAAAGGTATCCAAGAACTTGTACAGGCAATATGGCAGCAACAATGCATATTCCATATGGATTCCATACATTATCTCCACTTTCCCATGGATTCCACTTTGTAGGATGATGGTTTAAGACAAATTTGCCAACCTAGACCTAACATCATATTCAAGGTCAAACTAAACACAAGACCAACCTCTATATTACTGTTACCCCTGCCAGAACATTATTCAAACTCCTACACCTGCCAGAGCATTACCCCTAAATCCTGCCCCTGCCAGAACATTGAATATTCTGGTTCTGGCATTTGTATATTTCAGGTCAAAAACCACTAACATTGTTTAGAAAAAGTAAATTTCTTCCAAATCAAGCACAAAGCTCCTATAATCCTGCCATCAATCAATAACTTGTTATCCCTTATCAATAAGTTCTGGTCACCAGATCATTAATATTATCAATTGGCCTGGAGTGAAACTGAACTGATGCAATTTCAAGCACAATCACTATGGTTTTACCCACAATGCAGCAGTTTTCCCATGATATCAGTGGAACTGTGGTTAATGCATGAAAACGACGCACTTTGACGCACATTGAACACAACTGCGCTGTCATTTCTGGTGTTTGGCGTAAGACTGACGCACGTGACCTATTCTGCAACTGTGCTGCAGGGATTGATGCAGGGATTGATGCAGGGATTGATGCAGGGATTGATGCAGGGATTGATGCAGGGATTGATGCAGGCCACTGTAGGAAACCTGGAGCACCCAGTTCAGAGGCAGCGATAGCTCAGGGTTCCCCAACATCAACTGTGTAAAACAGGAGGCAGGGGTACTGTAGAGGGGCTGAGCACAAATATATGGAAATGTAAGGAGTGCCGCTGACACAAGTGGCTTTAATAATTGGAATTGATTTGCGCAACTGCACTTTTTGTCTTAAATGATTTCTTGTGTATCCAGCCTCTCTACCAGCTCTTACCTTTATCCAACCCTTTGGCCTTCAACCTCTACACTGTACCTCTATCCAACACTCTAGCCACCACCTCTATCGAACCCTCTACCTGCCGACCTCATTCCAACCCTCTGGCCTCCGACCTCTATCCAACACTCTAGCTTTGACCTCTATCCAGCCCTCTACTTGTCAACCTCTGTCCAACACTCTAGCATTGACCTCTATTCAGCCCTTTACCTGCCGACCTCTATCCCACCCTCTACCCTCCCACCCCTATCCAACAATTTAGCCTTGACCTCTATTTAACCCTCTACCCGCCAACCTTTATCCAACCCTCTACCTACCGACCTCTATTCAACCCTCTACCCACCGACCTCTATCCAACTCTCTGGCCACCGACCTCTATCCAACACTCTAGCCTTGAACTCTATCCAACACTCTAGCCTTGACCTCTATCCAACACTCTACTTGCCGACCTCTATCCAACACTCTAGCCTTGACCTCTATTCAACCCTCTACCCGCCAACCTCTATCCAACCCTCTACCCAATACTCTAGCCTCAAACTCTATCCAACACTTTAGCCTCCCACCTCTATCCAACACTCTAGCTTCAACATCTATCCAACCATCTACCCTCGGACCTCTATCCAACACTCTAGCCTTGACCTCTATCCAACCCTCTACCCGCCAACCTCTATCCAACACTCTAGCCTTGACCTCTATCCAACACTCTAGCCTCGACCTCTATCTAACCCTCTGGCCTCCGACCTCTATCCAACACTCTATCCTTGACCTCTATCCAACCCCCTACCCTTGACCTCTATCCAACCCTCTATGTCCCACCCCTATCCAACACTCTAGCCTTGACCTCTATTCAACCCTCTACCCGCCAACCTCTATCCAACCCTCTACCCAATACTCTAGCCTCAAACTCTATCCAACACTTTAGCCTCCCACCTCTATCCAACACTCTAGCTTCAACATCTATCCAACCCTCTACCCTCGGACCTCTATCCAACACTCTAGCCTTGACCTCTATCCAACCCTCTACCCGCCAACCTCTATCCAACACTCTAGCCTTGACCTCTATCCAACACTCTAGCCTCGACCTCTATCTAACCCTCTGGCCTCCGACCTCTATCCAACACTCTAGCCTTGACCTCTATCCAACCCCCTACCCTCGACCTCTATCCAACACTCTAGCCTCCCACCTCTATTCAACCACATCTGGTACCTCACTTCTCCATAATAGACCCCATGGTACCTAAAGCTCCTCTGTGACCACATACAGTGCCACTATTAGCCTATACTAGCCTCTCCACTACCACAAATGGTATCAGAGGGGGAGCAGATGTAATGCTTCACCACACAAAATGTATTTCATGTTTGTATTTTGAAAATATTGTACTTGGATTTCTCCATACACGTTACTTCCAGTCTCCCTACCACCACATACAATACTTCTAGATTAATTATCGCCACTTGGAGCACTTGCCCATCTTCTGCACCTAATTGTATCTGTATTCTGCCAATATGTACGGCACCTGCAGCATCTCTAGCACCATGTCTGGAACCTCTAGTCTGTCAGCTCCAGGTCTGTAGATGCCAACATTTGGCCTGTACCTCTGCCCCAGGGGCCAGATACCACTGGATTCATAGAAAACAATATAATAAATCCTTTTGCAAAAAGTCCATGATGCATATTGTTCATTGTTTTTATATTTTATATCCCAGTGGTCCAGTTGATACTGTTTGGGATGGAAGGAATCTTCACTTGTGTAAAGGGAAAAGATTTGACTGCAGAAACCAATCACTTCTTCTAAATAAACCAACTGGTGAGACGTTTTCTCCTGTTCTTTGAAGATGACAAATTGATTTGAAATGAAACACCACAAAATCTAAAACTATAAGGGATAAAATATTGGGGGGCAGGTGATACAGCTGAAGTGTCACTTAATTTCACTTCTGATAATTCTACAACAAAGAAAGATGCCGCATACACAGAACTTGGCCCGTCAGAAATTCACATAGATAATGTATTGACGTCTCCTATAGATACTTCTTCTCTCCATCTCCATACAAGTATAACCCTGAACCAAAACACTGGCCCTATTAGTCAACTGCAACTAGTACAGGAATACTAAATGCCACCTCTGTATCAGCCTCTGCAGTGGAACTAATGCCCTCTCCCTCAGGTGCCCCTGCCTCACATTCTCACTGTCACACACACTTACTGCCCCCCACTTGTGCTTCACACTCAGAGCACTGAAATAGACCCCTCCAACACGGCCAACCACAACTTATATGTGGCTTATTTAACATAGTTGTCCAATCACAGCTTTGCTTTCATTATTCTACAGCAGAGAGATGAATACTAAATGCTGATTGGTTATGGGTTTCTGCTTTGTGGGCAACATTGTCTGTATTGAGATTTTTTCCTCTCCCATCACTAATTGCCCCGTCCCCTTACACCCGCAACCAACCTATATATCTACATATATATATATAAAGTATATACCTACATATAGCTACAGTATATACCCACATATACCTATATACCTACAGTAAATATACCTTTATACCTACATATATCTAAAGTATATACCTACATATATCTACAGTATTCCTACATTTACCTATATACCTACATATACCTATATACCCACATATACCTATATATATCTACAGTATATACCTACACGTACCTACAGATACCTACATATATCTACATATACCTATATACCTATCCTCAATTAATGATAAATGCAGCTTAAAAATAACTCCTGACTTTTCTGTATTTCTGTAACAATCATAGAAGAATGAATATCAGGTCGGACCCCCAGTCTGGAAAGCAGATATTTATTGCAGGAGTCACACACACACACACAGTAACATTATTGGATTGAGGAAGCCAATTGCAATAAATGAAAGCCCCATGGCCCAGTCCATTTGGATCAATACGTTCTAGTTAAATGTGTGGCCCCCATAGTCCTGGGCCCCAGGGATGTGAGAGAACTAGTCTGGCTCTAAAACTTCCCATTAATGTGAGTGTAAAACAAATGCAGTCGCTAATCAGACGGCGCCACTTTGATATGGATTAGACCCGCTGCAAATATAAATGTCAGGAATGTTATTAATCTGATAAATCATTTGCTGCTCTGCCTGAAATACGGCCGTTCCGCATTACTGAGCTGACAGCGCCGCTGATTCCATTTATTTGCCAATTGGCCGAATATCACTGCCTATTTGTAATGTAAATGGGGCCACTGGGCCCGTAATAGAGAGATAAAAGGCTCGGTTTCAGCAGTGGGAAATAACAAGACCCATTATAATGTACTGTCACTGCTGCATTTCATCAGGGGCCAAATGAGGGCAACTTCTGGTACCATTCACTGGGACACTCGGGTCACCAATTGTTTAGGATTCCCCCTCCCCAGAGAATGGCGGAGAATCAGCAAATCCAAGGAATTGTCAGCAAACAACTCAAAGCTGCCCAGACTAATATGTAACTGCAAAGAACTCCCAGGGTCCCTTTCACACCCGCCCCAAGCACCCCAATATCACCATTAAACTCACCACCATTTTCTGTGAACCCCACATTGGGTTTTTAGTCAGGTACAAATCCTTAATACAACTTGAAACGTTTCCCAATGTCTTTCGGGAACAAAATGCTACAACGAGACCCCCTTAATATACAATGGGGTTTATAGGGTTAATTTCCCTCTAATAGGCCCCCGTAGGAGATCTAGAAATGACATGAACCAAAGCAGAGCCCAGAAGCGATCCTAGAGGTGGGCGGGCCCTGGTGCATGACGCGCAGCCGGGCCCTGCCCCCTCCGTATGGCCGCATTTGGCCGCATTTTCAGTGGTGAACGGACTGCCGGGGGGCCCTGAGGGGGTACGGGCCCTGGCCCGCTCGCTCCCCCTGCTCCCCCGGTAGTTCCGCCACTGGCAGAGCCAAATCTACCCCATAAAGCCAGAAAACCTGGACTTTACACAAATATATTGCTCCTTTTTATAACTATAATCATTTAACCCCTTCACTTGCCACAGCTGTATTGGTGCTGCAAGTCTGGGGCTACAAGCTGTGTTAACTGTTTAGTTTCCCAAAGTCAACAGAAATAAACGGGAACGGGAATAATTAACTGCTTTGTTGCCACAAGCAGAACATTTCACTGACACAGAATAAATGGCTCTGAATGAAGACGTGACATCAATGTTATTTTGGGTTAATTGTGACCCCCCTGATCATTTGTAGGGGGGCTGCTGCCTGCGTCTAGAAGGAAACACCCAATGATATTTATCCCCCTCATGGAAAGGGTAAATCTATATTTTGCTTTTCATGGAGAGACCCTGAAATCCCACGGGACAGAATGGGGCACAGGCTCTGGTGCAGGGGAAATAAAGACATGTCAGGGCAGCTCAATATTCTGCCGAGGAAAAGAAATCAGCAATAAATTCATTTTCTGCCGGTAGCTTCATTCACTGTCTGCACCAACCACATATGAAATAGTATCAGTCAGGGCATTAATACCCCAAATAGAGTAAAATAGTGTCCAGTCCAGGGCGTCTGCAGGACACGGAGCTCAACAAGATCTCCAGAAACTCCAAACTGATGAGTCTCAAGCACCTCCAAACTGATGAGTCTCAAGCACCTCCAAACTGATGAGTCTCAAGCACCTCCAAACTGATGAGTCTCAAGCACCTCCAAACTTATGGGTCTCAAGCATCTCCAAACTGATGAGTCTCAAGCACCTCCAAACTTATGGGTCTCAAGCATCTCCAAACTGATGAGTCTCAAGCACCTCCAAACTGATGAGTCTCAAGCACCTCCAAACTGATGAGTCTCAAGCACCTCCAAACTAATGAGTCTCAAGCACCTCCAAACTAATGAGTCTCAAGCACCTCCAAACTTATGGGTCTCAAGCACCTGAGCTCTAGAGGCACCACCAAGAAACCAGTTTGTGGACTTACCAACAACCCGTGATTTATTCAGTGGCCTCTCTCATCCCCTACTGAACAGACACTTGATCTAAAGGGGAACTATGGGGCAGCATTAGTGATAGGCGAATAAATTCGCCTGGCACGAATTCGCAGCGAATTTCCGCATTTCACGGCTGGCGGACCTCCTGAGAAAATTTGCCAGTGAAAATTTGCCGATGTCTATTTCCGATTTTTGTGAAAATGTCAGATTTCTTAGTGAAAAGTTTGAATTCTTGTGAAAACGATACAATTTCAAGATTATTTTTTATTGCAAATTTTCGTGAATTTTTCGCCATTTCGAGAATTTTGCGGGAAATTCACAAGTTTTTCGGTGAAACGGGAGAAATTTGCCCATCACTAGGCAGCATTTCAGTCTAAGTGAGTTTACCAATATAAAGTCCTTAGAGGACCAACACTGCATTACACCCCGATCTAATTGATCTACAGCAAACAAAGTTCTCAGTAATTACCAACGACTCTGGGAGGCTGATCCATATAAAGACTGCCCCATGGTGTAACACTCATACTCTCACACTTAACCAATGCAGAAAGTCTTTAGGTGCAGCAATTTGTCGGGGAGACTAGTTTGAGTCGGTTCCAGCTCTATAGAAGATGCAACCTCATGGGTCTAGTTGCAATCATGGATATTTGGGGTAACCCCCCAGACGAGTGGGCGGAGCCTTACCTTAGGTAATCCCTGCGGCAGAGGATGAGGTTGGCTTTGGTGTAGAGCGTGGAGCCCACTTCTCCGAGGCGACAGTCGCAGCAGGCGCATTTCAGGCAGTCCTCATGCCAGTATTTATCCAAGGCCTTGAGCAGGTAACGGTCCTTAATCTTGCGATTGCAGCCAGCACAACCTTTCGGCTTGGTGTCTGGCTGAACAGAAAGCATTTGTATTCCTGCCCGAGAGACAACACAAAACCATCAGAAAACAACCAAAAATCACATTTCAGTCAAAACGACAGTAGAGTGAAGTGCAACGGAGCCTGGGGGGGCACGTGGTCACATGATCAGTCCCTGGCACCCCCAAACTGACATTTAGAGGGGCTCGGCCCACCAGATCAGGGGCAAGTTCAGGGGGTTTCTCGGTTGCAGAGGGAAAGGGAAAGTTAAGTTTGGAATCTTCTGTTATATAAAAAGTCTTTGTAGGAAAGAGACACATTGGGGGGAAGTAACGGGCCGAGCTTTTGTCATTGAGAATTACTAAACAATTGAATGATAATTAAATAGCGGGGGCTGCGGGAAGGAGGCCGATTGTAGGGAAACTGTGCTGAGCTTTTAATTGGCTGGATGTGATTGTGACCCTCGTCACGCCTGAATGCCCCCATTATAGGCTTGTTGTGTGTCGTTCATCCGAGCAGCCCCCGCTCCACTAGTTACACAACAAAGTCAGAGCAAGTGCACAACAACAACAGCAGCAGCAGCAGTCAGGGGGCTCGGGGGTTAATGCCATTCACAAGCAGCTCCTGCCCTGAGGGTCCCACCTGCCTGAGTCAGGAGGAGGTTTTGGGGGGCACAAGAAGAGCTTTGAGCTCAGAATTGAACTGTTCTCTATCCCAGGCCTGAAGGTGCTTTGTGCTCCCACCCAGGCTCAGGCTGCAGCCCCCCTATAGCACAACAATCCCCCTGCAGGTCCCCAGGTCTCGTGGGCTGCCCAAACCTTCCCCCTCCCCCTTTTTTTTGAGCAATGGAGCCGGGAAGCAATTTGATTGTCCTTCTCCAATGCAGCTGCGAGGCTCCACATACTGACATTGCTCCACTCTTATCACTTTAATTACAGTTACCATGGCAGCAAAGTACCGGCGCCTGCCAAAGGCCAATCACACGTTTGCTACACTGACTCCTATTTTGACGCAGCTCAAATACAATCTGTGTGTGTAATTGTGTGTCTGTGTGTGTGTCTGTGTGTATTTGTGTGTAGTGGTGTAACTAGATATTACTGGGTCCCACAGCAAATTATTATTCTGGCCCCCAAAATGTGTAGAAGTTGAGTTGTACCTGTTGTTCTACCTGTTCTTGTTCTTCTGTGTCTGTTTGTGTGTTTGTGTTTGTGTATTATATAGTGATACACTCACTGCCACACACATACAATCCCACTGACTTCAATCCCAACACACAGTTACACAATTAGCCACGAATAGTAAACAACCCAGTGACACACACACAAGAGACACACTCAGTAACACAATGACACACTGGGCACTGACCCCCCTGTCACCCCGAGACACACAGTGTAACAATCAATAACACACACAGTTACACACAATTACACACACAGTTACACAGACACAATAACACACACAGTTACACAATTACACAATGAATAACACACCGAGTTCCACAAATAGACAATTATAGAGAGAGAGATAGAAGCGAATGATGGAGCCAGAAGAGATGGAGCAGCCCCCGTGCACCTACCGAAACTTTGCTCCCTTCTGTACATGGGTCTGTGTCGGTGAGCGGGGGAGGGATCGAGTGGTACCGGCGGGAGTCCGGGGTGGGAGTCCGGGGGTCGGGAGTGTCGGATTTGGGGGTCGGAGTCCAGTAAGGAGGTCCCAGTGTTCCCCAGAGAGAGAGAAACAGTCGGAGGAGGAGGCGGCGGTGCGACAGACTCGCGTTTCTGGCGGCGAATGACAAAGCGGCGACTTTCTCTCAACTGATTCTTCCCCCGCCCGCGACTCCCTGATCAGCACCCGGGGGAGGGGACAGCTCCGACCTGCACTGCCCACACCGCCGCCTCCTCCTCCTCCCCCTCCCCCCAACATTGGCCTCAAGTCTCTGCCCTAATATTAGCCACAGGGTGTCACTGTTACTCACAGCCCCCCCCCCAATAGCCACAGGGTGTCAGTGTTACTCACAGCCCCCCCCCCCCAGTAGCCACAGGGTGTCACTGTTAGTCACAGCCCCCCCCAATAGCCACAGGGTGTCAGTGTTAGTCACAGGCTCCCATCATTAGAGTCGGCCCCCAGCACAGGGTTTAAGCCCCCATGTTGCCCATTGGGTGTCCATTAACTAATTGCTCCCCCCAGCATTGGCCACGAGTGTGTGTGTGTGTGGGGGATGTCCTTTTGTATGTGTTTAAGGGGTGACTTATATACTGGATCAGCAAAGTGGGAGCAGTGGGGGTGAGCTGCAAACACTTGGTTGGGGGGAGTCATTTAACGCCCCTCAAGTTAATAAAGTTAATCAGAGATCCATGTGCCCCCAATCTGTTTCAACCAACTCACCTTCCAGCCTGGGGGTGTAACATCTGCCAAATTGCCCCCTTCACAGCCCAACATTCTCCAGCAATGGGTCCCCAATATTCCACAGCAGAAGCCACAATGTAACAACCCAGAGAGCAGGTCTCCCCCCTCCCCAACCCCGGCTCCCCCATTACTTCCCAAATACTCCCCTCATTCTAACACTGCACATGGCTGGGGGCCACAGTCCCCATGGGGCAGATTATCTTGTAACATAGAGAGAAGTAAGCACCCCCCCCACACACACAGAGAGCTACAGATAGACATGCCTAATAGACATCATCATCATCATCATCACTCTTCACCATGCAGCCAATGGAAAATATTCATTCCCAACTGCTTATAGTGCAACAACCAACCAACCAATGGCCAACAATCACCCCCATTAACACATCATACAATGTTTAGTACTGAACCCCAAAGATCCACTGGCTCAACCCTAAGTGGCAACTCAAAGAATAAATAGGAAAATCTCACCAACAAAGCTCCCCAAACAATGTCCAGTGTTCACCCCCCTAACACTTAATGGGGAAGCTCTTAGCCCCAAATACTTATCCCCCAAATACTCAATGATCAACATACACCTCTAGACTCACCTCAAAAACTAAATGTAATGATAATCATGATGACTAAACGTATAACACCCCTAAACACAGTGTACCCCAAAATGTGTGTAACAAAACCATTTGACCTGTAACACTCCAGCAAACACTTCCCCCTACCTCTCTCCAACATGCACCCCAAACAGTCAGCATCAGGGACCAACCCCATCACCCCAAACTCTTCATGTGTGACACCCCCAAAGACTGCAGAGCAGGGGCCAAATCCTGACCAAGGGACTCAGCAGAAGAATTAGGGAGGGGGTGTCTCTGTGTAGGGAAAAAGGAGAAATCAAATGAAAACAAATGATATAACTAATGAGGACAATTAAATTAATTATGTTCAAGGAGATGAGATTCTTCCCCCCAAACTGTATGATCTGTTACCCCTCGCTGCTAATACTGCTCTGTAATTGGCAGCAAGTGATTAGTGCATCTATGCTAATCTTTGTTTAAATCATCCAGCTAATTAAATGATGGGATTATTCCTGTGCCTATGGTGACATCATTGTCAGTAATTAGCGTGTTATTTGGACTATGGCAATAATTGCGGCCGGGTTTGTCTGCAATAACAGTAACCCTTTGGGAGCTGGAGACACTGGTGTTAATGCCCCTTTCTATCCCCAGATACCCAATAATCTGCCACAACTATCTGCTCTACCAAATATCCAGCGTCCAAATTCTGGCAAATCACGTGAAATAGGAGAAAACGGAATCAATAGTTAACATTCAACACCACACTATTCATTTTCCCTAAAATGTAATGATAATTAGATGGGTCATAAAATGCTCCTCTTTTCATTATGACTGATGAAATGCATTAAGGCTGACAGGGTATTACCTGACACTAATTAGCTTTTGTCATGAATTCAATTATTTGAACGTGGAATCTTCCAAATCATACGATGTACAGCAAGAGGGGAGAGCGGCCAGAAGCCAGAGAGGTAAGTGGGCACAATATACAGCCAGAGAGGTAAGTGAGCACAAAGTACAGCCAGAGAGGTAAGTGGGCACAATAAACAGCAAGAAAGGTAAAGGAACACAATGTATAATCAGAGAGGTTAGTGGGCACAATATACAACAAGAAAGGTAAGTGAGCACAATGTATAATCAGAGAGGTAAGTGGGCACAATTTACAGCAAGAAAGGTAAGTGAGCACAATGTATAACCACAGAGGTAAGTGAGCAGCAATTTATAGCAAGAAAGGTAAGTGAGCACAGTGTATAACCAAAGAGGTAAGTGGGCAGCTATATACAGTCAGAGAGGTAAGTGAGCAGCAATTTATAGCAAGAAAGGTAAGTGAGCACAATGTATAACCACAGAGGTAAGTGAGCAGCAATTTATAGCAAGAAAGGTAAGTGAGCACAGTGTATAACCAAAGAGGTAAGTGGGCAGCTATATACAGTCAGAGAGGTAAGTGAGCAGCAATTTATAGCAAGAAAGGTAAGTGAGCAAAAGGTACAATAAGAGAGGTAAGTGGGCACAATATACAGCAAGAAAGGTAAGTGAGCACAATGTATAATCAGAGAAGTAAGTGGGCAGCTATGTACAGCCAGAGAGGTAAGTGGGCACAATTTACAGCCAGAGAGGTAAGTGGGCACACTATACAGCAAGAAAGGTAAATGAGCACAATGTATAATCAGAGAGGTAAGTGGGCACAATTTACAGCAAGAAAGGTAAGTGAGCACAATGTATAACCACAGAGGTAGGTGAGCAGCAATTTATAGCAAGAAAGGTAAGTGAGCACAGTGTATAACCAAAGAGGTAAGTGGGCAGCTATATACAGTCAGAGTGGTAAGTGAGCAGCAATTTATAGCAAGAAGGTAAGTGATCACAATGTACAGCAAGAAAGGTAAGTGAGCAGAGTATACAACCAAAGAGGTAAGTGAGTGCAATGTACAGCCAGAGAGGTAAGTTGGCACAATGCACAACAAGACAGGTAAGTGAGTGCAATGTACAATAAGAGAGGTAAGTGGGCAGAATATACAGCAATAAAGGTAAGTGAGCAGAATGTATAACCAGAGAGGTAGGTGGGCACAATGGATCCACTATAAAGGTGGGAAATACTCTCCGCAAGACGTTGTGCATGGGGTTCATGTCACACACAGATTCCTCACACACAGTCCCAGTCACCCCAAAAGATCTTGTGATCCTTGTCCTCCTGTCACTCTGAGAAAACCCCAATAACTCCAGGAAACTCCCCACTTCGCTCACCCCCTTTCAGCAGAAAAAAAAGTGAAAAGAAATAGAGAATTTGTTCAGCGGAGAGAAAGTGTCAGTTGTCGCTACACAAACAATTTGCATTTACTGAGGAGAAAGTGTGATTCCAATGGGCAGGACTGATGAGAGCTGGGCCACTGAACCCCTGCACAGGTGACTATTATTCCTCTTTCAATTGTCAGCCCCTGGGACGACTGCGAAGCCTTTAAGCAGCAAAGAAGAAATCAACTCACCTTTTTGTTAGGGAGAGTCAGGGCAGAATTGGGACTGGGGAAGTTTACGTCTCCTCCGGAATGAAAACAGATGGCGGCTGCTTGAGGTTTTCTATTAAATATTTCATAAAAGTAAATATTTCTGAAGTCCCTGAGCCGAGGAGGATGAGGAGGAGGAGGAGGAAGAGATGTGACAGTCTTTGTGCAGGAAAAGAGAGAATAATTTCAGTCAAGTCCAGGGGAAAAAAACTCTCTATACAAAGTACTAAAAAAAAAAAATACTGTGGAGGGGGGGCAGGAGGAAGAAGGATTTCTGTTCCCCCCAATTGTGATTCCAGGGAGAGAAATGACCTGCCTCTCGTGTTAGCCTCCTGCTGCCTCTTTCTCCTGCAGGACTGGTGTAAGCTCTAAAGCCGAGTGGGCCAGCTCCTCTCCTCCACTATTTAAACACCTCACCAGGTCCCTAGTTAACAGCTTCCTCCAGCTCGTCCAAGAAGCTGACAAGTACTGTTAGAGGAGGCTGTACATGTTGCTCTAATGGACCTCATTAAGTTCTGTTCTTACAGATGTTCTCTTAACATAATTGATCTGCGGTGAGTAGAGAGGCTGCAACTTATTCCCTAGCCCCCAATTATGCTCGGGTAATTAGATCCCCAACCTCCAATTTTTCACATTCACCCTTCTAACATTCCAAAATATCAAAGTATCTCTTTCACACAAAAGCTCCTTGCTCCCCCTGACTGGACTCCTCTCGACTCCCAGTATTGACAGTTAGATCTGCTAACCTTTGTAGAGACGCCAATTGCAATGGCACATTCGCTCCATTCGCTCGCACACAGGCGCGCTTCTCTCTCTCTTTCTTTTTTCTTTTTTAACCCTGAGAAACAAAAGGGATGGAGAAAAAAAACGAACTTGTATGGATTGTACTTGTGATAAAAGATTGCCGTGATGAGCCCTGGCAGGAGAGGCTGCTATCTAATGTCTTTTTATCTCCATTAATTCCTCAGATGAAAACTTTAAGGAACAATGAAGGAGAGGTAGCTTCTGAAACGGTGCTGAGGAAAAAGAATTACAACGCTCACCTGGGACACATGAAGCCAAACTAGGGCTTTTATATTGCCAATCAGCAGGGCTCTTATCATGCCTCTAATTAGCAAACCAGAGAGCACTTGGGGAAATGCTAATGTTATGCTTTTGCACTTAAAAGGGGAAACATTTCTTGTGCAGGAAAGAGCCCAGATTGGGCCTGACAAGTCCTCTATCTAATGGGGTGGACTGAGGTGGGCAGAAGTATGGGGGTAAAGGAGTAGATACCCCCCACCCCAGAATCTCCAGCTGTGAAGGAGAATTTGTTTGTTCCTTCCTCTCCGAGGACCCCCGATGTAATATGGATTATTGTTACTGTGGATAAGGAAGAAGCAACGCATTTGCATTTCTTTTTAACAAACTCGTTGAACAACCAAAGCACTTCGATCTCATAATGACTTGTATAATACTCCTTTGTAATGATTATAAAGAGCATTGATGGAGTAACGATACTTGGGATCAGTTGAAGGTCTGCATGAAGGGTCAAAGGAGAAGAAAGGAAAATGAAGGTTGGACAGCAACATGGCAAGTTGGTCAGAGTAAAGACTGAGACAATAGGACAAGATAGGCTGAAGTCTCCCAATATGGAGACAAGTAGAGTGAGATGGAGAATGTAGGGTGAGATGGAGAACGTAGGGCGGGATGGAGAATGTAGGGCAGGATGGAGAACGCAGGGCGGGATGGAGAACGCAGGGCGGGATGGAAAATGTAGGGTGGGATGGAGAATGTAGGGCGGGATGGAGAATGTCGGGGGAGATGGAGAATGTAGCGTGAGATGGAGAACTGAGACAATAGGACAAGATAGGCTGAAGTCTCCCAATATGGAGACAAGTAGAGTGAGATGGAGAATGTAGGGTGAGATTCAGAATGTAGGAGGAGATGGAGAACGTGGGGCAGGATGGAGAACGCAGGGCGGGATGGAGAACGCAGGGTGGGATGGAAAATGTAGGGTGGGATGGAGAACGCAGGGCGGGATGGAGAACGCAGGGTGGGATGGAAAATGTAGGGCAGGATGGAGAACGCAGGACGGGATGGAGAACGCAGGGCGGGATGGAGAACGCAGGGCGGGATGGAAAATGTAGGGTGGGATGGAGAACGCAGGGCGGGATGGAGAACGCAGGGTGGGATGGAAAATGTAGGGCAGGATGGAGAACACAGGGCGGGATGGAGAACGCAGGACGGGATGGAAAATGTAGGGTGGGATGGAGAATGTAGGGCGGGATGGAGAATGTAGGGCGGGATGGAGAATGTAGCGTGAGATGGAGAACTTAGGGTGAGATGCAGAATGTAGGAGGAGATGGAGAACGTAGGAGGAGATGTAAAATGTAGGAGGAGATGGAGAACGTAGGGGGAAATGGAGAATGTAGGGGGAGATGAAGAACATAGTTTGAGATGGAGAACGTAGCACGAGATCGGCGAAATGTAGACCGTAGGGCAAAATGGAGACAGCAGGAAAAGGCAGAGACAGTAATCACACACAGCTGAAGGCTATCAAGGGGAGTTTGCAAGTAGTAGTTCAACTACAGCTGAAGGCTGGACACTCCTACGTTATATAAATGACAGAGCCCTGCAAAATCATTTTTTTCCTATCATATTCATAAACACATAGGCACAACTGCTTTGTTGCTGTGCAGCTGCACAGTGCCCATATAGCAATCACAAGAAGAAGAATTAAAGAAGAAGAAGAAGAAGCAGGAGTAACTAAAAGAAAAAAAGAAAAGAAAAAAAAGCAACAACAAAGCAGCTGTTGATCCTTCAGTTATTTGTATTGTGTGAGTGCAATTGACCGGCCTCCTTCCCATTCTTTGCACTGGATTGTGGTATTTTGTTTAATTTCTCAGGAAACAAAAACGTATAAATCTGTATTTTCTGGAAATAGAAAGACCAGAGGCTCCAATCAGAAGAAGTGAAAGGCATCCCATCGCTGGCATGTGCATGGGAATGAATGGAGCTGGGCAGAACAAAGACCATGAGGACAATCCAAGCTCTATATTTTCTTTGGGCTTCAGGAAGTCATCAGTCATATTTGTACTAAGCTGGGCATCTACTCCTTGAAGCAGAAATGGTTGACTGTAGTTGGATGGAGGCGAACATTCAGGGACCACTAGGGTCACCTTCTCAAATGAGGCAATGATATAATAATGATGCCATAAAGGCAGAAGAGTTGCTACAGCAACTTGGCTATTCTAAACCCACTCATCCATTAAGGGGTTCCTGGGGTTAAATACGGTTAAAACAAGGAACAGGTAATTCAGAAGGTGATCCATAATCATAATATTGTTCTTCATCTAGCAGGTCCATCAAACAAGACACAATGCAATATTGCAAATATATGCTATATAGCCTTTGTTTATGAGATTGGTTTGAATTCTATGCTTTCACTAGATGGTAAAAGTTGCAAGTGGCAAAGGAGGATCCAAACTGGACCTTTTGGGCTTTGCTCATATAGAAGGGGGAATAAGGTCAGGAGGATAAAGCAAGGGAGGCCACAGTGAAGACCAAATAGTAAGAGAAACTACCCAGTGAAAGTTGGGGAGAGGAACCCCAAGAATGAGGACAAGTAGGTTTTGGTTAAATCTTACAGTTGCTCAGTCTAGAAGTGAGAGTCAGTAGTGGTTAATGGACCAACCCGAGGCTCCACTAATGAGAACAGAGAGGATACTACCCAGAGCATGGCCCACTCAAGTAGGTACTGTAGGCTAGGGTAAATAGAAGACACCAGAGATAACTTGGAGAGCATTTTACACTGAGACTGGGAAATGTGAGGGAGCACTACCACCGCCTGTAGACCAATTGGTTCTGTGCAATGAAGAATTGAATTGCACTCTGGTCCAAAAAATATCACACAATAGCTGGACTAGAAGAAAACACAGAGTGCTAGCCCAATGAGATAGCTTGGCAAGTCCTGGCTGCAGGCCTCGAAGTGAAGCAACAGAGATGAATTCAAATAGGAAAGTGCATCAATTGAAAGCCCAATATAAAAGATACCTGAGCTGCTGTAAACACCATATTTGGCCAGACAAGCCTCTTCATGATCAACAGATTGAACTCCCACCAGGCTCCTAAGCAGATTTAAGAGTTTAATTCAGGGCAAATTAACATTTCTTGTTGCCCCTCACAAGGAACCAGTGTCGATAACCAGGGCCTGACCCGGTCTGGAGGCTCTGTAATGAGAATCTTAATAAAAACAAGGACCATGTTGGAGGCAAATTCATGAGAAGAGCCTAGGCCTTTCTGGTAATGTCACTGATTAACGTGTAAAGGTTTAATGGCATGAGACATGTATAGTTAAGCGCAGGACTTTCCATGGCTGCTCCCTAAAACTAGGGATTAAGACTAATCAGAATTCTGCTTGGAGATCACACAAGCTAAAAACACCGGAGAAGAGCAACTTTCCTGAAGCATCTTATTAAAGCTTTAGTAGTTGGGCTTTGGTGCTATTGATTCATTAGGTTATGCCCTTTCAATAGTCTCCTCTTGGAAATGCCACTTTACAAGACTCAAATCTTTATCTCAGACTTTTCTCCTCTGCATTAAAGTGTCCTGAGCTCGTCTAATGGGGCTCCGACAGAATGTGCCGCTAATTAGAAACTCAATTCAGATTAAATCAGTGCAATAAAATCCTACATTCAGGAACATGGAGTGCAGGTCTTAGTCTGGGCTCTGTGTATTGCAAGAGAGCTGTTGTTTTATTGTCCGTAAATGTAATAATATCAAATCAATTCTCATTTGCATTTTATTAAGCAGCCCGTGTGATAATGAAGCCTGGAGCTTGTGATTGACTTTATTTGCTAATATCGCTGATGCACCATATCTTACCTGGTGGTGTAGGAGAATGTTCTCAGGTATATTGTCCAAATAAATTTACTTACTGTACACTATTTGGCCAAAATATGGGGACCCTACCCCCCATCTCCACTATAATTGCCCCATCTCTTCTGGGAAGGTTTCCACTAGATGTTGGAACATTGTTGTTGGACTTTCAGTTAGTGATGTCGGGGATCAGGCTCACAATCGGGGTTCCATTTCATCACACAGGGTTTCCATTGGGTCAGTTTCTTCTTCCTATTACAACAAATCTTTATGGACCTGGCTCATGGGGCCTTTAATGTGCTGAAACGGGAAAGGCCCCCGCCATTATTGTGCATTTCCAAAGTCTAATGGTGGTGCCTTTTTTTTTTTTTGCCATTGATCCCCCAAAACCCCCACAAACTCTATTGGTCATTTTGGTGTTGGCATTCCTTCCGGAGGCAGTTTATCACTCAGCAGTGATGGTTCCATCTCAGGACTTGGCTTATTAGTTGGGGATGTCCAGCTACAAATAGTGTGTATGATGCACCATAAGGATTTATTCAATAAAATGACAGGTCACATGACTGACGTGAGACTCATGCACTTTATGTGGGTCCCCTTAGAAACTTCACTCTTCATTGTTAACCCTTTGTAAACCCTCCTCTCTCATCAATTAATACTTAGGGATGTAACACATACACCATTTTGGGATTCAGGCGAATCCTGAATCTTTCATGAAGGATTATTTTAGCCTAATCCTGATCCAAATTGGAAACGTATTTTGCATGTGCAAGAATCTGAAGAGTTGAAAGATAATTGCAAAAAAGTAACCTGATTTTAAGGATTGACTTGTGGATTCAGTTGCATCCAGTGAACCCCTACTCATTTC
The DNA here is from genome assembly GCA_038501925.1 of Xenopus petersii. Classification (NCBI taxonomy): domain Eukaryota; kingdom Metazoa; phylum Chordata; class Amphibia; order Anura; family Pipidae; genus Xenopus; species Xenopus petersii. The sequence continues at coordinate 322,162 of CM076676.1, forward strand.
TCTTCCCACACTAGTACCATCATTACTCCCTTATTCCTCCCTCATCACAACGTCATTACTTCATCATTGCTCACTCGTTACTCAGTTGCTCTTTCCTTCCTACACTTTCAGCTGACATTATTTACTGGTTCTGACCATGTTTTCTTAAATGCAATGTGCCATTTTTAGTCTTCCCTCCTCTCTGTATTGATCGGTTTCTCTCTTCTCCCCCTTATTTGGCTGATTTCTGCCCACATCTAAATTCCTCCTCTCTTCACTAGACCTGTTTTTTTTGTCTGTGCGCCCCCCAGGCTGTTCTTTGCTTGCACGGATCCTCATTTAATACTGGTATATTTTCCAGACTCGATGTGCTTTCAACATGTTTCCTCCCCACCAAAGTATCAGTTATTAATGCTCTGAAGCTAAATATGAAGCTCATGTTTCCAGCAGTTAATCAATAGCAGCATTGGGACCCCCAGACCCTCACACCGGCTCATCTCCATTGTTGCAATGTTCCTGCACAGTCATCACCTGCGGTTCCTGCCACATCTTTTATTTACTCTCTCTCTGCCTCTCGCTGTATCTTATGCCCCCACAAAGGGTCATTATGATGCCCGACAGTCACAAACAGAAATGCTGAATTTCCTGATGAACCCTGGGAATTTGCTAAGCATGTAAAATGTTCCATTCCATTGGAAAACTCCATTCGTATCACTGTTCCATTGTTCTCAATGAAACTCTGCATTTCCAAACACTGCTCGGCTGAGTGCAGAGACTCCACATGTTAATGTAGCCACTACCTGCGCCAATGGTTCCCAATTCTGAGCCATTTGTTAGAGCCCATTATATAACAATAGACTTAATTCCTTATTGTGCCAGGCAGCGGGACCGTGCAAGGAAGGAGATTAGAGCCATTATGCACCACTGAGATGCTCCCCTTCTAATTCCTCCTGAATGTTGTTTGGGGGCGCAGAGATGACGTTGACACGGCTGGGGGATTTGTTGTGCCGGCAAGGAACCTAAACCAGTGAATTGATACTAATCAAACGGGTTCATTTGAAATCCAGAAATAGTCCCCTCTCCCCATTTGGGGGTTTTATTGAGCTGAAAGAGCTAAAAAGAATGAAAAGAAAAAGGCTTATTGGTTTAAGTGAGAAAGGTTAACCCTTTTCGTTTCAGCACAATGATTTTTATCAAATTATTTCAGTTTTGGATAGTTTTTGTTACATGCACCGATGACTAATAGGGCACCCCACCCGTCCCCCAATGGTTTGCTATCATCAATTAGCAGAGGGAACTGGTGTACGGAAGGGTCATTGCTGGTGACTCCCATATGCACCTCAACTTTCATTCAAGAAAACTGTACCCCAATATGTTGCAGGACTTCTTTGTGTGTTGGCATGGCCATGGGTCCTAGAGATATAGTTGGGCATGCTTCTGAATATCCTATGCCAGATTGCCGACTGGGCTGGTAGTAGGCACTGCACATAAATCTAAGCAATGTTAGTCATTATGGCAGCCATTACATGCGGTACAGACCTTTAGGGTTAGGGGTAGGCTAGACAAGTTTTCTTCTGCAGAAAACCTTGGAACATCCATCCAAGGCTTCTTGAGAATCCACCAAAGCCTACTAGAGAATTCATCAGAGTACTCCAGAGTTTGCATTAGAGACTTTAAGAGACCCTTAAGTAGGACATAGGAGATCCATTGAGACACAAAAGAGAATCTACCACCATCCCTAAGACCCACCAGAGCCTTAAAAAGTATCTAGTCAGTTGTGTAATAAGACCCATAATATTCCAAGTGCCCCTAGTCTAGATCATGATCCATCCATCTGATATTCCTAGAGTACAATACCCCCAAAAGCCCCCTTAAGGTTAGACTAGCAAACCCTAGGCCAATCACCCAACCACCTAGGACATTCACCAGACTGGATTGGATTCACTTGCACTACATGAGCAACTCTTCTGCCAACTCCCAGAAGCTTTCTGTTGTCAGTCAGTCATTACAGAGTCTCTTGTCTTATAGGAAAGTGCTTCTATCCGTCTATCTATTTATTCATTTATTTATTCATTTATCCATCTATTTATCAATGTATCCATCTATTTGTCTATTTATACATCTATTTATCCATCTATCTATTTATTTATCCATCTATTTATCTATTTACCCATCTGTTTCTTTCTCTCTCCAATCTATCTATATATCTATTATCTGTTACAATGTGACTATATGAAGGAAAGATACTATTTTACTATACAGTAGAAAAGGTGGCTTCTTTCATGTCCATTGTGGTGACCCCACAGATCTTGATAACCCAATCTCGTGACATAAGAGCCGAGCCCTGTTAGGGTAAGGACTAGGGTTAGGGGTAGGGTTAGGCTTACAGTTAAGACTAGGGTTAGGGGTAGGGCTAGGGTAGGGTTAGGGTTGGGTTTTGGGTTAGGGTTGCAATTAAGACTAGGGTTAGGACTAGGGTTAGGGTAGGACAGCCCTATGTATATGTTTTTAGAAGATGAAGGGGAGACAATAAGGGTTGGGGTAGGGTTAGGGTTACCGTTAAGACAAGGGTTGGGACTAGGGTTAGGGTAGGACAGCCCTAAATGTAAATGTTTTTAGAAGATGAAGGGGAGAAAATTAGGGTTAGGGTAGGGTTACAGCTAACATTAGGGTAGGGTTACAGTTAAGACTAGGGTTAGGTTAGGAAAGCTCTATGTATATAAGTGTTTTTAGAAGATGAAACGGAGACAATTAGACCCACAGGGAAGAAAAATGGAAGAATATCCAAGATGCTAATGGCGATATTAAAGCATGAATATTAAAGCTGCGGCGGCAGAGAACACGTGTAGATATGTGCTGCCTCTGAGTGATATGATAATATGTTCTAGTGCCAGTTGTGCTGGCGGATTGGAATTTATAGAGTCAATAAGAGAGAAGAATGAGAGAGGTTCCTGCTGCAGGAATATCTGTCTCACTCCATTCTCCCCGTCACTCCTGCAGGGATTTTCATATTTTCCCTCGGTCTCGGCTGATATTTAGTGCCAAGCCTGGTCTCTCCATCCCGCCTGCCTGGAAATGAGTTGGGGATGGGGCAAACAATGACTCTGGGCACTGCTGTGAATTTGCTGCTGGCATCAATAGAAAAATGAGACAAAATAGAGTCATCACTTGTCTGTCTGGCCCTTTCAATTGGATTTTGTGACACAATCCCAAATATTTTCATTTGCTTTCAATGTTCTTCTGTTCCCAGTGCCGGCTCCTTATCCTGCCAGAATATCTCATTCTATAAACTCACACCCTCAACTCAACTGTTCAGCTGCCAATCACTCCCCTGCATCACAATGAGACCTAATCATTAATGTTAACCACCAAAGTGCCAGGCAGATCCCCAAAGATTTCTGCCCACCTTCTATCAGCATGAATGATACATTCCTTATAATGAGAATAAGCACTAAGAGTAAATAGAAATGGAGCCCAGGAGCAGTGCAGCGGCACCATCAGAATGGACAGAGTCACCTATAGATCTGCAGGGCAATAGAGACACAGTCCAATATCTTTTCTAGTAGAACCTTTTCTCTGGCCACATGTTTTCTGACTCAAATAGCAAAACTGCACCTGGGCAGGAAGATCAGACACGGAGGAGCAGCACTGCCAGACTGGAAGACAAGGCATTTCTGTAGGATGAAAGCAACAAATAAATCATTTATAAGCTCATTTAATGAAAGTTTAGAATCCAAATGAAATACTCACTAAATAGAGCACATCGAATCAATTAGAAACCATTTCATAGGAACATTAACTGGCCTCATCTGCAACCCGACTCTTTTATTCTGAGACTCAATTAATCCAAAGCTGTAACAGTCATAGCCACTTAGAATGGCAAACTGCACCAACTGTCAGTCTGGTGGCTAGTTGCCCCAGTATTGCATTGGTACTGGTTTACCCAGTATGGCTGCATTGTAGGATTGGGCATTACTGGGTTGGAACTGGCTGAACCAATTTGGTTGTACTATAGAATTGGATATTATTGGGTTGAAACTGGCCCACCAGTTTGGTTGCACTGTAGGATTGGGCAGTATTGCATTAGTATTGGCTGCCCCAGTTTAGTTGTACTGTAAGATTGGTCATTACTAGGTTGGAACTGGCCCACTAGTTTGGTTGCACTGTAGGATTGGGCAGTATTGCATTAGTATTGGCTGCCCCAGTTTAGTTGTACTGTAAGATTGGTCATTACTAGGTTGGAACTGGCCCACCAGTTTGGTTGCACTGTAGGATTGGGCAGTATTGCATTAGTATTGGCTGCCCCAGTTTAGTTGTACTGTAAGATTGGTCATTACTAGGTTGGAACTGGCCCACTAGTTTGGTTGTACTATAGGATTGGGTATTATTGGGTTGGAACTGGCCCACCAGTTTGGTTGCACTGTAGGATTGGGCAGTATTGCATTGGTACTGGCTGCCCCAGTTTAGTTGTACTATAAGATTGGTCATAACTGGGTTGGAACTGGCCCACTAGTTTGGTTGTACTATAGGATTGGGTATTATTGGGTTGGAACAGGCCCACCAGTTTGGTTCTGCTGTAGGATTGGGCAGTATTGCATTAGTATTGTCTGCCCCAGTTTAGTTGTACTATAAGATTGGTCATTACTGGGTTGGAACTGGCCCACTAGTTTGGTTGTACTATAGGATTGGGTATTATTGGGTTGGAACAGGCCCACCAGTTTGGTTCTGCTGTAGGATTGGGCAGTATTCCATTGGTAATGGTCTCCCCAGTTTACTTTAGGATTGGTCATTACTGGGTTGGAACTGGCCCACTAGTTTGGTTGTACCATAGGATTGGATATTATTGGGTTGGAACAGGCCCACCAGTTTGGTTGCACTGTAGGATTGGGCAGTATTGCATTAGTATTGGCTGCCCCAGTTTTGTTGTACTATAGGATTGGGTATTATTGGGTTGGAACAGGCCCACCAGTTTGGTTCTGCTGTAGGATTGGGCAGTATTCCTTTGGTAATGGTCTCCCCAGTTTACTTTAGGATTGGTCATTACTGGGTTTGTAACTGGCCCATTAGTTTGGTTGTACTATAGGATTGGATATTATTGGGTTGGAACAGGCCCACCAGTTTGGTTCTGCTGTAGGATTGGGCAGTATTCCATTGGTAATGGTCTCCCCAGTTTACTTTAGGATTGGTCATTACTGGGTTTGTAACTGGCCCATTAGTTTGGTTGTACTATAGTATTCGGCAGTATTGCATTAGTACTGGGTGCCCCAGTTTGGTTGCACTGTAGGTGGAGCAGCTATGGAACATACGCAGAATGCACCCCAAATATATAGATCATATCAGCCAAAATTTGGGCAGTTAAAGAGAAAGGCAGAGACATATTGGCAAAACACAGCACCCGAGTCCCCCCAGAAAGGTGCATAACAAGTGGCCAACCCCAGAACTCTCCATCACAGTCTGGATAAACAAGTGGAAATGCTGATTTGTGCAATTTAATTGATTTTTTTTTTAGAAAAGTCAATGCTCAAGTTTGACTTATGGAAATGAATTTAATTGATAGGGAAAATAAAGACCAAGTCTGTGGGACAATGAAGAGCAGTGAGAGAAATGGCACTTGCATAGACTGTAACACACACACATATATTATAGACAAGCGCAGGCACAGCAGTCCCGGCACCACCTGACTTTCTTGTATTATGAGACCCAAATGTTTTATTTATGCAATTTCCTTCAAAAAGCAAAACCTGAAAGAGCAGATTTCATTTTGTTGCATTGAGTCGGCGGCATTGTCTCATGAATGGCAACATTCAGCACTTTATCTGCCGGGAATATGGAAGGCAAATAGGGCGCTTGTTACATGGAGATGCCGGGGAGAAGCAAATCAAATGCTGCTAAAATAGCTCCTTTAATAACTTTGCAGATAATGTTCCCGCTCATAGATCTTCTGTATCAAAACAAATCTTCTTCTTGTTCTCTCTAGAAATAAGCGTCTGTTGGAAGGGCCTTATCTCATGTGCAACAGCCGAACCTTCAAATAGGAACCCAAGATACCGGCCAATCCCAGCTCCTTGCAGTTCCCATGGAAAATTAAAGCCCCCCCCCCATTTGATCATTGAACGAAAAATTACTGAAATGGTCACAGATCTCTAAATTAAAAGAAATTGGGAGCAAGTTTCTCATTCCCCCGAGGAGCTGGAGCATTTACAATTCTGTGAAAGAAAAACAAATGGATGTACTTATTAAATTACAAGGGGGTTGAAATGAGGGCCCCATCAGATACCTTCCCTCCATATAAACTCCTTTGGCCTCTCCTTCCCATACACTATTCCTCTACTGAATCTCCTCCAGTATCTCCCCTTCAGGAACTTTCCATCACCTGAATCTGGCTTCACCGAATGTCCTTTGGTCTCTTCCCATGACCATTTTCCTAGCTCCTCCTCTGGCCTCTCATTTACAAACTGTTCTACTGTTCTCATTCTACTGCACCTTCTCCAGATTTTTAAGTTCAGATACTTTCCATCAACTGAACCTTCTATGAGCTCCATCAACAACAGACACTTTCCTACTGTCAGGTATTGCTGGGGCCTTTGGGTTTCTGGCTCGATGCCTTAACCATTTGGCCAGGTGAGCAGCCTGTAGGGTTACTCTCTATGTGTTGCCTGGCCTCTGCAGTTCCAGCCCAGCTGCCGCCTGATTGGCCTCTCCAGCCCCAGCTCAGCTGCAGCCTGTTTGGCATCTACAGCCCCAACCCAGCTGCTGCCTAGTTTAATCAGCCAATCATGGCTGACTCTTCCCTATTTAAGGGCAGCACTTAGACCACTCCTGGCCAGAGCATTGCATGGTTTTCCTAGTACTGCGGCAGCGCCCCTAACTAGGTAGTTCTAGCTCTTGCCCCTTTTCCCTTATTATTCCGCCTTGTCTGTCTTTTCTGACCCTGCCTTGTACCTTGTCCCTCTTCTGCTATCTTGCTCCAGTCCTCTCTTGCTATCCTGCTCTAATCTCCTTCTGCTCCTGTCTTGCTATCCGCTCCAGTCCTGTCTTGCTATCCGCTCCAGTCCTCTCTTGCTATCCGCTCCAGTCTCCCTCTGCACTCTATCCCCAGTTTGATCTGATCTACGCCCGCACCGTCCTGTCCCGTCCAGTCTGTTCCTGTTGAGTCATCGCCCTCTTCTTACTGCCTAGTCCAGTCTAGTCCTGATCTTCGCCCTCTCCGTCCTGTTCTGCACCTGATCCAAACTGACTCTTCGCCCTCATCAACCTGTTCCTGCTTTCCCTTCAAGTGTTCCCTAGGCACATACAGCTCCTGCCTCAAGGACTCACCCTTTCCCTATCAGTCTCCACAGCTCCCCCTACCTAATCCTTGACACTTACCACTGAATCTTCTCCAGAATGACTTTCCCATCACTGTATGTCCTCTGGCCTTTTCCCATGACACACTTTCCTGGCACCTAATCTCCTCTGGTCTCCCTTCTTCAGACTGTTGTCTTCTACTGAATTTCCTCCAGAATAAGATACTTTCCATCAACTGAATCTCCCACAAATTTCACCACCAGAAACTTTCCTGCCATTGATTCTTCTCCAGCCTCTCCCCAACAGAGACTTTATTACCACTGAATTGCCAACAGACTCCACAACCAGAAACCTTACTACCGCCGAATCTTCCCCAGAATGTTCCATCACACACGTTACCTCCACTGAATCTTCACAGACCTCTTTCAGACTTTCAAATGAGGTGAGGCCCACAGGGAAATGTAACTCCACTAACCTTGGACTAGACATGTAGGGGCAATGCATTGAAATTTGCCTTGCACAGTAAATAACCAGCTGACCAAAAGGTTAGGGTTAGTAAATGCTAATAATAAATAATAATACAGGCCCAACATGGTTGCTTCAACATAAGAAGAGAAATGTTGTTGTTTGTCGGCACTAGGCTACACTTATATATGGTGCCAGTCTCACTACCGGTTCATATAATAAGGGAGGGATGTTGAAAGGCAAATGGTGAAACTTAATTTGCACATTGGAGTAATTGCGGCATCAAGGAGACTCCCTGATAACACAAAGAATTTCCATTTCTTTCGCACAGGTTTAATCCAATTCCCACAAAGCCCCTGTAATATCATCTTAGAGAAGGAGGTGGGTGTTCTGTGTAATTGCACACGATGGCATCCATTTGCCTAATATACACTAGTCACTTATGTATCCTACACGCCCTGAAATTCGTAAACCAGAGTGAAGGCGCCCGTGCTGCGCTCTAATCCATTACTTGTCGTCATTCCTCCAGGTGCTTTATCTTTCAATAGCGAATGAAAAGCCTAATGGAACATAAACCTTTAATCCAAATTATAATGCAGGAACCGCTCATATGTCCCCCCCCCCCGGCCCAATATCGCAATGTTCCTGGCCTGGTCACACCCTATTATCAGAGAGGGGTCTCATTCCATATTCCAAGGGACACTTTTATATTATATAGGGTAGAAAGGGTATTTGTCCTTGGCCTTCAGCTCTACAGGGGCCCCTGGGAGGGACAAAGGACATTTTATATAGAGAAGGGGCGGTGAAGGGCTGGAGGGTAGCAGGTTGGACATCAATTTAATATTTTATGCCCTCCCCATCTTACTGTCCCCCAATAAGATCAACATTCCTTAGTGAAGGCAGCGCTCATCCCTATGGTTCTGACCCACCAGCCCTACTCAGCTTCCCAGAATCTTTTGGATATATTTATATGGGAAATATACATGGGAATGCTGACCTTCTCTTTTATTCCCATTTCCTTCATGTCCTGTATGGGTTCCAGTGGAATTATGGGAAATATGAGAACCCTTGGGCCAGTAGATCTATTCTTATTATGCAGCCACTTGAGTCCATGAGAAGAGGCTGGTTTGACGTTTGGTCAATAGAGCAATCTAAGAGCGATCAGAGAAGAGAGGGAACGTCACGGCTCTGTGAGATTTCATTAGTTCCATCACTGAAGCAGCAGTGCAGAGAGACCGTCCCAGGCACAGGGGGAAAGAGGAATCTGTTTATCCAACCCCAAAGGATCACAGTCATGATGCAAATAACACAATCAATAACTGAATACCAACCAATGGCAATGTCCCTAGTCCCTCCGAATTCATTTCCAACCAATAATCCTAGAGAAACATTTCTGTTCCATTAAAATTAATCCTATTAAATAGCAATTTGTATAGCTATGAGTGAGCTACTGCTCTCCTTTACGGCTAAAGGATGGCCTAGCCCTGGGAATATTTAAACATTCTGATTGGCAACAGGTTGGTCTAGCCCTGAGAATATTCTAATACTCTGATTGGCTAAATGGGAATGATCTACCGTATATACTCGAGTATAAGCCGTCCCGAGTATAAGCCGAGGTACCTAATTTTACCTCCAAAAACTGGGAAAGCTTATTGACTCGAGTATAAGCCGAGAGTGAGAAATGCAGCAGCTTCTGGTAAGTTTCAATCTCGTTTTTGGATGACTATTCTTAGGCGCCGGCTACTATTCTAAGCGCCGGCGAATATTCTTAGGCGCCGGCTACTATTCTAAGGCGCCGGTGAATATTCTTAGGCGCCGGCGATCATTTTTGCGCTTGACCCGAGTATAAGCCGAGGTATAGTTTTTCAGCATATTTTGGGGGCTGAAAAACTCGGCTTATACTCGAGTATATACGAGTTACAAGTCCTAGGAGAGTTCAAATGCACGAAATGGGTTCAAGAAGGTCTAGGCTCATTGAAAGTTTAATAATCTGATTGGATACAGGGTGAGCTAGCACTCTAAGCATTCTTAGATCAGATTGTTTGGCAAGAATCGACCTTTTTTGCATTTGTGGGAAAATATGCAGAAAATACCCACTGCTGCCCCTCAAGGTAAAATTGGGCCCGTTTGGAGGTTCTGAGCTTGGTGTTCTCATATAAAAAACCCTGAGTAGCATTTCCCGATTCAGTCATGTAGACATGTAGTTAATAAATACATTCCTGCAATTTCCAGTCAGCAGAGAAGCCTAAACTAAAACGGAACATTGGTCCAAAGATCTCCTTTATACAGAAATGTCACCTCCCACTGAATATGGATGAACCCAATTCCTGCCCAGAACCTGCACTTCTAATCCAGAGCAGCGTTCCCATTCATTATCACTATCCGGGTCTCACGGATACACACAACAAAGAGATTGTTAGCCTTCTGGTACCAGAGAAAAAGCAACAGGCAGATAAACCCCACAGTGGGAATAACATATAACATGTAGCAGATTTCCTTGCCTGTACTAAAATACAAAATGTATTATTGTTATAGGAAAATATCAGTGATGGGCAAATTTAGGGCGTTTCACTTCGACCGAAAAATTAGAAAATTTCCCGTGAAATTCACGAAACGCCGAACAATTTGCGAATTGTTTTTTGGACGCCGGCGCAAATTCGCCCATCTCTAGAAAATATACATTTAGGAAATATTATGGCATGTCTCTATAGTGGCTGTATGGGGCTGTTCCTGCTTAATTGTGCTTAGCAATAAGTCTCAGTTATTCCAAGAGACCTGCATATCTTAAATTGTAACAATTGTTTCTTTGCTTATCTTAAATTGTTACAAATGTACTTAAGTGCACCTACCATGTATTCTGGGCTCTCTGCCGAAAGCCAATTCATTTTTAGAATCTGTTTCTGGCTGTTTAGTGCAGGAGATGAAAGAGAAAGTTGGGATATTTCAGTAATAAACCCGGGACTGGGGGTTGAGCTGTCAAAATCGGGACAGTTGGGAGGTATGTAACCATGCTTTAGTCCCACCCACTGCTTGTTCCTGCCCCGCCCCCTGTAAATGGCTTTGAGTACAGCATTGCAGTTACTGAAAGACAAAAATTGGGGCTCATTTATAAACACTGGGCAAATTTGCACCTGGGCAGTAACCCGTAAGCAACCAACCAGTGATTAGCTTTTATCAGCCAGCTGCAGACTGAGCATTGAATGCAATCATTTCATTGGTTGCCATGGGTTACTGCCCAGGTGCAAATTTGCCCAGTGTTTATAAATGAGCCCCAGTGAGTGTATTATATCTGTTGCTGCCGGAAACAAAGGGCTTTAAAGGGGTAGTTCACCTTTAAATTATATTAGTATGTTATAGAAAGGCCAATTATAAGCAACTTTTCAATTGGTCTTTGTTATCTAGTTTTTTTCACATTTGCCCTCTTCTTCTGATTCTTTCCAGCTTTTAAAAGGGGGTCACTGACCCCATCTAAAAACAAATGCCCTGTAAGGCAACGCATTTTTAGTTTTTATCACTCCTCTTTCTATTCAGGCCCCTCCTGTTCATATTCCAGTCTCTTATTCAAATCAATGCATGGTTGCTAGGGTAATGTGGACCCCGGCAACCAGATGGCTGAAACTGCAAAACTGGAGAGCTGCTGAATAAAAGGCTAAATAACTCAAAAACCACAAATAGTAAAAAATGAAAACCAATTGCAATTTGTCTCAGAATATCTCTGTCTACAGCATACTGACAGTTCATTTAAAGGTGAACAACCCCTTTTAAGATTTGGTTCCTTCAGACTTTCTCCAACTCAATGACCCCAAGTCCCATCACCCGGTGGCCCTTTTATACCGCTTGAATAGGAAAGAAGATGTAGCCGGGCAGGCAGTTATGATAAGATATTTGACTAGTCATTTCTTAAAGCGCCAGCCTACCAGTGATATTACCTCCATCTATTGTAAGGAGAAAAGTCAGCATTTTCTCGAGTTCTAAGGCAGCCCAATAAAGCGGCGCTCGGCTCTAATAAAGCAATACTCCGGGCAAATTTACGCTTGAGTTCTATTCTAATAAATCTCCGATTGTAAACGAATGAAAAGCCCTCGCTATACCTCCCTCATCCCGGCGCACAAAAGGAGGCAATTTGAAAATGTTTGACAGTAAGTAACACAGCGCATCATGGGCTCTGAAGGACCTCATTTCCTCGCCGCCGCCGCCGCCGAGATATTACATTATCATTCATATTAAAGAATAACCCAATGGCACTTATTTGCCACACAATCAATAAAGCATTGGGGCTTAATCTGGAATTCCAGCATGTATGATATTCTGCCGCCACTTAATACTGGGCTGTAGAGCATGCGCTCCAATTGCTGCCGAAATAATGCTCACAGATATTCATCTGCTCCGGCCCTGCCTTTATACAGCCCCCCGCTAAGTCCCACTAACAACAAAATATCGGCCCAGATAAAGGGCAAACGATCAAGCATTTTAACTCTTTGCGCCAATAATGGGATGTTTTCTGCATTTGCACCAGTTCTGCTTTATTGACGATTTACATATAAATTGCCTTATTTTAGAGCCAGGGAAGTTTTTTTTACATATCTGTTTGTGATACAAATCTCTGCTGAGATGTCAGAAAGACGCCGCTTGAAGTTTCCAGGCGACTATAGAAAATAGCCTTATTAACCCCTTAGGAGGGAAGGTGGCACAGAGTAAATAAGACGTTTGCTCGGTGGGTTAAATACAAACCACATTGAATATGGAAATGCTTGTCTTTTCTATAAGAGGAGCTAACTAGCTTGTTCTGCCTTTCCCCAGTAATCCAGCTACAGAAGGAGCTAATCCCATTCATATGAATAATAACATTTCAGTAATAGTAACCCGCTGTAGAGAAGGACGGACTGGCTTTCCCTTTTGTAATCTACCTTGATTTGGTGTTGCTTCCCCTTTAATTCTTATAGCAAATCTTAATAAAATGTAAATAAAACTTGATGTGGTTCATTCCCAATGTTGGGTTTGGTTCTGCATATCAATCAGTAGCTGAGCAGTGCTCCATTCCCAGCACCGATGCTACAAGTCAACAAAAGAGCAACAGGGTTAGTGTTCTGCCACTTGACCAACCTGTATCTGACTATTATAGAGCACAAATAGGGTGGGGAATTGGGACTTTGCTCCAAAACAATGACCCTTAATGCCGCACATCACCCTTCAGGCACATTGTTTACCAGCCACATACTGGTCCTTCTCTTCCTCTTCTGATCTGCAACATCTACTTCCAGGTAGCCATGTCTCTCTCCCCTGCCCCTTACTATTAGTGATTGTTCCACCCAGTACCTTACACAGTAACAGTATGCCAAGTGTGCCCAAGGACTCAGTCCCAGGGTGCTGGATAACCAGTCCCACCTTTGTGCTACCCTTTAAATGGAAGGTGCTACTTGCACCCAACTCTTCCCATTCCAACATCAACTTCCATGTAGCCATGTACCTCTCTACTTATCCCTGCCCCTTACTATTAGTGATTGCCTGACCCAGTACGTTACACTGGACCAGTATGCCATTTGTGCCCTGGGTGCTGGATACCCAGTCCCACCTTTGTGTTACCCTTTACATGGAAGGCGCTACTTGCACCCAACTTGTAGCCTACGCTTTCCATTCCAACATCTACTTCCAGGTAGCCATGTACCTCTCCTCTTACCCCTGCCCCTTACTATTACTGATTGTCCGACCCAGTACCTTACACTGGACCAGTATGCCCTTTGTGCCCAAGGACTCAGTCCCAGGGTGCTGGATACCCAGTCCCACCTTTGTGCAACCCTTTAAATGGAAGGTGCTACTTGCACCCAATGCTTCCTATTCCAACATCAACTTCTAGGTAGCCATGTACCTCTCCACTTATCCTTGCCCCTTACCCCCAGTGATTGTCTGGACCAGTATGTCTGGACCAGTAGGCTATTTGTGGCCAGGGTGCTGGATACCCAGTCCCACCTTTGTGCTACCCTTTAAATGGAAGGTGCTACTTGCACCCAATGCTTCCCATTCCAACATCAACTTCTAGGTAGCCATGTACCTCTCCACTTATCCTTGCCTCTTACCCCCAGTGATTGTCTGGACCAGTATGTCTGGACCAGTAGGCCATTTGTGGCCAGGGTGCTGGATACCCAGTCCCTTTAAATGGAAGGTGCTACTTGCACCCAACTCTTCCCATTCCAACATCAACTTTCAGGTAGCCATGTACTTCTCTACTTACCCTTGCCCCTTATATTAGTGATTGCCTGACCCAGTACATTACACTGGACCAGTATTCCATTATGCCCTGGGTGCTGGATACCCAGTCCCACCTTTGTGCCACCCTTAACATGGAACGTGCTACTTGCACCCAGCTTGACTCAGATGCACTTATTTTGCTGCATTTCAGGGGCATTTTGAGCAAAATCATGGCAGGCTTTTTTCCACTCTGTCCCCTTTGATAAACGAGTCCTAAAATCTCATTAATATTTCCAGTTGGGTTTCAGTGGGAATTAACATTGAGAGGTAAATCTTTGGGTAATACGGCCCTAATTCAGCAGAGATTGAGACAAGGGGCATGAAAGGCTTTTATACATTCAGACTTTGACTCAATCCCTGTTTATTTTGCTCCTTAACTGCCCCCCAGTTTTAATATTCTGTGGCCATTGGAAAACGGACTGTTGTGAATGTAGCAGCATCTCTCTCTATATATATATATGATTAATAGAGAGCCCCCCAGGATAAATGTGGCCAGCACTGAGAGGATGAGACCACCGAGTCTGCCAGGGAGCAAATAATTGTGTGCGTCTTATCTATACGGGGAGAATATTGCCTTGAGAAGCTTACCATATGTTATTTTAATCAATTTCAATTGCGCTCCCAGTCGGAAGAGCCGGCGACGAGATGTTGGGGGATACGAGGAATTTGGAAACTTCTCAATATTACCTTTTCTTACTTTCTTTCTTTTTTTTAAACACAGAAATTGCTCGAGCGAAGCAACTATTAAAAACCCTCAAATTGACTCGTTTGACTTTCAGAGCGTTGCACTTAGAAATGCACATGTTCATTACAAACCTTTTTACTTGCAAATCGGCGCTGAACGCCCCTAATCTTGTGTTTTTAATCCGACAAATGACTGCGCAGTGCAACTAACGCGCCACTAACTTTTGGGACAAGGTAATTCTATTCCTGCGCCACAAAACCATTCTGCGTCTTTATCAAACGCTCTTATTACGGCTTTTCTCATAAATGCACTTTCCAAACTTCCAACAATGCTCACTTGGGGGCCCCTCCTCAAAAGTCTAGGAAAACACGAATTTAGGAAAAACCAGGAATGCTTGAAACAAATCCTTTAGTCGGGCATTGAATCAACGTCCTGGGCGACCTTTTATTTTGAATTTGACAATAAATTGCAGCGCGGTGACATCACACGTTTGCACGCTGACTTTGACGTGCCAGCACCTAAAACCACGCAGCGACCATGGGTGCTGCCATCTTGGATTCTCCATGGATGGGAGCAGGAGTGCTCCTGACAACAACGCTACATGAAAGCCAGGCCTGGACTGGGATACAAAATAGACCCCGGCGCATTTCAGGCCCAAACAGCCCAATAAATGCAACGGCAGAGAAAGATGGAGGTGCCAGTTTCCACTTGGGTCCTCCAGTTGCCACGCTGCCCATTCTCAGTGGGAAAGATTTTGGAAAAGACAATGTAATATGTTTCAATAGCGCAAAAAAAGACGTTTGCGACCGCATTTGCTTCCGTATTGACCGATTAAAGACCTCAATGACTTCACCGTAAAGTTTGCGAACAAAGGGCTTTTGCAAATGCTCTCAGGGGCGGATTTATTAAGGGTGAAATTGAAAAATCAAATGCGAATAGTAAATAATCCAAACTCGATTCGAATTTGGATTTCGAGATTTATCAAACCTTGGCCTTTTAAAAATTCAAATTCGACTATTCTCCACCTGTGTAAGAGTTTATGTATAAATCAGTGGGAGAGTTTTTAGTAGCCTTCCTGACATTACAGCTTTTTCAGAGAAAAAACTTGATTTGAATTAGTCGAACTTGATTCTAATTCTATTAGAGTTTTTGGGTCAGTAATTTAAGATATTCAATTTTTTTTAAGAAATACACTCCTAATCGAGTTTTGTGTAAATTCCAATTTATTAGAGTTTAAGAAAACTCACATGAATTTGAAATTCAGCCTTTAATAAATGTGCCTCCCAGCGTATGTAATGACATTTCAAAATTGCAAAGTCTTTTTAGTGATGAAATATTTAACAAAACTCCAGAGCAGGGGTTAATGCTAAACCTTTCCTTTGCAAAAATGTGCAAAATGTAATATCACCAGCCACTGATTTTACATTGCGAGCAGTGAAAAACATTCGCTAAGACGCCATTTGAAATAACATTTGTGACTATTAATTACAATCCCACCAAAGACCCCATATGCTAAATAAAGGCAGTAATTTTGTCATGGTGCAGTAACCCATAGCAACCAATAAGATTTGTTTGTGACCTGTGAATGCTGCCTGCTCGTTGCTATGGGTTACTGCTCCCAGGGTCACCATCACGGGGCACAATCCTCCCAGGCCCGATGACTTCTATATGTTAAGGGGGGCACAGTCCTGCTGCGTTTCCTGGATTAGCCGCCCCCCCCTTGAACTGCCAAAGTAGGAGCTAAGTTGCATTAAAGTAGGAGCCGAGTTGCATCAAAGTAGGAGCTGAGTTCTGCCAAAGTAGGAGCTGCGTTACATCAAAGTAGGAGCCGAGTTGCGCCAAAGTAGGAGCCGAGTTGTGCCAAAGTAGGAGCCGAGTTGCATCAAAGTAGGAGCTGAGTTGTGCCAAAGTAGGAGCTGAGTTCTGCCAAAGTAGGAGCTGTGTTACATCAAAGTAGAAGCCGAGTTGCGCCAAAGTAGTAGCCGAGTTGCATCAAAGTAGGAGCTGAGTTGCATCAAAGTAGGAGCCGAGTTGTGCCAAAGTAGGAGCCGATTTGTGCCAAAGTAGGAGCCGAGTTGCATCAAAGTAGGAGCTGAGTTGTGCCAAAGTAGGAGCCGAGTTGTGCCAAAGTAGGAGCTGAGTTACATCAAAGTAGAAGCCGAGTTGCGCCAAAGAAGGAGCCGAGTTGCATCAAAGTAGGAGCTGAGTTGTGCCAAAGTAGGAGCCGAGTTGTGCCAAAGTAGGAGCCGAGTTGTGCCAAAGTAGGAGCCGAGTTGTGCCAAAGTAGGAGCTGAGTTACATCAAAGTAGAAGCCGAGTTGCGCCAAAGAAGGAGCCGAGTTGCATCAAAGTAGGAGCTGCGTTACATCAAAGTAGAAGTCGAGTTGCGCCAAAGTAGGAGCCGAGTTGCATCAAAGTAGGAGCCGAGTTGTGCCAAAGTAGGAGCCGAGTTGTGCCAAAGTAGGAGCCGAGTTGCATCAAAGTAGGAGCTGAGTTGTGCCAAAGTAGGAGCTGAGTTCTGCCAAAGTAGGAGCTGCGTTACATCAAAGTAGAAGCCGAGTTGCGCCAAAGTAGTAGCCGAGTTGCATCAAAGTAGGAGCTGAGTTGTGCCAAAGTAGGAGCCGAGTTGCATCAAAGTAGGAGCCGAGTTGCGCCAAAGTAGGAGCCGAGTTGCGCCAAAGTAGGAGCCGAGTTGCGCTACAATAAGGGGCTGAGTTGTGCCAAAGTAGGAGCCGAGTTGTGCCAAAGTAGGAGCCGAGTTGCGCCAAAGTAGGAGCCGAATTGCACCAAAGTAGGAGCAGAATTGCGCCAAAGTAGGAGCCGTTGTTTTTTTTTTTAACTTGGGGGGCCTTGGCCACCAAGGTTTTTTTTTACTTGTACCAGTCCCTGGCCACCAATGTTTTTTTTTTAACTTGTAGTGGGGGGGCACACCACCAATGTTTTTTTTACTTGTAGGGGGGCCCAGTAAATCTTGTATGGGGCCCACAAATTATGATGGTGGCCCTGACTGCTCCTGCAGAGAAAACTTGCAGCTTTTTATAACATAACCTTAAAGTCCTAAGAGGCAGCCAATTGCCGGTCACATAAAGTGGGGGGCCAGGACTTTGAGTCCTATATTTGAGGTAAGTCCTGGTCTACTCTCAACACCCTTTGTGGCCCCAGAAAAGGGGGTTGTAACCTAAATCCAGCCCTTCTCTTCCACCTCTGTATGAAAACCCATCATCATGTGTCTCTGAATTCTAAGCAATAAGAGCAGTTGCCAATCTAGACTTGCCGTCCGGCTGCTAATTTACTGACCCAGACGTAGGGCCGTAGAATTGTAGGGGCAGAAAGCTGCAGAATATTTGTAGCTCTTTAATTGGCTGTACATGCGTCGATCTCTTCTTCGCTGGCAGGAAAGTGAAGATTGACTGAGACTTGTTACTCAGTGGATCCCTCCTGGGGAAGAGCAGATTCAGCCTGAGCATTTCACAGCTGTTTGGAAATCTCACTAAACTTATTACTGATTTTTATTTCTCGGAGAATCTCTCGCCGCCGCACAACCCGTGTTGCAGGAGATGTCACAGTTAAATGGGATGTTTATTTACCTGCATTATTATTATTATTATTATTATTATTATTATTATTATTGCCCGGGCATTCTCCATAAAGGAGACCTCGCTTGCGCCGTATCCAGAAAGCGCAGCCCGCTCCCCGCGTATCTCACAGCCAATTGGGGATTCATTCTTCAAAGGAAATCGTTCCCTGAACTTCACATTCGGAAACATTTTATTTTTTTCAAAAAATATTTGGCTTTTTATACTCAGCCATGAATAACAGCTGGAGCTACTGTGCAAAGTGAAATAAAGTAGGGGCGCGCGAATTCCCCACAAAATATTTGTCTTAATCCCAACCCTAATTTGCATATTCAAATCCTTTGAGAAAAAGATCATGTTCATTTGTCGCCATCTTTTAAGCCACAGGAGTTAAGGTCTTGGATCCAACATGGCCGAATCCAAAGAATTCTGAATCCTGGATTTGGTTCAAGCCGACTCTATATTCATTCACGATGTTGTGTATGTACATATAGGGGACGATTCACTAACTTCGACTGAAGGATTCGAAGGTAAAAAACGTCGAATTTCTAAGGTTTTTTTTGGGCTACTTCGACCATCGAATGGGCTACTTCGACCTACGACTACGACTTTGAATCAAACTATTCGAAGTAAAAATCGTTTGACTATTCGACCATTTGATAGTCAAAGTACTGTCTCTTTAAAAAAAACTTCGACCCCCTAGTTCGCCATCTCAAAGCCACCGAAGTCAATGTTAGCCTATGGGGAAGGTCCCCATAGACTTGGCTAAGTTTTTTTCATCAAAGGATATTCCTTCCATCGTTGGGTTTAAATCCTTTGAATCGTTCGATTCGAAGGATTTTATCGTTCGATCGAAGGAATTATCGTTCGATTGTTCGATCGAACTATCTGCGCTAAATCCTTCGACTTCGATATTCGAAGTCGAAGGATTTTAATTCCTAGTCGAATATCGAGGGTTAATTAACCCTCGATATTCGACCCTTAGTGAATCGGCCCCATAATGTAACCTAAAGTAGATTGGAAGGAACAAGATCATGGCTCAGAGATACAAAGACTAAGTGGCAGATTCACTAAAGGGCGAGTTTTCGGCAGCTATGAATACGCTAATCCACTAAAATGCGAAGTTTCATCCCTGGCGTCAAACGCTAGTGACTTTTCGCTAGTCTTACTTCGGTAGTGCGAGCATTTCATAGCGAAGATGCGCTAGCGTTCGTTTGTGCCTATCAAAAATTCGCTGGTGATGGTCAATAAGCGTAGGCGGGAAATTTAAAGCTGTATTTTAAATACATGAAGTTACCACTTTTTATTACAAATGTCCAGGGAACCTTAATAAAGAGAGTTAATATAATGCCCTACACATGAGCCCACTGGAAAATGAATGTTCCATATGTTATAAAATGTCTGGAGAAAACCACTTACCCAAAAAAGTAAGGACTTTTGCAGAAAATTCCGCTTAAAAAAGGAAAAGTCGCCAGCGTTTTTTGAACTTTAATGCATTTTCGTCTCACAGGATGTGATGTAAGTGACAGAAGATTGAGGAAGATCGAGCTGCACAAAGGTGGTAAAGTCAACTTTATGTTGGTAACGTTCAGTATAATCGTTGGTTACGAGGTAACATTCAATAAAATCTGCACTTTTGTGAATTTGCGGAGTAACAATCACTGGTCAGAGCGAAAAGTCGCCTGGTGATAGAGTGCGAATGAGCGCTGGTGACAGTCGCGTTCACTAGCGAATTGGCGCTTACGTCTACTTCGCCCTTTAGTGAATCTGCCCCCAAGATGATTTTTGTACAGTGGCACAGTACAGGTATGGGACCTGTTATCCAGAATGCCAGTGGCGTAACTACCGGGGGAGCAGGGGGTGCGATTGGGCCAGGGCCCGCACCCCCTCAGGGCCCCCGACAGCTCACACGCCATGAATTGCAGGCATACGGAGGGGGGCGGGGTCGGCTGCACAGCCCGCCCACCCCCTCTAGTTACGTCGCTGTTCTGCCCTTTGCTGCCTCAGCGTACCTCTCCCTCTTCTTTGACGATCGTCGATCTGCCTGCGTCTCTCTCCTCCCTGTTCAGCTCCCCCCTCCTTCTCCAGTCACGCAGCATGCTCCTTCTGTCCCTCCCACACCCTGTCATTCTTCAGTCTCGCTCTGTCTGCCCCTCCCACCTACATCTCTCTCCAGCCTTGTGCCCTCATTCTCCAATCTGTTTCACTCCCTCTATCCCTCTCCATTCATCTCAAGTGTTGCTCACCCCCTACATCTTCCATCCTCTGTGTCTTCTTTCCCCTTATGCCACAACCTGCAGCAATACAACATGCTCAAGAGTCAATATAAGGATAAGTGTGGCATTGTGTACAATAATATAAATCAGAGGCAAAGAACTTCTTACTTATTTACTTCTTACTTATTTATAATGAATAATGCACCCCCTACAAAAATTTATAAAGATATTGGGAAGTCACTTTGGAGTTATGTGACCTGTATAAAAGCCTGCGGCCTTGTGCTTTTATATGGTTGGGTAACTCCTCAGTGACTTCTAATTTCTTTATAAATTACAGTAGGGGGTGCATTATCCACTATATATATATATATATATATATATATATATATATATATCCTGAAAATTGACATTATAATACATGAGAGATACTTGTATCATATACTGTATATCTCATATCTCAGCCTGCAGCCTTGTGCCTTTATATGGTCACAGAACTCCTCAGTGACTTCTAATATCCTTATCATTTACAGTAGGGGGTACATTATCCCTTATAATACATGAGTGATACTCAGAGTTCCCTGTATAACTCAGCCTGCAGCCTTGTGTCTTTATATGGTCACAGAACAACCCCTCAGTGACTTCTAATATCCTTATCATTTACAGTAGGGGGTACATTATCCCTTATAATATATGAGCGATACTCAGAGTTCCCTGTATAACTCAGCCTTGTGCCTTGTGCCTTTATATGGTCACAGAACCCCACAGTGACTCCTAATATTCTTATCATTTACAGTAGGGGGTACATTATCCCTTATAATACATGAGTGATACTCAGAGTTCCCTGTATAACTCAGCCTGCAGCCTTGTGTCTTTATATGGTCTCAGAACAACCCCTCAGTGACTTCTAATATCCTTATCATTTACAGTAGGGGGTACATTATCCCTTATAATATATGAGCGATACTCAGAGTTCCCTGTATAACTCAGCCTTGTGCCTTGTGCCTTTATATGGTCACAGAACCCCACAGTGACTTCTAATATCCTTATCATTTACAGTAGGGGGTACATTATCCCTTATAATACATGAGTGATACTCAGAGTTCCCTGTATAACTCAGCCTGCAGCCTTGTGCCTTTATATGGTCACAGAACAACCCCTCAGTGACTTCTAATATCCTTATCATTTACAGTAGGGGGTACATTATCCCTTATAATATATGAGCGATACTCAGAGTTCCCTGTATAACTCAGCCTTGTGCCTTGTGCCTTTATATGGTCACAGAACCCCACAGTGACTCCTAATATTCTTATCATTTACAGTAGGGGGCACATTATCCCTTATATCATTATAATACAGTGAAACCTCAATTTTACATGTCCTTTTTACATGTAACTTTTAGTATGTTATATAATGGCAAATTCTAAGAAGCTTTTCAATTGGTCTTCATTATTTATTTTTATTGTGTTTGAATTATTTTCCTTCCTCTTCTATATCTTTCCAGCTTTTAAATGGGGGTTATTGACCCCATCTAAAAACAAATACTACTTTTTAAAGACTTATTTGTGTGTTTAGACACTCTTCAATTCATATTTAAGTCTCTTATTCAAATCAGTGCATGGTTCCTAGGGGAATTTGGACCTAACAACCAGATTGCTGAAATTGCAAACTGGAGAGCTGCTGAATAAAAAGCTAAATAACTCAAAAACCAACAAATAAAATAAAAACCAATTGCAAATTGTCTCAGAATATCCCTCTCTACATCATACTGTTACTCATAGGTGAACAATCCCTTTAGGGGGGCCCAGTTGTAAATTTCTGTACCGGGGCCCTTAGGGGTCTAGTTACACCACTGCAGAATGCTCGGGACCTGGGGGTTTCCGGATAATGGATCTTTCCGTAATTTGGATCTTCATACCTTAAGTCTACTAGAAAATCATATGAACATGAAATAAAGCCAATAGGCTGATTTTGCCTCCAATAAGGATTAATTATATCTTAGTTGGGATCAAGTACAAGGTACAGGTATGGGACCTGTTATCCAGAATGCTCTGAACCTGGGGTCCCTTTCATTAGGGAACGTCAGACTTTATGAGTAGAATTGGTGCATTTGAATGTAGTGATGGGTGAATTTGGGGTGTTTAGTATCGCCCAAAAATGTGAGAATTTCCAGCGAAATTCGTGAAACGGCAAAAAATTCGTAAAACTGCACCGGCATCTGCTTTTGACGCTTTTTACCCTAACCGGAGTTTTTTTGGCTAGTTGAATGGATTTACAGTATATACTGTAGACTCTCTATTGAATGAATGATGCACATCTAATATTATTATTCATAATATGCTTTATTTATAAACTAGCCACCGCTTAGATCTGTAGTGCTGAATAGTGATGGGCAAATCTGTCCCGTTTCGACGAATAATTCGCAAAATGGCGGAAAAATTTAAACGGCAAAAATTCACGAAGTCAATGACCGTCCAAATAATTTTGACGCAGTGAATTGCCCGTTGTTCCAGTCCAACCCTGTTCATGTACACTAGAACCTGATGTTGCAACCCTAAGATTTTACCAATTCTGGGGGTTACGGATGTTATTTTGTGGCCCCACACAAACAACATCATTTTTTTCTGGATTTTACAATTCCCTGGCATTCACATCATTTTCACACGGCCCTCTAGAAGGTAAAACAATTGGGGTTCTCCTGTGTATAGATCTTCTTGGAGTAACATAGTTCTGCAATTATATAATGTCTAACTTGACCCAAAAACGTAATTACTTGGATTGCAATCAGGACTGTCTCACAAAGCAGAAGAAATGGGACTCGGTGACCCATAATCACAATAGCAAAAATGAGCAATTCATTCAAATTGTTGTGTTTTTCTAAATAAATTGATGTTTCATTTGGACTTAATTATTCCTAGTCCATGAGAAACAGCTATTAGTTGTACCAGTTGGGTTGCGATCCCCTCGTTAGCAAAATATCTTCCACTTTCACACCTTGCATGGAAGATGCGACTTGTTTAATTGCTGATCAACAGACGCTCCATGAGTTACACTTCCCATCGTTGGGTCTTAGGAGAATAAGGAGAAATGAAGGAAACAGGAAAAATGGAATTTGGGATGGAAACTGGGGTCTGGTTTAGACCTTCCCATAATCACCTACATTTAACATTGACCCTGGTGCATCTATTTTATGATTGGTACATGGATCATATGAGGCACATGATTGGTGCATGGATTATATTGGGTGGACCAATATCTTTGTACTGTAGATCAGTTTGTTGGGTTTGAATGAATCTCCTGGATTGTCTACACGTGTCCCTGGACCTGGCACATGATCAGTTGACCTTCCTATTGCCCCTCAGTTAAATACATCCATTCAACTGCATTTAGAGACACGAGGGGGAAATAAATATTGGCAGAAAGAGACATTTTGTGCATTTTTTTACATATTGTTGAGCGGCTGCTTTTTACATCGGGCCCTTAAGGCTTTTCTAGAAGGAAGTAGTAAATTCCTGATTCTCTTCTTATAGGTCTCATGAATGAGGAGAAGCTGACGCAGCACTCTATCTCTGGCCTCCTTGGTTCCGCTGGGAGGAATCATTCCAAATGGATTTTGTACCATTTTTATGCTGTCGTCTGTGACATATTTGCATTTTGGCACCGTTATCCAGCCAATAACTTTCAGCAAAGTGCTGAGTAGACTTTACAGCCCCAAAAACGATATGATCCACTATCCTTTATGTTCCTCTAGTCTTTATTCTCCATCTACTTTGGAGCTCTGGGTTCTGCTACAGACTCACAAACCATAAGGCAGAACCCAGTCCCCAGTATAAAGTTATCCCGTCATACAGTAATGTTCTGTTACAGAAATAGGGGTACATACAAGGAACAGCCTTCCAAGGAATTGGGGGTGCCATAAGTAAGTGTTTCTGTCACGGCCGGCACCCGATACCAGAACAAATGCCAAGCACCCTGGTCTCGGCTCGGCTTCATCAGTAGTGTGACCACTGTTGGGCTTCGGGAGGAGCCCTCAGCTTATTTGGGTGCCACCTGGACTTAACGAGGGGTGCAAGGCGAGATGTTCTGGCTGGCGAAGGGGCACGGCTGTTAGCAAAGTCTTTTGGGCCGAAGGTCACGGTACAAAAGGATTAGGCAGAAGGATGGTCAGACAGGCTGGGTCGAGGCAGGCGGATATCAGAATCGTCAGGCAGGCAAGGGTCAAACCGGGTTGTCAATCAAGGGGTTAAGCAGGAGAGATGTCGTAGGCAGGCCAAGGTCAGGATACAGAGTTCAGAGTAGTCAGGATACAGGCAGGGTTAAACACAGGTTATCAGACAGACAAGATTCAGATCAGATGCACTAGGCTCAGGAAACCACAAGAAACAAGTTCTATCACAGGCAAGGAACAGTACACTGAATGGGCCTTAAATAGTATTCAAAATTCGCGCCATATATATATATATATATATATATATATATATATATATATATATATATATATATATATATATATATATATATATAGTGATCATATCCCCCTTATATATTTATATATAGTGATCATATCCCCTTATATATTTATATATAGTGATCATATCTCCCTTATATATTTATATATAGTGATCATATCCCCTTATATATTTATATATAGTGATCATATCCCCTTATATATTTATATATAGTGATCATATCCCCTTATATATTTATATATAGTGATCATATCCCCCTTATATATATATATATAGTGATCATATTCCCCTTATATATATATATATAGTGATCATATCCCCCTTATATATATATATATAGTGATCATATCCCCCTTATATATTTATATATAGTGATCATATCTCCCTTATATATTTATATATAGTGATCATATCCCCCTTATATATTTATATATAGTGATCATATCCCCTTATATATTTATATATAGTGATCATATCCCCCTTATATATTTATATATAGTGATCATATCCCCCTTATATATATATATATATAGTGATCATATCCCCTTATATATTTATATATAGTGATCATATCCCCCTTATATATTTATATATAGTGATCATATCCCCTTATATATTTATATATAGTGATCATATCCCCCTTATATATTTATATATAGTGATCATATCCCCTTATATATTTATATATAGTGATCATATCCCCCTTATATATTTATATATAGTGATCATATCCCCTTATATATTTATATATAGTGATCATATCTCCTTATATATTTATATATAGTGATCATATCCCCTTTAACTGTCTCTTCTCCGGTGTAACTAATTCCAACTTGGCCAGGATTTCTTCATAACTGAGCCCTTCATTTCTCTTTTCCTTGTGTCATTAATATTATTTTAATATAATATAAAGGGGAAGAATGACCGTCTCCTTTAGGGAATCTACACCCCATTTAATAGAAGACAATACCTTTCCGGCCCTTTGAGCTGCTGACTGGCGTTTCCTGCTGCAGTTCATTAACTGACAGTCAGGTTGTGGGACAGCACTTTACATCTTCCTTCTGTTCCGCTGCTGCTGCTGAACGTTCCCCAGACAGAGCTCAATCGTTTATTGTTAAACAGTAACAGGAGGAGAACTAGGCCTGGAGCCGTTTGTTAACCTTAGAAACAACATGTTTGGGTCAACAAAGTCTCAGTGTAAAGTAATGAAAGAGAGTCCAATTTGCTGCAATATTTCAGCTGGATCTGGTGTAGCTACTGTGTGTATGTATGTTGCTAGGCTTGTAGGAAACATATACAAGTATATACCATATATATATATACAGCGTGTCGTGGTGAATTTATCCTGGAAATGCGACTGCAGAAAGTCCCGTGGCCTCCAACGCTGTCAGTTACCGCAGACAAAGTTTATGATTTAGATCAGCTTAAGTGATAACTCCGGAGTCCCCGGCTTTAATTACATTGCCACTGGCTACGAGATGCAACGGTGACTGAATGACAATTGCTGCTTCTCACAATTCACTTTCTGCCGAATATTCTGCTCTAGCCGCCGTCTTGTCACCAACCAAGGTCTCACCGGGGCTGCTCTTGATCATTGGGGTGCAGAGAAATATGGAGGTCTACTAGATTGCCCCTATCTGAATGGGGTCTCTTGCAGTGTTAATAGGAACAGCCCCAAGAGCTCACAGCTGATCTTGCCTGAAGGACACTTGAGGGGGCTGCTGGGTAACACACTGGGGGAGTGTGGGCTAATCCTAATATATAAGCTTTAGAGATCTGTTTTATTTAATACTTGATTAGTGAGTTCTCTCAACCTAACATTTTTTCCTGCTGCAAATTGCCTCATGCTGTGAGTCCCAGACTGGTTGCAGTTGCATATTGAAAGACAGCAGATAATAAATTGTAATTAGTTCTCCTTTAATACAGAGTTAGGGTTCATGAATCAGAGATGATGCATTTTCATTTTGTCCCGTATTACAGAGATGAGCCGGGAAGCCCCTCATCATTTTGATTTTCAGGGTGTTTATTTAGAAGAATTTACCCCCCCCCCCCCATGCCCAACGCAGAAGGATTTTATTGTTCTGCTAAGAAATGGCCTCCTCGCAGGAAGAGAAGCAACAGTGGCCTTTAACTAAGTAAATGAGCAAATATTGTTCGCAAGGTTAGATCCCGATTTAATTAAAGCGGCTCATTATGTCCCTATCTAATTAGTGGAGTAGAATCAATTATTCAATGCACAAACATGGCTGGGGGAGCGAGAGGTGTGTACAGAGCAGTTCATTTCATTCCAAGGACACTAATTAAGTACAAAGCAAGCAATAACGGCAACAATTGAAGGCGCAGACAAACATGCAGCGCAGGACAAGGCGAGAAGCAGCTCTTCATTCCCTTAATAAGCCCCATTCCCATTCCCTTAACAGGGTCAAGAAAGAACAGAGAGACGCAGAGAGGAGGAATTGGAGATCAAGAAAGCTAAGCATCTAAGAAGCCACCCCTGGGATTCGCATACGGAATGATGTGCTGCTACTTTTCTACTTTATAATCAAACACTAGGCAATTATCCAAATTATTGACAGCAGATTTCTCATTTCAACTGCAAATTAAGGCCATTAATAAAAGCTTTCTCATGCAAAAACGACTAATTAAGGAACGAGATGGAGCTCTGAAGCTGCGATATCAAAAACCGGTCCACCACATATTGTGGAAACACAGGGGAACTAATTACTTTAATTATCAAAACAGCTAATTAAAATTACACAGTTGCCCAATTAGTTATTTTGCGCATTTTTTTTTTCCTTTGGCTTAATTGACAGGATGGAGTTAAAAAGGTAGCCCCCTCGTCCCTGAGAAAGAGTCACGGGGAGGGAGAAGGAGAGAGCTCGGCTTCAGCTGCATGTTTCACTGTGGCCAAACGCTAGCAGGGAAGCCAATGGTTCTCTCATTCCTACTCAAATAAGTGCCTAGGGGTCTCGGGGCTTCCCTTGGCCTATGTGGCCCCCCATGAAGCTGAGATACTTTGCATCAATGTTCAGTCTTGTACTGAGAACCTTAAACCGAGGGTCCCACTCACCCCTTGATTTCATCCTCCCTGGCCTTCTCCTTTATTCTCTCTTTTCTACTTGTCCTTTTTATTCTCCTGCATGTTGTGTGGGACAGACAGAAGATACACTGTTTGGAAACACAGCGGATGAAGCCAAAATGCTGGTTTCTTTCTCAGCAGATTTGATTCCCAGCTATACATATGTATATAAATATAAAATAACCCTATTATCAGATTGAGCATTTGCAGTCATGAAGCCTGCCGTTGGGGAGAAGTCCCTTAAGGATGAGTGTGTGGCATTATAACCTCCATAGCGAGCACATTGCTCTTGGAACAAACCCTCAGGGAACACTTTGCTAAAAGTCAGGATCTGCAATAACCTTTGATTAATCACAAAGGCTGGAAAAGAACAAATGGAGCCTTGGCCTTTCTCATAATCTTAAGCAAATGAGGTTGTGTTCGTGCTCATGGTGAAGACATGGTAGAGCCTACGGTTTAAGCATATCCTCGTATTGACCATAGGGTGGTGGTTGCTTCAGAATCCTTTAATGCCATAATAGAAATTGTTATCTGAACCAAGTTCCCAGCTACAATGCTTATTCATGGAGTAGAATGAGATGAATCCACATTCACTATACAGACCAAAAGTCATTGACCAATATGGTGTCTTGATGGGATTTGATGTCCCTAATGAAGATCTCATGCAGAACTAGATCATTCATGACCTGGGAGCAGAGACAGAGAACAGAGACAGGAAAATCTCAACATGGATAGATAGTATATTATCATGGTTGTGTAGCTAAAATGTAGGCTTGTAACATAATCAAGGAAAGGATGGTGGATATGGTATAGAGATATAGTCTGCCTGGTCACCAAGGTATGTACTGTAGATGGAAGGGTGGTCATAGTCCATGAAAAGCCAGTATAGGTGGCTGGGAAGAATCATTATGGCCAAGACAAAACTGTCTAGAAGGGTGGAATGATTGGCTGGCAGCAACACATGCCAACAGCAGAAGAAACTGAAGGCAAGATGGTGGTGAGTATTGGGTAAAGTCCTATTTACTGACTCTTTTAAAAACCTGTTTACAAATTTGTGGCGGGTGGGGTAGGTGACAGTCTTTAATAAATAGAATGACCATAGGGTTAAAGTTAGTACATATGAGAACATAATTTAAGTTGTAGGAAGTGAACTATGGGAGACTATCTCTGGTAGCTGGATACATTTCCACATCATAATTTCCATTTTCTGTTATACAGAGCCACCACTTCTCCATAATGGTAAAACAAGACATGGTCCTGCAATTTTGAGACAGGGGTTGTAGAATAAGGCAAGATGAGTAGAAGGCCTTGTTCCTAGGAGCTTACAACCTAAAAGTTAGAGGACATATAACTATGTTGACTTTGTGTTGTCCAGAGGTATTAGAGAGGCCTCACTTGAAATAGATGGGTGTTTATTTATTAAGAAACTTGAGCATGTTCTGACTGCTGTAGTGAATAACCAAAAAAAATACTGAGCACGTAGAAACAAGGGAACCCTTTGAATTAACAGACATTTCTATGTTATAAAATGCTGGACTTAATGGTGTCCATTCTAAGCTAGGTCATGACCAGAAGATGGTGGAAGAGGTGCAAGGAAAGAAGACAAATGTTGAATTTAGTCAGTTTAGGGCTGGAGATGAGAAATTGGGGGGACCCTTCAGCCAGAGCTTGGTCAGAAAAAAAATATGTATGAAAAAAAGTCAGCGTTAAGCAGACGTGACCTTTGGTGGTAGCAAGTTAAGCACCGGTGTCAACATTAGGGTTTCTTAATTTCTCATTTATGACCTACTCTTTTAATGGATGTACCTTGTTCCAGTGTTTTAATTGTGTGTTAGATTGTGGTACTTCCCCACTGGACCCCATAAATAAGATTAGATGATTGTATTAGATGAATTAGATGGTATGAAGCCATTAATGACCTTAATGTTGATTGGGCATCTAACCCAAATAGTGAATCATCTCTATATATTGAGCTACAGAGAAGCAACAATATGGGGCAGGGTGAAACCCACAGGAAGTAAACAGAAGGAAATGCATTTTTGTTATTTGATTTGAAATCGGTCTGAATTCCATTATAGGAAGTGCAGATTCAAGAGCTGGAGGACACATGGTGGGACAACTTTTCTGGGGCGCTTTTCTCTCTTTAAATGACTTGGTAATATTACCAGGCCGTGCTTATATAACTAAACCAATGTCAACGTGTCTCTTTCTTGGTGGGATGAGTTTCAGAGAAGGAAATTGTACAACTTACTCCCCGCTGTTATCTAATAAACAGCATAAAGGACAAACATCACGGAAATGTTTCCAGCGAGAGGAATCTGGAATATGAATTTTATATTTCACAGTGAGAAGCTAAAATTTGTAGGTCATAAAAGAGAAGTAAGTTTAGGGCTCTCCCAACTCAAGGAAGTCTTGACTTCAAGCTGTTAAACATATGTTCCCGTCCAACTCTCCGAGCGCTTCTTAGTGCACAACAGATGCAGAGCAATTTGGCCATGCTGCCTTGGCCGGGGGCGATCAGGCAACTTTTCTGTTTTTCTGTTCGAAGGAACAAAACTTTAAAAGCCAAGTTTCTGGAAATAAGACAAACTCCATCGTCATATTATCTGTCTCTAGAAAGTACAGCATGAAGCCAATGTACATGGCTAAGTCAAAGCTAATGGCATTATGTTCCCATTTATTGATGTAAAGAACCTTCCCTAAGTCACCTCTTGCCTTGGGTCACCACCCAATGTAACACGGTTGCTCTAATGAAGGAGAAACTGGCTATTATTACAGGGTGGGAACCATTGTAGACTAAAAGTTTCACCATACTGGAGCCACCCTTTGTGCCATAAATTCTTCTATGCAGAACAAACCTATAATAGTGACCTGCCCTTAGGATGAGGGTCTCCCTCCAGTCAGCTCTTGCCAAGGATTCCTTTATCATTCCCTGTTAATGCCTCATAAGAAACCGTCCATTGTCCCTAGAAAAACAGTCTAGCATGTCCCCAAGGAAGCATTGGAGATAGGCCAATATTGTTCTTGGTTCTTGTATTAGGTCTTACCATGTAAGATAACTGCCCCACTGCAAAAAAAGCCACTAAAGAGACACAAGGACATCCCATCAGCACTTGCATGAACCCTGCCCCATCAACCCAATGTGGGTACAACTGTAAGTCATTTTCCTGTGGATCCATGTGGCTTTTGGGTTGAATTGACGTGTAGGTGGGTTGGAAGCTGCTGACATGAAGCTAAATGAAACTGCTAAATACTCCAATACACTGGAGATCCACTTCTGTTCGTCTGAAACATCTGCATGTGCCATGATGTTTTGGACAGGACATTTTGGCCCAAATGAAAGTCCATGTATGTGGATTTCTTTGTCCATACAACATGGCGGCTGCTGTGTGCTCAATGTGATTGCTCTGAGTTTCCTCCTGGGTTGGTGGCCCCTTGTCCCCTCGCAATACACACAGAATTTCAGTCAAATACATCAAATACCCGGCTATTTGATATTCCAGAGCACAGATGAGCCCGCTGTATTTTTAATGACAGTTGAAATATTACATAAAGATGAGTCCTTTGCTAGTCGAAAAAGGTACACTGGCACACAGGGCAATTGAAAAAGCAGGGTAACCCCTTGCTACATTTATTTAAACGGACGTGCGACGTTTCGGGGTTCCTACCCCTTTCTCAAGCATACAAAAAATGACCATCGTGCAGTGTATAAAACAGGTGTGCAATTAACATAATTAGCATATTAATGACATGCTGTGTAAATTCTCAAGGAACCTGATCCTTCAGCCAATGTGCTTGGATTATAAACCCATTTAGTTTTAAAACCTAATAAAAGGATCCAAACAAGTGCATAAAACATGTATAAATACATTAAAATGTCCAGAATGTGCTCAATCCAGCTGGTGATAGTGCTGTAAAAGATACTGAAACAAGAAACAGTATAAAAATACAAAATTACAAAAAAAGATTACTTATCACTAACACAGTTTACACCAGTTAAAACGATACAAAAGGTAAAAGATTAAAAGATACAAAGTATCAAATTTCAAACCACAAACTTGCCCTACTGTAATAAATAGATCATACCT
This sequence comes from Xenopus petersii, assembly GCA_038501925.1. Classification (NCBI taxonomy): domain Eukaryota; kingdom Metazoa; phylum Chordata; class Amphibia; order Anura; family Pipidae; genus Xenopus; species Xenopus petersii. Next base: position 354,247 of record CM076676.1, read on the forward strand.
GTCCCTGGAGTCTACAAGAGTGTTCTCATCTGCAAAGAATGCGAAAAAAAGCAAAAAAGAAAAGTAAGGAGGATGAAACAAGTAAAACAAAAAAAGAAACTTTATTGGCGAAACATTTTTATGAACATGGCCATAGAGTGGCACAATTAAGATGGCAAATTTTGGAGAAAGTAACTGCATTCTCTGGACAGGATAATAAACGTAAGCTATTACAGAGGGAATGCTTTTGGATATGGTGTTTACAATCCAGACACCCGAGGGGACTCAACGAGGAATATAATCTATCATGTTTTCTATGAAGCAGAGTTATGCTTAGTAATTGTTCCTCCTGTAATTTGAAGAATTGAATACAATAATAAAACTTTTTTTCGCATTCTTTGCAGATGAGAACACTCTTGTAGACTCCAGGGACAGGTATGATCTATTTATTACAGTAGGGCAAGTTTGTGGTTTGAAATTTGATACTTTGTATCTTTTAATCTTTTACCTTTTGTATCGTTTTAACTGGTGTAAACTGTGTTAGTGATAAGTAATCTTTTTTTGTAATTTTGTATTTTTATACTGTTTCTTGTTTCAGTATCTTTTACAGCACTATCACCAGCTGGATTGAGCACATTCTGGACATTTTAATGTATTTATACATGTTTTATGCACTTGTTTGGATCCTTTTATTAGGTTTTAAAACTAAATGGGTTTATAATCCAAGCACATTGGCTGAAGGATCAGGTTCCTTGAGAATTTACACAGCATGTCATTAATATGCTAATTATGTTAATTGCACACCTGTTTTATACACTGCACGATGGTCATTTTTTGTATGCTTGAGAAAGGGGTAGGAACCCCGAAACGTCGCACGTCCGTTTAAATAAATGTAGCAAGGGGTTACCCTGCTTTTTCAATTGCCCTGTGTGCCAGTGTACCTTTTTGGAAGCCTTTATTGAGGGGGTTGCCGAGCCCTCTACCCTGAGCACCGGGCGTCATTGATTACACTGAGGAGTGTGCGCTACTTCACCATCTATTCTAGCTGTCCTTTGCTAGTCGCCCATTGCCTGTTTTCTGCCCAATAATTCAGGAGCAGCTTTCTGGAGATTCACTCTCATCCTTGACCCGAGGCTCTTTTTGAAATTTAAAAGAAGAATTCACCCCCACCAATGAAAAAAAAAACTACTCCTGAAATAATCATCTGTTTTTGTAACTTTCAGAGAGGAAATATTTGCATTTAAATTTGCAGCGATGGATGGACAGACAGGATTGTGTTTGTTCCCAAACCGGACCAGACTCATTCCGTGTATGAGACGCTCTTTGGCCATTTGGGCTGAGAGTGATGGAGAGAGTCATCGTCCAATCACGACTATGTTCTTCCTGATTATAAAAAGTGAATTTGTGCAAATGGGCTTAGTACTGGCATCTACTCAGCCAAATTAATTGGGCTTAACTTGGTGGGGTCAGGGTGGATCAGGGGCATGGCCTAGAGGTGCGCACTGCAGACTGCACTCTTTTTAATTAGTCCTGTAGTCTCCATACAGTATGTGAATTTTACATGAATAGAAATGATCTGAGAATGCTACAGGATGCATTATACATACATACAAGCAGGGTATATTAAAATATACAGCCTATCCCATAAGCCTCCCCCTCTCACTGATATGGTATCACCTCACTAACATAAACAGTGCTTTGTAATTGGACTGGCCCACAGGTAGGACTGGAGATAGGGGTGGATTTTCACAGATTTTCTCAGAAATCTTGCCTCTTATTCCCATGATGTATCTATACTGTATATGACATTAAGTACATACAAAACAGAATGGGCCATTGATGTCTGCCTCAACCCTAGGGTGCCCAGTCTGACATTGACCAACTGTATTAATAGTCTTACAGTCATCCCCTTACCCAAGGTCCATCTAGAACCATAGCAAATTATATTACCCACAATTCCTTTTCTTATAGATCTTCTCCTCTTGGCTCTAAATAGGCTTGGTGCAATCCAAGGCAATGGACCTCAGTCCCCTCATCCTGCATTTGTTGGAAATGCACCCGCTGTACTGCTCAAGCACCAATCATGGAGGTTGAAGGTAACATCCTATCTCCACAGACAGATTTTGTCAAGCTGGGGAGGGTTTGGTTTCTTTATTGGCATCTGAGGGCCAACCCACTAAAGCCTAATCATAATGCTAGGCCTGGGCCCTCAGCTGATTATATGTTAAATATGGCCTTGCTTTCACCATGGCACATATTAAGTAGAAATGTATCAGGACAGGGCCTGTATGAAGGGGAACTTTTCAATATTGTCCTTTCTCTCCTCAATAACAAGGAGTTCTTACATCACAGCTTACATAATAACCTCGGTTATGCACAATCCTGGGGAAAATAACTCCTCCTACTATAGCAATGCTCATTCCATAATGTCTCCGTCTCCTTCAGTAAAAACTCTTCAGCAATTATTTTCCTGCAATTTCTGCATCACAACTTCCTTCATTATTTCTTCCCTGGGACTAAAATTGGTCCTGAAGAAGCAAAGGTTCATGGGTTGGTGGGTAAGAATAGATATCTGGGATAATTTCTATAGCAATGAATACAAAGCCAAAAGGAATGCTAGTCAGTTAATTAAAGTTGGAGTTAAATTAGTGACCGAAGATCAAACTAATAAGGAAGTAGCTGGGATAGGAGGTCACAGTGTCGGACTGGGATGCCAGGGGCCCACCAGAAAACCTTAGACCTTGGGCCCACTGGAAAACCGTAGACTGTGGGACCACCTTTCAAACTATTATTCCTCCTCTCGCAAACTCTTTATTCTCTTAGTCTTGTATTACTTACTTCTACTTCTACACTATATTCTTCCATTATTAAGCATTTTTTCCCCATAAAGAAATAGGGAGTGACCATGAAATAGGCTAAATGGTTAGAAGCAAGAGGCCCACTGACACCTAGTATCCTGGGAGGTCACAAGAATGAAGGTTAAGTGCTTAAGACCAGGTCAGAAAAAGCAGGTTAGGTGAGTAACCCAAGGCCAACAAGAAGAAGGTTAAGTGATTAACATGTGGTTACAATGAATGAAGGAAAGTCTCCACTTAATTGTTGATAATACCCTAACAAATCCTCTTCCAATCCACTGATGGAGACAGCATTGAATGATAGAGACAACATTGCATGATAAAGAGAGTAGGACAAGATGGAGGCAGTAGGACCAGGTGGACGCAGTAGGGAAAGATGGAGACAGTAGGGAAAGATGGGAACGGTGGAGCATGATGGAGACAATAGGGCTTGATGGAGGCAGCAGGGCAAGATGGAGACAGTAGGACAAGATAGAGGCGGTAGAACAAGATGGAGACAATAGGTCAAGATGGAGACAGTATGACAAGATGGAGACAATAGGGCTTGATGGAGGCAGCAGGGTAAGATGGAGGCAGTGGGACCAGATGGCGACAGTAGGACAAGATGGAGACAGTAGGACAAGATGGAGACAATAGGACAAGATGGAGACAGTAGGACAAGATGGAGACAATAGGGCTTGATGGAGGCAGCAGGGCAAGATTGAGGCAGTAGGACCATATGGAGACAGTAGGACAAGAAAGCCACGGTAAAGCAATATGGAGATAGGGGGTCAGGATTCTAACAGTAGGAGAGAGTAGGGCATGATGGATGCAGTAGATCAAGATGAGGACAATAACATATATATTTGTTGCCCAGAATGCAACCCTTTGGCTGTTGTTTGAGTACAACTCTTAGCAGTCAGACATTCTCCTTTGCTAAAAATGACCGTTTGTAACCAGGCTTTCTAATCGAAATCTCCTCACTCTGGGAATACATCATCTTTTAGGACATTATGGTAAGAAACATCTGCACTATTGTCACTCTAAAAATCTCTCTCTTCTCCCGAACCCAACTTGACCAGCTTTTCTTGTAACTGATATCTTTGATTTTCATATATTTATTTAATTGGCCTACTCTGTATTCTCTTTATTGCAGAATGTGCACTGGAGACCAAAATTGTGCTGCCTGCTGGAGATGGGGCCTCACCGTTGCTTTATAAAAAGGGGGAATAATCCATTCCTCGTCTGTGCTCCTTTAATAAAGGCCATAGTCTGTATGTAGCAGAATAAGTCATTTCTGTAAGTATGGGACTGACACTCGGGGGGGGCATGCTAACATAATAATGTATCTGCCCCCCAGGGTCGCTATCTCTTCACTTCTAATCAAGCTGTGCAGTAAATAAATGTATTGCAAATGGGCTTTTATCAGGAAAAACTTGGGTCGTGATGCAACTGTCAATCAACCAACAACGTAACGGTTAAGGAAATGGGATTTTTCTGGATGATGCCAAAGAGATTAAACTTCCCAGGAATCCTGATTACAGAGTATATTTCTATATTTGGCTTTAGGACTTTATTTTAAAATGTTGTTTTTTCCCATTAATCTCTTTCATGGCCTGGAGGTCATTTGTTAATATGACGGAGATTTTGTCTAAGTCTGATAGATGAGTGGGTGTCCAGTTGCCGTGGCTCGGAGTAACGACTCTGGTAAATAAAAGAACTGAAAAGTGGGATTTGTGTGTCCTCCAATCAGGTCTGGGGCCCATCAGTCACACGGGGGCCACATTGAATTACAGTGGCTTTGCATGGGTACCAGTATTGCCCCATATGATGCGTAAGAACTCCGGGGGTTAGAGTGATGCAACAAAGAAATGGCACTTTTATAGTAACATAGTAAGTTGGGTTGAAAAAGGACCCACGTCAATCAAGTTCAACCTGTCTATATATAACCTGCCTAACTGTCAGTTGATCCAGAGGAAGGCGAAAAAACCCTTTTGATTGGAGCCTCTCCAATTTGCCTCAGAGGGGGAAAAAAATCCTTCCTGGCTCCAAGATGCAATGGGACCAGTCCCTGGATCAACTTGTAACATAGAAGTATAGTAAGTTAGGTTGAAAAAAGACACATCCATCAAGTTCAACCTTTTAGTTTTTTTTTTAATCTGCCTAACTGCCAGTTGATCCAGAGGAAGGCAAAAAACTCTTTTGATTGAAGCCTCTCCAATTTGCCTCAGAGGGGGAAAAAAATTCCTTTTTGACTCCATAATGGCAATGGGACCAGTCCCTGGATCAACTTGTAGTATGAGCTATCTCCCATATCCCTGTATTCCCTCACTTGCTAAACACCATCCAACTCCTTCTTATACCTATCTAATGTATCAGCCTGTACCCCTGATTCACTTCCCAGCTCTCCCTGTAACACCCCTTTCCTTCCTCTAATCTCATTGGCTCCCTCCTGTCTGCTGGGAGGAGCTACTGGTGAATAAAGCATCCGACCCTTCCTTGTACCTATCTAATGTATCAGCCTGTACCACTGATTCACTTCCCAGCTCTCCCTGTAACACCCCTTTCCCTCCTCTAATCTCATTGGCTCCCTCCTGTCTGCTGGGAGGAGCTACTGGTGAATAAAGCATCCGACCCTTCCTTGTACCTATCTAATGTATCAGCCTGTATCCCTGATTCACTTCCCAGCTCTCCCTGTAGCACCCCTTTCCCTCCTCTAATCTCATTGGCTCCCTCCTGTCTGCTGGGAGGAGCTACTGGTGAATAAAGCATCCGACCCTTCCTTGTACCTATCTAATGTATCAGCCTGTATCCCTGATTCACTTCCCAGCTCTCCCTGTAACACCCCTTTCCCTCCTCTAATCTCATTGGCTCCCTCCTGTCTGCTGGGAGGAGCTACTGGTGAATAAAGCATCCGACCCTTCCTTGTACCTATCTAATGTATCAGCGTGTACCACTGATTCACTTCCCAGCTCTCCCTGTAACACCCCTTTCCCTCCTCTAATCTCATTGGCTCCCTCCTGTCTGCTGGGAGGAGCTACTGGTGAATAAAGCATCCGACCCTTCCTTATACCTATCTAATGTATCAGCCTGTACCACTAATTCAGGGGTGGGGGAGTTTCCACATCTTCACAGCTCTCACTGTAACAAACCCCTTCCCTCCTTAACATGGAACCTGGAACCTCCTTTCTACTAATCGGAATGGGTGACCTCATTTGTACTCTCTATATAGATTTATTATTTTCCGGTTGTTTAATCCAGAGCCCCTTATATATTAGTGATGTGTGGCCTGCCCTGAAACCCACCGTTTGGACTTCTGCACAAAAGTCCCCAACTCCCCACCCGTGACCTTACTGTAATGGCTTTCACTTTAAGTTGGCGATTTTTAGACTTGTGCCTGTGTCCACTCCCCTTCCATGACATCAGAGTGGGGGCGGGTATAGAGCTGTAAATATGGAGGTGCACAGGATTAGGGTTGGGTGCGGTGGTGAAGGGGTGGATTAAGGTTGGGTGTGAGTTGTTGACTAGGGATGTAGCGAACTGTTCGCCGGCGAACTAGTTCGCGCGAACTTCGACTGTTCGCGTCCGCCGAATGTTCGCGAAAGTCGCGCGACGTTCGCCAATTGGTGTTCGCGTTCGATTCGAAGTAAAATTTCGTTCGACCATTCGACCATTCGACCGTTCGATCGCTAAAATCGAACGATTTCCATTCGTTCGAACGATTATAAGCATTCGATTGAATTAAAATCATTCGATCGAATAGCTTCGATCGTTCGATTCGAACGAAAATCCTTCGATCGTACGAATAAAATCCTTCGATCGTTCGATCGAACGATTTTATCGAGCGTTCGAAGTTCGCGAACTGTTCGCGAACTGTTCGCTTTTTTGCCGGTGTTCGCGAACGGCGTTCGCGAACACATTAACGGCAGTTCGCTACATCCCTATTGTTGACATATCACTACCATATATCCAAATAAAGTAATATGGGGCCATGTTGAACCCCATGTCTGTATCACAAGACGTCAAGAAAGGAATTTCCATCAAGAAACATTTACTCTAAACAAAGAGTCAATTAGAATTTAGGAGCAATTTTTCAGAGTTTCTTATATTGGGGCCCAATCAAACCCTCTGTATCATAAGGAGCAAAGCAGCAGGACATTAAACAAAAAGCTAAATGTAAGAAATCTTGCAGGTTTTTTTATTGGTCTGTTCCATGGGGAAAAGAATATTCATTAGTAAAAGCCCAAGTACTCCCCCCCTTAATGGAACAGCTCAGCACAATGAAGGGGTCGGGGGCAGTAATTCAGCCTCATTGTCTGTTATTAGGACTGAAACATTTGCACTTTTATGTGGCTGCAGATAAATTCTCTGGTGCTTGTCAGACGTCTGGAGGGGGTCAGGCCCTTCCCATTCACAATTACCAATAGTTCATCTTATCTAAGAAAAATTCAATTCCATTTATCAAGGTTATCCCATACGCTGTAATTATTGCCTCTCAGTCTTAACATCTCATTCGTTCTTTTTCCCCTATTTTTTTTTTTTTTTCTTGCTTTTTTGTTCATAATTAAATTAAATAATTAAATGCGGCTTTTAATTCCGCCGCGCTCCCAACATGCATTTCTAATAACGCTGGGAAGAGGCGTACAAAGAGCGATTAATACACGCATGCTTATATCCATTAATATTTATCTTTATATCCATTAATAGACTGCAATTCGCAGGGAACATTGACATTTACAAAAAAAAATCGAGTTTGGAATCTGATAAGAGTAGGGATGCATCGAATCCAGGATTCAGTTCGGGATTCGGCCTTTTTCAGCAGGATTCGGATTCGGCTGAATCCTTCTGCCCGGCCGAACCGAATCCGAATCCTAATTTGCATATGCAAATTAGGGGCGGGGAGGGAAATTGCATGACTTTTTGTCACAAAACAAGGAAGTAAAAAATATTTTCCCCTTTCAACCCCTAATTTGCATATGCAAATTAGGGTTCGGGTTCGGTATTCGGCCGAATCTTTCACGAAGGATTCGGGGGTTCGGCCGAATCCAAAATAGTGGATTCGGTGCATCCCTAGATAAGAGATTGGCGGCCGGGCTGGAGGCCAGACACCTGATTAAGGTCATTTAAATACTTGTAAAGAAGGAAGATTAAAATCAAATAAATGCAGATTTTATTTCCCAGTCTCATTTATCTGTCTTGTTGTGCAATGTGCAGCAGAGGATTCTGGGTAGTATTCCTCCCCATGTCTGACGGAGGGGTCCGCCCTCGAAACGTTACATCACTGACGTGAATTAAAGATGCAGGGGTCACATGCTATCGCGTGTTTGGTTATTATTGCATTAGTGTTCCTCGCCATCCGAGGAGGAATTTTAGGGTGAAACTCTATAATAACACAGAGAAGATATAAACTCCCCAGGGATGGTGCCCGGGTCAGAATTAGACTGAGAACCAATGGGAAGCCCTGAGAAGCCCAACAATGATCACTGTGGCTGTGGCTTTACTTGGCCTCTAAATGTATCGATGCCCCCCCATTACTAGTGATGGGCGAATTTATTCGCCAGGCGTGAATTCGCGGCGAATTTGCGCGATTCGCGCCCAGCGAATAAATTCGAGGTAAAAAATCGCCGGCGTCAAAAAAAAAATTTCCGAAAAACGCACGCCGGCATCAAAAACGGGCGCCAGCGCAAAAAAACGCCGGCGTCAAAAAAAAAATTTCCGAAAAACGCACGCCGGCGTCAAAAACGAGACGCTGGTGCCGTTTCGTGAATTTCGCGCGAAATTTGCGAATTTTTCGGCGAAGCGAAATGGCACAAATTCGCCCATCACTACCCATTACCTGTGAGCCCAGTTCTACTTATGACCCTTCCTCTATCTCTCAGCTTTCATATATAATAATATCCCATCTTTCCTAATCCCAGCGCCCGGCCAACTGCCCTTCAAATGCTGCTGCGACTGTCAGTTCAAAATAGCCGGCTGCTCTAAGAAATGGATCCCAGGGACAGATATCTATATCTTTATATATGGGGGGACAATGCACCTTGTGACACTGGCAGGGGGAATCTACACAAGTATGGGACCTGTTTTCCAGAATGCTCAGGACTGGGGGGATCTTTCTGTAGTTTGGATCTCCGTACCTTAAGTCAACTAAAAATAAATTGCACATTAATTAAATCGAATAGTCGTTTAGTAGTATTGTTTTGTATCCATTACATCTTAGTACAAACTACTGTTTTTTTATTACAGGTATGGGACCTGTTATCCAGAATGTTCAGGACCTAGGGTTTTCCAGATAACAAGTCTTTCTGTAATTTGGATCTTCATACTTGTCTATTAGAAAATCACGTAAACGTGAAATAAATAGGGATGTCGCGGACTGTTCGCCGGCGAACTTGTTCGCGCGAACATCGGCTGTTCGCGTCCGCCGCAAGTTCGCGAACGTCGCGCGACGTTCGCCAATAGGCGTTCGCGTCAAAATCGTTCGACCATTCGACCATTCGAGCGCTAAAATCGAAGGATTTTCGTTCGAATCGAACGATCGAAGCATTGGATCGAATGAAATCATTCGATCCAATGGCTTCGATCGTTCGACTCGAACGAAAATCGTTCGATCGAACGATTACAATCCTTCGATCGTTCGAATCGAACGATTTTCGGATGATCGAAGTTCGCGAACAGTTCGCGAACTGTTCGCAAATTTTGCCGGTGTTCGCGAACGGCGTTCGCGAACACATCGGCGGCGGTTCGCTACATCCCTAGAAATAAACCCAATAGGCTGGTTTTGCCTCCAATAAGGATTAATTATATCTTAGTTGGGATCAAGTAAAAGCTACTGTTTTTTTTACTATAGGTATGGGACCTTTTATCCAGAATGTTCAGGACCTAGGGTTTTTTCCGGATAACAGATCTTTCTGTAATTTGGATCTTCATACTTAAGTCTACTAGAAAATTATATAAACATAAAATAAACCCAATAGGCTGGTTTTGCCTCCAATAAGGATTAATTATATCTTAGTTGGGATCAAGTACAAGGTACAGGTATGGGACCTGTTATCCAGAATACTCTGAACCTGGGATTTTCTGGATAACAGATCTCTCCATAATTTGGATCTTCATACCTTAAGTCTACTAGAAAATCATATAAACATGAAATAAAGCCAATAGGCTGGTTTTGCTTCCAATAAGGATTAATTATATCTTAGTTGGGATCAAGTGCAAGCGACTGTTTTATTATTACACAGAAAAAGGAAATCATTTAAAGAAATGTGAATTATTTGATTATAATGGAGTCTATGGAAGACGGCCTTTCCATAATTTGGGACTTTCTGGATAATGGGTTTCCAGATAACGGATCCTATACCTGTACTTTAATTCACCCGCATATCGGTGATTATATTGGTGATTATAAAGTCACTTTTAGATTGAATTTGTCATATGCTATGATTTTTGCTGAAAATCTTGGGGAGCCGATGGAACCCCCCCATACAAATGCTGGACATTTCGATTGGAGGTGCAAATACAAGAGTAATCCCTCACAATCTCTTTTTCAAATTGGGCCACGGATGAAGCAGATTTTGGATTTTTTTGAGCAGTTGGTTAATTGAACAATTATGGGGAGATCTCGCTGTCACTTGATTAGAGGAGACATTTCAGAAATGTCAAAAATCTCTTCATGTGAATGAAAAAAGCTCTAGAGAAGCAGCCGGTGGCTTCACCTGTTCATCTTCCCCCCGGGGGGCCCCCGGCTTCATTATCTCCTGTATCTCATAGCAGAGCAGTGGAACCAAGCACCCCAAATCTGCAAAATATTCTCTAGAGCTCTTTAGGGTGGTAATCCCCCCAAATTGTAGCATAGGAAAAAATAATTGTCACCTTCATTTGTCCCGTAGTGTAAAGTCACATGGGATCAAAGGTTTGGCTTGTGCCCCAGACTCATCAACGCAAGTCCATTGTCACCCCCTTTATGAGAGCGGAGGTACAAGGTGTTGGGTTTCATGATAAAGAATCATTCCCAGTGGGGAGAACCTCCTTTCACCCCTTTATTAGAGCGGAGCTGTTGGGTTTCATGATAAAGAATCATTCCCAGTGGGGAGAACCTACTTTCACCCCTTTATTAGAGCGGAGCTGTTGGGTTTCATGATAAAGAATCATTCCCAGTGGGGAGAACCTACTTTCACCCCTTTATGAGAGTGGAGGTGTTGGGCTTCATGATAAATCAGAATCTTTCAAAGTGGGGAGAACCTCCTTTCACCCCTTTATTAGAGCAGAGCTGTTGGGTTTCGTGATAAACAATCATTCCCAGTGGGGAGAACCTACTTTCACCCCTTTATTAGAGCGGAGCTGTTGGGTTTCATGATAAAGAATCATTCCCAGTGGGGAGAACCTACTTTCACCCCTTTATTAGAGCGGAGCTGTTGGGTTTCATGATAAACAATCATTCCCAGTGGGGAGAACCTACTTTCACCCCTTTATGAGAGTGGAGGTGTTGGGCTTCATGATAAATCAGAATCTTTCAAAGTGGGGAGAACCTCCTTTCACCCCTTTATTAGAGCGGAGCTGTTGGGTTTCATGATAAAGAATCATTCCCAGTGGGGAGAACCTCCTTTCACCCCTTTATTAGAGCGGAGCTGTTGGGTTTCATGATAAAGAATCATTCCCAGTGGGGAGAACCTCCTTTCACCCCTTTATTAGAGCGGAGCTGTTGTTTTTCATGATAAAGAATCATTCCCAGTGGGGAGAACCTCCTTTCACCCCTTTATTAGAGCGGAGCTGTTGGGTTTCATGATAATGAATCATTCCCAGTGGGGAGAATCTTCTTTCACCCCTTTATGAGAGTGGAGGTGTTGGGTTTCATGAGAAATCAGAATCTTTCAAAGTGGGGAGAACCTCCTTTCGCCCCTTTATTAGAGCAGCGCTGTTGGGTTTCGTGATAAATCAGAATCTTTCAAAGTGGGGAGAACCTCCTTTCACCCCTTTATGAGACACAGGGAGAAGCGGAGGGAAAGTTAAAAGTAGTCATTTTGCATTAGAAGAATGTGATTTTCTGGATCTGAGCCGTAATGAGATGATAATGAAATACGTTTGATATATTATCTGCTTTATCTCCGACACACAAATGCCCCTTGAGCTCTACCAGCCTCTCCGACACTCACTTATAACTACGGGCACCGCACAAATCACTTTTAATTATGGAAGAAATACAGTCAGTCTAAATAACAGCCCGGAGATTCCCTTACCTTTAACTTAACTTTTAGTATGTTATACAATGACCAATTCGAAGAAACTTTTCAATTGGTCTTCATTATTTATTTGTTGTTTTTTTATAGTTTTTTTTTATTTGCCTTTTGACTCTTTCCAGCTTCCAAATTGGGGTCGCTGACCCTTTCTAAATCACAAATGCGCTGTAAAGCTACAAATGTATTGTTATTGCTTCAGGCCTCTCCTAGTCATATCCCAGTCTCTTATTCAAATAAATGCATGGTTGCTAGGGTAATGCGAACCCTAGCAACCAGATTGCTGACATTGCAAACTGGAGAGCTGCTGAATAAAAAGCTAAATGACTCAAAAACCACAAATAATAAAAAATGAATACCAATTGCAAATTGTCTCAGAATATCACTCTCAACATCATACTAATGGTTAATTTAAAGGTGAACGACCCCTTTAACCAGAACGGCTGCTGAGCCCCCAAAAAAGAATGATCACTTTGGAAAATCTCAGTGTGAAAATCACTAGAAAGCATAAAATTGGCCAAAATCCATAAATATGTTGTTCTCCTCAGACCAATGGAGCTCAGGGAATTATTCCCCCTCTTTTAATGATTTATATCAGGCAATATTGAATGTTACATTTTTAATCAAACATTTTAATTGGTTTCCAGCAAATAACGAGAACCTTTTCCTAGAGAGTCAATCTATATTCCCCATTATTCTTCCTATAGAGTCAGACTATATACCCCATTATTGTTTCTGTAGAGTCAGCCTATATACCCTGTTATTCTTCCTCCAGGGTCAATCTATATACCCCATTATTCTTCCTATAGAGTCAGCCTATATACCCTGTTATTCTTCCTCCAGGGTCAATCTATATACCCCATTATTCTTCCTATAGAGTCAGCCTATATACCCTGTTATTCTTCCTATAGAGTCAATCTATATACCCCATTATTCTTCCCAAAGAGTCAGCCTATATACCCTGTTATTTTTCCTATAGAGTCAACCTATATACCCTATTATTGTTCCTATAGAGTCAGCCTATATACCCTGTTATTTTTCCTATAGAGTCAGCCTATTTACCCTGTTATTCTTCCTATAGAGTCACCCTGTTATTTTTCCTATAGAGTCAGCCTATATACCATGTTATTCTTCCTATAGAGTCAATCTATATACCGCATTATTCTTCCCAAAGAGTCAGCCTATATACCCTGTTATTTTTCCTATAGAGTCAACCTATATACCCTATTATTGTTCCTATAGAGTCAGCCTATATACCCTGTTATTTTTCCTATAGAGTCAGCCTATATACCCTGTTATTCTTCCTATAGAGTCAGCCTATATACCCCATTATTTTTCCTATAGAGTCAGCCTATATAACCCATTATTTTTCCAATAGAGTCAGCCTATGTACCCTGTTATTCTTCCTATAGAGTCAGCCTATATACCCTGTTATTCTTCCTCCAGGGTCAATCTATATACCGCATTATTCTTCCCAAAGAGTCAACCTATATACCCTGTTATTCTTCCTATAGAGTCAATCTATATACCCCATTATTCTTCCTATAGAGTCAGCCGATATACCCTGTTATTCTTCCTATAGAGTCAGCCTATATACCCCATTATTGCTCCTATAGAGTCAGCCTATATACCCCATGATCTTTGCTACAGGAGAGAGTACCATATGGCAGCTCCCTCTTATTAAGAAGCATGACACTTTAGGCAAAGCAATCTGTGTACTTATATTATAGCAAATGAGAAATAACTGGGGTTCATTTCTGACCCTAACCCTAATATATCATGCTTTGCAGCAGAATGGGCCCAAATTCTTTTGCCCCGGGGGTTAGGGACATTTTATATTTGATGGTTCTCAGGCTTTGCATGTGTCTGTAGGGAACTAGGGATGTATCTCATCTATCTTGGATTTTAATTGGGGTGTTGTCGTTGCCTTTCTCCCTCTCTCGCTATCTCTTCTCTTAAAAGAAAATTGAATTTAAACACAAGATAAGCAATTAGTCTTCATTGGATCTAAATTAGTTGTCTGTTATCACCATGGCAACGCCAATTAACACGGCATGCAAAACAGGCTGACCATTTAGTCATTAAAAAGCCTGCGGAATTGTGTTTTCTTTCAATCCAGCCAGATCCCACTCCTATTAATCCAACCTTATATTCATATGAGCCTTCAGTTATATTCTCCCACACCCCAAATTATCCTCCAATAGGAAAAGTGAAGGGGCACCTGTAACCAATGCTGAATTTGCCTCCCAATAGCCAATAGTCATTGAGCTGGAGCGCTGCATTTATTTATGTAAGTGTTGTCCCTCTAAGTGTTTATTGGAGATACAAAGGGGCAAATTCACTAAACGACGAAGCGCCTAATGCTAGCGTGAATTCGCCAGCGTAGCGCATTTTCGTTAATTCGCTGATTCACTAACGGACGCTGGGATCATGTTCGCTAGTGTTACTTCGCACCCTTACGCTTGGCGAATTTTCGCAATGGACGTAACTATGCAAATTCACCGACGCGCAAATTTTTGTGAACGCTACCTTTTACGCCAGACTTCCTTCCCCACCTCAGACCAGGCGAAGCGCAATAGAGTAGATAGGGATTGCTTCAAAGAAAAAAGTCCCAAAAAACGCTGGCGTTTTTTCATTTTTTATGGGTGATAGTCTGAAAAAGATCGATTTTTTTTTTTTGGGGCTCCCCTCCTTCCCCCCTACATTTCCTAACTCATGGCAACTGAACTATACAGTGGGCACATGTGTAGGGCAAAATAAACATTTTATTTGATGTTTTGAAGGTTTCCCAGGCTTGTGTGTCTTCGGATTTTAGTGAATCGGCGTAGCGCTGACGAAAATACGCCTGGCGAAGTGCGGCGAATCGGACGCTGGCGCAACAACGAATCTTAGTGAATGTCCCACAAAGTTTTTGGGCACTTGACTATATAATAGGGTGCAGTTAGTAAGACTCCATAGAGAAATACTGTGCAGTTAAGACACTCACTGAAATAAAATGTTACTCCTTTTACTCTTAAAGTTGTAGCGTCGTTTAAAACCACACGGCAGCATCGTGTGTTTATTGGAGGAGCGTCGCACACACATTCACTCGTCTGAATGTCTTTCTCTTGAAATCAAGTTATTCAATCTGTATTCGGTCTCACAATAAATTCATTATTTCTCTTTTCTGTTAGGAAGTTCAGCCATCGAGCGGTTAAGCGTTATTTTAGATATTCAAGCAGTGAAGCTGTGTATATATATATATATATTAACACTGATTATTACTGGGAGAGGTCTAGTTGTAGAATTGCCAGGCCAAGGGTTACCCCAGCACCAAATGCTCCTGTAACTTTTCAATCTGTCTTCACTTATTTTTTTTATCGTTTTCATACTACTTGCCTTCTTCTGACGCGTTTCAGCTTTCAAATGGGGGTCACTGACCCCATCTAAAAAAACAAAAGCTCTGTAAGGCTACAAATGTATTGTTATTGCTGCTTATTATTCCTCATCTTTCTATTCAGGCCTCTCCTATTCATATTCCAGTCTCTTATTCAAATGAAATACATGGTTGCTAGGGGAATTTGGACCCTAGCAATTGGATTTCTGAAATGGCAAACTGGAGAGCTGCTGTAGAAAAAGCTAAAATAACTCAAAAGCCGCAAATTGCAAATGGCCTCAGAATATGACTGATCTCAATAAAAATTCAGAGGTGAACAACCCCTTTAATTGGGACTATTGGGACCTTTAAACACGACACAATAAGCTGTGAGGGTGGAGACTGGGTGGGCAAGACTTATTTTCCCATAGTCATTGGTGAATTCACCTAAATCTCTCTCTCTCTGATTATTAGTGGGAGAGAAAGTCAACTTGTGTAATTGCCAGGCCAAGGGTTACCCCAGCAATAAAGCTGCTTACTATGTACCCCAAATCCACTCAGCACCTGTGTAAATTGTTTGTTCAAGTTCTCCACTGAGTTACCCTTGAGAGTGAGTTTACTATCAAACCATTTACCTCAACAGTGTGAATTCCAGACCAATCCTGGAGCAACATGTCTAAACCAATCAGAATGCCCCTTTTCTGGAATGAACCAATTAAATGTGGTGAGCGTGAATTCCAGACCAATCCTGGAGCAACATGTCTAAACCAATCAGAATGCCCCTTTTCTGGAATGAACCAATTAAATGTGGTGAGCGTGAATTCCAGACCAATCCTGGAGCAACATGTCTAAACCAATCAGAATGCCCCTTTTCTGGAATGAACCAATTAAATGTGGTGAGCGTGAATTCCAGACCAATCCTGGAGCAACATGTCTAAACCAATCAGAATGCCCCTTTTCTGGAATGAACCAATTAAATGTGGTGAGTGTGAATTCCAGACCAATCCTGGAGCAACATGTCTAAACCAATCAGAATGTCCCTTTTCTGGAATGAACCAATTAAATGTGGTGAGTGTGAATTCCAGACCAATCCTGGAGCAACATGTCTAAACCAATCAGAATGCCCCTTTTCTGGAATGAACCAATTAAATGTGGTGAGCGTGAATTCCAGACCAATCCTGGAACAACATGTCTAAACCAATCAGAATGCCCCTTTTCTGGAATGAACCAATTAAATGTGGTGAGTGTGAATTCCAGACCAATCCTGGAGCAACATGTCTAAACCAATCAGAATGCCCCTTTTCTGGAATGAACCAATTAAATGTGGTGAGCGTGAATTCCAGACCAATCCTGGAGCAACATGTCTAAACCAATCAGAATGCCCCTTTTCTGGAATGAACCAATTAAATGTGGTGAGTGTGAATTCCAGACCAATCCTGGAGCAACATGTCTAAACCAATCAGAATGCCCCTTTTCTGGAATGAACCAATTAAATGTGGTGAGCGTGAATTCCAGACCAATCCTGGAGCAACATGTCTAAACCAATCAGAATGCCCCTTTTCTGGAATGAACCAATTAAATGTGGTGAGTGTGAATTTCAGACCAATCATGGAGCAGCACGTCTAAACCAATCAGAATGCTCTGTTTCAAAGATGTACCAATGAAATGCATCGGGTGTGGATCAGAATGCTGGTAACATCGTTGTACATACCTTCAGGATTATTAAAACATAACTAGAATTTCCTAGATCATCGAAATCCCGCTAAACGCCAGATCAATTTAAATTGGGATATGAGGAGTAATATGACCTAGAAAAGGAATTAAAGAGAAGAGAGGTTTTTAGAGGGAGATTTAAAAAGGGTTGTTCTCCTTTGAGTTTACTTTTAGGGCTTACTGTATTTACTAAAATCTGAATTTATCTCATAATTAAAATAATAAAAGTTCAACCAAACTCCCACACAGGATTTTGTCTTATTTATTAATAAAATAACTAATAAATCAAGGAAAAAAAAACCTGATAAAATCAAGCAAAAACCCGAATCGAGACTTTTTTCCTAAATTGTTAATATTTTTTGTGTTTTTCCCAAAAAAATCATATTATCAGGCTAAACCCAGCACAAACTACGATATCTTCAAATTGGTATAGGGACATCTCCACTTGACTTATACAGGACCTCGACAGGTCAGACATGATGGCTTTTCGGATTCAGGCTCTTTGCAGTATTGGGGTAAAATTAATCTTGAAAAAAAAAAATTTCCACAAAAACTTGTGTTTTTGTCCCAAAAAGCCTGACCAGATAAATTTATGTTTAGTAAATAATCCCCTTAGTATGATAGAGAGAGTGATATTATAAGACTAATTCCAATTGGTTTTAAGTTTTTATTATTTGAGGTGTTTCAGTTATTTAGCTTTTTATCCAGCAGGTCTCCAGTTTGCAGTTCCAGTAATCTGGTTGCTAGGGTCCAAATTCCCCTAGC
Organism: Xenopus petersii; assembly: GCA_038501925.1. Classification (NCBI taxonomy): domain Eukaryota; kingdom Metazoa; phylum Chordata; class Amphibia; order Anura; family Pipidae; genus Xenopus; species Xenopus petersii. Next base: position 372,123 of record CM076676.1, read on the forward strand.
AACAATGCACTGATTGGAATAAGAGATGGGATATTAATAGGAGAGGCAACTATCTTCCCCTATCTCCATCTTGACCTACTGTCTCCATCTTGTCCTATTGTCTCCACATTGTCCCACTGTCTCCATATTGCTCTACTGTCTCCATATTATCCTGCTTTTTCTATCTTGCCCTACTGTCTCCATCTTGTCCTACTGTCTCCATCTTGTCCTACTGTCTTCATCTTGTCCTACTGTCTCCATCTTGTCCTACTGTCTCCATCTTGCCCTACTGTCTCCATCTTGTCCTACTGTCTCCATCTTGTGCTACTGTCTCCATCTTGTCCTACTGTCTCTATGTAGTCCTACTGTCTCCATCTTGTGCTACTGTCTCCATCTTTCCCTGGGGTACCTATCATGCACTACTGTGTCTATGTTGCCCCCCTATGTTTTCTGCTATACTGCCTCACCAACATTGTCCCACTGTCTCCATATTGCCCTACTGTCTCCATATTGTCCTGCTTTTTCTATCTTGCCCTACTGTCTTCATCTTGTCCTACTGTCTCCATCTGGTCCTATAGTCTCCATCTGGTCTTACTGTCTCCATCTTGCCCTACTGTCTCCATCTTGCCCTACTGTCTCCATCTTGTCCTACTGTCTCCATCTTGTCCTACTGTCTCTATCTAGTCCTACTGTCTCTATGTAGTCCTACTGTTTCCATCTTGTCCTACTGTCTCCATCTTGCCCTACTGTCTCCATCTTGTCCTACTGTCTCCATCTTGTCCTACTGTCTCCATCTTGTTCTACTGTCTCCATCTTGTCCTACTGTCTCCATCTTGTGCTACTGTCTCCATCTTTCCCTGGGGTACCTATCATGCACTACTGTGTCTATGTTGCCCCCCTATGTTTTCTGCTATACTGCCTCACCAACGCATTTCTGCATAGTGAGGAGGTAAATAATGTATTACTGAGATGTTCACACTCTTCCATTGTACAACTGCTGTTCTGGACTGGGTCTCTATGTGTGGGGTCCAAGGGAGTTGCCCCATTTCTTCCTCCCCTTTGTATCTTTGTTCTTTTCAAGTTTCTTGGTTCTTCGATTTCTTTTCCTAGGTCTACGCTCTACGTTTTTAAAGGCAACCTGGATACTTTTCATGTTAGATTTTGTATCAGATTGCACGGATTAATGAGAGAGGCTTGGGAGATTAGGATGAGCCCTGCCTTTTAATGAGAGCCAGATAGCGAGAAGCAGCCAGCAATGTACTTTCTGCCTGGTATTGATTCCTGCAGGGTCACTGGGGATCCGCTTCCAGCACTTGACTCCGCTCCACTCCTGAACTTCTAAGGGGCCTCATAAGAAACAACAGGGACCAGAAAGCAAATCTCAACAAGTCTATAAAAGAGCCTATCAATTAAGCTTTGAAGGTCATAGAAGGTTTTTTTTTGCAGCCCTCCTCCTCTCCTTACACCAAAAACATAAAAACATCTGAAGAATCCATTCAATTAAATATCTCTGGGCTCCAGCTGGTTCCTGAGTGAAAGGTCAGTGGAGTTCGGGAATAGAGGAGAAACACTAGGCAAAGCTTTATTCCTAATGATACCCAATGGTCAGTCACTTCCCGGCAGTCAGAGATGCCCTGAAGCATCATTGTGGTTGGAGAAACGATCGATCAGGCTAAAAACATATCATAATGATAACCCGTAGACATAATGTCAGCGAGACCTGTCCCCATTGGTTGACATTCAGGCGAGTTCCAGGCGCAGAGTTGGAGTGGACATCAAAGACTTCTGCCGGCCGTGATTTCAACTCACCCACCGAGGACGTTTAACCCTTCTTTCATTATGGAAATTCCATGACCTTCAGAAGACAGAAGTCAGAGTTCAGGAAGAAAGAACAAAGGAAGAGCTACAGTTCTGCAACATCCTCTCTGCTTGGGTTTCAGGTGCAGAGGATAAAGTTGCCCCAGGGTCCGGCTCCTTCTGATCCTCAGCCGAGTACTGGTGTGGGGGGATAATAGGATCAAAGGGTACCCAAACTGTCTGCAGGGGTTACTTCAAACAAGCCAAGGATTATCTTACTATTGAGTGTGATCATAGCTGGACATTCACAGCCAAATACCCCAATTTCCCCAAATGTAGGGCTGTGAGATATATATTGTCCCACATTGTACTTTTTGATCCATTTCCCTGTAGCTGTGTGTGTGTATAAACCAATGGGACAGAATGGTTCTCAGGTTGGACTGGCCTGTGTGATGGAGACATGGGCGCCAGGCGCAACTTCGCCGCACTTCGCCAGGCGTAGTTTCGACAGCGCTCCGCAAATTCACTAAAATCTGAAGTTGCGCACAGGGGTAGCGTAAGGTTGCAAAGTTGCGCTAGCGTTGATTTGCTATGTAAAGCGAACTTATGCTAGCGAAGGCTAATTTGCATACGGCGCAAAATTCAAATTTCAATGGAGGAACACGTATCAGCACTACAAATGCCTAGAAAACCTTCAACTCAGCAAATAAAATGTTTATTTTGCCCTACACATGTGCCCACTGTCTAGGTAAGTTGCCATGAGTCAGGAAATGTAGGGGGGAAGGAGGGGAGCCCCAAAAATATTTTCCATCTTTTTCAGCCTATCACCCATCATGTAGAAAACACGCCAGCGTTTTTTGGGACTTAGAAAAAATGTTGACTTTTTTGGAAACAATCCCTATCTACTCTATTGCGCTTCACCAGGTCTGAGGTGGCGAAGGAAGTCTAGCGTAAAAGGTAGCGTTCAGTACACTGCGCAAGTTAGTGAATTTGCGTAGTTACGTCGCTAGCGAAAATTCGCCTGGCGTAAGGGTGCTAAGTAACACTAGCGAAACTACGCCAGAGTTCGTTAGTGAATTTGAGCAGCAACGAAAATGCCAAACGCTAGCGAATTAACGCTAGTGTTCAGTGCTTAGTGAATTTGCCCCATGGGGAGGCCCATTTATCAAAGTCCGAATTTTTCTCAATATTTTCTGAAAACAACTTCGACAAAATCCGTAGGGGGTTTTTTGTCCTTATTTATCAATACACTTTTGAAAAAATTGTGCAAAAAAATGAATTGGACACATTTTTTAGATTTTTTTGCCCAAAAACCACAGAATCTTGGGAATATTGTATGAAACCCAGCTCAAATCTAAATATCTTTGGGTCTTCTCCCATTGACTTATATACGACCTCAGCAGGTCTGAGATGCTGGATTTTCGGATTCAGACTTTTTTTTTCTTTTCAACATTTTTATTGAGTTTTCCAAAAACAAGCAAGATTTACTTATCACAGCGCCAGTTGAGTGTGATTAAGCTATTTACCTGCATGCATACATCATGCTGTTTTAGAGACAAAGGCATAATAAAATTGTGAAAACATAAAAATAATAAATGACTTTTATAAGTGTAATGAGTCCCTTGACCCATACAATATTCAGACTTTTTTTTATCCTTGGGGTATAATAAATCCCAAAAGATTTGTATTTTTTTTTTATCCACTAAAAATGTTTTGATGTTTGGCATTTGGAGTTTAGAAAATAACCTCCCATTTACTTAGTTGTGTGTTTAGCATTTTGCACCCTGTCCTGTGGGTTGGGCCCTTATGTTTGCCCTCCAGAATAAAGCACAAATGCACTTTTCACATGAATACAGGGCAACCTGCATTCAGCAGCACTTTATTCACAAAAGGAGGTTTTAGGTTGCATTTAGGTTGCATTTATCAATGGGTGCAAGGGGCAGAGCCCAGCAAATCCCACAGGGTAAAGGGATTTGTGGGTGTTGTGTCTGTAAGAAAGGAGTGAAGTAGCCCCAATATAGACAGCAGGGGGGCATGTTTAAGAGTCTCTTATGGGTGCTGTAGAGTGCTGGATGTTTCCCGGTGGAGCAAATATCAAATTCACTTTATTCCTCTGACCCCTACATGGTGACTGCATGTTTGCAGTGTTGGACTGGGATGCAAGGGGCCCACCAAAATATCTTAGGCTGAGGGCCCACCTATTATACCTCCTCACTCAACCTGTTTATTCTCCTAAGACTCTTTTCTCTACAAACTATACTCTATTCTTCCATTATTAAGCCTCTTTGATGCCATAAAGAATTAGGGAATAGTCATGAAATTGGGCCCTTATGTTTGCCCTCCAGAATAAAGCACAAATGCACTTTTCACATGAATACAGGGCAACCTGCATTCAGCAGCACTTTATTCACAAAAGGAGGTTTTAGGTTGCATTTAGGTTGCATTTATCAATGGGTGCAAGGGGCAGAGCCCAGCAAATCCCACAGGGTAAAGGGATTTGTGGGTGTTGTGTCTGTAAGAAAGGGGTGAAGTAGCCCCAATCTAGACAGCAGGGGGGCCATGTTTAAGAGTCTCTTATGGGTGCTGTAGAGTGCTGGATGTTTCCCGGTGGAGCAAATATCAAATTCACTTTGTTCCTCTGACCCCTACATGGTGACTGCATGTTTGCAGTGTTGGACTGGGATACAAGGGGCCCACCAAAATATCTTAGGCTGAGGGCCCACCTATTATACCTCCTCTCCTCACTCAACCTGTTTATCCTCCTAAGACTCTTTTCTCTACAAACTATACTCTATTCTTTCATTATTAAGCCTCTTTGATGCCATAAAGAATTAGGGAATAGTCATGAAATTGGGCCCTTATGTTTGCCCTCCAGAATAAAGCACAAATGCACTTTTCACATGAATACAGGGCAACCTGCATTCAGCAGCACTTTATTCACAAAAGCAGGTTTTAGGTTGCATTTAGGTTGCATTTATCAATGGGTGCAAGGGCAGAGCCCAGCAAATCCCATAGGGTAAAGGGATTTGTGGGTGTTGTGTCTGTAAGAAAGGAGTGAAGACGCCCCAATCTAGAAAGCAGAGGGGCCATGTTTAAGAGTCTCTTATGGGTGCTGTAGAGTGCTGGATGTTTCCCGGTGGAGCAAATATCAAATTCACTTTGTTCCTCTGACCCCTACATGGTGACTGCATGTTTGCAGTGTTGGACTGGGATGCCAGGGGCCCACCAAAAAATCTTAGGCTGAGGGTCCACCTATTATACCTCCTCACTCAACCTTAGACTCTTTTCTCTACAAACTATACTCTATTCTTCCATTATTAAGCCTCTTTGATGCCATAAAGAAATAGGGAATAGTCATGAAATAGGCCAAATGGTTAGAAGCAAGAGTTTTCCTGGTATCCGGTGGGCCAGTCGGACACTGTGAGTTTGTTCCCTTCACACAAGCGGATCTGTAAGTGCCACATCTGGTTTTGGGTGTTTTCAGCTATTTAGAAATAAATGAGGATTTCTTATGGGATTAACCAGTGTAAATGACCTTGAGCTGGTTGAATTAATACTTCATGATTCCTTCATGCAGCCATTGATGGTCTCGCTAGGCTGGGGGGGGGGCTGCATGGAGAATATTATTTGTCGGTATCTTCACTACCAACCCGATAAAACATTAACAAACATTTCACAAGATTCTCTTGATAAGGCAACTTTACTTTACCGACAGACCCCCTTTCTCTGGGCAACACAATGTTTAGCATTATCTCTAGTTTTCTGGTGGGAGGTTTCATTGAGTGATCCCCAAGGAGGTGCTGGGATGATAAAAGGGTTGGATGATTGATGCTAAAGGGATTGCTGTGAAGCCCTGGCTCTTTCTCAGAGAGGGAAAGTAGAAGTAGGGCTGCCATATTGATGAACTGAGATTCCATAGAAAGGTTTCTACACATGGTTACCACAAGGCATTATGCTCACATGTTTCATCATTCATGGGCCTGGACTTGGGCTAGATCTCCAGAAGATCTCTTGTTGGGCCCCTAGTGGACCTTAGTCAAGGATTATTCCAGCCCTTTCTCATTTCCGCCACAGGTCCAACGCTTTCTGGTCCCCAACATTAAGAATAGGGGTTCTAGTACCAGAATGTGGGACATTTACAGTATCACTTCTCGGGGGTTGTAGGAATCTTGATTTTATCCGTAACCTTTCACTGCGCTCATTAATTTCCTTCATTAGAAAATGTAGGAACCTTCCCCATTTCTTGAATAATGAATAGATATTTTATTTCTTTATCTGAAAAAAAATGTAATTTCTTCCTGAGAATTAACACCGAAGGTTTCCTTTAGAGAGAACAAATGATAATGTGATGGCCGGAGCCATTAATCTACGCAGGGGGAAATCTGCCTTCCAGGAGTGATGATTCAGCCTTGTTACCCCATTCAACCTTCATTTATAGTCTCAGTCCTCAGCCCACACTGATCCACCTTCCTGTATAAGCTTCATTTCAGCTGAAAGCAAATAAACTTTTATTTGTAACCAGGAATCCTGCTTGGCATTGTGGCAATGGAGGAGAATGAAATGGCCTTGTAACATCTGTCTCATTTCCTGTCATTTCCTGTTTCCATGTAGGATGTTTCCTGTTCCGGGAGGAGGAGGTGCCATATTGATTCCCTTAGACAGTACAGTATGAGGGTATAGCTTATTGTGTGCCCAGAACATTCCTTCTCTGTATATTTGTATTTATACATATGGGAGGAGGAGGTGCCATATTGATTCCCTTAGACAGTACAGTATGAGGGTATAGCTTATTGTGTGCCCAGAACATTCCTTCTCTGTATATTTGTATTTATACATATGGGAGGAGGGAGGTGCCATGTTGATTCCCTTAGACAGTACAGTATGAGGGTATAGCTTATTGTGTGCCCAGAACATTCCTTCTCTGTATATTTGTATTATACATATGGGAGGAGGTGCCATATTGATTCCCTTAGACAGTACAGTATGAGTGTATAGCTTATTGTGTGCCCAGAACATTCCTTCTCTGTATAATTGTATTTATACATATTGGAGGAGGAGGTGCCATATTGATTCCCTTAGACAGTACAGTATGAGGGTATAGCTTATTGTGTGCCCAGAACATTCCTTCTCTGTATATTTGTATTTATACATATGGGAGGAGGAGGTGCCATATTGATTCCCTTAGACAGTACAGTATGAGGGTATAGCTTATTGTGTGCCCAGAACATTCCTTCTCTGTATATTTGTATTTATACATATGGGAGGAGGAGGTGCCATATTGATTCCCTTAGACAGTACAGTATGAGGGTATAGCTTATTGTGTGCCCAGAACATTCCTTCTCTGTATATTTGTATTTATACATATGGGAGGAGGAGGTGCCATATTGATTCCCTTAGACAGTACAGTATGAGGGTATAGCTTATTGTGTGCCCAGAACATTCCTTCTCTGTATATTTGTATTTATACATATGGGAGGAGGAGGTGCCATATTGATTCCCTTAGACAGTACAGTATGAGGGTATAGCTTATTGTGTGCCCAGAACATTCCTTCTCTGTATATTTGTATTTATACATATGGGAGGAGGAGGTGCCATATTGATTCCCTTAGACAGTACAGTATGAGGGTATAGCTTATTGTGTGCCCAGAACATTCCTTCTCTGTATATTTGTATTTATACATATGGGAGGAGGAGGTGCCATATTGATTCCCTTAGACAGTACAGTATGAGGGTATAGCTTATGGTGTGCCCAGAACATTCCTTCTCTGTATATTTGTATTTATACATATGGGAGGAGGAGGTGCCATATTGATTCCCTTAGACAGTACAGTATGAGGGTATAGCTTATTGTGTGCCCAGAACATTCCTTCTCTGTATATTTGTATTTATACATATGGGAGGAGGAGGTGCCATATTGATTCCCTTAGACAGTACAGTATGAGGGTATTGTTTATTGTGTGCCCAGAACATTCCTTCTCTGTATATTTGGATTTATACATATGGGAGGAGGAGGTGCCATATTGATTCCCTTAGACAGTACAGTATGAGGGTATAGCTTATTGTGTGCCCAGAACATTCCTTCTCTGTATATTTGTATTTATACATATGGGAGGAGGTGCCATATTGATTCCCTTAGACAGTACAGTATGAGGGTATAGCTTATTGTGTGCCCAGAACATTCCTTCTCTGTATATTTGTATTTATACATATGGGAGGAGGAGGTGCCATATTGATTCCCTTAGACAGTACAGTATGAGGGTATAGCTTATTGTGTGCCCAGAACATTCCTTCTCTGTATATTTGTATTTATACATATGGGAGGAGGAGGTGCCATATTGATTCCCTTAGACAGTACAGTATGAGGGTATAGCTTATTGTGTGCCCAGAACATTCCTTCTCTGTATATTTGTATTTATACATATGGGAGGAGGAGGTGCCATATTGATTCCCTTAGACAGTACAGTATGAGGGTATAGCTTATTGTGTGCCCAGAACATTCCTTCTCTGTATATTTGTATTTATACATATGGGAGGAGGAGGTGCCATATTGATTCCCTTAGACAGTACAGTATGAGGGTATACTGTAGCTTATTGTGTACCCAGAACATTCCTTCTCTGTATATTTGTATTTATACATATGGGAGGAGGTGCCATATTGATTCCCTTAGACAGTACAGTATGAGGGTATAGCTTATTGTGTGCCCAGAACATTCCTTCTCTGTATATTTGTATTTATACATATGGGAGGAGGAGGTGCCATATTGATTCCCTTAGACAGTACAGTATGAGGGTATAGCTTATTGTGTGCCCAGAACATTCCTTCTCTGTATATTTGTATTTATACATATGGGAGGAGGAGGTGCCATATTGATTCCCTTAGACAGTACAGTATGAGGGTATAGCTTATTGTGTGCCCAGAACATTCCTTCTCTGTATATTTGTATTTATACATATGGGAGGAGGAGGTGCCATATTGATTCCCTTAGACAGTACAGTATGAGGGTATAGCTTATTGTGTGCCCAGAACATTCCTTCTCTGTATATTTGTATTTATACATATGGGAGGAGGGAGGTGCCATATTGATTCCCTTAGACAGTACAGTATGAGGGTATAGCTTATTGTGTGCCCAGAACATTCCTTCTCTGTATATTTGTATTTATACATATGGAAGGAGGGAGGAGGTGCCATATTGATTCCCTTAGACAGTACAGTATGAGGGTATAGCTTATTGTGTGCCCAGAACATTCCTTCTCTGTATATTTGTATTTATACATATGGGAGGAGGAGGTGCCATATTGATTCCCTTAGACAGTACAGTATGAGGGTATAGCTTATTGTGTGCCCAGAACATTCCTTCTCTGTATATTTGTATTTATACATATGGGAGGAGGGAGGAGGTGCCATATTGATTCCCTTAGACAGTACAGTATGAGGGTATAGCTTATTGTGTGCCCAGAACATTCCTTCTCTGTATATTTGTATTTATACATATGGGAGGAGGAGGTGCCATATTGATTCCCTTAGACAGTACAGTATGAGGGTATAGCTTATTGTGTGCCCAGAACATTCCTTCTCTGTATATTTGTATTTATACATATGGGAGGAGGAGGTGCCATATTGATTCCCTTAGACAGTACAGTATGAGGGTATAGCTTATTGTGTGCCCAGAACATTCCTTCTCTGTATATTTGTATTTATACATATGGGAGGAGGAGGTGCCATATTGATTCCCTTAGACAGTACAGTATGAGGGTATAGCTTATTGTGTGCCCAGAACATTCCTTCTCTGTATATTTGTATTTATACATATGGGAGGAGGAGGTGCCATATTGATTCCCTTAGACAGTACAGTATGAGGGTATAGCTTATTGTGTGCCCAGAACATTCCTTCTCTGTATATTTGTATTTATACATATGGGAGGAGGAGGTGCCATATTGATTCCCTTAGACAGTACAGTATGAGGGTATACTGTAGCTTATTGTGTGCCCAGAACATTCCTTCTCTGTATATTTGTATTTATACATATGGGAGGAGGAGGTGCCATATTGATTCCCTTAGACAGTACAGTATGTGGGTACAGCTTATTTTGTGCCCAGAACATTCCTTATACAAATGCGTTGGAGCTGCCATATTGTATTAATATATATATTAAGTTAATATTGCAGCATGATTGGTTCCTAGTCTTTGGGCTTTGCTTTTTGAAGCCCTGGGCTAATCCTATGTGTGTGTTCCAGGCTGATGACTGTGTGCAGGAAAGGACAAGGACAGACTTGCTGACTCCATTGGCCGTGTGATGGGCTCAGAGCTCCTGACTCCAGTTGTAGGTTTGATATGGTCCTATCAATGGCCCCAGCTCTCAGCCAAATCACAGGACGCCTGTCTGGGGGAGACCAGTGGGCAATAAAAGCCATTTCATATCAGATTGGGATTCTCTCTCTCTCTCTGAATTGCTGACAAATTCCCTGGGGTCGAGTTACTTTGCAGTTTCCCCATCTCGACGCCTGATCTTCAGATTTCCTCTCTTTCTCTCTCTGTCCATTTATTCTCTGTCCCAATTCCTAAAGTTCCTCCAGCGACACTCGCGCCTTCATTCTCCTCTCAAATCCACTATCACATTTATTGTTCTTTCTCTAAAAGGCTGATTAGGATTAAGTATTGATTGCTGCTTGTTTCCCACAAGGTTGTAAACAAAAACACATTGATTAGGGGCCCATCAGCTCGACTGTGCCAGGCAATGCACAATGACTCCTTTATTGTCTGATTTCTCCATTCACATCCCAAACTGTGAATTCACTTCCTAAGTAGAGTGAGACCCCGGCCCCCCACACACCTGCTAAAAGCCTAATTCTTCTGCAAATCACCTGCAATAGAAATGATTTAGTGTATGGGAGGGGGGCAAGTGGGACAATGATGAAAACTAATCTGAATTAGAGGCTCCTTAAGTCCCAGTCACTGAGAATGGTCTGTGGGATAGCAGGTATAGTAGGGAGAGATGTGTCTATAGTAACAGTGGATAATAGTCTCTGGGAAGGGAGTGTGACTGTGGGATAGCAGGTATAGTAGGGAGAGATGTGTCTATAGTAACAGTGGATAATAGTCTCTGGGAAGGGAGTGTGACTGTGGGATAGCAGGTATAGTAGGGAGAGATGGTGTCTATAGTAACAGTGGATAATAGTCTCTGGGAAGGGAGTGTGACTGTGGGATAGCAGGTATAGTAGGGAGAGATGGTGCCTATAGTAACAGTGGATAATAGTCTCTGGGAAGGGAGTGTGACTGTGGGATAGCAGGTATAGTAGGGAGAGATGTGTCTATAGTAACAGTGGGATAATAGTCTCTGGGAAGGGAGTGTGACTGTGGGATAGCAGGTATAGTAGGGAGAGATGTGTCTATAGTAACAGTGGGATAATAGTCTCTGGGAAGGGAGTGTGACTGTGGTATAGCAGGTATAGTAGGGAGAGATGTGTCTATAGTAACAGTGGATAATAGTCTCTGGGAAGGGAGTGTGACTGTGGGATAGCAGGTATAGTAGGGAGAGATGTGTCTATAGTAACAGTGGATAATAGTCTCTGGGAAGGGAGTGTGACTGTGGGATAGCAGGTATAGTAGGGAGAGATGTGTCTATAGTAACAGTGGATAATAGTCTCTGGGAAGGGAGTGTGACTGTGGGATAGTAGGTATAGTAGGGAGAGATGGTGTCTATAGTAACAGTGGATAATAGTCTCTGGGAAGGGAGTGTGACTGTGGGATAGTAGGTATAGTAGGGAGAGATGTGTCTATAGTAACAGTGGATAATAGTCTCTGGGAAGGGAGTGTGACTGTGGGATAGCAGGTATAGTAGGGAGAGATGGTGTCTATAGTAACAGTGGATAATAGTCTCTGGGAAGGTAGTGTGACTGTGGGATAGCAGGTATAGTAGGGAGAGATGTGTCTATAGTAACAGTGGATAATAGTCTCTGGGAAGGGAGTGTGACTGTGGGATAGTAGGTATAGTAGGGAGAGATGTGTCTATAGTAACAGTGGATAATAGTCTCTGGGAAGGGAGTGTGACTGTGGGATAGCAGGTATAGTAGGGAGAGATGGTGCCTATAGTAACAGTGGATAATAGTCTCTGGGAAGGGAGTGTGACTGTGGGATAGCAGGTATAGTAGGGAGAGATGGTGTCTATAGTAACAGTGGATAATAGTCTCTGGGAAGGGAGTGTGACTGTGGGATAGCAGGTATAGTAGGGAGAGATGGTGCCTATAGTAACAGTGGATAATAGTCTCTGGGAAGGGAGTGTGACTGTGGGATAGCAGGTATAGTAGGGAGAGATGGTGCCTATAGTAACAGTGGATAATAGTCTCTGGGAAGGGAGTGTGACTGTGGGATAGCAGGTATAGTAGGGAGAGATGGTGCCTATAGTAACAGTGGATAATAGTCTCTGGGAAGGGAGTGTGACTGTGGGATAGCAGGTATAGTAGGGAGAGATGGTGCCTATAGTAACAGTGGATAATAGTCTCTGGGAAGGGAGTGTGACTGTGGGATAGCAGGTATAGTAGGGAGAGATGGTGCCTATAGTAACAGTGGATAATAGTCTCTGGGAAGGGAGTGTGACTGTGGGATAGCAGGTATAGTAGGGAGAGATGTGTCTATAGTAACAGTGGGATAATAGTCTATGGGAAGGGAGTGTAACTGTGGGATAGCAGGTATAGTAGGGAGAGATGTGTCTATAGTAACAGTGGATAATAGTCTCTGGGAAGGGAGTGTGACTGTGGGATAGCAGGTATAGTAGGGAGAGATGGTGCCTATAGTAACAGTGGATAATAGTCTCTGGGAAGGGAGTGTGACTGTGGGATAGCAGGTATAGTAGGGAGAGATGGTGTCTATAGTAACAGTGGATAATAGTCTCTGGGAAGGGAGTGTGACTGTGGGATAACAGGTATAGTAGGGAGAGATGGTGTCTATAGTAACAGTGGATAATAGTCTCTGGGAAGGGAGTGTGACTGTGGTATAGCAGGTATAGTAGAGAGATGGTGTCTATAGTAACAGTGGATAATAGTCTCTGGGAAGGGAGTGTGACTGTGGGATAGCAGGTATAGTAGGGAGAGATGTGCCTATAGTAACAGTGGATAATAGTCTCTGGGAAGGGAGTGTGACTGTGGGATAGCAGGTATAGTAGGGAGAGATGTGTCTATAGTAACAGTGGATAATAGTCTCTGGGAAGGGAGTGTGACTGTGGGATAGCAGGTATAGTAGGGAGAGATGGTGCCTATAGTAACAGTGGATAATAGTCTCTTGGAAGGGAGTGTGACTGTGGGATAGCAGGTATAGTAGGGAGAGATGTGTCTATAGTAAGAGTGGATAATAGTCTCTGGGAAGGGAGTGTGACTGTGGGATAGCAGGTATAGTAGGGAGAGATGGTGTCTATAGTAACAGTGGATAATAGTCTCTGGGAAGGGAGTGTGACTGTGGGATAGCAGGTATAGTAGGGAGAGATGGTGTCTATAGTAACAGTGGATAATAGTCTCTGGGAAGGGAGTGTGACTGTGGGATAGCAGGTATAGTAAGGAGAGATGGTGTCTATAGTAACAGTGGATAAGAGTCTCTGGGAAGGGAGTGTGACTGTGGGATAGCAGGTATAGTAGGGAGAGATGGTACCTATAGTAACAGTGGATAATAGTCTCTGGGAAGGGAGTGTGACTGTGGGATAACAGGTATAGTAGGGAGAGATGGTGTCTATAGTAACAGTGGATAATAGTCTCTGGGAAGGGAGTGTGACTGTGGGATAGCAGGTATAGTAGGGAGAGATGGTGTCTATAGTAACAGTGGATAATAGTCTCTGGGAAGGGAGTGTGACTGTGGGATAGCAGGTATAGTAGGGAGAGATGTGTCTATAGTAACAGTGGATAATAGTCTCTGGGAAGGGAGTGTGACTGTGGGATAGCAGGTATAGTAGGGAGAGATGTGTCTATAGTAACAGTGGATAATAGTCTCTGGGAAGGGAGTGTGACTGTGGGATAGCAGGTATAGTAGGGAGAGATGGTGCCTATAGTAACAGTGGATAATAGTCTCTGGGAAGGGAGTGTGACTGTGGGATAGCAGGTATAGTAGGGAGAGATGGTGTCTATAGTAACAGTGGATAATAGTCTCTGGGAAGGGAGTGTGACTGTGGGATAGCAGGTATAGTAGGGAGAGATGGTGCCTATAGTAACAGTGGATAATAGTCTCTGGGAAGGGAGTGTGACTGTGGGATAGCAGGTATAGTAGGGAGAGATGGTGCCTATAGTAACAGTGGATAATAGTCTCTGGGAAGGGAGTGTGACTGTGGGATAGCAGGTATAGTAGGGAGAGATGGTGCCTATAGTAACAGTGGATAATAGTCTCTGGGAAGGGAGTGTGACTGTGGGATAGCAGGTATAGTAGGGAGAGATGGTGCCTATAGTAACAGTGGATAATAGTCTCTGGGAAGGGAGTGTGACTGTGGGATAGCAGGTATAGTAGGGAGAGATGTGTCTATAGTAACAGTGGGATAATAGTCTATGGGAAGGGAGTGTAACTGTGGGATAGCAGGTATAGTAGGGAGAGATGTGTCTATAGTAACAGTGGATAATAGTCTCTGGGAAGGGAGTGTGACTGTGGGATAGCAGGTATAGTAGGGAGAGATGGTGCCTATAGTAACAGTGGATAATAGTCTCTGGGAAGGGAGTGTGACTGTGGGATAGCAGGTATAGTAGGGAGAGATGGTGCCTATAGTAACAGTGGATAATAGTCTCTGGGAAGGGAGTGTGACTGTGGGATAGCAGGTATAGTAGGGAGAGATGTGTCTATAGTAACAGTGGGATAATAGTCTATGGGAAGGGAGTGTAACTGTGGGATAGCAGGTATAGTAGGGAGAGATGTGTCTATAGTAACAGTGGATAATAGTCTCTGGGAAGGGAGTGTGACTGTGGGATAGCAGGTATAGTAGGGAGAGATGGTGCCTATAGTAACAGTGGATAATAGTCTCTGGGAAGGGAGTGTGACTGTGGGATAGCAGGTATAGTAGGGAGAGATGGTGCCTATAGTAACAGTGGATAATAGTCTCTGGGAAGGGAGTGTGACTGTGGGATAGCAGGTATAGTAGGGAGAGATGTGTCTATAGTAACAGTGGGATAATAGTCTATGGGAAGGGAGTGTAACTGTGGGATAGCAGGTATAGTAGGGAGAGATGTGTCTATAGTAACAGTGGATAATAGTCTCTGGGAAGGGAGTGTGACTGTGGGATAGCAGGTATAGTAGGGAGAGATGTGCCTATAGTAACAGTGGATAATAGTCTCTGGGAAGGGAGTGTGACTGTGGGATAGCAGGTATAGTAGGGAGAGATGGTGCCTATAGTAACAGTGGATAATAGTCTCTGGGAAGGGAGTGTAGTATAGTAAAGTAGGTATAGTAGAGAGAGATGGTGTGTTGTATTGGGCTATGGTTCTAGATGCAGTTTCAGAAGCACTAGGGTTCTACTGCAGAACTGAGCGCTTGTGAGATACTTTTGCCAAACCCGGTATTGTTTTTTTGTTGTTTTGCAGTGATTATTATTACCTTTCGTTTACCCACTAATAACGCGCTGATAATCTGAGTATCTTTTCATAATTAAAGAACCATCTGGGTGTGTGTTGTAGAATTCCCATATGCGCGGGTGTCTGGGACTTTATTTTGCTTTCACGTTTGGAATCAGTTAGGAACCTCTCTGTCTCTCTGTCGCTATGTCTCTGTCTCTCTCTACCTCCATTTTTGTCTCTCTCTCTCTCTTTCTCTCATTTCTTGTTCATCAGTCACGTAAGATATTAGCCAAAGCGATTCTGAGAACAAGAGAAAAAAATGGGACTTTTGAAAATGAGAGGGGAACAATCACACCCAATAAATGGGTTTTTAATAAGTGTATTTCCTCTATGTTTATAATACACTCTGTTGCCATTACAGATACAGTTACCCCCCTGTAAGCTCTGTCTGACCCATTAGCCTGTAGAATATGGATCAGTTTAGGAAACTCACAAATATTAGATCATCTGGGTTCCCTTTTGGTGCAAATTGTGGCTTCAGCATTGATGTAAATGCTATGATGTCATCAATATGACTGCGCTTCTCCCAACCAATCTAATTCTGGGTCTCGTTATACTCTGGTTCCCTAACTCTGGGGGTCCTTGTCACTGATTGGCTAATAAAAAATAGCTCTTAGATTGGCTTCTGGGTACATGTTTGGGCTTGAGTAACGCTCTTTAGATTGAGTTCTGGTTGGGAAGAGGATTGAATGATACAATGTCTCATTATATATGTGAGGACAGGTGTCCCCCAAATCCTATTTCTCGGGGTCCCAGTGACTCACATGAAGCCAGTGGCTCTGTCAGTCCAAGAGAAGAAGGAAATGAAGGGAATTTTGAGGAGTCCAAACCCGGGATGTGACAGGAGCATCAGAACTGGGACCTGATTCAGCAGCAGGAGACAAAGGAATGAGGAGAAATTGTATAAATAAAAGATTGCAATAAAGGAAGAGAAATATTTCAATTCTAACCCCAAACTGATGTTTTATTTAATGACGCCACTTGTTTTGTGCTTCTCTCATAACATTTAATATTCGTTATTTCTCCTAATAAAGAGCGGGGTCTTTGTACGCTGAGGCAGCGAATCTCTATGAATAATTACATCACATGATCCCCTCGCAATATTGTCTCCCATATTTCACTCGCCGAGACGGATATTTCACACTTAATGGACGTCCTTCCCTCATTGATATAAATTTTTTATCTTTCAAAGTTACATTTCCCAACGCCGAGCCCAATATCCGGGAAATCTCCTCGCTCCCCCCATTCCCATTTGTTTTACTCCAGGGGGTTCAGCCAACTGCACGTCTCACACTTCTGCCACCAAGAAGAAAATGGTTCCACCTCGAGAGGGGTCAGTAACTATTATGTATTGAGCTTAGAACTTGCTCTAAATGTGGCAAGAAGAAATACAACTTTCATAGGGCAATTACTGGCAACCCTGGGCAAATACTTATTCAATATAGGGGGCTCAGGTCTTGTTAAGCTACTTGTTTAGCAGGGGAGACTGGAGAAGCAGTACCTAGCTCCCAATTTGTTGACTGCTGGTCAGGAAGTAGTTGGGAAATAGCTGAGAAGTAGTTAGGAAGAGGCTGTCAGTTAGGAAATAATTGGGACGTAGGACAAAGTTCAGAAATAGCTGAGGGCTACTTTGGAAGTAGCTGAGAACTAGTTGGAAACTAGTAAGGAAGTTGCTTTGAATTTGCTGAGAAGTAGCTGAGAACTAGTGGGGAAATAGCTGAGAAGTAAATAGGAAGTAGCTGGAAATAAGATGGAAAGTTGCTGGGAAGCAGCTGGAGAGTAGTTAGGCAATAGTGTGGATGTGGCTGAGCATTAGATGGGAAATAGCTTTAAAGTAGCTGGGAAATAGTTGGGAAATAATTAAGAAACAGTTAGGAAGTAACTGGAAATTAGTTGAGAAGTAGCTGAGAATTAGTTGGGAAATATCTGACAAATAATTGGGAAGTAGTAGTAAATTAATTGGGAAGCAGTTGGGGAGTAGTTAGGAAGTAGTTGGTAACTAGGCAGGAAGGAGCTGGAAAGCAGTTGAAAAATAACAGACAAGTAGTTGTGAAGTAGCTGGGAATACGTTGGTAAGTTGTTGGGAAATAGTTAGGAAGTAGCTGGAAAATTAGTTGGGAAGCAGTTGCTAAGTAGCTGGTAAATAGTTGGGAAGTAGTTGGTAATTAGTTGGGAAGTAGTTGGGAAACAGCTTAGAAGTAGTTGGGGAGTAGCTGGAAATTAATTGGGAAGTAGTTTCAAAGTATATAGATAAATGGAGGGCACACTTATCAATAGAAAAATAAGGCAATGCATATTTAGAGGTGCAAGAACCTAAAGTTACCTCTACATACAAACAATCACAGTATCATATATCAGGTTTGCACACTCAGAAAAAACTCAGGTGGTATCACAAAAAAATACTTTACAGTTTAAAAAAATCAATTTGGCAATTACAGCAATGTTTACAAAACAGTCTGACATATATAGCTAGTAACATACATACCACCCAAAGGTGCATCCAAAGCGTAAGCAACAAGGAGCGGATACACCTGCCAAGAATGAGAATGACCCCAACGTTTCGGCACAGCAGCCTTTGTCAAGAGGACTTGGG
This sequence comes from Xenopus petersii, assembly GCA_038501925.1. NCBI lineage: Eukaryota > Metazoa > Chordata > Amphibia > Anura > Pipidae > Xenopus > Xenopus petersii. The sequence goes on from CM076676.1 coordinate 390,068, forward strand.
AAACAGCTTATAAGTAGTTGGGGAGTAGCTGTAAAGTAGTTTCAAAGTAGCTGGGAAGCAGTTGAGAGTAGTTAGGAAGTAGTTGGTAATTAGTTGGGAAGTAGTTGGTAATTCATTGGGAAGTAGTTGGGAAACAGCTAAGAATTAGTTGGGGAGTAGATGGAAATTAGTTGGGAAGTAGTTTCAAAGTACCTGGGAAGCAGTTGGGAAGTAGTTAGTAATTAGTTGGGAAGTCGTTGGGAAACAGCTTAGAAGTAGTTGGGGAGTAGCTGGAAATTTATTGGGAAGTAGTTTCAAAGTACCTGGGAAGCAACTGGGAAGTAGTTGGTAATTAGTTGGGAAGTCGTTGGGAAACAGCTTAGAAGTAGTTGGGGAGTAGCTGGAAATTTATTGGGAAGTTGTTTCAAAGTACTTGGGAAGCAGTTGGAAAAGTAGTTGGGAAACAGCTTAGAAAAAGTTGGGAGTAGCTGGAAATTAATTGGGAAGTAATTTCAAAGTACATGGGAAGTAGTTAGTAATTAGTTGGGAAGTAGTTGGGAAACAGCTTAGAAGTAGTTGGGGAGTAGCTGGAATGGAGTTGTGAAATAGCTGAAAATTAGTTGGGAAATTGCTGAGAAGTAGTTGGGAAGTAAACAAGAAGAAACTTTCCCAGGTCTTCCTCATTCAACGTTGATTTCACTGTGACATTTCCCGGGGCCCTAGGGATTTGCACCTATTTACAAAGCTCATTTTCTTTCTTCCACCCATAAATCTGGCACGGAGGAGCCCATTAAGTTTGTATGACTGTGCCCCATTAATTTCCTCCGGAGTGACATTCTGATGGGAGGTGAACAGATGGAATTCCAGGATTGTTCTAGCAAATTTATCATAAAAAATGCATCCGACACCTGTGTAATTTGCCTAATCATTTTCCTAATAAGCTCCCACCATTAATTATAGACGATTTCCACAATGCAATCAAGATAAAAGCAAATCTGATGACTTAATACCCTTCAAAATAATTGCTTCACCCAACACAAGGGCTCCTCTGCTTCCCCGGCCCCTGACAGCTAATTAGGGAAGGGTGCACCCTGTAGGAGTCAGCAGAAGGGAGCCTGGTGGTGTAGGAGGGGCACCTGCTGCTTTTTGGGCACAAGTCAAGGAAATTAACTCATGAAAGAGAGAATCGCCCCCCCCCCCCATGCCTCTTCTTCCTGCACTACCGCAAACAGATGCCATTAATGCTCATCAGCCATCAGAAAGGGACTGCAGGACGCTGGCATCTAATGAGAATCAAGTTCTGCGAATCTGCAGTCTTGTGGCGCTGCCCACCTGTCACATCATTACGTGCGGCGTGTGCCTGAAATCCTCTCGCCTAAATGAGATTTACAGCCCCCCTGCTTCAATTAGCCCCACATTTATTGTCTGACAAGGAACGTTCTACATCCACAATCTGAGGAAAAAGGAGAAGTGAAGGGCTGAGTATGGATTTCCCCACATTCATTGTATCCATCAGCTTCCACTTCCAACTCATTTCCAGGGCATTTGGGGCAGAAAAGGGGATAGGAAGGGCAATTATTTTGAGCACCCTGGACTCTGACTTTGGCTGATGTAGTGACCAGGGCCAGAATTACCAGGGGGAGCAGATGAGGCTTCATCTCCTGGACCTTAATAAAAGTAAAAACCTGAAGGCGCATGATGTCCATGACTGGGCCATGCCTTTTGGCCAAGGTTTGTCCATACTTACAAAGGGAAAGTTCAATGTAGATGGATTCTGCTTCCCTGAAAATGACCACTACATCACCCTTTATTTGTGGCTTGGTGCACTTGATTGTGAGATTCCCAGGGTACATGTCCTTTTTGTCCAACTCTACAACTGCCTCTACAATATAGTGCTTCACATTTTATTCCCACTGGGAAGCCATTGTTATGGGGGGTGAAATACAAGGGGAGGGGGATTGTTTTTAAGGAAACAGTTTGTGAGGTGCAGAATCCTCGGCCTGACACAAACAGAATATCTCATTGAGTGAGAACTCAAAGCAAAGTCAGAAAACTGCCTGGGTCCAATTCTTCTTCTTGATGATTTTCTCTATCAGCCGAATCAACGACCTTTGTGTTTGTGGGAAGCGCTTTTGCCTCACTAAATTGTGTTTCTGCTCCTTCTCTAACCCACTGGTGCCACAGGCAAATGAAGCCAATGAATTCCCTCGTCTCCCGGAGCTGAGCCCTCCTGCCTTTCATTTCCACTGATTCTTATGGAGCCAACTCTTCCCCCTCCACCCGGAACCTCAAACACATTCACCTGTGCACAATGTTCTCTAGTCCAGTTTCCCCCTTTATAATTTCTTGCATTGGGGGGGCATGTTCTTCAGGAAATGTGCTTTTTATTTAGAAGGTAGAAGCATAAAAATCCAGAGATCCCCCATATGTCTGTATGAAATCTGCCCCTTTGGGTGTCTGTGTGTGTGGGGGGGGGAATTTGGAGAAATGTGTATTTCCTAAAAAGGTTCTGAGGTTACACTGAAGGCCCATAGGCCAGTTACAAATCTAAAGTAATATGTAGGAATCTGTAGCTCAGGAACAAGGGTCAAGAACATGGTCATGGAAACCAGGATGGAAGGAGCTGAGACTGACTAACCCACACAATAACCTGGCTATGAACCAGGCCAGGAACCCAGGAGGTTCCACCGAAGGTCCATAGGCCAGTTACAAATCTAGAGTAATATGTAGGAGTCTGTAGCTCAGGAACAAGGGTCAAGAACATGGTCATGGAAACCAGGATGGAAGGAGCTGAGACTGACTAACTCACACAATAACCTGGCTAGGAACCCAGGAGGTTCCACCGAAGGCCCATCGGCCAGTTACAAATCTGGAGTAATATGTAAGAGTCTGTAGCTTAGGAACAAGGGTCAAGAACATGGTCATGGAAACCAGGATGGAAGGAGCTGAGACTGACTAACCCACACAATAACCTGGCCAGGAACCCAGGAGGTTCCACCTTAGGCCCATCGGCCAGTTACAAATCTGGTGTAATATGTAGGAGTCTGTAGCTCAGGAACAAGGGTCAAGAACATGGTCATGAAAACCAGGATGGAAGAAGCTAAGACTGACTAACTCACACAATAAACAGGCCAGGAATCCAGGGTGGGACTAGCCATAAGTAGAGACAAGGCAAGAAACATCTGAATAGAGATTTTACATATCCCTCTATGTGATTGCTTAACAGGAAAGTCATGGTATCAACAAGGAGAGGATTGGCCAACCTGGACAACTGTAGAATAAATAAGTACATTGAAGCTTTTGGGACCATCTCAGACCCAACCACTGTGATTTCCAGATGGTTTTGGAACCAAAGAAACAACTTAGTCATGTGGCCAACATAATATTAGAGGAAATGTTGCTCCAGATGTTGGTCCAGTTTAACATACACTCCATGGCATGACAGTGCTCCAACCCAACCAGCTCCACCTGTACATACGTTATTATATTAAAGTGACGTCAGCCAGAATTTCATTCCCATAGACCCATGTTTAAACGATCAAGAAAGATTTGTAGGTGAGGTGCGCTGGGGGGGTATAATGTGATTCTGCCGATGGCTGCGCAGGAACAGGCTGCTCCTCAAAGTCTATGTGAGTATTGATGAAGGCAAACTACCAAATCTTCTTTTATATTGACATTAAAGTAAATGTAATAAAATCTGAGCAGACTTTGATGTTCCATTAAGAGACATAATAGCGAGGAGAATCAAATCAGTATTTTCATCTCTTTCCCCCTCATATTTCTTTCATCTCCCCACTCTGATAATACCTCGTACAATTATTTAATTACCATAATCACTTTGCAAAAAGTTCATGACTATTATCTGTTATGGTGATCAAATGACATTTCTTTTCTTGTTACGTCCCCTTCATCAAAACTGATTCTTTCACTGTATGATTAGACTCTTTGCCTAAATGAGAGAGCTGTGATAGTGCAGCTGCCTGCTCTTTTCATGGGCAAAGTCAATTAAATGGCGCAACAAGAGAAGTGTTTTTTGTCTACTCAATAGATCTTTATTCCATTCAGAGATTCAGAGATATCTTTTTTTGGGTGAGTGTACAAATAGGAGCAGGGGCCCAGGTTCCTGCACATAGTTCTTAAACAGCAGCAGCTCTAAGTAGCAGACATGGGGCACAGCAGATATTGTAGGGCAAGATAAAGAAAGAAAAGTAAATAAAAACAGAGGGCAATGTGGAGACTATTGGGGAAGATGGTGACAGTAGAGCAAGATAGACAGAGTAGGGCAAGATGGAGACAACAGAGTAAGATGCTAACAAAGGAGGCAAGATGGAGACAGTAGGACAAGATGGAGGCAGTAGGGCAATTTGGAGATAGCAGGGCAAAATGGAGAGACAGTAGGGCAAGATAGAGACAATAGAGTAAGATGTAGACAGTAGGGCAAGATGGAGACAGAAGGGCAAGATGAAGACAGTAGGGCAAGATGGAGAGACAGTAGGACAAGATGGAGACAATAGAGTAAGATGTAGACAGTAGGGCAAGATGGAGACAGATGGGCAAGATGAAGACAGTAGGGCAAGATGGAGACAGAAGGGCAAGGTGAAGACGGTAGGACAAAATCGAGGTTGTAGGGCAAGATGGAGACAGTGGGGCAAGATGGAGACAGTAGGACAAGATGGAGACAATAGGACAATATGGAAGCAGTAGGGCAAGATGGAGACAGTAGGGCAAGATGGAGACAGAAGGGCAAGATGAAGACAGTAGGACAAGATGGAGGCAGTAGGGCAAGATAGAGACAGTGGGGCAAGGTGGAGACAGTAGGACAAGATGGAGACAATAGGAGAAGATGGAGGCAGTGGGACAAGATGGAGGCAGTAGGGAAGATGGAGACAGTAGGGCAAGACTGAGACAGTAGGACAAGGTGGAGGCAGTAGGGCAAGATGGAGACAGCAGGACAAGATGGAGACTGTAGAACAAGATGGAGACAGCAGGACAAGATGGAGACAGTAGGGCAAGATGGAGAGACAGTAGGGCAAGATAGAAACAATAGAGTAAGATGGTAATAGAAGGGTAAGTCAGAGACAGTAGGGCAGGATGGAGATAGTAGGACAAGTTTGAGACAGTAGGACAAATGGAGACAGTAGAGCAAGATGTAGACAGAAGGGCAAGATGAAGACAGAAGAGCAAGATGAAGACAGTAGGGCAAGATGGAGACAGAAGGGCAAGATGGAGACAGAAGGGCAAGATGAAGACAGGAGGGCAAGATGAAGACAGTAGGACAAGATGGAGACAGTAGAGCAAGATGGAGACAGTAGGACAAGATGGAGGCAGTAGGGCAAGATGGAGACAGTAGGACAAGATGGAGGCAGTAGGGTAAGATGGAGACAGTAGGCCAAGATGGAGACAGTAGGACAAGATGGAGGCAGTAGGGCAAGGTGGAGACAGTAGGACAAGATTTAAACAGTAGAACAAGATGGAGACAGTAGGACAAGATGGAGACAGTAGGACAAGATGGAGACAGTATGGCAAGATGGAGACAGTAGGGTAAGATGGAGACAGTAGGACAAGATGGAGACAGTAGGACACGATGGAGACAGTAGGAAAGACAGAGACAGTGGGACAGTAGGAGACAGTAGTAAGATGGTAACAGAACTGTGTGGACCTTATCTTTATCTTCTCTGTGGTATTGCCCCAGATATATCAGCCCCATCTGCTTACTGATACCGGTACCCTCCTAAACTGTTGCTTTAATCAACATGTTCATCAAAAGGTGTTCAGCAGTCAGAAGTATTTCCTGCTATGGGTGGTTTGAGACCCCCAATAAATTATGGATCCTCAAGGAAATTGATGAGGACTCTGTTAAAATGAACCCAATATTTGGGGAGAAGGAAATGTTTAGCAGATCAGTCTCACTGTCACTAGTGTGACTACTATAGTGAAAGATTTTATTTATATTATGTTTCAGGTTTAGTTTCCCTTGAATAATGATTGTATTTCTCAGAAAGATCTGAGTGCTTTCCTGTGAATTCCTGGGAACATTGGAATGAGTTCCAGGGAAAGTTGGGTGGAGCTGGAAGCAGCTGCCTCATCGGACATTTTCCAGGGCCACAGCGGGAGTCCCACCACAGCCAGTAGCCTGGGTTACATCCATCCTTTACACCTCAGGCTCCCAATACAATATTCCAGGCCAGTGCCAGGTTTCCTTGTTGCCAGTTCCATTCTCTGCTCTAATTGCCCCCCCCCCATGATTTCTGGGAGACCCACAGAACTGTTTTTGCGGCTGAAACAAATCACATTTATAATTAAGGAAGAAGTAGATTTGGCTCATCCGAAAATCTGTTGAACAACAATTCTGCCAAAATACAAAGTACGGCGCCAGTGTGTGTGCAGCAGCCCCTCGGCTTTTGTGGGTGCAGAATAACAAGCTGAGGTTTCCACCGGTCACCATCTCTTGAATCATTAAGGGGCAAATTCACTAAGATGCGAAGCGCCGAACACTAGCGTCAATTCGCTAGCGTTTGGCATTTTCGGTACTTCGCAAATTCACTAACGAACGCTGGCGTAAATTCGCTAGTGTTACTTCGCACACTTACGCCAGGCGAATTTTCGCTAGCGATGTAACTACGCAAATTCACTAACTTGCGCAGTGTACTGAACGCTACCTTTTACGCTAGACTTCCTTCGCCAGGTCCTGGCGAAGCGCAATAGAGTAGATAGGTATTGTTTTCAAAAAAGTCAAATTTTTTTCTAAGTCCCAAAAAACGCTGGCGTGTTTTCTACATGATGGGTGATAGGCTGAAAAAGATGGAAAATATTTTTGGGGCTCCCCTCCTTCCCCCCTACATTTCCTGACTCATGGCAACTTACCTAGACAGTGGGCACATGTGTAGGGCAAAATAACATTTTTATTTGCTGATTTGAAGCTTTTCTAGGCATTTGTAGTGCAGATACGTGTTCCTCCATTGAAATTTGAATTTCGCGCCATATGCAAATGAACCATCGCTAGCGAAACTTCGCTTTGCTTGGCGAATTAACGCTAGCGCAACTTCGAAAACTTACGCTACCCCTGTGCGCAACTTCGGATTTTAGTGAATTTGCGGAGCGCTGGCGAAAATACGCCTGGCGAAGTGTGGCGAAGTGTGGCGAAGTGCGGCGAAGTTGCGCCTGGCGCAACTTCGCATCTGAGTGAATTTGCCCCTAAGAGTGGGTGCAGTGCCCAAGCCCCCCCAAACACAAGGGAACATACAGACTCCATGCAGATAGAGCCCTGGGCAGTATGTACCCCCAAACACAAGGGGAACATATACACTCAATGCAGATAGAGCCCTGGGCAGAATGAACCCCCAAAAACTAGGGAACATACAGACTCCATGCAGATAGAGCCCTGGGCAGAATGAACCCACAAACACAAGGGGAACATATAGACTCAATGCAGATAGAGCCCTGGGCAGAATGAACCCCCAAACACAAGGGGGACATATAGACTCAATGCAGATAGAGACCTGGGCAGAATGAACCCCCAAACACAAGGGGAACATATAGACTCAATGCAGATAGAGCCCTGGGCAGAATGATCCTACAAACACAAGGGGAACATACAGACTCCATACAGATAGTGCCCTGGGGTAGAATTGAACCCCAACTGGTACAAATGGATAACAAGCCCAGTATACCCCTCTCCTCATGTATTCCTATCTCCATACAGTGACATCTCAATACAGTTGCTGGGGGATGCTGGGGTTTATAGTTTAACAATAGCAACAGGAGGCATATCCCTGATTGAGGCATTTCCCATTGGCCTCTCTTGCCCCAGCCCTTGTCTAATAGAATAATGAATGTAGAGGTTGCTGGTTCCGCTGACTAATTATTCTGCCAAAGCCCCATGAAAAGTGTGAAACAAATCTCTTCTGCTCGAGGCCATAAATACATTTCCCTGCAATAATATAATAATGGTAACAAATAAGCGACACTCTCATATGACAGTCAGCGTGGGCCGCACAGCACTGGGACGGCACAAAAACTGTCAGGCTCAGTAATTGCAGTCTCAAGAGCTTCATTAGAAATTAATTTGTCCCAAATCTCTCTCTTATTCTCACGTGGCCATTGGTCAGTCGCTGAATGAATGCCCCCTACTGCGGATTTGGCGAGGGGGATTAAGATTCAAATCCCCAATGATTTTGAATCTGCTCCTCCTTTTATGTCTCTTACATTTGTCTCATTGAGGAGAAACTGTCTTTATTGTCTCCATGGGAGGTCCAGGTACTGGCAAGAAGGTGATACAAGATGGCTCAGAGGGAATGATAATTGGGATAGAGAGGGGCAACAGAGCAAAACTGTCAGTGGGGCAAGAAGGAGACGGACCAAGAAGGTCAATGAAAACAAAAAGGGGGGCATGGCCAGACATAGGCTACTTATGTGCCTCACAGGTTCCATTCTCATTAGAGTTACGGGGGTCAGTTGGGCAGAGAGTCCCCTGGATGGTGACCTTACTATGTAGTACCAGGGTTTGTATATGGGATGGGGTTGTTGAAAGTTTGGGGAGCTGGACTCAACACTCCATAATAGGTCAATTGTAAAAAACACATACAAGTGTGGGAATCCCTTTTGTACCTCTAAATGCCATATGCAAATCCGCTCCGTCCATGCAACTCCCACACGGGAAACTTTAAGTCCATGTATAAACAGCTCAACCTTTGCTTTCATTTGGACCAAGGCTAGGCCAATGCCTGGTCTAAAGAGGAGCCAATGCCTGGTCTAAAGAGGAGCCAATGCCTGGTCTCAAGAGGAGCCAATGCCTGGTCTAAAGAGGAGCCAACAACTGGTCTAAAGAGGAGGCAACACCTAGTCTAAAGAGGAGCCAATGACTGGTCTAAAGAGGAGCCAATGCCTGGTCTAAAGAGGAGCCAATGCCTGGTCTAAAGAGGAGCCTACACCTGGTCTAAAAATGAGCCAACACCTGGTCTAAAGAGGAGCCAATGCCTGGTCTAAAGAGGAGCCAATGCCTGGTCTAAAGAGAAGCCAACACCTAGTCTTAAGAGGAGCCAATGACTGGTCTAAAGAGGAGCCAATGCCTGGTCTAAAGAGGAGCCTACACCTGGTCTAAAGAGGAGCCAACGCATGGTCTAAAGAGGAGCCAATGCCTGGTCTAAAGAAAAGCCAATGCCTGGTCTAAAGAGAAGCCAATGCCTGGTCTAAAGAGAAGCCAATGCCTGGCCTAAAGAGGAGCCAACGCCTGGGCTAAAGAGGAGCCAACACCTGGGCTAAAGAGGAGCCAATGCCTGGTCTAAAGAGGAGCCAACACCTGGTCTAAAGAGGAGCCAACTCCTGTTCTAAAGAGGAGGTGCATGTTTTGAGCTTTCAATAATTCCAAAGTCACCCTAATGGTAAGAAGTGCCCAAAGGCCAAATATTAATACTACATTTGGAAATAAACTAGTCATTTGCTTTCTCTAAAAAAAACCCAGTTCTTAGATTGGGCCCTAATTGTGCCAAGGTTCAAGACTCCCCCAGAAACAAGAAACCCCAAGTTTTTTCTGGTTACAAATAGCAGGAATTGTTCTTACTGTGCCTATTTATTCCCATGAGACCCTCACCGCACTCGTAGTGATGGAGGCCACGAACCTTGTGTCTTCCCACCAAATGATATTTCTGCTTCTCAGGAGGAAATAAAATCTAAAAATTGACTCTTTCCAAGAAGTCGTCTATCTTGTCTCCCACATGCATGAGAGAATCATTATTAATACCATGATGGTTTCAATGAAAGATTCATACTTAGTTTAACCTACAGCTAGAAATGGCGCTCTGCCCCCGTAATCTTACTGTGTGATTATTTAATCTCCCACTGCAGGAAATTGCCTGGAGATGAATGTGGAACATCAGTGGGTTAGAAGATTCACGTAAAACGCATTTGCACCAATGTGATGTCACTTTCAGCTTCAACTGCTAATTATTTCATACAATACTGGGCTGTGCTTATCTCTATCCCATAATTATACAGTGTGTGTGAAGTCAGAACAGACTGCTCATAAAGTGGCTCTTTGTGAGTCAACTGTTTTGCTAATCTATGTCATACGGGCTTATAATGCACCCTATAAACAGTGCTAAGTGATGTCATCACTTACATAATTTATGATGTCACTTCTATCACAGGATTTACAGAAACTTCCATATTGTAACCTCATCTGCCAAACACTTTTTAATTGAATGACTATGCTCGTTCAGCACAAAAGCTAATCAGGACCAATAACGACTTCCTTGGGACTTGCACTTTTATCAATATAGTAACTGACCCAAAATGATCATGTAAACAAGCAAAATCCTAATGATTTCCGGTCATTGACTGGAGAGCCGAGCAGAATTGCTGCTGATTAGACACAATAATTGTATTTAACCGGACCGTCTTCGTGATAAATTGGCCAATTGGTTCAAGAATTAGAACCTGCACCTTCTACACAAGGGACACATTCTGCCAACAAGACATCATTGTGCACAAAGATTAGCCACCATGGTGCTTGCACTGAATTCATGGAAAGCTCCAGCCTAGCAGAATGAAGTGCTACCAGGCATTGGGTTTGGAGATCCTGCCACTATGGGGAACTGGACATCAAAAAGGCTTCAACCCAAGGATAATGGATCCACAGTGTAAGAAGATTCCCAGAAAACAAGACACATGTACAATGCACAATCATTTAACATTTGTATATGAGAATCTATATCACAGAGTGGGGGTTTGGGGGGTCTATTTACTATGTGGCCACCTGGATAAGTTCATTTTCAAGGTGTGAATCTTTATACTATTCTGCAGCCATTTCCCCATCATTTTGACTTGTTTTATGCCAAACATTGGGGAGAGATTTGTGATTCCAGCCGCAGATCTCAAACAGGGGGAAACGTCTGGAAAGGAGCCATGGATAATTGTGTTCCAAGTGCAATTACAAAGCAGCTGTACTCAGCAGGACTGGATAAAGGAACCTATCCAATGATGGGAATGGAATACTACCAGGAGGGACCTGCTATCCAAAACCTTTGAGAACCAGAAGTTTACATCTAAGAGATTAATGAAAGGAAAGAACCTTCAATGAAATGTTGGAGGCCTTGCCTAGTTTGCTTACAGAACAGGTGCACAACCATGATGTTATAGAAAAGGATTATGAGCAACAAACACATGACTGGTATCATTAAAACACTGCGGTTAAGGAGAGTTAAATACATGTTATCCCAATTAAATGTATCCATATTCTTGAAATGTATGGGACAGGGAATGTGCCACTCGCCAACAGGTGCCACAAATTGGTTTGACTTGCTCCCTTTATTTCCTGATGGATCGAGACACATGGGGCTGCCCATATGATGCCAAAAAGCTGCTTCTCCCTGCTGGATAGTAGAGCAGAAATGTCAGGAGCAGCTACTCATCCCTCTCTGAAAACAACAGAGTTGTCTTCTTCACTCAATGCATAGATGTGAAAATAGTCAACACTCAACACCATTCATGTGGTATAACACAATTTAAGCACTTGAACTGACCAGCCACAAGCTGAATGTATTGAAACAGGAAACCAGAAAAATACTTGTCTCCAAGAACCCAACATAGAACAATTACTCGTTAAATGAAATCTTCACTGGACTATAATTCTCTTTATGGTTAGCTAGTGCCACCCTCAAACCCACCTCCATCAAATGTTTCTGCTATGAATATCCTAAGAAATACTCTTGCAGGCAGTCCCCAAATTAACTGCCATCTGCAGTCTTCAAGACTGCTGCATCAGACCTCAAGAATAACCATCATCATCAGTCCCCACGATCAACCAACATGGTCTATCATGAAAATAAACACTAGATATAGGTCATCTAAATTGGCTCATAACATCAGACCTCAAGATTGACTCTTATTGTTGGTTCTCAAGATCCACCATTGCTGCCAGTCAAGAAGATCAACCCATGTTGTCAGTTCTCATGATCAATCATTGACTTCATTCTTTGAGATTAACCCAAATCATAAGTCTTCAAGATTTCCCTGAATTAATCTTCAGTGTTGACCAACTGTAAGACCCAAACAGTGATCATTTTCCCAGGAACATGGACTTTTAAGAAATTTCATTCATCTATCTGGCCTTGCATGTACACATGTTTCCCAAGAATTCAGAAAAAAAGAAACCCCAATGGTATTGTAAAGCCCATGAGAAGATGAGTAATTTTTGTATGTGCAATGCGTGGGTGATTCCATTGAGTAGCCCAGTGGGATGGGAGATGATTTCAAAAAAAGAGAATTAAGAAAGGTTTTGAGCAGAAGAAGCTGAAGGCTATAAAATGCCAGTTGCAATATGTATTTATCCTGCGTTGGCCCCGTAGGTCAGCTACAACCAACTTGTCCTCTGCCGGCCCAATGAACCAACAAACGCATTTTACTGTCGTGCTCTCAGCTGGCTGCAAATGAGATTTCTCTCTTTTCATTGATACGTTAATTGCCCTTCATGAAGGGCTGGGCACCTGTTCTCCCAAGCAAAATATCCATGTTAACTCTGATTAAATGCAGCCAGAATATTCATGAGGAGAAGACTCTCATTTCCCTATTAGAATCAACTTTTCCTAATAAAAAGTTCACCCTCTATACAAAACTGTGGGACTTTGATCAAATATTTAACTGGAAAATTACTTCATATTGAGGCGGGACATGGGTTGGGCAGAGACAGGTCAGAGTGTAGATTTTGAATATTGTTTTTGCAGGGGGGTCTGGTGCACTCTAGTTACGCCACTCTATTCTTTATTGTTTCTTGTTTTAAATATTAGAGAAAATATATCAGAATTAAATTGTAGGAAGATTTGAATTTACAGTGGGAACAAACCAAATGAATAAATTAAAATTTTTGGCAAAGTAAAAAGTGTAAGATTCCCCCATCTCTAGGAGTGAGACCTGTTACCCAGAATGTTCAGTACCAGGAGTCAGGGGTGTAACTTTAGAAGAAGCAGATACTACGGCTGCAGGGGAACCTAGTTTGTATAGGGGTCCCATGAGGCCCTAATTCATATAAAATTTCAATAAATATTGGTAAAACAGGTCAACCTCTAGACATTTTGGTAGCTTGAATAATCATTTTCTGTTGGGCCCAGTAATATCTAGTTACGCCACTGCCTGGGGTTTTCCAAATAAGGGATATTTCCATAATTTGGATCTCCATACCTCAATTCTACTAAAAAAAAAAAACCTTTTAAATTATTTCAACCTATTTTTGCCTCCAATAATAATTAATTATATCTTAGTCTGGGTCAAGTATAAGGTACGGTCTTGTTCTTATAGGTCATTCATTAAAATGATTTCATGATTTCATGTATTTGATTTAAATGGGGTCCATGGGAGATGGCCTACTCATGATTTGGAACTTTTGGGATAAAGGGGTTCCCATACCTCGTTGGACATTTGGAGAAAAGTTAATAATGAAGGTTGAAGCATGAAAGGAGAGTGAATTTTTAATAACCCAATCAGCTGTTAATTCTGAGTCTTGAAACTGTATGAAATAGTGAGTCCTATTTTGAGCCGAGCAATATTTCACCGGAAATGGCCGATGAGTTATTACGCCAAAATGCGGCGTCAGCAATGTGGGGTTTATGTCCCTACAACTTTATTTAAATGTCCCCGCTAGGCCGCAGAAGTGATTAAATTCTCATAATTTTGTCAGGAGGAGTTTTGCAAGTCCTCTGTCAGATGAAGCAGTTGGATTGTGGGGAGAGAAGAGGCGCAAGATCGTTCTTATTTGGAGCACGTCGAGAAACTCAATGATTTTCAATCGTTTTTGAGTTAAAGGATAATTATAATGCGGAATATTTCATGTGCAAGGGCTCCGCATTGTTGAAACACGCCAATGAGGGATATTGAGTAATAAAGTGGCTTATTGTTATTGTATATTGATGGCGTATCTAATTAAGTAGTGTAATTAAGGTACAGCGCTGGTAATTTGCTTGCAGAGATTTTCCCTCCTGCCAGATAAAACAATGCTTGTTTCGCTCCCTACTGGGTCTAATTCCTGCGCTGCCTTATTGCAAATGTGCCCGAGATTCAGAACTAAAGATTAAGGGGCAAATTCACTAAGATGCGAAGTTGCGCCAGGCCCAACTTCGCCGCACTTCGCCAGGCGTATTTTCGCCAGCGCTCCGCAAATTCACTAAAATCCGAAGTTGCGCACAGGGGTAGCGTAAGTTTTCAAAGTTGCGCTAGCGTTAATTCGTCAAGCGAAGCGAAGTTTCGCTAGCGATGGTTCATTTACATACAGCGCGAAATTCAAATTTCAATGGAGGAACACGTATCTGCACTGCAAATGCCTAGAAAACCTTCAAATCAGCAAATATAAATGTTATTTTGCCCTACACATGTGCCCACTGTCTAGGTAAGTTGCCATGAGTCTGGAAATGTAGGGGGGAAGGAGGGGAGCCCCAAAAATATTTTCGATCTTTTTCAGCCTATCACCCATCATGTAGAAAACACGCCAGCGTTTTTTGGGACTTAGAAAAAATTTTGACTTGTTTTGAAACAATCCCTATCTACTCTATTGCGCTTCGCCTGGTCTGAGGTGGCGAAGGAAGTCTAGCGTAAAAGGTAGCGTTCAGTACACTGCGCAAGTTAGTGAATTTGCGTAGTTACGTCGCTAGTGAAAATTCGCCTGGCGTAAGGGTGTGAAGTAACACTAGCGAAATTACGCCAGCGTTCGTTAGTGAATTTGCGCACTAACGAAAAATGCCAAACGCTAGCGAATTAACGCTAGCGTTCGGCGCTTAGTGAATATGCACCTAAGTGTCCAGACAGCTACTTCCTCAAGTCTATTTGAAGATTAAATCAAATGGCAGCCCAAATATATGCTGTCATTTCACCGCTTCCATCTCGAATTTTTTTTTTAAATTGGGCTCAATTTGCCCTTAAATTTTGTTGTTATGATCGTAATGATATCGACGTTTCTCTGGGATAAAAATGACAACTTTAGCAAACAAAAGTAAATAATAATTGAACAGTTTTGTTCATTTTGCTGGAAATGATCCTGTAAATAAACTGCAGCCGACTAGTTTGGTAATGGAGGGGGGGGTCGTTAGAACGTGGCCAAACGTGGAGGGTGAAGGTGCAACATGTGTGACATCTGTACACAAAATCCATACTGGTGATGTATTTAATTACAAAGCTGATTGAAATTGACAGTTTGGGTGACCTACGGGTGGACTTGGGTTGATTGATGTGCTCCTCAGAACTGGTTACTATTTAGCTAGTTCACCTATGGATCAATATTATGGTTCTATTTAACCTACATGAGGGAAAAAGAAATTCTAGGGAAGTGGGGGGTACAGAGCAATGTACAGCTTGTTGGGTTTTGTGGCAACAACAAAGAGAATGTTATACTTATCAATTGGTATTTCCTTCCTTTCAGGGTGTTGGCAGTTTCCCTAAGGTTTAATGGGCCTCTTTGTAAAGCATCAGCCCAAGAGTTTCCATCAGAACTTGAATTTGTGTTGATGTAAATTACTCTTGCATTGGGTCCATGAGTTCTACACAATTAACCCCAGTATTTTGTTTCTCTCAGTCCTCCCAATTTTTGGCAGTTTGGGGTATCACAATTTGTAAGGTCCACACAGGCCCCACCAACACTATGGTCTCTCTGAAAATATTCAAGAACAGTAGAGATTGACAGGGGCATAACTAGAACATACTGAGACATTTCTTTATTAAACTACTATTAAATAAGCCAGGCATCCACAGGTCCCTCTTTATCTCCTGGGTCTACAGCAACTGCAAGGTCTACCTTCTCTGTAGCAGTGGTTGCCAGACCTTTTCAACTCAAGCACCTCCTTGGCGGCCCCAAAACAAGATTACAGGTATAGGCAAACATTGATCAGTCTCTCAGCCGTTGTTCCAAAAATATATAGGACAACAAATGCTTTTTTGACCCCCAATTGACCTTCAAGGTAGGTTCTCAGGTGTATCTACTAGAGCAAATAAGCATTCTCCCTAAATGGTCTTTGGACTGAGCCTCCTGCTATGGTTTGGAAACCACTTCTCCTTAGCTACACCCCTAGATACTGCCCTACTGTACGTCACTTTGCTGGGTTTACATCATTCATATCTAGGCCATATGAAAGAGAGTGGAACTTTCTGCATTTGCCCCAAGTGTCACCAACATGGAACCACTTGTGTTTAGATGCAAAGTGTTATAGCAGCTCCCCTTTTACCCTGATATGGGGGCAACATCTCCAAGCCTCTGCCACACCTATAAGGTGCACAGTCCTACAGTAATTCCTGTACATCAGCCTGGCAGGCAATGTTTTGCCTTGGAGACACTGCTGTTCTTCTGCTCAGTACATCAGTTGAACTCTGAGAGTTATTTGTTGCTTTGGGATGACACCAATAAACATCTGCAGAACAAGGGGCCCTTCGTCTTCTTGAGATGATAGATAACAAGGCCTGGGCTGGCAGGCAAGATCTCACCCACTGAAATGAGATGACGTTTCTTCAGAAGCCCCTGTCAGCAATTAGCGGCTTTCAAAACACAGAAACAACTAGAATTTGTCTAAAACGCTCAACTTCCCTTTGAGAGAGTGATAATATTCCTTAAAATGTTCTTTTCTTAGGAATTAAATTAGAACTTGTTAGGCAGACTGTCAGAAAATTGCAACACCTCCAGCCCTGGGGCAGACATGGAGGTAATTGCTCTGTAACTGAAGGGAAAATGTTGTGTCTCTGCGCCGCTTTCTGTATCCCCCTCTGATTAAAATCCATTTCACAAATAAAAGGTCATTTAAAGACAAACACTCTAATTGCTCAAGAGCTGCATTAAATCTGGAGACTGGGAGCAGCACAGAATCACCAGTTCCTCCTGCACAGCCCAAGTTCTGATGAAGAGCGCAGATGTCACAAAGCATTTCGTATGGTAAGAAAGGTCTCGTGGATAAAATATTTCCAAATTAAATTGTCAAAGGGTTTCCTAATGAGAATAAATGAAGTTTAACTGGGTGCTTTAAAGTGAAGAAAAGTCATGTTTACGTCTCGTATCGTATTTATATTCCCGAAATTAAAGATAAAATTTAGAACATTCCTGTCCTTTATATGTGTCGGAACTGCCATACTGTATCCCTTAGACAGAACATTTGTGTATTTGTATGTATACATATGAGTAGGAGGTGCCATAGTGATTCCCATGTGCAGTACAATAGAGACAACAAAGTGGGAAAACCATAGTAATGGTGGCTTCCAAAGTGGGGATTGCCTATAGTTGATAATTAGGAGAAATCGTGGCTATATAATACAGGTATGTAGAGTATCAATATGAAGAGAATCCTTAGTGTCAAAGTTAATAATCAGTGTTGGTTCCCTTTGCTATGAAGATCCATAATAGGTAATCACTGCGTAGGGTGGTCCTTGGACTTGGACATCAGTGGGTAATCCTTTGTAATGGTGGTTCCCCAAGGTGATTATTAGTAGGAATGGTGGTTCTTCAAAGTTAATCAGTGGAGGTGCCTTTCAGGATGAAGAGTTGCAATGGGAAATCATCATATTTGGTGGCTGTTGGAGTTGACCTCATGTAGTGGCTGATTCTGCAGGGTAAGTGTTACATGGAGCATCCATAGAGTGGATGTATCAGAGGGAATACAGGATCCTCTTGGTGGATAATGAGCAGAAGAGTGGTTCTGTAGGTCATTCCCATGGGAATCATTAATATTCAAGATTCAGTAGAAAAGCAACTCTTAAAGGGTGGGGTTCCTTCAGTGACCTGCCTCATAGAGGTAACAAGGGGAAGATGTGTTCCCTGATTCCCAGAAATCATCAACCTCTATCATTTATACTATATTTATTTCATTTATCTCTATTTCACTGTAATAAAAAAGCCATTTTAAACCGAGAAATAAAAAGTCCTGTGGGGCATGCTGAGCATTAAGCATGAGACAGATGCTCCCAGGAGCTTACAATCTAGAGCCCTTTTATTTGTCTTCATTACCTGGTATTTGGCTTGTGGCCAGGCGGCATTTTAAGGAGGCTATTCCATCATATTGCCATTTTGGTTCTGACAACAATGTGACAAAATTTTAAAATTGATTGTGGGGAGAAAGGCTAACTGTCCAAATGGCTCTAATTAAAAGCAGTTTAGGTGGCGTAACCTTCATAATCCGGATGATGACTATTAAAGATAAGGATGTTGGAGCTGTCGGTGGCTCATTAGTGCTCTGGCTGTCAGATCTCGCTTCCACTCTTCCCTTAATGATTGCGAAGTCAACCCTTTGAGATGCAACCAAACTCTCTTAAACCTTCTTTATTATGAAGAACTGTCGGATTCCCTTTATGGTGGCGGTGAGGAAAAATCAGACGAGGAGTCACCTTTGTGCCAACCTCTGTACTTATTTATCAGCAGGAGACCCCCGAGCTGCACAGATATCACTGTCTTAATTATGAAGAAGGATGTGACCATGGGAAATTGACTGATTCCATTGATTAAGGCCCGGCTGTACAAGGAACATTGATTGGAACACTTGGTCTACATAAATGTAATTGTTTTAGCACTGGAAGCATAATTATTCTCATGTATATGATGAGTTCTTTGTCCTTTTCAACCTTTACTAATATTCCTTTGGAGGAAAAAAAAATCAAATGATCTCCAATTTTTTTTTATGGAAAATCTCAGATCTTGAACACAAGGTCACAAATCTCCCAATATCAATATGTGTTGTTCCGGTGCAGATACAAAGCAAACTGCTAAAATGGCTAAAACTTAAGGGGGAACATTCATTAAATATTTGGTGAGACGTGGGGAAGAGAGGCAGGCGAATAATGAATTGCATTGATTTCACTTCCCTCATAGTAGACTCGACTCTACTGTGGCTTCTGTCACAGCAAAAGCTTTAATGTACAGACTTTCTACTGTATGTAGGGTTAGATGCTCACTTGCATTAAAGGGATGTTACAAGCCCCCACCCCAGTGCTTTCTCATCCTTTGACTTCTGGACATGGTCATGGCAAACTAAGCAGGTATCTATCATTAGTAATGGTGGGTCTTGATTATCTGAGGTCATCAATATAGTGGTCAACTGCCAGCAAAACCATTAGTTATTGAACCAAGGTGATTGGCTGGATATTTCAATAGAGCTGTAAGATCCTCCAAACCTTGGCATATTATGGTTGGAATGGCATAGGTCAGAAGGGTGGGAGTCCTCCGAAGGTCAGAAGGGTGGGAGTCCTCCGAAGACCAGAGCCAAAGGAATTTGCAAAGTTAGCAGAATCCTTATTCCAACTATACCCCAACCCCATAGTCCATCTAGAGTGGCCAAACATCTTTCCTCATCCCAAAATTGCTCACTACACACACATGGGCAAGAGCTTCATAGGGGAAGTTCTAAAAGCTAGGGGAGAGTGGGGGACAACCACTAAAATAGGGTCATTCCTGGGAAACTTGAGAGTTAACATATATGAGTAAGGTCTGGTGACACTCAAGTAGCTGATGACCAGGTCAAAGGCCAAAGGTGGCAATTATAGGCAGAAGAGCATTCGTAGACTGGAATCTAATTACTCCCCCTGGGGTTTGCCCCCTATATGTCCTGGCACAATGTTGAGCCAAACTTCCCCCAAATGATGCGTAAACATCAATGACCAGAAAAGGGATGGGTCACACAGTGAAACAAAGCCCATTTATCCAGCCGTGTATTCTGGGGTGTTACACATGGAATTGTCACTGTATTTATCCTGCTGTGTATTCTGGGGTGTTATACATGGAATTGGCACAGTATAGAACACAGCTACAGAGTTGAAAGGTTTAGCGTTAGAGGTTTGGCAAATTGAAAAAATAGGGTCAAGGCATTTGGGGGGTTACAAGGTTAGGATATTCAGTACATAAGTTCAAGAAGTTTATTAGGTGAGTGAATGATTTTGAGAGGTTTGCTGTCACAGGGCCAGTGTGGAACAGTTGACAAGCCTTTTGAATGGGTCGAAGGGGTATGAAAATTCCAGGGTTGACAAAGTAAGTCAATGGGGTTAAGAGTTCTGGGGTTACAGATTTGGCAAGATAAGTGAATAGGCTCAAGGCATTTGGGGTTTCAAGATTTAGACACTCAGTAAGGTAAGGTCAAGAAGTGTATTGGTTGAGTAAATGGATTTGAGAGCTGAGGAGGAACAGAAGACTGAGTGAATGTGTCTGAGGGGGTATGAAATTTATGATTGAGAAAATGGGTTTGATGGGTTTAGAGTAACAGAGTTGGAAAGATAAGTGAATAGGGTTGAGGCATTTGGGGGTTTAAGGTTGACAAGCTCAGTAAATAAGTTTAAGACATTTATTGGTTTACATTAAGTTGATAAGTAAAGAGTACAAGGTAAAGGAATTGAGTGAAGTAAGGTTGAAGGATTTAGCATTACATTATTATTTAAGTTATATGAGTGTTAGAGGGGTTCATGAGAAGTTGAGTGAGTAGGTTGGAAGGCTTACCAGGCTAAGAAGCTGAGTAAATGGGTTGAGAAGTGTTTCTAGTGTAGAGATGATGGGTTTAAGATAATTGGGGTTATAGGGTTGAGAAGCTATGAGGAGACTTCACTCATCATTCAGATGTGGGAAACATTCAGTTGCTTCTCAATTGATTACACGTTAGATGTTTTATTCCATATCTTTTACTTAAGATTGTCACCTTCCTGTATAAATCTTTGGGGTTATCTGTTGCTATTTAAGTTAGGTATTTATTGTGCAGCATTATCCTGGAATGATGACAAATGTTTTGAAACTATCCCACATTTTATCCAAACAAGAGCCACCGTATCAAAGTCTCGTATAAATTTAAAATATGTCCTTGCACTCTGTTCCATAAATGTCGACATTTCCAGCAGCTGCGATTTAAGATGACACTGAATTTTTATGACCCAATAAAAGCCTGTAGTCATGATGACATCTACAGCTGAATTTTCGCAAAAATATAGTAAATTGAGGGCAAGAAAAGTGTCACATAACATTTTCAAGGAAAATAATGGGGATTGATATCTCTTTGGCCGAGTGTGAGGGATAAAGTTAGAAATGCTGAGTAGGGCTTTGTGAGCTGATTGACGTTGCCGAGGAACATGGGACATCGGGTGACACAACTTCTTTGCCCAAAATGTTAACAAAGATTTAACACTTGGGAAAAGAAAAGGAGGTGTATGAGGATGTTATTGGACTGATACAACTAGTTACAGTTGTCTAAATCCCCCCAAATATCCATTCAGCCCTGAGTATTAACATGACGCAAATTCAACCTCAATGACCAATATCAATATTGATTAAAATTCAACCTCAATGACCAATGAATCAATGACTCAATATCAACTGGCTTTAGGGCTCTTACACATGACCGTTCCGACCTGCGCTCCCCTGCGTTCCGTTTTTTGGCGTTCAGCCGCAGAGGAGCGCAGGAATAGACGCAAGTAATTATTTGAAATGGGGCTGTACTCACTCAGGTGCGTGTAGGCGCCGAACGCAGGAAAAATGCAGCATGTTGCGTCTGAACCTGCGTTCGGCGCCCTCTACACGCCTGAGTGAGTACAGCCCCATTTCAAATAATTACTTGCATCTATTCCTGCGCTCCCCTGCGGCTGAACGCCAAAAAACGGAACGCAGGGGAGCGCAGGTCGGAACGGTCATGTGTAAGAGCCCTTAATCCCATGAGATGAACGAAACAAGCACCTGACAAGTGTATTTGAAAGGATTGGAACTGGTGGAATAATGTGGCGTCGAACAGCGCACGTAGTTCCATAATTAGGGATATCTGTGTTTAAACACTTGGGCATTATCTGAAATAATTGGAAAGATGTTTCGCATTTGCCTCTTGCCAGCCAACAAATACGGAGTCGCATTATTTAATAAGTTTCTCCTAAACTGTAGGTTTATTAATGTATTAGCACCAATCAGAGACGTATTTAGGATTATCCGCCGCAAAAATTAGTTTACCTTCTGAAAACACATTTTGTTCTGCTGCGTGGAACTCCTTGTGCTCGGCTCATAATGAAGCTCTTGAGTCTACTTGCTCCTCGCCAAAGTCATGGCTTTGCCTAAAATGTTAAAGGCTTTGTGTTTATTTTGTTATATCTGGAACAGGATTAGGGATTGTTCATTGAAATGTTTACAGATGCCACACGTCAATGCCAGGGGTGTATAGTAGGGATGCACCGAATCCACTTTTTTGGATTCGGCCGAACCCCCGAATCCTTCACGAAGGATTCGGCCGAATACTGAACCGAATCCGAACCCTAATTTGCATATGCAAATTAGGGGTGGGAAGGGGAGGGAAGGGGAAAACATTTTTTACTTCCTTGTTTTCTGACAAAAAGTCACGCAATTTCCCTCCCTGCCCCTAATTTGCATATGCAAATTAGGATTCGGTTCGGCCTGGCAGAAGGATTCGAATCCTGCTGAAAAAGGCAGAATCCTGGCCGAATCCCGAACCGAATTCTGGATTCGGTGCATCCCTAGTGTATAGAGAAGGCTTTACTAGAAATTTCCCTGATCACAACTATCCACTTTATTTCAGGGTCAGGTATAGAACTTGCTGAACACTGGGGGAGTGGGTTCATTCACCATAAAGGTCAAAGAGGTTGGGGGCAAGGACAGCAGTAACAACACAAATGTGTCCAGAAAATATAGTTTTTCAATAGCTTTCACTATGAAGGTTTTAATTCATCCAGGTAATGATATATGGTATCTAGTAATGAACTAAAGCAACTGGACCTGCTTGGAAATCCTCATCTAAACTCAACCTCTTTAGTTCTGGTTGGAATCCCAGCATTTAAATCACCAACATCCAATCACAGTGTTTCCAATGAACTTGTTTTGGTAGGTAGAAGCTGATACTCAAAGAGGTGCTAGTGGTATTAGGGCTATTCCAGTCACATTTGAGCCCTGAACCTTAACTATCATATTTTAGTGCTATTTATCTGGCTAATTAGGAAAATGCTTAAACAAGGGACATCGGTGAAGCCTGAACTGGGGCCTATATTTGGATAGCATATTTGCTAAGTTGTAGGACAGTGTCACATCTAAAATGGCTTATTTGTGGGCTACCCGGGGCTGTACTGAAGAGAAGATATCCCTCAGTTGAAATGTACATGTAAGGACTCAGCGGGACCCCAGACCAAGGGAATCTGGAGGTGGTGGCTTTTGTCTCTGTATTGTAAGAGAACAAAAGGGAAAAATCAGCCAGGGAAAAGTGCAAAACAAGAAGGAATAAGAAATATGGAATAAGTAAGAGACCTGAGAGAAACATGAGTCATGGGGTTGAGATTGTCTTTGACTTGGTCAATGTCATGTATCACTCCAGGCTATTCCATGAGACCCATGAGACACCCATGAACCCTTGATCTGAACTAATCTTTTACCAGAATAGTCTGATTTGTGCACTCTACAAGAACCACTACAGGGGTCAGTGGTCAGAATGAGACACATTAAAGAGAAGTATGAGAAGTGGGAATGACAAAACAGCCCTACAGTTTCCCTTATAACATCAAGGAAGAGAGTCGTCCCTATGGCATAATCCCTTCCCCTCCATAAGTGAAAATCAGTCAAGTAACCCTAATGTGATTGGCCAACAGTGCAAATCATTGGAGAAATCCACATTTACCTGTTACAAAGGTGACATTGGCCAAATCATGTTGCTCACCCGTGGCATCTCTGTGAAATGAAAGAAAATGATATAAGCTGGAGTTAGTTACGATTAGGGGCTGATTCACTAACATTGATATTTGAGTTTTGACGCACACAATTAAAAAAAAATGATGCAAAAAAAGCAAATTGAAATATTTTCTAATATCGTGTTTTCCTAACTCAAATTTTTTACATATGTCAATTGAAGAAAATGTCAATATTTGGAATGAAAAAACCTGCAGAGCTTCTGTAGAAGGTATTAATTACCCTTTTTGCCTCAGCCATTCCACTGGGTAGAGGTGTTCTATACATGGCTCTTCTGCCCCAGGAGGAGTAAATGCCCTCATAGATATCTGCAGGGGCGATCCTGGCCCCTCCACTGCCTGAGGCAGCAGCAGTTGCTGCTGCCCCCCCTCCCCCAGAAATTCACTCTTAAAGTACCAGGAGCAGCATTTTTGCTGCCCCTGGTACTTAGTGGGGCGCAGCCGCCTGAGGCGACAGCCTCAACTTGCCTCATTGGCGAAGCACCCCTGGATATCTGAGGCCAACAGAAATCTAATGCAGAAAGGTATAGTTGAGTTGGTGTGTTTCTTGCTAAAAAAAACCCCACAGACTTGGGGGCAATTGTGGAACTGCAGGTTTTTGAATGTGAATGATGTATGGTGTTGGCAGTCAGTGAGATTTTATGATCAAATATTCTACTTATTTCCCTACAGGATGACAATTATATTTGCCTGGGTGGGAGAAGGGGATGAAGAGCAATATAATGTCTAATTAGCAGCCAATTCAGCAATAAGAAGCTTTTGAAAGAAAAGATTAGTCGTTATTTATATAATCAGCGTCCTACGTTCTCGCATTGCCTCCTACGTTCCAAGAGCTGGAGCCCTTAATGCAGACACTTTTCCTTTGTTTACCTCTGGAGGAATGCACAATATAAAGGACACAGCCATATAAAAGCAAAGACCTGGCGGCCTCCCTAAGGACCAATTAACAGTGCTCCATATCTTGTGGGTAGCCTGATAAAAGCTGAGCGAGGGCTGAGGAACGACATGATGAATACTAAATTACAACAAGACGTTTCTCTAAGAAGTTCTGAAAGTCTCCATAACTAGCTAACACCCGCCCATTTTGCATCCTAAATCCACCGGTTTTAATCATTCTTTTGGCCTGGAAACACCTTATGATTAATACTTAATATTGGGGGATAGTGCGAATTCCATGAAGGAAGGGACACCGAGGACTCACAGCGGCGGCGTTAGTACATGGTTGGTTTATTGATATATGCCAGGAACAGTATTAATATCTGTACCTCCAAGCTGGAGAATTACTATGAAGTCCTCTCCTTTGTAGTACAACCTTTCCTCCAGTCAGACCCCCTACGAGCCCTCGGTCTTTGAACAGCCACAGAGAGGGGACTTTGAAATAAGAAGTTGAAAGTGTTCGACATGGAAAGGAAGAATAAAAAGTCTTGCTCTTTGAACTTTTCTTTGCAACGTTCCCGGTGGAGCAAAAAAAAAGGGACAACAATGCATCGGGTTGGCCACAGACCTAAGGAAGAGAGAGAATAACCAAAATGTCCAATGTTCTCCAGAGATAACAGCATGCAATTTACTAACACACTCTCTCTCTCTCTCTCTCTCGCTCTCTCTCGGTAATTCATATATTGGAATGGAAGGAAATAAGATAATTCTGTAGCAGATGGAGAAATTGTAGTCATTGCACAATAAGACGGAGTTCAAGCATTTATCTACATTCTCTCTCTGATCATGGGGGAGTATTTGGCTTGGAAGCAGCGTGTTTAGAATGACATAAACTTGGTGGGACACAAATGTAATTAAATCACATTTCCAAGCTTGGAGACAGGGAATGGATGGACACAAGTCTCCCGTGTTTCAAAGACAATGAAGGAATCACTCATCTGCCCCCTCTGCTATCACATGTTCAAGGCAAGCATCCATGCAGATAACTATATAGATGGACTCTCTGGTTTGTTTCATGATCCATACGGAACATTTGTGACTCTTCCAATAGTTTCCTAAAGGCAGTTGGTGAAAAAAATCTACTGTTGGTGACAAAACCTTTGGGGTCTGTTCTAACTACACACAATTCCAGGGCCTCTTTTAGGTGGGACTGGGACAAAATGGCAATAGTGTTGCCCTGTGGAGAACATTGACCTTTCTCCAATTACCTCTAAGTGGCTTGGAAGGTCACCTAATAAAGTCAAGCGGGAAGAAGAGACCCTACTGGAGGACCTGACACTAATTGACCTCCTTAGGGTCCCCAAGTATTACAACAAGTGATTATTGACTTTGACTTATATGGTTCCTAGGTCATCCTTTATTCTCATCTTTTCAAAAATACTAAGAACTGTAAAGGGCCCAATTTCCTAATTTAAAACAGTCTTTTTAATACACAATACTGTTTGGACTGGTCTATACAGGGGATGTGGGCACAATGTGACTTCCAGCATCTGAAGCTCAGGCAGCTGTAGCACCAAAAATCTATTGCTTTGAAGCAAAATTGTTTCATAAACAGAACATTGGGTCAAAATGTTCATTCTAAGCTAAAGACCCAAGGACGGACAGAAAGGGCATCACACAGCATATCCGGCTAATTGAGAAGCTCCCTAATCTATTGTTGCTATCCATTTGTGCAGCCAGTAAAACTGGGGCTTTTCACCCCAAAAATGGGGCATTGGCGAATTTGGAAGCTTCTGTGTCAGTTGCAATATTCCCCATGTGCCTGGTACTTCTAGAAACCTTGTGTTCCTTAAGGTGAAGCAGTAGAACAGCAGGATAAATCAGCCGGCACTGGAGGGGCCAGAGACACATGGAAATATATCATCCTTTATGGTTCATATTAAGGAGAATGTGCCCGTGCCGTTCCTGCCAGGAATAAACAGATGTTCTCTCTATTGATTGAGCCGCGGCGCAGACCCAAAGCTTAAAACCACAATTAAGTGTAAAGTCATAAAACGTTAACGGTGAATATTATGTTTCCAGAAAATAATTACATTATTTGACAATCTTGTTAACAGCCGCCTGAGCCACAAATGCGCGTTTTATTCCCGCATTAAATTAACCAGAAACACAGAAAGTTATTTATAGAATTGACTCGTTCCTCTAATTATCATTTCACACAGAATCAGGGAAAATCTTTTATTTGTACTGTACGGAGTGGCTACTTTGTCTTTATTTTGTCACCTGTGGGCAATTGGTTATTTGCATGGAGAAGCCGGGAGCTGCCATACTGATAACAATAATTCATAATGAGCTTATTCAATGTTTATTCAATCAATAATCAGTACTTTTGTGCAAATGTAGCAATGCAGGGGTCCATATGCCTCAATTTGTGAGACATACAGACAACAAGAAGGTCCTGTCTGTAGCGAATGCATGAAGGTTAGAGTCTAATCTATGGTTGCTCCTTCAACCATATGTTATCAACCCCAACCATACATTGCACTATATGGCCACAAGGCCCACCAACTTCCCAACCCAAGGGGGTGAATTTGCAGTTGCCCCTCCCTTTGTTGTCATAATTGCCCCTACTCTTATGGAAAGGTTCCCACTAGATGTTGGAACATTGTTGTTGGGAGTTGCTTCCATTCAGCCACAACATCATTAGTGAGGTCGGGCACTGATGTTGGGGATCAGGCTCACAGTCAGGGTTCCAGTTCATTCCAATTCATTCCACACATGTTCAGTTGGGTTGAGGTCTCTGTGTCGTCAGGTTCTTCTAAGCTTCATGTGTCTCAATGTAGAACCACACTCTGCTGTAGGATGTACATTGACTAAAATACAGTCTGATCACATGACTGATCGGCCTCCAATTAAATTAGCTGATAAAGGGAAGGAAGCATCTGATTAAGTTTTGGCATGGGAGGTTCGTTATGTTGAGTGGCCCCTTTGCCTTTCTGGGAGACAGTGCTGGGTAATTAGCTCGTCAATTTCATTGAAGGAAAAGGTTAATTTCATAGATAAAAATGTAATCTTTCAACTCCACGAACTCTATAAAGATTGGACAGAACATTGTAAATGTTTTGCGGTCAGTGTCGGACGCCGGAGCTCCGATCTCCCTGCTGGTGACTTTTTATTCCGACGCTTGAGTAGCTGCGAGACACGGACCGAAACCTGGAAATATTATAAAACTTCATCATATTGTTGCTTCCTCCTTCACTTAAATCCACCGAGTGATCGGCTCCACCATCACAGAACTTACTGACCCGTTATGCTGGAAGGAGCAGAGCAATTTAGCACCGGGCAGTAATTCACAGGCTCCTGCAAGAAATGTGAACTTCAAGAAATGTGAATATTAGCATTAAATTCACTGAAATACTTATAATTTGTTCATTATCAGATTCTAGGCACAAAATCCATCAGGGATCCAGTTTATTTCATTATACAGAGTGAGACTTGTAATCAGCAATACATTCTCTCTGTACTGGATATAGGGGCTGTTCCTGCTGAATTGATCTTAATACAGGGGAAATTATTCTTTATTAAAAGCCTGGCATACTGCCTCTCAGAATACAGACAAAACAGACACAAATCAAAGCTCTGGCTCCAGGAAGATTGGGCGACTCACCTAAAACGATATAAGGGCCTTCGGAAAGACAGAAAAAATCTATGGGGGTGAAAAGAATTAACCTAACACCAAAGAGACATCAGAATTAGCAAGAGACTGTGGGTCAAACTGAATGTCCCCCCATAGACCCTTCCACCTTGCTTTATCCATCCTTTGTCTCTCCTAAGAATGTATCTTCCCGAGCTCCCCCAATATCATCTCCACCACCACTGGACAGGGGAGAACTTCACACCTCAGAGAAACCAGGTGTAAAAGTGGACAACAGAGCTGACTAAGAAAAGAGTGCCCTAATCATAACCCCTGTGCCGCTTGAATGCCCCATAGGCCCACTCCTGATAACTACAACCAGAAAGGCAAGGAATGCCCACGGCAATACAGAGACTTGTAGACAACTACTGTATGTTAAAGGGGCACTGAAGTAAGAAGTGGTCCGTTGTTTCCACCAGAACATTCCTCCAGTTGGCAATTATGATCATCGTTGCATCTGTACTTTAGATTCAGGGTCTAAATAGATGGAATAATAGATTATATGATGTAAAGAAAACAAACTAGAAGAATAGAGGTTGATCGAGGAGAGGAAGAGTGGCCCCTGGTCTAAGGTTTTATGGTGGGCCCCTGGTCTAAGGTTTTTGGGTGGGCCCCTGGTGTCCCAGTCACTGTTCAGGGCCAGTGATGCATGAAAGTAGGAACCCAAGACTCTCCCATCGATCTTCCTTCTGGGAGAAGCCCAACAGACACACACCTCCACCTCATCACCTTCAGACTCACTACAACATAAGGCGGGAGAGCGCCATGAGGAGCACTCTCTGCCAGCACCCAGTATCCAAACTCTGAAGATCACCACCTACAAAGTAGGCTTCTCTTAGAGGAGGTTGTTAAAGTTGTACTTAATACAAAAAATCTTCCATTTTGCTCAGATTTAAAAGTTCACACTAGAGGATTTCCATTCCCATATTCGATTGCAAGCTTTGGGGCACAGGATCAGTTGTTATGCAGCTCCTCCTTATCTTCCTGTAACACATTGTACAAGCCCATATGATATATTGTGATTATTCCCATAATTTATCTCTTCATTCAGTGATGGAACAATGAAGCAGAGAGACAGAATCAGTCACTGGCGGCTGGTTGTCAAATGAACCAGGAAGACTCCATCAATTAAAAATTAATTCTGTGGCACCAGAACTTTGCTGCCTGAATCTGTTCTATTTCCCAATATCGCACAGAAGTCCACGGGTGGGATGAAATTGGGAATATAGTGGGCGGCCCCTCTGACCCTCAGGGGCCCATTCACTAAGCTCGAGTGAAGGAATAGAGGAAAAATAGTTCGAATTTCAATTTTTTTTTGGCTACTTCGACCATTGAATGGGCTACTTCGACCTACGACTACGACCTTCGACTTTGAATTGAACGATTCAAACTAAAAATCGTTCGACTATTCGATAGTCGAAGTACTGTCTCTTTAAAAAATTCTTCGACCCCCTAGTTCGCCACCTAAAACCTACTGAAGCCAATGCTAGCCTATGGGGAAGGTCATTTTGTTAGATCGATGGATTAAAATCTAATCGTTCGATCGAACGAATTGCGCTAAATCCTTCGACTTCGATATTCGAAGTCGAAGGATTTCAATTCGGCAGTCGAATATCGAGGGTTAATTAACCCTCGATATTCGACCCTAGGTAAATTTGCCCCTGACTGTAAATATATCAAACACCTGAATTTGCCGGAAATCTCCTGCCTTGGGATCCATAAATAGGACAAACACTTAATTATATCATTCGTTTGCTACATCGTTATTATTCCTGTGACTCCTCGGAGCAGCATTCCTTCCAATTATCTTACAGAGAGGGAACGAAAGAAATAGATCCCTTGTCCGAAGCGTCACCACCATCACTGGGTTCATTCCATGGGGAAGAGGCAAAATTTAACCAAGAAATTGCAATCAATATTTTAGTGAAAGGTCATTCATTCCAGCGATGATTTCACATAATGCGACATCGATATTCCGTCCAACTCACATTTTAGCAAGTGAAAGGGGATTCAAGCCCATGAGCTCCCGGGTCGGGGAGATGGATTTGTAACAAGAAACAAGTTAATAACAAATAATTTCCCCGAAAAGACACAAATGTTGCTGTCACAAACACTTTGGGGAGATTTATCAATGTTCCAATTTGAATTTCTGCCACGATTTAAATTTTTTGGCAGAAATTCGAAATTATATTCCCAAAAACTCAAATGTTTGGTATTTATTGAGCACAAAAAACTTGAATGTAAAACTTTGGCATCTTAAATCTTGCGTGTTCCTGTAGCAAGGGTAAGTCAACGGGCGTTGTCCTAGTCAAATATAAGTCATTTTTTGATTTAAACTTTTCGAGTTTTTATTTGTGCTTATAAATGAAACATTTTCACGATTATATTCAATCAAGGTTTTTATATGAGAGTTTTTTAATAAACAAACGTTCACATTTTTTTTTTAAATTGTGAGTTTATTCGAAGTAGAAAAAAGTCTAAAACCTCAGGAATGCGATTTCTGATAAATAAGACCATTTATGTGAAGGGAATCGTCCCCTCGCCTTCCCCCCTTAAATCTAATTTTTTTTAATAAAAAAATAAATAAATAATTTCAATAAATCTGTCCTACGTGCCAAGTCAACTTGGTGTCAGTGGGGCAAATATGCTACAATTTCCCATGTTTCACTAAAGAACCAGTGCACTTACAATTGTTACTATTAACACCTATTTATAAAGCTCCAACCTATACTGCAGTGCTGTACAATAAATGGGTCCAGACATTGAACATACAGATTCCATACAAAGAACTGGCCAGGGCACTATCTCTGTATGGGGTGGCCATGTTTTGTGTGTGGGGCGTGGCTGCCTGAGTGTGGGGGTGTGGCTGGCTTTGTTGGGGTGTGGCCATTGTGATTGTGTGGGGGAGTGACTGGTTGTGTGGGGAGGAGTGGCTGGTTGCATAAGAGGGTTGGCTGGGATTTGGTTGGGGAACACTGGCAAGGCTTATCTGCCAACTAGATTCCATGATTTTCACCCATAAATACCACCATTGCCTTTCAATGAAAGTAAAAGGCAAAGGCTGTTGGCAAGTGGGGTAATTGGGAAGTTGATGCAGAGCTTCAGACGCATCATTGGTTAGACCCTAGGAATCAGATCATTAAAAAACGTCTTGTGACACGCGGCCTCCATCGCTACATCTTTTTCCAGACCCGTCAGCCGTTTCATTGAAGGATTTCGCCGGCTTCTAATGAATGAATTGCCATTTCATCCCCTGATTTTCCTATAAAGCCAAATGCATACTCAATAACATTAAGGGTCGTTTCTCATAAAGACACATTATTGATCCGGGGGTGCTACCTGCGAGCGTTAAAAATTGCAGCCTGCGCCGCAAGTCACTCACTCGCAGGCCTGAAGAATTAAAGAGGAATTCAATTTGACAGCAGTAAATTCACAGCCCCAATCCGAGCGCCAATTTATATGCAAAGTGAAATGCTTTATGAAAATTTTCTCATGGAGATTTGGAAGGGCAGATTCACAGAGACGCTTCTTCTTTAGCCAATATCCCTCTCCTTAAATATTATTCTG
Organism: Xenopus petersii; assembly: GCA_038501925.1. Classification (NCBI taxonomy): domain Eukaryota; kingdom Metazoa; phylum Chordata; class Amphibia; order Anura; family Pipidae; genus Xenopus; species Xenopus petersii. The sequence goes on from CM076676.1 coordinate 421,836, forward strand.
CAGCCACAGAGAGGCCCTTTGATGTATAAATAATCAAGTTAAATGATGTATAAATAATCAAGTTAAACGACTTCTCTCCCATTCTTATTTTACAAAGTAATGTCTACCCTAGAGGGTCAAATTTCCCTGACAAATTCTTAATTACTGTGTTGCAACAGTAGCAGAATCTATTTGTGCAGAAATCTTCCCCATTCCCCAGTGACAAGTAACCAGTGTTAGCAGCCCTTCCACTTGCCCCTCCACTCAACTCCATATTTACATAATACTACATTTGAAGTCTTAATCCGCTTAATTTTTCAGGATTTTTATTTCTTCGAAAAGGAAATTTGTATTGATGAATGGCCGCTGCTTATTAAATATCTCTTCTCAATCTCCTCATCTTCTTCATAAAACTGCCATTTAAAAAAATATATACTAGGGTTAGGGTTGGGGTTAGGGTTAGGGTTATATCATATTATTTTATATAATTTTTTTCAAATTAAGAATGGCAAATCTTTGGAAAATCTTATATTTCAATAAATACCCAGAAATTATCTGCACTGCGTTTGTTTTATATGTTTAGAGAATATATAATATATTATGGTCAAATCACTGTTACTGTATATTCTTCATTTAAATAAATGCAATACAAGTTATTTTTTACATTTTAATTTTAAAAAAATTATTATTTTTGTATTTTATTTTAATGAAATAGTAATAATTTTCATATTATAATGTTTCAAATTAAGAATGGACAATTTTTGGAATCCTTAATATTTTACCAAATGCTCAGAAATGATCTGCACTGTGTTTGTTTTACATGTTTAGAGAACATATTATGGTTAATTCATAGTGTTACTGTATATTCTTCATTTAATAAATGCAATAAAAGTTATTTTTTACATTTTAATTTTAAAAAATGATTATTTTTCTATTTTATTTTAATGAAATAGTAATTATTTTCATACTTTTATTAAGAAGCAATTATGTTTTATCCAATTATTTTTTTTTACTTTGTGTTTATTAATAAACAATTTTTTTTTATTTTTTAAAAGAATCAATTTTTTATTTTTAGTGTTAAGCAGCAATTATCATATTTATATTTGTTTTTTATGTTTATTAAGAAGCATTTATTTTGTATTTTTACATTTTTATTAAGAAGCAAATGTCATATTTGTAATTTTTTATGTTTATTAATACTTGATTATGTCTTATTTTTCAATTGTTATTTTAATCAAGATGTGAATGTTATTAGATATTTATTTTAATGAAGATTTGGGATTTGGAATTGAAGAGTTGAAAAAAAGCATTGTTGCCATTATATGGCTTTCACACATTGATGATAATTTGATATGATAAGTGGATAAAATATAATACACAATTATAAAAATACAAAATAATTTAAACTATTTTAAACAATAAATATAAATAATAAAAACTATTTTAAAACTATTTTAAACAATAAATATAAATAATATTACAATTATTAACTCAGATAATAAAAATGGCAAAACCCACACTCTTGAAATGAATGAAGCATTTGATCTGTGATAGTTTCTCACATATTAACCCCAATCCAAAGGATTAAAATTCAATTCTGGGGCTGAATGGGTTCAAGTCATGGTAGAACAAAGAAACAGCGAGTAATGTCATGTGATTTCTACTTGACTTAAGACTTATATAGTTTGATTGACTCCCCCCATGACCTGTTCCTTATTGTTTGCACAACATTCTGCATGAGGAATGACCAGTCAGGTGATTTAGAACTACAACTCCCTCTCCCTTGGACCTGGTAGAGTTAAGCATATATAGTCAAGTCAAGCAGAGAATGGGCAGCTATGGAGACTGCATTCTATCCCAGCAATGTATATTGTGAATAAAACACGGCAGCCTTGGACATTCCAGACAAGTATTATATACTGCATACGTCTGTTTGTAGGAGGGAAATTATGGACAGTCATTGTGGGTTATGAAAACAATTGGTAACTTTGGTAATACCTGCATTTTAGGGTTCCCAATAAGTGATGGACCAAAACACCAATATGTCCTGATAAAATGATCTATGGTGTTATTCAATGTGTTTTCTGCACACACTCAAGTATCCCTGCAGCACTACAGTTGCCCATCCAAGCCTTGCTTCCAACCTTGGGTTACAGCTATACCACCATGACCAGTAATCCCCAACCAGTAGCTCATGAGCACCATGTTCCTCTCCAATCTTTGAATATTGCTCCCAGTGGTTTGGTTGCATAATAAACAGGTGTACTGCCAAACAAAGCCTCCTATAGGCTAAATGTCCACAAACGGGCTACCAAATGGCCAATCACAGCCTTTATTTTGCATCACCTAGGAACATTTGTTATGCTTGCGTTGCTCCACAACGCTTTCAACATATGGCTCACAGGGAAAAAGGCTTTGGGACCTCCCGTCTACACTATCATTAGGTCAAGATGCTGGGCCCTGTGGGATCTTTCTAGATCTAGTTCAGCCTTTGTGGAGCGGCCCAGAAAGTTCCATGGCAGTGATGAGAAGATTGTGATCTTGGCACCTGAGTCACTGCAAGAGAAATTCCCATGTGGTTGTTGGATCAGAGCCTGATGTCTGTCGCCTGCCATTGGCCTCCATAGGGTTCGATTGTCCTTCCTTCTGCCACTGACCTTGCAAACATGACAAAGGTCGGAATGTGTTCATTGATTAGCCAGAGCCGGAATATGACAGTCTGTGCCTTAATTGAATCCCAAAAGGGGCAGACTGGGTTATTATTACTGAGACCAGCCGATAGCACTCATTAAAAGCTCCACAGACTGTGCGCTTTGCTAATTAGTTTATTATACAGACACCTTGACGGTGGGCAAACGTGTCATTTTGGCCTTTGGAGCACTAGGGATATTGTTAAAAGTTTAATCAGCCGGCAATGACCAAGTTGCCTTGGCAGCCTAAGTGCGGCCATTACTGAGGTCACCGATGCTGGAGCAAATCTGACAGGGTCACCCAGTGCCTCTCCATGGAAGGGGAAGGTAGAAGCTCACCTACAATGAAGCTGGAGAGGGAAGAGTCTGTCTGCGGGGGTGGAACAGATGGGCTGGAAGGACGAGAGCCTCTCTCTCTCTCTCTAGATTTCCAGCACTCACATCTTGTGCCATATGCTCATTCCTATAGCCGCTCCAGTTTGCTGGGACGGGGATTTGTATTCCCACGTAAAACATCCAGCAAGTGTTTCACACCTACTGTTTGGCTCCCACGTGTAACATCTGCTCCTGCATAGACACTTCCTCCTTAAAGGTATAGGATGCCCACATACCAAAACACATTCTCATTATCAACATTATAAGACCTTGAACAGTTCTTTCCCATTGAATTAAAGTTCTTTCCCATTGAATTGAAAGCTTTTGCCAGCACCATTGGGCACACGACAAACTTAAAGTGTATCTTAGAATTTTCATTGTCACCACAATGACTAAAACGAAGAAAAAAAATGGCGATTGTGCCGTAAGTTTACAAAATCACGACTCAAAATTGAATTCATTTTCCCCCAATTATCCCACCCATTTGTGTGTTTATAAATTTCCCTCCCACACCCCTTCATGTTACCCTCTATGGTTAGATATTCTCTGTAGATATCCTGCCCCCTATCAACAGGCCACAATCAATTTTTTCCCAGAATTCTCTGGGATAACATTTGCATTGGGCTGTAAACTGTACTTACTGTGCATGGGCCTCAGTGTGGGTATAATATGACTATTTTAGGAGTCTTCTCACTTGGTGTAATAAAACCCTGGAATTCGGGTATAGGACACCTTGCATATCATTCATCAGAGTTGCCACTTCTTCTCCCTGAAGCAGGACACCACTGCCAATTATAATGAAGGTAAGTCACCAGACCAAGAAGAGGGAGTGTATAAGTTGGGAACGAGCTTTAATGTCACTGGGAACTCTCAAGAGATCTTAGTTGATAAGTCTCAAGGCCCTTTATTTCCTACCTGTACCAGTTAACCTGGCCATACATGTGAGTCAACAGACCAGTGGTTCCCAACCTGACCCCTGTGTTTGGTTATACCACGTACCCAGCTTCCACCTCTCAAATGAAAATGCCTCAGTCTCCCTCTCTTCCTCATTCTAAATCTCATAAACAAACTCAACCACCATGCTCATATGGAACCAGCTACTAGATTTTAAGTAAAATAGTTGGGGAAGAACTTTCATTTGGAACTAGCCACCATCTCAGCCATACTGTTTGGTTGTAGTGGTTTGTTCTTTAACTGGTGGTCAGATGGGAACTATCAAAGCATCTTGAAGATAATGGGCCACCAAAATTCATGTGACCTTTTTAACAAAAGCTAGAGTCTCCAATGGAACGGTGATCTTCTGTTAGAGGAACCTCTTATATCTTACAGGGAACATTGCCCCAAGGTACTTGACTGTAATATCTGAAAAAGAGCTGCCTGTTAGCTCTGGACTTGAGACCATCAAGTCTCAAAAAGATGTGGCTCCCTTTTCTTAGATGAAGCTGGCAGGAGCTACTAACATCTCTTCTACATAAGGAGAGGGCCTTGAGTTCTATGTCTGTGTTGTATGGAGTGGTTGCCTCTCTATCCAACTAATATATAGTTTGAGGGGAAAAACGATCACCTTGATGGTTGTGGGTTTCTACTAATTCCTTCCCGGGGCAACACATCTCTTAATACTGAGACCCGTGGCCCAAGCATTGGCTGTCACCAAAAATTCCCCTCATGTGTTTAATGAAAAGCATTTTATAATAATCAATGGAATAAATTCTGGAAGGATCTATAGTGTGTAGTGTATGTTTCAGAGCCATTTATCACAGTCTCGGGGGAAAAGACGCTTTGGCATGGCAGCAATAATATTCCTCACTTTATGGCTTTTATGATCCAAGCTCTGCCAGGAAACGTGAGGGGCTGTTTATGAGAAGACACAGCATCCAATTACAATTTAGGATCTAAAAAAGTGAGGAAGATGAATATCCTGTTCTGGTATCCGTGGATGATACATGAGTTATTCCCAGCTATTCTTTACGCCTGGGTGACGTCATGAAATGGGAGCCTTTGTCCCGCAGGTCGAATGTTCAAACTCGGTGTCAAGTTCCCCATAGAGGAGGCAACAGGGGGACTATTCTGGGATATTCATGGCAACAACATAATTTGTGTCCAAACTAAAGAAGGAAATGTGTCCATACATTTGTTTGGCTTCATTGTGTTAAAAACTTTACTCCCAGTGGGTAGTGTTTTCTAGATAAGTTCCCCCATGTCGTGGGGTTTGGGAAAGTGAGGACTTTGTACAACTTTTTGCCCAATCCTAGTGCACCCAATGTATTTCTGCAAATCCCCTGCTCACCATGTGACTCTTCTCTATGGTTAGCAGATGCTCAAGCAGTGATTAAGGCATGAAAATATGGCCAGCAGAGGGCACTCTTTCATTAGACTCCGTGGATAATGAGCTTTAGGGTTATCTACTGTTCTACACCTGCAGATAAAAACATGTAGAACAGTCAAGTTCCAGTTACTGAACACTGAGGTGAGGAGGTGCCTGGCATTTTGGAATAGAATGTTGGTGGTTGGATTGGGGGCTTCAGAGCAGGAAGAACAAGATAATCCTTACAAGGTTTATTTGAGGAATAAAATAATATTTGCCTCCAGAGGGAAGAATTTCCTGAGCCAACGGCAGGAGAGCAGTGAGTCTGTATAATAAGGAGACCCGACTCTCAGTATAAAGTGGCAGAAAAAGAAGAAAGAAGATGATGAAAGCGCAAGGGGGGGATCAAATGTCATATGACTTCTCATCAATGAGGGACATGGGGGGGGGAGAGGGCCACAAGCTTGGGGTCCCTGTGCTCCTCTCCTGAAAGGGAAGTGCCGCCATCAAACAGAATGTGTGTGAGACAAAGTATTGTGTGTTCTGACTCGGGGTCACATTCACCGCACACTCTCCATGATTCTAATGCAACATTCATGGACTTCAGCAACTTCCATTCATGGACTCCGGGAAATGCTTCCTAGATTTATTTCTGATTTTCACCACCTTATATTGACTTCCATCGGATTCATTCTAAGGGCCATTTATAGGGGTACAGAGACCCCCACATTTTATTCACTTTCTTCCCATAGAATAAAAAATACATGTGTGTATAATAGTGCCTTCAATTTCCTCACTGGAGGGGACTTGGACTTTTGCTGAAAGAGGTTCATTTTGTCCCTTGTTTTCCCTTCAAAACCTCAGGGGGGTGACTATTAGCTCTTTTGTCCAGACGCACTGGGTCAAGGAGTTGAGGTGGGTGAGACGGGTGAGGGTGTCTCAGTGAGAGGTGCAGTCACATTCCCTGGGTAATGCTGAACTGCTAGAGCGGCACCCCTGGAGGCAGTTCATGACGGGTCCTTCTCAGTGTAAATATGGAACAGATGCTTCTGTGAAGCCTTTAATGTCACCAGATTTTCAGGGTTCAGTATTTCCCAGGTGCATGATGGGAGCCGAGTTATTTTCAAGTTGCTTTGATGTGAATTATTTAGTAAAAAGCATCAAGCTGAATATTAATGGGCAATTTCAATATTAATTAAAGTTCCTTCCTGAGCAGCGATTGGCTAAATCTGTCTGTGGGGAGAACAGAAGTTATTAGTTTGTTACAGCACCGGGGGGTCGGAGGAAGCGCAAACACTGGGATCAAAGGAAAGATCTGGATTTCAGGAAGTGGGACCTTGTAACCGGGAAATGCTCTTCTCCAGTAACCGCAGCTTCTTCTATGAGGCTCCAAAAAGGCTAACTGCCTAAGGATCTGAAAATATCGGGGCCCACATGCAGCAGAAATACAGAAGATAGCAGGTTTAGTAAGGCATGATGGAAAAAGTATGAGAAGATGGAGACAGTAGGACAAGATGGAGACAGTAGGCAAGATGGAGACAGTAAGACAAGATGTAGACAGTAGGACAAGATGGAGACAGTAGGGCAAGATGGGAAAGTAGGACAAGATGGAGACAGTAGGGCAAGATGGAAACAGTAGGACTAGATAGAGACAGTAGGACAAGATGGAGACAGTAGGGCAAGATGGAGACAGTAGGACAAGATGGAGACAGTAGGACAAGATGGAGACAGTAGGGCAAGATGGAGACAGTAGGACAAGATGGAGACAGTAGGACAAGATGGAGACAGTAGGGCAAGATGGAGACAGTAGGACAAGATGGAGACAGTAGGCAAGATGGAGACAGTAAGACAAGATGTAGACAGTAGGACAAGATGGAGACAGTAGGACAAGATGGAGACAGTAGGACTAGATAGAGACAGTAGGACAAGATGGAGACAGTAGGGCAAGATGGAGACAGTAGGACAAGATGGAGACAGTAGGACAAGATGGAGACAGTAGGGCAAGATGGAGACAGTAGGACAAGATGGAGACAGTAGGACAAGATAGAGACAGTAGGACAAGATGGAGACAGTAGGGCAAGATGGAGACAGTAGGACAAGATGGAGACAGTAGGACAAGATGGAGACAGTAGGGCAAGATGGAGACAGTAGGACAAGATGGAGACAGTAGGACAAGATGGAGACAGTAGGACAAGATGGAGACAGTAGGGCAAGATGGAGACAGTAGGACACGTAAAGAAGCCATAGTCAGTAGTACAGAGAACGAGGTACAAAGTGGTCCAGGTGTCATGTAGCTCTGTAAGGAGCACACAGTATATCAGATAGTATTATCAGTTTGCACCACTTGCACGTATTTGCACCTACACATTAATAGACACAGGGAAGGGGGTGATCACATTATTCCCAAACTGCAGCCATTTTAGCACAATTTGTGGTTGGTGGAAAAATTTAAAGGGGTGTTTTAAAGATGCTCCAATTGTGAGAAGAAATAAAGAATTGTGTAGGGGGGCAATTGTGTTGATATGTGTTCTTTAGATTTTACCCTCCAGATATAACATGACATTGTGACATTTTGGGAGATTTTACTGTGAACTTGGCTTTTTCCTTGAAATAACGTTCCTATTGATTTGGATTTTCTTTGGTAGAAACAGAAATAGAAGAGAGAAAACGTGCAGTAACTAATGGCAACCGGACACTAATTACAGTTGGCCATTTGAGTGCAATTAGGGCAGCGTTAATCGTTATATAAGAATCATATTTATCTGTGAATAAGTGAATGTGGCTGTTCTATAATGGAATTCCTGCAGCCGCTCAATGCTTTGCCGTGTGTGGGAAGAGCCACCTCTACTGGCAAGTGGGTCACATTGCAATGACTGGAGCGCGAATAATCAGCGAATAATCACCTAATAATCAGATAATAATCACCTAATAATCAGCTAATAATAAGCTAATAATCAGATAATAGTCAGATAATAATCAGCTAATAATCAGCTAATAGTCAGATAATAATCAGATAATAATCAGATAATAATCAGTTAATAGTCAGATAATAATCAGATAATAATCAGCTCATAATCAGCTAATAATCAGATAATAATCAGATAATAATCAGCTCATAATCAGCTAATAAACAGATAATAATCAGATAATAATCAGCTAATAATAAGCTAATAATCAGATAATAATCAGATAATAATCAGCTAATAATCAGATAATAATCAGATAATAATCAGCTCATAATCAGCTTATAGTCAGATAATAATCAGATAATAATCAGCAAATAATAAGCTAATAATCAGATAATAATCAGCTCATAATCAGCTAATAATCAGCCAATAGTCAGATAATAATCAGATAATAATCAGCTAATAATCAGATAATAATCAGTTAATAGTCAGATAATAATCAGATAATAATCAGCTCATAATCAGCTAATAATCAGATAATATTCAGATAATAATCAGCTCATAATCAGCTAATAATTAGATAATAATCAGATAATAATCAGATAATAATCAGCTAATAATAAGCTAATAATCAGATAATAATCAGATAATAATCAGCTAATAATCAGATAATAATCAGATAATAATCAGCTCATAATCAGCTTATAGTCAGATAATAATCAGATAATAATCAGCAAATAATAAGCTAATAATCAGATAATAATCAGCTCATAATCAGCTAATAGTCAGATAATAATCAGCTAATAATCAGCTCATAACACTGTATCAGAATCAGAGAAAGAGAAAATGATTTAGTCTCACTCTCTCTCTCAGCACAAGGGCAAATAATGAGCCTGTATAATTAACCCCTCTGTTCCCTGTGTCCTGTCTGTGCTGCACGAGGAACTGATCTCTGTCACCTGCAACTTTTATGGATCAGAGAATCAATAACTCACAGTTACATTGTCTCCAAGTGTTTCTTATTTCTTCCTTTCAATAGAAAATATCATTTTGTCATTTACTGCTGTTGTTATTATGAGACGACAGGGCAGAGGAATATTTGGGGTAATTAGGGTGAGATAACAGGGCAGAGGATATTTGGGGTAATTAGGGTGAGATGACAGGGCAGAGGAATATTTGGGGTAATTATGGTGAGATAACAGGGCAGAGGATATTTGGGGTAATTAGGGTGAGATGACAGGGCAGAGGAATATTTGGGGTAATTATGGTGAGATGACAGGGCAGAGGATATTTGGGGTAATTAGGGTGAGATGACCGAGCAGAGGAATATTTGGGGTAATCAGGGTGAGATGAGAGGGCAGAGGAATATTTGGGGTAATTAGGGTGAGATGAGAGGGCAGAGGAATATTTGGGGTAATTAGGGTGAGAATTAGGGTGAGATGAGAGGGCAGAGGAATATTTGGGGTAATTAGGGTGAGATGAGAGGGCAGAGGATATTTGGGGTAATTAGGGTGAGATGACAGGGCAGAGGAATATTTGGGGTAATTATGGTGAGATGACAGGGCAGAGGATATTTGGGGTAATTAGGGTGAGATGACAGAGCAGAGGAATATTTGGGGTAATTAGGGTAAGATGAGAGGGCAGAGTAATATTTGGGGTAATTATGGTGAGATGACAGGGCAGAGGAATATTTGGGGTAATTAGGGTGAGATTAGTGGGCAGAGGAATATTTGGGATAATTAGGGTGAGATAACAGGGCAGAGGATATTTGGGGTAATTAGGGTGAGATGACAGGGCAGAGGAATATTTGGGGTAATTATGGTGAGATAACAGGGCAGAGGATATTTGGGGTAATTAGGGTGAGATGACAGGGCAGAGGAATATTTGGGGTAATTATGGTGAGATGACAGGGCAGAGGATATTTGGGGTAATTAGGGTGAGATGACAGAGCAGAGGAATATTTGGGGTAATCAGGGTGAGATGAGAGGGCAGAGGAATATTTGGGGTAATTAGGGTGAGATGAGAGGGCAGAGGAATATTTGGGGTAATTAGGGTGAGAATTAGGGTGAGATGAGAGGGCAGAGGAATATTTGGGGTAATTAGGGTGAGATGAGAGGGCAGAGGATATTTGGGGTAATTAGGGTGAGATGACAGGGCAGAGGAATATTTGGGGTAATTATGGTGAGATGACAGGGCAGAGGATATTTGGGGTAATTAGGGTGAGATGACAGAGCAGAGGAATATTTGGGGTAATTAGGGTAAGATGAGAGGGCAGAGTAATATTTGGGGTAATTATGGTGAGATGACAGGGCAGAGGAATATTTGGGGTAATTAGGGTGAGATTAGTGGGCAGAGGAATATTTGGGATAATTAGGATGAGATGAGAGGGCAGAGGAATATTTGGGGTAATTAGGGTGAGATGAGAGGGCAGAGGAATATTTGGGGTAATTAGGATGAGATGACAGAGCAGAGGAATATTTGGGGTAATTAGGGTGAGATGAGAGGGCAGAGGAATATTTGGGGTAATTAGGGTCAGATGACAGAGCAGAGGAATATTTGGGGTAATTAGGGTGAGATGACAGAGCAGAGGAATATTTGGGGTAATTAGGGTGAGATGACAGAGCAGAGGAATATTTGGGGTAATTAGGGTGAGATGAGAGGGCAGAGGAATATTTGGGGTAATTAGGGTCAGATGACAGAGCAGAGGAATATTTGGGGTAATTAGGGTGAGATGAGAGGGCAGAGGAATATTTGGGGTAATTAGGGTGAGATGAGAGGGCAGAGGAATATTTGGGGTAATTAGGGTCAGATGACAGAGCAGAGGAATATTTGGGGTAATTAGGGTCAGATGACAGAGCAGAGGAATATTTGAGGTAATTAGGGTGAGATGAGAGGGCAGAGGAATATTTGGGGTAATTAGGGTGAGATGACAGGGCAGAGGATATTTGGGGTAATTAGGGTGAGATGACAGGGCAGAGGAATATTTGGGGTAATTATGGTGAGATGACAGGGCAGAGGATATTTGGGGTAATTAGGGTGAGATGACAGAGCAGAGGAATATTTGGGGTAATTAGGGTAAGATGAGAGGGCAGAGTAATATTTGGGGTAATTATGGTGAGATGACAGGGCAGAGGAATATTTGGGGTAATTAGGGTGAGATGAGTGGGCAGAGGAATATTTGGGATAATTAGGATGAGATGAGAGGGCAGAGGAATATTTGGGGTAATTAGGGTGAGATGAGAGGGCAGAGGAATATTTGGGGTAATTAGGGTGAGATGACAGAGCAGAGGAATATTTGGGGTAATTAGGGTCAGATGAGAGGGCAGAGGAATATTTGGGGTAATTAGGGTGAGATGAGAGGGCAGAGGAATATTTGGGGTAATTAGGGTAAGATGAGAGGGCAGAGGAATATTTGGGGTAATTAGGGTGAGATGAGAGGGCAGAGGGATATTTGGGGTAATCAGGGTGAGATGACAGAGCAGAGGAATATTTGGGGTAATTAGGGTGAGATGAGAGGGCAGAGGAATATTTGGGGTAATTAGGGTGAGATGACAGGGCAGAGGAATATTTGGGGTAATTAGGGTGAGATGACAGGGCAGAGGAATATTTGGGGAAACATATGAAATGGACTGAGGCGTATTCCTCAGGGTGTGGGGCAGTTTGGGGTGGAATTGGCTCCAATCAATAGGACAATGTGCCCCATTTTGAGGATGAGGGGATTTGGGGAGAGGCAGAAATTCATCCTCTGTAACTGTCATGTTTGCTCACTCAGCTAATCTCTTCTTCTCGCACTCGCAGCTCCATTTAGAATGTGAATATCAAACTGTCAGTTCTGCTCCATTCATCATCATAAGCAGAAATTATTCCCAAATCTAAACTTGTTTTCTATCATCGGCTTATTGTGAGGAATAATAAATGGAGCAGCAAGGTGACTGGGCCACACAGGTGACAATTAAGTGCGGGGAGCAGAGAGCGGCACAACTGCAAATAGAATCTGTATCTGCCCAAAATATTTCTGTCTCTGGGGGCCACAACATCACTAATAATATTCCCCCCGTGTTGTGCCGCCAGAGCCCCTTCATCCAATATTTATTCTTAGAATATCATCAGCAGTAGATAAAATGTCAGCTTCTGACCAAGTGCTGGACAGGCCTGGGGCAAAACAGACTTTGTGGGGTACATTTTATTTCTATAAATGAGATCTTCAGTCATCACTGGGAGCGCTGGGAGTTTTACCCCAACTACAGAAGAGCCACATGTTGAAGAACACCAGTTATAAAGATTTTTTTGCTGCCTCCATCTCACTGTTCTGTCTCCATCATCCCTTTCTGACTTTATCTTGTCCTACTGTCTCCATCTTCTCCCACTGTCTACATCTTACCCTACTTTCTCCATTGTCCCTATCTGTCTTAATGTTACCCTACTGTCTCAAACTTCTCCTACTGTCTCCATCTTCCCTTTTTGTCTTCATCTTGTCCTACTGTCTTCATCTTGTCCTACTGTCTCCATCTTGTCCTACTGTCTTAATCTTGTCCTACTGTCTCCATCTTGCCCTTCTGTCTCCATCTTGTCATATTGTCTCCATCTTGTCCTACTGTCTCCATCTTGCCCTACTGTCTCCATCTTGTCCTACTGTCTCCATCTTGTCCTACTGTCTCCATCTTGTCCTACTGTCTTAATCTTGTCCTACTGTCTCCATCTTGCCCTTCTGTCTCCATCTTGTCATATTGTCTCCATCTTGTCCTACTGTGTCCATCTTGCCCTATTATCTCCATCTTGGCCTATTGTCTCCATCTTGCCCTAATTCTCCATCTTCTCCTACTGTCTCTATCTCATTCTACTGTCTCCATCTTCTCCTATTGTCTCCATCTTGTCCTACTGTCTCCATCTTGCCCTACTGTCTCCATCATGTCCTACTGTCTCCATCTTGTCCTACTGTCTCCATCTTGTCATATTGTCTCCATCTTGTCCTACTGTCTCCATCTTGTCCCACTGTCTCCATCTTTTCCCACTATCTCCATCTTGTCCTACTGTCTCCATCTTGCCCTACTGTCTCCATCTTGTCCCACTGTCTCCATCTTGTCCTACTGTCTCCATCTTATCCTACTGTCTCCATCTTGTCCTACTGTCTCCATATTGTCCTACTGTCTCTATCTTGCCCTACTGTCTCCATCTTGCCCTACTGTCTCCATCTTGCTCTACTGTCTCCATCTTGTCCTACTGTCTCCATCTTGTCCTACTGTCTCTATCTCCCCTACTGTCTCCATCTTGTCCTACTGTCTCTATCTCCCCTACTGTCTCCATCTCCCCTACTGTCACAATCTTTCCCTCCTTTGAAACTCAATACCCTTGTTTGTCTCTTTCAGTTCTCTCTCATGTTGTGCCTCATATGATAATGTCATGAATGGTTAAGCAAATAAATAATTCAAAAACAATTGTTAGAAAGACAATAAACAAGATTGTTTGTCAGCCGGCACCGCACTCGACAAGTACAAATTCTGGAGCCCAAATCAAAGCCATATGTTCAGATACAGACCCAGTGACGGCTGCTTCATATCCTATTGGCTCGGCTTTGATTCTGTTTGAGAAATAAGCCCTAAATATTGGGAACTTCACAAATAAACAACAGTTGGTTTTACCAAGTCAGGGGGACGGGAAGTAACTGAGAATATTCCAGAAGGAACAGCCTGCGACTGTGATTGTACAAAGAGTAGAGACATGAATATTACTCAACCTGATCTAGAAACTTGTCAATTTAATTCCACATTCTGGGCCAAGAATAATTCTGTTCTGTGTTTCCATCCAATGTATCATCAGCACCAGAGTATCTGCCCATCTTGTTTTACTACTGGGGCATTATCTCTCTAATCCAGGGGTCCTGAGTATCCCCTGAACTATAGCAGGGTATCACCCCCAACATTTCTGTTATGAGCTAAGGGGGCCCAGTCTGAAGGTCAGTTAGGGGGAGATTTGGGGTGAGTGTTTATTTGTACCCTGGGTACCCCTGGAACTATAGCAGGGTGACACCCCAATGTTTCTATATATCTGTAACCTTGTTATGAGCTAAGGGGGCCCAGTCTGAAGGTCAGTTAGGGGGAGATTTGGGGTGAGTGCTTATTTGTACCCTGGGTACCCCTGGAACTATAGCAGGGTGACACCCCAATGTTTCTATATATCTGTAACCTTGTTATGAGCTAAGGGGGCCCAGTCTGAAGGTCAGTTAGGGGGAGATTTGGGGTGAGTGTTTATTTGTACCCTGGGTACCCCTGGAACTATAGCAGGGTGACACCCCAATGTTTCTATATATCTGTAACCTTGTTATGAGCTAAGGGGGCCCAGTCTGAAGGTCAGTTAGGGGGAGATTTGGGGTGAGTGATTATTTGTACCCTGGGTACCCCTGGAACTATAGCAGGGTGACACCCCAATGTTTCTATATATCTGTAACCTTGTTATGAGCTAAGGGGGCCCAGTCTGAAGGTCAGTTAGGGGGAGATTTGGGGTGAGTGCTTATTTGTACCCTGGGTACCCCTGGAACTATAGCAGGGTGACACCCCAATGTTTCTATATATCTGTAACCTTGTTATGAGCTAAGGGGGCCCAGTCTGAAGGTCAGTTAGGGGGAGATTTGGGGTGAGTGTTTATTTGTACCCTGGGTACCCCTGGAACTATAGCAGGGTGACACCCCAATGTGTCTATATATCTGTAACCTTGTTATAAACTGAGGGGCCAATGGCTGCCCCACTATATACTGTACAGATAATAACAAAATATGCCACTTTTGGCCCAGTCCTCTTTCTGATACTTTATTGGGACAGATTTGCTGGAATTGGCTTCCAGTTGGGGCGAGTGATTTCTTTTCTCCTCGCCCCCCCCCAGCTGGTTTGTACTGGAAAGTGAAATGTTTCTCATCGAACGCCATCAAATAAATCTGAACAAAGGCCTGAAATCAGCCAATTGTGTGAGCCGCTTGCGCTGTAATTACCCAATGAAGAGAAATGAGTTGGCTCCCGACAAACCTCTCATTTACCAAAATGTGTGTTTTAGAGACATTAAAGGGTAATCAGTCATACGGCAAAAACACCAGTGTCATTTTCACTGCAATTCTTGTAAATATAGAGAGATATACGTATATATATTATATACAGAGATACAATCTGTCACACCTCATTAACTGATAATTTACATTACCTTTCTGTTGGTTTTCAGTTATATCTTTATATCTTCTATAGGGCCCATATACTGAAATAGTTTTTTATACACTGGAATACCTATACTGCTATAGTTTTATGGGATCTCTCTGTACAGACTATGAGCAAACTTAGGGGCTGTTCCTGCTGAATTGTGCTTAGTACAGGGAATACCTATGTACCATAGTTTTATGGGATCTTTCTGTACAGACTATGAGCAAACTTAGGGACTGTTCCTGCTGAATTGTGCTTAGTACAGGGAATACCTATGTACCATAGTTTTATGGGATCTCTCTGTACATACTATGAGCAAACTTAGGGACTGTTCCTGCTGAATTGTGCTTAGTACAGGGAATACCTATGTACCATAGTTTTATGGGATCTCTCTGTACAGACTATGAGCAAACTTAGGGACTGTTCCTGCTGAATTGTGCTTAGTACAGGGAATACCTATGTACCATAGTTTTATGGGATCTCTCTGTACAGACTATGAGCAAACTTAGGGACTGTTCCTGCTGAATTGTGCTTAGTAGAGGGAATACCTATGCTGCCATAGTTTTATGGGATGTCTCTGTACAGACTATGAGCAAACTTAGGGACGGTTCCTGCTGAATTGGGCTTAGTACAGGGAATACCTATGCTGCCATAGTTTTATGGGATCTCTCTGTACAGACTATGAGCAAACTTAGGGACGGTTCCTGCTGAATTGGGCTTAGTACAGGGAATACCTATGTACCATAGTTTTATGGGATCTCTCTGTACAGACTATGAGCAAACTTAGGGGCTGTTCCTGCTGAATTGTGCTTAGTACAGGGAATACCTATGTACCATAGTTTTATGGGATGTCTCTGTACAGACTATGAGCAAACTTAGGGACTGTTCCTGCTGAATTGTGCTTAGTACAGGGAATACCTATGTACCATAGTTTTATGGGATCTCTCTGTACAGACTATGAGCAAACTTAGGGACGGTTCCTGCTGAATTTAGTACAGGGGAATACCACTACTATGGTCAACATAGTAGTGCTTTTTGTATAAGAAGGGAATGAAGTTGGTCCCCCATAGGAGAACCTTCTAAATAAGAGGGGGGGGTATGTTTGGTCCATAACAGTGCCTCCTAAATAAGATGGGACTGACATTGGTCCCCATAGGAGAACCTTCTGAATAAGAGGGAGTGAAGTTGGTCCCCCATTGGAGAACCTTCTGAATAGGAGGGGAGTAAGTTTCGCTCCAGAGAAGCACCTACTGAATAAGAGGGGAGTGAGGTTGGTCCCCCACAGGAGAATCTTCTGAATAAGAGGGGGGTGAGTTTGGCTCCAGAGAAGCACCTTCTCAATAAGAGGGGAGTGAGGTTGGTCACCAAAGGAGAACTTTATCAATAAGAGGGAATCTCAGAGACAGAGGAACTAGAACAAAAAGATACATAAAATATTTCACAGAGCAGATAGAACAAATGGCAGACATAGGAAGGAATTCGAGAGATAAATAGATTTTTCTAAAGGAGGTTTGAGAAATCAGAGAGAAGAAAAAAGAATAGGGACGAGAGACCCTCCAGAGCAGGCTGAGTCCATAAGAGAAGACATGAGCGAGTAGGAGGCTGAATTAGGATGAAGGAGAAATCTATAGGGATTGGGGGACAGGAGAAAGAAGAAGGAGCTATGGAGAGATTCTGTATTGGGGGGGTATAGGGGCAGGAGAGAACAGGAGGCGGAATAAAGAAACGGGGGGGGGGGAATTGGTACAGACCCTGTAGAGGCTTCAGCCAAATATATTATATATTCTTATATATATAACTAATATCACCCCAGCCTTTATCGCTCTGTGTTTATTTCTATTGACTCCTCCCAACACTTTGTGGTGCCTCTAATTTGCAGCTATTTAGTCAATGTGGGGTGAAATAAACGCTTTCCCCTGGCAGATAAAGTTCCCGTTAGTGCTGACGAGCCCGTCTCTTTCATTCATGACCTTTAGTTGTAGAATTATCTTCAGTCTGTTCCAGCTTATTGCCATTAATTCAACCTTGCCTTTTGGGAGCTCGGATAGTTCGGCAAGATCCTCTCCGGTCTCTTTATTGAAACCGAGCGCAGCAAGTCTACTTAATTATTCCCTCAATGCTAAACCTTGAATCATTTTGGTTACTCTACATGACTAGCAATTTTCCTTCTGCAGTGTGCCCTTGTTTTAATGAGTACAATTGCCGGCAATAGATCATGTGAGGCCTACGCTCTCTGTCATAATAACATCTGCTGATTTACTGCTCATTGGACAACACCAAGGACCTTCAGGCAGCTCCACCATCGGCACTGAATGTACTAATGTCAATAGTTTTGCTCAAGTAAACGTAGATACAACCTCTGAAGTAAACATGGTCATGTCCTGTAGATGATGGGCCCAGAAACTGAAGAACGTGGCATCATCTGATGAGACAAGCAGTGCCTGATCATCCAATGGATAAAATACTTGGAGGTGCCCTTGACTCCAGTCAAGATGATTGAAGTGAGAATTCATGGATAATTGACAAAGTAGACCTCTCAGTGGAGTCTGAAGTAGCATTTGAAAGTCACAGAGAAAGTATCTGAGGAGCAATGAGGATATCACATAGAGTGGCATAAGCTCATGAAGCAAACCGTGGCTGGTCCTCCAATGAATAAAATCCTTGGTGGTTCCCTTGACTCCAGCCAAGATCATTAAAGTGAGAATTCATGGATAAGTGACAGTTGAAAGTAGACCTCTCAGTGGAGTCTGAAGTAGCATTTGAATGTCACAAGCAGTGCCTGGTCATCCAATGGATAAAATACTTGGAGGTGCCCTTGACTCCAGTCAAGATGATAAAAATGAGAATTCATGAATAAGTGTCAGTGGAAAGTAGACCTCGAGACAAGCAGTGCCTGATCATCCACCAAACAATTGCCAGTCATCCAGTGGATTAAATCCTTGGATCTGAAGCCAAGAAAATAGTGAGAAGCCATAAATGAAGTTAGTGAAGACAGTAAGATAGGTCAGTTCTGGAGTAGCCTGATCCCAGGAAAACATGAGCAATAGGCATATCATTCACAGATAATCCCTGTGAGTACTAGAGCAGCTGAGTAACAGTCAATGGTCGAGGAAAGTTGACCAAATCAACATGATAAATAGGACAATCTCGTAAGAGACAGGATAGTAGTATATTTGTGAGGAACTTCTTGGGTGTTTCGATCAACAACTCTAGATGGGGAAACCTGTCAATTTTTGTTCCACATTTTAGGGTCCAGAGCCCTCTGCCGAGCCACCATGTATCAGATTAATTCTACAGCTTTACTCCCACAAAGGAAGTACCCCGGAGTGGAAGTTCTATTTTGTCTTCTTAAGGGTTTACATAATGGTCTCTCTGGGATTAGGGCTTGCTTTGGGGAGCAGGGGTTTTGCTTTGCTAATGGAATAAATGAATCCTTCTTAAGTGAGTCAACTACTATATGCATCATATCAACTCTCCTTGGGTGCTGAATTTACAAGGAAAACTACACTGCCCATGAAAACAAACTATTTTGTTCTTTTTTTTTACAGTAAATCCAACATTTCCTTAATCCTTAACAATGAAGACTGCAGGACAAGATGGAGACAGTAGGACAAGATGGAGACAGTAGGACAAGATGGAGACAGTAGGACAAGAGAGAGATAGGAGGACAAGACAGAGACAGTAGGACAAGATGGAGACAGGAGGACAAGATGGAGACAGTAGAGCAAGACAGAGACAGTAGGACAAGATGGAGACAGGAGGACAAGATGGAGACAGTAGGACAAGATGAAGACAGTAGGACAATATGGAGACAGTAGGACAAGATGGAGACAGTAGGACAAGATGGAGACAGTAGGACAAGATGAAGACAGGAGGACAAGATGGAGACAGTAGAGCAAGACAGAAACAGTAGGACAAGATGGAGACAGGAGGACAAGATGGAGACAGTAGGACAAGATGAAGACAGTAGGGCAACATGAAGACAGTAGGACAAGATGGAGACAGTAGGACAAGATGGAGACAGTAGGACAAGATGGAGACAGTAGAGCAAGACAGAGACAGTAGGACAAGATGGAGACAGGAGGACAAGATGGAGACAGTAGAGCAAGACAGAGACAGTAGGACAAGATGGAGACAGGAGGACAAGATGGAGACAGTAGGACAAGATGAAGACAGTAGGGCAACATGAAGACAGTAGGACAAGATGGAGACAGTAGGACGAGATGGAGACAGTAGGACAAGATGGAGACAGTAGGTCAAGATAGAAACAGTAGGGCACAGTAGGACAAGATGGAGACAGTAGGGCAAGATGGAGACAGTAGGATAAGATGGAGACAGTAGGACAAGAAGGGACAGTAGAGAAAGATGGAGATGGGGAAAGATTGGGTACAGTAACAGCACCCACAGCACTTAAAGTTCCAGACCAGGCTCCAGACTAGGGTGCTGCTTATTTAAAATAGTTTGAAGTTTGTCGGAGTCCAGGGAGAAAGTACAAAAGAATGAGGGAGCATTAATATGCCAACTTGCACCCCTTTATTCTATGGGGGGAGGGTCTGATTGGAGACATTTCTCTCTCTGTACATTACTATATGATTTATTAATCTCTCGGCAGATAATGTCATTAAACTCTGACACCAGAGCAAACACCTCCCATCCACAAGGATAAAATGGAAAGGAGGGAGAGGGATTATTTGGGTTCACAAAAGTTTGAATGGAAATATAAATAATTGAAAGATTTGCTGTGAGACCCGACGGTGGTTCGGCCAAATATCCCTGAGAATCGCTGATTATATTCCATTTTATTCCCCTTATATTTATCACTCTACTTATCTGTCTGTCTGTCTGTCTGTCCATCTATCTGTGTCACACTCTCTCCCCAGGAGGCACAGAAGCATTTGCTTCCATAAGAGACTGGGGCTGGATTTCCTGACCTAAACCAATATGGCAGCTCCCACGCATATAGAAAATACAAAGCAACTCCCAATGAACAAGAACGTTTCCCAGATGTAAAGTCTCCATTCTTTTTGTGAACTTCCCCTTTAAATTGACTTGTGTGTGACCCTTTCTGCTGAATCTGAATTCAATGCCTTTAATTTAAAGGGCAGATTGATATTAAAGGGGGTTGTTCACCTTTAAATTAACCGTTAGTATGATGTAGAGAGGGATATTCTGAGACAATTTGCAATTGGTTTTAATTTTTTATTATTTGTGGTTTTTGCGTGATTTCGTTTTTTATTCAGCAGCTCTCCAGTTTGTCATTTCAGCAGTCTGGTTGCTATGGTCCAAATTCCCCTAGCAACCATGCATTGCTATGAATAGGAGACTGGAATATGAATAGGAAGGGGGCTAAGTATAAATGGTGAGTAATAAAAAGTAGCAATAACAATAAACGTGTAGCCTTACTGAGCATTTGTTTTTTTAGATGGGGTCAGTGACCCCCCATTTGAAAGCTGGAAAAAAATCAAAAGAAAAAGGAAAATAATTTAAAATCTATAAAAAAAAAAAGAAAAAAATGAAGGTCAATTCCCGCATTTTAAGAAATACTCACCATAAATACTTGCAAAGTCGTTATCCAACGTCGAATTGCTTTAAAGCGGATCATTGGCCTTATTGACATCATTCTATTTTAACTGTTTTTTTTTCCCCCTAAAGCTAAAAACTGATGGTATAAAATAGGGTTAAATTGAGCATCAGTCTTCCTTGTTAATAATAAAACTCCAGTATTTATGAAAACACTGATTTGTGGAATGACAGAAAAATGAGCCAATGAAACGCTGGGACAGGAAGAGGCGCAAACATTGGCAGCACCATGAGAGGGCGCCACACAAACACTTTTCAGAGTTAAAAACAAATGAAAGTGTTTAGGGGTAAAGTCTACCTGCCTGCACTGTCTGTTACCCCTATTAAACATGTTCCTGTTCTAATCTCCAACCTACGTTCAGTCTCTCGCTCCACCCCAGCGCTGTGAACCCCACTAGTATTGGGGTTACCCCTAACCCTTATTACACCCCAGCCCAGCTTATAGGGGAACGGACAGGGAAAATAAATATTCTATAGTGTATTGAAGTTGGGCACCCCAATTACTCTCTTACCCCCAGTCTTTCTGCATTGCCAGGGGGCCCATGTTCTCTGGACAGAGGAGGTGCTGATTTTTCTGGGGAGCCTGCTGCCCTCATTTGGGGTAAATCACAAACTCCCCTTCTACTGGATTCTGCCCATGGATACAGAAACTACAGCTCCCATCATTCTTGGCTGGTCATAGGCTGAAACTAAAGGCACCTCCCCTTTTTTTAGAGACCTGAATGTGGATCTGTCCCTAATAGCTGAGGCTCATGGGTGATGTAGTTTGGAGTTTCAGGCTGTTAAATACAGTTAGACCTGAGTGTGTCCCCCAATCTTCCAGCACTGTGTTGCCCCCCAGACATATCATTGCACCCCGTTATCATGAAGGATTTGGGAATGATTGCACCCATCAGCTGTTTAGGGTTAATTCCATTGCAGCACAGGGAACCTGAAGTATTAACCTGTTAGAGGCTGGAGACCTGGGCAGGGCTGCGAGAGACATGAAGTTGCCCCCCTGAGACTGTGCCGTGTGATCACCTGCCCCAGGGCTTTTCAGATTTGGGGATTTTAAATGACCATTTTATCACGAGAAGGGGTTAATCTTCAGAGCATGTATGTATGCATGTATATATATATATATAACAGTTAAATATAGATAATTCCTACATGCACAGCGCAGGGGATCCATCAGCCTGGGAGTTCCTTACATTCTGCCAGTATAATTTTATAGCACCGACATGCTCCATAGCGCTGTACATCATTCACTGTTACCCTGCCTGGGTTGAAACTGGGGTACCCGGGGGGTAACTTGCACAGAAGCAGGGTCACATCTGAAACAGGACCCCAGTACTGCGAGGCAGGAACGCTAATCGATGCGCCCCAAGAACTTCATCCCCAATGAATTGAACTCACTTGGAGGCATCTTTAACCCCTTGGGGTGACATTATTTAACTAATGCAATGACCCTTCAGCTGCTGACAAAGGCAGGGACAAAGGCAGAGCAACTCAGATAATAAGGGGTTAAACGGTGTGGGATTTCTGTTGTGCAGCAGCGCCCTCTGGTGGAAACTGGTGGATTTGCAACTTGCCTTCTGATTGGCTCTGTGCCATGGTGTGTGTTTGTATATAGAATAGAAATATATATATAGTATACACAGGGCTGTACAACTTCTATAGGGGTCTTATGGGGGCCCCATTGAGCGAGGGCCACACACACAGGTCTTCAAGGTGCCCAAGATTATCTCCATGGTTACAGGGACCGAGTGGCCCTGGGCAAGTAACAAGGGCAGAGAATCAACACAAGGGATGGACGTGTGACATTGTGTGTCCCTCGTATTGTCCCTCCCTGGGGCCACTGAATAGTAAAAGTAACAAGGGGCAGGTTTAGTATAAGGGTGAGGGATTCTGACTCTATGGGGGATTATTCTGCACCAGGGGTCGTATCTGCCTCTCTCCAAGGAATCAGTGAATCTCAATAATCTGGCCTGACTTGCCCTTTAATCCTGTCCCTACATATTTCAGTGAGTGCAGTTGCAGGGAGTTCCCTGGGAGTTGCTCGTCCTTTCATTTCTTTTTTTTTTATC
Source organism: Xenopus petersii (assembly GCA_038501925.1). Classification (NCBI taxonomy): domain Eukaryota; kingdom Metazoa; phylum Chordata; class Amphibia; order Anura; family Pipidae; genus Xenopus; species Xenopus petersii. The sequence goes on from CM076676.1 coordinate 444,918, forward strand.
TTTACTTTTGTTTTGTTTGTTCTGGATAAACAGAGACAACAAGCTACAATGAGTAGGAATGGTGGAGACATTGGTATGGGCGCTGGGCGCTATGGGGCCCATGGAGTTACATTGAGTAGGAGTGATGGAGACATTGGTATGGGAGCTATGGGGCCCATGGAGTTATATTGAGTAGGAGTGATGGAGACATTGGTATGGGAGCTATGGGGCCCATGGAGCTACAATGAGTTTGAATGATGGAGAAATTGGTATGGGAGCTATTGAAGCCTGTGGAGCTACATTGAGTAGGAGTGATGGAGACATTGGTATGGGAGCTATGGGGCCCATGGAGCTATATTGAGTAGGAGTGATGGAGACATTGGTATGGGAGCTATGGGGCCCATGGAGTTATATTGAGTAGGAGTACTGGAGACATTGGTATGGGAGCTATGGGGCCCATGGAGCTACAATGAGTTTGAATGATGGAGAAATTGGTATGGGAGCTATTGAAGCCTGTGGAGCTACATTGAGTAGGAGTGATGGAGACATTGGTATGGGAGCTATGGGGCCCATGGAGCTATATTGAGTAGGAGTGATGGAGACATTGGTATGGGAGCTATGGGGCCCATGGAGCTACATTGAGTAGGAGTGATGGAGACATTGGTATGGGAGCTATGGGGCCCATGGAGCTACATTGAGTAGGAGTACTGGAGACATTGGTATGGGAGCTATGGGGCCCATGGAGCTACAATGAGTTTGAATGATGGAGAAATTGGTATGGGAGCTATTGAAGCCTGTGGAGCTACATTGAGTAGGAGTGATGGAGACATTGGTATGGGAGCTATGGGGCCCATGGAGCTATATTGAGTAGGAGTGATGGAGACATTGGTATGGGAGCTATGGGGCCCATGGAGCTACATTGAGTAGGAGTGATGGAGACATTGGTATGGGAGCTATGGGGCCCATGGAGCTACATTGAGTAGGAGTGATGGAGACATTGGTATGGGAGCTATGGGGCCCATGGAGCTACATTGAGTAGGAGTGATGGAGACATTGGTATGGGAGCTATGGGGCCCATGGAGCTACAATGAGTAGAAATGATGGAGACATTGGTATGGGAGCTATGGGGCACATGGAGCTACAATGAGTAGAAGTGATGGAGACATTGATATGGGTCTCTGGGACATGAGGTGTGTGTGAGGCACAATGTAGAGAAAAGTTTACGGGACATTTATTTGGAATCTGTGGGAAATGGGGAATTCATTATGAAACTTGTCTTAAATATTCTATTTCCTTTATACTTTGCAGCCACAAGGGGAAAATCCTGTATTCACATCCAGATGTTTCTCCTGAAAACCCCACAATAGAAGTAAAAGGGATTTGGATCACAGTCACCAATATTACATCTCCTCTCACCCCAACACCCAGTATGATCAAGGCCATTCACGGAAGTCTTGTGCCCAACATGAGCTCCTATTCTGGGCTCCCTAGTGAGGTGGCTCTTGGCTTTGACTCATTTTTGCCTCCCATAAACAATGTGGCCTGTTCCATAGTCCCCTATCAGTTCCAATCAGCCAACTGGCTTGAAGAACATCTGAAGAGCTTTCCAGCTCAAACCTCAGCTGATTTTCAAGGACCTTCTGAGCCAGAAGCAGAACCTCCTATGTCTGGAGTCTCAGAGATTGGGTTTGAGCATTTCTGGGGCCTGGAGTCTGATGAACCCACTACTCATTATCACTCCATCAATATCCAGTTGACTGGAGACGGACAAAGAGTTGGGATATTTTATGCAGGAGAAGACTTGAGACTTGTATCTGTCACTTTGATGAGTTCTTACAGGAGTGAGTATCACCTGGACTGTACCATTACCTTACTGTGGGGGTGGCACCAAGCTGGTACCACTGTTTCACCCGCTGGGGCCTTGGCTTCCATTTTGCCCAGGGCACTGTGTATGTTTGGGTTGTAGACTCTGCACATGATAGAGGGGGACCCTGAAATATGATATTTGGGGACACACCCCTGATCCACTGACTGGTGACTGTGGGTAAAGAGTAAAGAAAGAGAAATAAATAAGGAAAGTGAATGAACAGGGAGGAATGAGTCACATCTTTATACTGAGCTGCAGATCAACTACCCCACCAGCCCTGCCCACATACCTGGGGCCCCACCAGCCCTGCCCACATACCTGGGGCCCCGCCAGCCCTGCCCACATACCTGGGGCCCCGCCAGCCCTGCCCATATCCCTGGGGCCCATAGCTGTGTGAGTTGGAAGCTCAACCCTATTTACCTGGTAGAAACACCTGGAAGCAGGTAGAGAAATCCACAATGTAGAGGAGAAACCTGTAATTGTATCAGTGACCCACGCGCAGTACCTGGGATTTTCCAGCAGAGGGAACCAAACACTAGATATTGGGATACAGAAATGTAAGTGGAATATTTACTGTCAGCTGACTTGTACTTGTCTCTTGTACACACACTCTATTCCATATACACACACTCTATTCCATATACACTCACTCTATTCCATATACACTCACTCTATTCTATATACACACACTCTATTCCATATACACACACTCTATTCCATATACACACACTCTATTCCATATACACTCACTCTATTCCATATACACTCACTCTATTCCATATACACTCACTCTATTCTATATACACACACTCTATTCCATATACACACACTCTATTCCATATACACACACTCTATTCCATATACACACACTCTATTCCATATACACACACTCTATTCCATATACACACACTCTATTCCATATACACTCACTCTATTCCATATACACACACTCTATTCCATATACACTCACTCTATTCTATATACACACACTCTATTCCATATACACACACTCTATTCCATATACACACACTCTATTCTATATACACACACTCTATTCCATATACACACACTCTATTCCATATACACACACTCTATTCCATATACACACACTCTATTCCATATACACTCACTCTATTCCATATACACTCACTCTATTCTATATACACTCACTCTATTCTATATACACTCACTCTATTCCATATACACACACTCTATTCCATATACACTCACTCTATTCTATATACACACACTCTATTCCATATACACACACTCTATTCCATATACACACACTCTATTCTATATACACACACTCTATTCCATATACACACACTCTATTCCATATACACACACTCTATTCCATATACACTCACTCTATTCTATATACACTCACTCTATTCTATATACACACACTCTATTCCATATACACACACTCTATACGCGCGTATCGCTGCTGTGTTTGTGCCCATAGAAGCACCGTGTCATTTAATTTTTATTGTTACAGACTGAAGATGATCTGAGGGATCTGCAAATGGATCTGTTGGGAACACGTGTAATACTGGACTGAAATGAAGTGAGAGACAATACTTTTCAATTAAATGAGTCCCCAAGGTCTGGGGTAAATAAATCACATTCACTATACAGGGAGTTCCTGGTCTTGTGATTATTCTGGTGCCACTTCCTGGATCTACGATGACATCATATTTGCCCCAGTGACATCACACATCAGGGGCGTGGCACACAGAATCCTGTTTTTGTGGGAACGGCTAATGGCACAAGGCTCCAGGCTGAGTTCTACAGGGAAATCTGAGTATCACTCATGTATCATAAGGGATAATGTACCCCCTACTGTAAATGATAAGGATATTAGAAGTCACTGAGGTGTTGTTCTGTGACCATATAAAGGCACAAGGCTGCAGGCTGAGTTCTACAGGGAAATCTGAGTATCACTCATGTATTATAAGGGATAATGTACCCCCTACTGTAAATGATAAGGATATTAGAAGTCACTGAGGGGTTGTTCTGTGACCATATAAAGGCACAAGGCTGCAGGCTGAGTTCTACAGGGAACTCTGAGTATCACTCATGTATTATAAGGGATAATGTACCCCCTACTGTAAATGATAAGGATATTAGAAGTCACTGAGGGGTTGTTCTGTGATCATATAAAGGCACAAGGCTGTGGGATCTGGGGGTTGGACTATTTGAGTGGAAATCTCCCATATAATTAGATTGAGGGGTTCAGGAGAAGTTGTCATTATGGGATGTGACATGGGGACATTAGTAAGAAACATTGGTTTGGGGGTGATGTGACCCATAAACATGTTAGTGTGGGGCCCACATAGTTCTTTTGGGGAGACTCACATGACCCCATTATTCCCATTCAGCAGATCAGAGATATTTGAGTTGGTTCCTGTGGATTGAGACTCAGCCCGACCTCGGCACTAATTCTGCTGGAATTCTAATTGAAATCGTATAATTATTGATTTCATCTCGTCGTGTTGCAGTTCTGCCGGTTCCCAGGCACAAATCTCTCTGTATCAGACACAAATGACACTTCCAGCCGCGTTTCATTAGATTCAGAGCAATTTGGCTCCTGTGTGAAACGATCTCTCAGAATCTCATCCTGGCGGTGCCCAGGGGTCCGACCCACAATAACCCCCAAATATTCACACACTCAGCGCTGGCACATGTATTATGGGTTCATTTATTTACATTTTATTGGCTCTCAGGTGCATGTGACCCAAGTGTTGGAAACTGTGAGGGAAATTTGTTATTTATTCTGCTGAGTTGAAACCAAAGAGCTTGGCACAGACCTCAATGCTTTGCGCCACTCACAGGTAATGTCCCTCTGATGGGGACGAGCAAACAGCTGACAATCCATTACCCTCTAAATATGTTATTTGGAAATAAATATAATGTTTTATGAAACATTATTCAAAGTTTCAAAGACTATTAGTAATATGGTCCCAGTATTTAAAATAGAGACATGAACATCTGCATTGTCTGCCCTGGTGATTCAACCAAAGTCAGAAACTCTGCCCAATAATCTGATCACTTCTACTAACTGTCATCTTTGGACTTGCTCTCTCTACTTTTCTCACTGTCTCCATCTCGTCCTACTGTCTCCATTTTGTCCGACATTCTCCATCTTGCCCTACTGTCTCCATCTTGTCCTACTGTCTCCATCTTGCCCTACTGTCTCCATCTTGTCCTACTGTCTCCATCTTGCCCTACTGTCTCCATCTTGTCCTACTGTTTCTATCTTGCCCTACTGTCTCCATCTTGTCCTACTGTCTCCATCTTGTTCCACTGTCTCCATCTCGTCCTACTGTCTCCATTTTGTCCGACATTCTCCATCTTGCCTTACTGTCTCCATCTTGCACCACAGTCTCAATCTTGTCCTACTGTCTCCATCTTGCCCTACTGTCTCCATCTTGTCCCACTGTCCCCATCTTGTCCTACTGTCTCCATCTTGCTCTAATGTTTCCATCTTGCCCTACTGTCTCCATCTTGCCCTATTGTCTTCATCTTGTCCTACTGTCTCCATCTTGTTCTAATGTTTCCATCTTGCCCTACTGTCTCCATCTTGTCCTACTGTCTCCATCTCGTCCTACTGTCTCAATTTTGTCCTACATTCTCCATCTTGTCCTACTGTCTCCATTTTGTCCTACATTCTCCATCTTGTTCTAATGTTTCCATCTTGCCCTACTGTCTCCATCTTGTCCTACTGTCTCCATTTTGTCCTACATTCTCCATCTTGTCCTACTGTCTCCAGCTTGTCCTACTGTCTCCATCTTGTCCCACTGTCTCCATCTTGTCCTACTGTCTCCATCTTTCTCTAATGTTTCCATCTTGCCCTACTGTCTCCATCTTGTCCTACTGTCTCCATCTTGTTCTAACGTTTCCATCTTGCCCTACTGTCTCCATCTTGTCCTACTGTCTCCATCTCGTCCTACTGTCTCCATTTTGTCCTACATTCTCCATCTCGTCCTACTGTCTCCATTTTGTCCTACATTCTCCATCTTGTCCTACTGTCTCCATCTCGTCCTACTGTCTCCATTTTGTCCTACATTCTCCATCTTGTTCTAATGTTTCCATCTTGTCCTACTGTCTCCATCTCGTCCTACTGTCTCCATTTTGTCCTACATTCTCCATCTTGTCCTACTGTCTCCATTTTGTCCTACATTCTCCATCTTGTCCTACTGTCTCCAGCTTGTCCTACTGTCTCCATCTTGTCCCACTGTCTCCATCTTGTCCTACTGTCTCCATCTTTCTCTAATGTTTCCATCTTGCCCTACTGTCTCCATCTTGTAGTACTGTCTCCATCTTGTTCTAACGTTTCCATCTTGCCCTACTGTCTCCATCTTGTCCTACTGTCTCCATCTCGTCCTACTGTCTCCATTTTGTCCTACGTTCTCCATCTCGTCCTACTGTCTCCATTTTGTCCTACATTCTCCATCTTGTCCTACTGTCTCCATCTTTTCCTACTGTCTCCATCTCGTCCTACTGTCTCCATTTTGTCCTACATTCTCCATCTTGCCCTACTGTCTCCATCTTGTCCTACTGTCTCCATCTCGTCCTACTGTCTCCATTTTGTCCTACATTCTCCATCTCGTCCTACTGTCTCCATTTTGTCCTACATTCTCCATCTTGCCCTTCTGTCTCCATCTTGTCCTAATGTCCTCATCTTGCCGTACAGTCTCCATCTTGCCCTACTGTCTCAATCTTGCCCTACATTCTCCATCTTGCCCTACTGTTTCCATATTGTCCTACTGTCTCCATCTTGCCTTACTGTTTCCATCTTATCTTTCTGTTTCCATCTTGCCCTACTGTTTCCATCTTGTCCTACTATATCCATCTTGCCTTACTATTTCCATCTTATCTTTCTGTTTCCATCTTGCCCTACTGTCTCCATCTTGTCCTACTGTTTCCATCTTTCCCCACTGTCTCCATCTTGTCCTACTGTCTCCATCCCTTCCTACTGTCTCCATCTTGTCCTACTGTGTCCATCTTTCTCTACTGTCTCCATCTTGTCCTACTGTCTCCATCTCTTGTGTTGCTGTATATGGACATATTATTGATTAGTTCAGTTCTCATTGTTGGTGGATTTTCTGTTTTTCAGTATCTCATGGCAAATCCAGGAGGCATCCCCCAAGGTAACATATTCTCCCCTCAGATTCCCCCACAAACTAGTAGCCTGGGGCTAGGAGCCCAGAGCAGGTCAGAGGAAGCCAGTGTCTCTGTGGGACTATTGAATATTCCTGGTGCAGAACAGAACAGGCCAATCAGAACACATTACTGAGTGAAATAGACGCACAATATCAAATGAACTGGCCCAATTGTACTGAATAGAGAAATAAGGGAGGAAAGAAGAATTAACTAATTGCCTTTTATTGGCTGGTTAGTGACGCAGATACTGTCTCACCACAAGGGGTTAATTATGTACACTGCTTGTTCCATGGGGGGGAACTGAATTAAGATTAACCCTTTTCTGCTTTCCAGTTTCCCAGCAGAGGGCGGTGTTGGGGGTATGGAGGGGCCCTCGCTCATCTCATCAGTATCTACAGCAGCAGCTTTAATGCGGATTTTCTACTGGAAATACCCAGAAGTCCCCACTGCAGAGCTGAGAGCCCCGATTCCCATCTCTCCTTCCATCTGTATTCGGCTCACAACCTCCCCGACAACTGGGTGAATAGGTGAGAAATTGGCTCCGTACTGAGAATATTAAATCTGCAGTCAAACAGCCCCCGGATCCTCTGCCGCTCTCAGTATTATATTATATCTCCTTGTGATGTTCCTCCTAGTCCTGTCCATATGTACTCAATACACAGGGAAACAGCTCCTCCCTCCTCCCATATGTATAAATACAAATATACAGAGAAGGAATGTTCTGGGCACACAATAAGCTATACCCTCATACTGTACTGTCTAAGGGAATCAATATGGCACCTCCTCCTCCTCCCATATGTATAAATACAAATATACAGAGAAGGAATGTTCTGGGCACACAATAAGTTATACCCTCATACTGTACTGTCTAAGGGAATCAATATGGCACCTCCTCCTCCCATATGTATAAATACAAATATACAGAGAAGGAATGTTCTGGGCACACAATAAGCTATACCCTCATACTGTACTGTCTAAGGGAATCAATATGGCACCTCCCTCCTCCCATATGTATAAATACAAATATACAGAGAAGGAATGTTCTGGGCACACAATAAGCTATACCCTCATACTGTACTGTCTAAGGGAATCAATATGGCACCTCCTCCTCCCATATGTATAAATACAAATATACAGAGAAGGAATGTTCTGGGCACACAATAAGCTATACCCTCATACTGTACTGTCTAAGGGAATCAATATGGCACCTCCTCCTCCCATATGTATAAATACAAATATACAGAGAAGGAATGTTCTGGGCACACAATAAGCTATACCCTCATACTGTACTGTCTAAGGGAATCAATATGGCACCTCCTCCTCCTCCCATATGTATAAATACAAATATACAGAGAAGGAATGTTCTGGGCACACAATAAGCTATACCCTCATAGTGTACTGTCTAAGGGAATCAATATGGCACCTCCTCCTCCCATATGTATAAATACAAATATACAGAGAAGGAATGTTCTGGGCACACAATAAGCTATACCCTCATACTGTACTGTCTAAGGGAATCAATATGGCACCTCCTCCTCCTCCCATATGTATAAATACAAATATACAGAGAAGGAATGTTCTGGGCACACAATAAGCTATACCCTCATACTGTACTGTCTAAGGGAATCAATATGGCACCTCCTCCTCCCATATGTATAAATACAAATATACAGAGAAGGAATGTTCTGGGCACACAATAAGCTATACCCTCATACTGTACTGTCTAAGGGAATCAATATGGCACCACCTCCTCCCATATGTATAAATACAAATATACAGGGGTATATTTGTGGGGTTCAAGCAACACAGTCAATGTTCTCCCTGGTAACGTGGGATGAAGTGTAAGATTCTGATTATTTACAGTATTTACCCTACAATCTCATGGGGGAAATTATTCTAGGTTATTGTTACAGGAAACTGGATCTGTGAGGGTCCCACTATGGCCCCCGTTATGTGTCAGTTGAGGTGACCTGCCACCCAAATACATTTAGTTTCTGGGGAAAAATAATTAAATCCGCTGTTAATTAAAGGGGAGATAATTCATAGCTTCATAAATACAGGGTGGTACGACATGGGTCACATAATATCCAGGCAAACTGTCTGCTGCCCCTCTATGACCAATAACATCTTAGCTTGGAATATTCTAGCTGCTTATTGGTTGTGGGAGGTTCTCTGGTGGTTTATTATTATTATTTGAGAAAAAGAAGAAGAAGAAGAACTGATCTTCATATATTTAACCTTTTGTATATATTTTCCCCTTCCTGCCCTATGAATCTATTCTGGTTCTGAGTGGGCTCAACAATGGCTCCAATAAAACTGCCGACCTCTCCTGGTCCTGCCTCCCCCTCTACTCTCATGGGTAAGTCCTCTTATGCCTACATCATGGGACTGGACCTTTCAGGGGGTGGGGCAGAGAGTCTGTGACTTTAACAGTGGGTGGGACTAGAACACTCTGATGGCTACTTACATAGAGGACATGGAGTTTGTAAGTCAAGCAGTGGGTGGAACTGGAATATTCTAATTGAGGCTTCCAGGGGGTGGGGCAGAGAGTCTGTGACTTTAACAGTGGGTGGGACTAGAACACACTGATGGCTACTTACATAGAGGACATGGAGTTTGTAACTCAAGCAGTGGGTGGAACTGGAATATTCTAATTGAGGCTTCCAGGGGGTGGGGCAGAGAGTCTGTGACTTTAACAGTGGGTGGGACTAGAACACACTGATGGCTACTTACATAGAGGACATGGAGTTTGTAACTCAAGCAGTGGGTGGAACTGGAATATTCTAATTGAGGCTTCCAGGGGGTGGGGCAGAGAGTCTGTGACTTTAACAGTGGGTGGGACTAGAACACTCTGATGGCTACTTACATAGAGGACATGGAGTTTGTAACTCAAGCAGTGGGTGGAACTGGAATATTCTAATTGAGGCTTCCAGGGGGTGGGGCAGAGAGTCTGTGACTTTAACAGTGGGTGGGACTAGAACACACTGATGGCTACTTACATAGAGGACATGGAGTTTGTAACTCAAGCAGTGGGTGGAACTGGAATATTCTAATTGAGGCTTCCAGGGGGTGGGGCAGAGAGTCTGTGACTTTAACAGTGGGTGGGACTAGAACACTCTGATGGCTACTTACATAGAGGACATGGAGTTTGTAACTCAAGCAGTGGGTGGAACTGGAATATTCTAATTGAGGCTTCCAGGGGGTGGGGCAGAGAGTCTGTGACTTTAACAGTGGGTGGGACTAGAACACTCTGATGGCTACTTACATAGAGGACATGGAGTTTGTAACTCAAGCAGTGGGTGGAACTGGAATATTCTAATTGAGGCTTCCAGGGGGTGGGGCAGAGAGTCTGTGACTTTAACAGTGGGTGGGACTAGAACACACTGATGGCTACTTACATAGAGGACATGGAGTTTGTAACTCAAGCAGTGGGTGGAACTGGAATATTCTAATTGAGGCTTCCAGGGGGTGGGGCAGAGAGTCTGTGACTTTAACAGTGGGTGGGACTAGAACACTCTGATGGCTACTTACATAGAGGACATGGAGTTTGTAACTCAAGCAGTGGGTGGAACTGGAATATTCTAATTGAGGCTTCCAGGGGGTGGGGCAGAGAGTCTGTGACTTTAACAGTGGGTGGGACTAGAACACTCTGATGGCAGGGAGTATATAATACAAGCTGGGGTCAGGCAATTTCCAGGCAGAGCCAATGAAAGGATGGGATAGGATCTTTGGAGATAACGAGGGATTGATAACATTGGACTACACAGATTAGATTTAATTTCCTTTACTGCAGAGCTGATACATTGTATCCCATTACCTAATGAAGGATTGATTCTCTTATCACAAGACCATGTGACCCTCCCTTATTGCACTGCACCATGGGAAATGTTGGTGCCTTATCAATAATGAGAATAATAACAAAATAACCAGCGTGGTCCGGACGTGTGAAGGAGAGTCGCTGATCTTCATGAAGGGGTTTAGAAAGGGTTGGGGGGGATTTTGGGCCTGTGGAGTTACATATTAAAAGGTGCACATTTTGCTACGGGCCAATCAGCAGGTAGAATGTACTGGTCAGCTGACTATAATATTCATACAGACTGAACCAATCAGGAAGCAGAAATGTCCCAATGATTAGAATAAAGTATAAGGTGGGCCGATGTATGAGCCAGTCTGTTGGCAAGATGTGGGGGTCTGGCCTCGGCCATTAATGGGTCTGTCCTTGATCCACTGGGAATAATGTCATGAAGGAGCAGAACTTGAGGAAAGGCCCAGGACAGAAAATCATTTTTCAGTGGGAATAATTTGCTTCTCCGCTAACAAGACCGGATACTTTTACACTTTGCCTTGAAACCTTTTTAAAGTGATTATTTTTTCTCACCTGACATGGAAATGATTTTCTATTTACCCTTTAGGCTGTTAACAGACGCTCGCAAGGAATCTCATTATCAAGTGTTGGCCGCTCTCCAGTCTCAATGGCGAATTCTGCAGCCAAAAGCGTCTCATCAGCAGCATCACGGAAAAAGCGAAGAAGTCTCCGGACAGAAATTGCCCGAAACCGACTCTGTGCCATTTACTTTCCCTGATTGCCGGCTGTTGAGTCACAGGCCAAGGGCTGGAGAAAGAGATTGAGTCTCAGCATGTTCTCATAGGGTTAGGACTAGGGATGCACCGAATCCAGGATTCGGTTCGGGATTCGGCCAGGATTCGGCCTTTTTCAACAGGATTCGGATTCGGCCGAATCCTTCTGCCCGGCCGAACCGAATCTGAATAGATATTTGCATATGCAAATTAGGGGCGGGGAGGGCAATCGCGTGACTTTTTGTCACAAAACAAGGAAGTAAAAAAGTTTTCCCCTTCTAACCCCTAATTTGCATATGCAAATTAGGGTTCGGATTCGGTTCGGTATTCGGCCGAATCTTTCACAAAGGATTCGGGGGTTCGGCCGAATCCAAAATAGTGGATTCGGTGCATCCCTAGTTAGGACACATACAATCTAGGTGGCTAAATAATGAAGCTTCTGCATGGCTGCACAGAAATCACTGCGGTCTGCATCATGCCTCTAAAGTAATTAACCATCTAATTTAGGGATGCACCGAATCCACTTGTTTGGATTCGGCCGAACCCCCGAATCCTTCGTGAAAGATTCAGCCGAATACCGAACCGAATCCGAACCCTAATTTGCATATGCAAATTAGGGGTGGGAAGGGGAAAAATTTTTTACTTCCTTGTTTTCTGATTAAAAAGTCATGCAATTTCCCTCCCGCCCCTAATTTGCATATGCAAATTAGGATTCGGATTCGGTTCGGCTGGCCAGAAGGATTCGGCCGAATCCGAATCCTGCTAAAAAAGGCCGAATCCTGGCTGAATCCCGAACCGAATCCTGGATTCGGTGCATCCCTAATCTAATTAGCAGCATCCGATTCTACAGGGATGAGGTAGTAACCCTACACTGTGCCCGCTCAGGTCTGATATAGTAGGTCACTTGCCCTTTAAACTGACACAATCAGGGGGCTGAGATGTTTGTCTCGTTATTAAAAACACAAACGAGCGACTTCGCTGCAGGAAAGCGCAAATGACCGATATTTCTCATGCAAATGAGCCGAGAGCTTGTTACTAAGTAACCACTTTATTTGACTTCGGATCTCCATTAAGTACATGATGGTGGTTATTAGATCAGGGGAGTATTGGGGTGTCTCCATCATTTCCCTCACTTATCACCAAGGAAGTCAAAAGGTGGCATTTATGGACCAGTTGTTATTACTGGTTGCCGTGGGTTACTAGACCAGAGCAACCTTTGCCCTATTTAATAATATGACTCCATATCTAAGAGTTATATCCTGAATCCTCATCTTTGGGGGGTCAAGGTCCCTGATTTATATTCAGCAGTCTTCGGGGGGCCCCACCCATAGCCTTGTGTATGGTATGAGCCCTTCATTGGCTGTCCATGCATTATCTAAACACTATGGACCTTCAAGTAGGACCAGAAGAAGAAAATAGGGACCTTTGATGGTGCAGAAATCTGGGCCCCAATCTGTGAGGGAAATTCCCCCAAAGGGACCATCTGAGATGCTTGGGGCCAAGGGCAATACACTACTTGGGTCTAGTCAAATTGGGGCAGTTGCCCGGGTGATACTTTTCTCCTTGATTGGTGCACAGAGATACCCCAAAGTGGGACCCCCCAGGAGAGTAGGTACAGCACCCTTCGTCCACCGTGGGTGCCCTGTATGTGGGTGGGACTGGGCAGGAATGGGTTACACCTCTACTGGAAGATGAAGGTCATTGCTCACTCAGACGCCGTTGTGATGGAAACAACTGAAAGTTTGGGGTTTAAGAAGTTCTGGAATGAGGGAAATTTCAAAGTGAGAAGAAATAGGGGACTTGGCGTTTGTGGGGGTCCCAGTGCGTCTTTTCATCTCGGGTTCAATGGAATGATCTTTTGTTATGTTCCCTGTGTAGCACAACAATGAGCCGTGTCAGGAGGCCTCGGGGCTGAGAGTCGAATGCAAATGGAAAGCTCTGTGGCCGACTCTCTCCTTTTATCCCTCTGCTTCTCTAATCAAAGTCTCTCTGTTTATTGCAAGAAAAAAGCCTTTCAAGTGTCTCATTCCTGTCAGGTAAAAGCACCAAGTACCTGAAATTATCAGCAAGGAAATGTGTTTCCTAATTCGCATAAACTGGCCCCATCCTGGGCATCGACTATTAACTATTAGTAGCCCGGCTAATGGCCCTGTCTGGAACCAGGACCCACGTGCCCAGGGCTTGGGGTGCACTGACCCTCCTGTCTGAATAGCAACCTCTGTCCTTAATTCTGAAATAGTCACAACTGCCCACAAGCCTTATTCTTGCTCTACTTAGCCCAATAGCCCCTTTTTGTGTACCGATTCCCTACTTGTAGCCCCTTGTCTCTTTGTCTCAGTTCCCTACTCCTTAGCCCCTTGGTCTGTGCCCTGGTTTCCTACTCCTTAGCCCCTTGTCTCAGTTCCATACTCCTTAGCCCCTTGGCTCTTTGTCCCAGTTCCCTACTCCTTAACCCCTTGTCTCAGTTCCCTACTCCTTAGCCCCTTGGCCCCTTCTCTCATTCCCTACTCCTTAGCCCCTTGGTCTGTGCCCTGGTTTCCTACTCCTTAGCCCCTTGTCCCAGTTCCCTACTCCTTAGCCCCTTGTTCTGTGCCCTGGTTCCCTACTCCTTAGCCCCTTGGCTCTTTGTCCCAGTTCCCTACTCCTTAGCCCCTTGTCCCAGTTCCCTACTCCTTAGCCCCTTGTCTCAGTTCCCTACTCCTTAGCCCCCTGTTCTTTGTCCTGGTTCCCTACTCCTTAGCCCCTTGGCTCTTTGTCCCAATTCCCTACTCCTTAGCCCCTTGTCCCAGTTCCCTACTCCTTAGCCCCTTGTTCTGTGCCCTGGTTCCCTACTCCTTAGCCCCTTGGCTCTTTGTCCCAATTCCCTACTCCTTAGCCCCTTGTCCCAGTTCCCTACTCCTTAGCCCCTTGTTCTGTGCCCTGGTTCCCTACTCCTTAGCCCCTTGGCTCTTTGTCCCAATTCCCTACTCCTTAGCCCCTTGTCCCAGTTCCCTACTCCTTAGCCCCTTGTTCTGTGCCCTGGTTCCCTACTCCTTAGCCCCTTGGCTCTTTGTCCCAATTCCCTACTCCTTAGCCCCTTGTCTCAGTTCCCTACTCCTTAGCCCCCTGTTCTTTGTCCTGGTTCCCTACTCCTTAGCCCCTTGGCTCTTTGTCCCAATTCCCTACTCCTTAGCCCCTTGTCCCAGTTCCCTACTCCTTAGTCCCTTGTCTCTGTTCCCTACGCCTTAGCCCCCTGTTCTGTGCCCTGGTTTCCTACTCCTTAGCCCCTTGGTCTGTGCTGAAGTTCCTACTCCTTGGCCCCTTATCTCTTTATCCCAGTTCCCTTCTTCAGCCCCTTGGCTACTCATCCTAGTTCCCCTCATTAGCCTCTTGGCTCTTCTTCCCAGTTCCCTTCTTTAATCATTTGGTGCATGTTCCCAGCTGACATATAGTAGAAGATCTGGAACTCCACACTGTATATTTATATATATATATTTATAAGGTACAACAATATACAACAGGGCCTATAGCAATAGAGAGGAATATGAAGGTGAAGGACAAATCCATAAAGAAATGGTTGAAGATCAAGCAGCCCGTTCAGCACAACTTTGAAAAGATACAAGGTCCGGATAGAAAAGGTTGTTTGTTATAGTTTCATGTCAGTAACAAGGAAACAAGATTGTGGGATTTATTCTATGGGCCATTTGGAGGATTCCATCTGTGCCACAAGGAGCCAAGGTTTCCCCCCCGGTGAGAGTGATTATGGGTAATCTATTCAGAGACGCCGGCAGCTTTATTGGGTTGGAAATGAAATATTTGCAGAGCTGAACCTGCCGTGCCCCTCGTACTCCTCACACCATTATTATAAATAGCATTTTCATTTAGCTAATTATTCCTTTCTTATTGCCTCTAATTGTCCTTGTTTCTAGGGAAGGGCTTTCATGCTGAGCCGGGGGCAACTGGTGAGGGCCTTGTTCATAGAGATGGCGCGAACTGTTCGCCGGCGAACTTGTTCGCGCGAACATCGGGTGTTCGCGCTCGCCGGAAGTTCGCGAACGTCGCGCGACGTTCGCCATTTTGGGTTCGCCATTGTTGGCGCTTTTTTTTGCCCTCTCACCCCAGACCAGCAGGTACATGGCAGCCAATCAGGAAGCTCTCCCCTGGACCACTCCCCTTCCCTATAAAAACCGAAGCCCTGCAGCGTTTTTTCACTCTGCCTGTGTGTGCTGAAGAGATAGTGTAGGGAGAGAGCTGCTGCCTGTTAGTGATTTCAGGGACAGTTGAAAGTTTGCTGGCTAGTAATCGTGTTGATACTGCTCTGTTATTGGAGGGACAGAAGTCTGCAGGGGTTTGAGGGACATTTAAGCTTAGGTAGCTTTGCTGGCTAGTAATCTACCTTCTACTGCAGTGCTCTGTATGTAGCTGCAGTGGGCAGCTGTCCTGCTTCTGATCTCATCTGCTGACTGCTGCAATAACAGTAGTCCTTGTAAGGACTGCTTTTATTTATTTTTTTGTTGTTTTACTACTACTACTACTACTACTACTACTACTATAAGAGCCCAGTGCTATTAGTCTAGCAGTGTTGGGGAGTGGGACTGGTGTGCTAATCTGCTGCTCCTAGTAGTTCAGCAGCACCAACTGTAATTTTTTTTTTTCAATATTCATTTTTTTTTTGTTTTACTTTTTTTTATTTTACTACCGCTGTAGTAGTGTATAAGTTGACCTTTTAGGCATTATTTGCCCTGTAGGCATTTTTTGCCCAGTGTGTTATTCAACCAACAGCCATCTAGCTGTGTGCCCGTGTTCACATTCTGTCTAAATATCCATAATATTACCGTCTCCAGAAAAAACACCGGAGTGACTTTTTTCAAGCAGCCATAATAAATTTTACGTAATCCATATCCATCGCTGTAGTAGTGTATAAGTTGACCTTTTAGGCATTATTTGCCCTGTAGGCATTTTTTGCCCAGTGTGTTATTCAACCAACTGCTATCTAGCTGTGTGCCCGTGTTCACATTCTGTCTAAATATCCATAATATTACCGTCTCCAGAAAAAACACCGGAGTGACTTTTTTTCAAGCAGCATTCTTATATTTTACGTAATCCGTATCCACCGCTGTGTATACGTTGACCTTGTAGGCATTATTTGCACAGTGTTTTCTTCAAACCGCCATCTAGCTGTGTGAGCTTGTTCACATTTTGTCTAAATATTGATAATATTATCGTCTCTAGAAAAACCACTTGAGTTACTTTTTTTCAAGCAGCATTCTGATATTTTACGTAATCCGTATCCACCGCTGTAGTAGTGTATACGTTGATCTTGTAGGCATTATTTGCACACTGTTTTCTTCAAACTGCCATCTAGCTGTGTGTATTATCGTTTCCAGAAAAACCAACTGAGTTTTTGTTGTTGTTGTTTTTTTAAAAATAATGCCAGGCAAAGGCAGGCCGCCACGCAGAGGCCGTGCTAGGGGCCGTGCTGCTATGCAATCCTGTGGCCCTAGCAAATTGCCCAGTTTTAAAAAGCCAATGACCCTGAACTCCCAAAATGCTGAAGAGGTAGTTGACTGGCTTACACAGCACACCCCATCCTCTACCGTTTCTAACTTTACCACAACATCCTCCTCATCCTCCACTGCTATGGCCACCCCACGTAACACTTCCTCCACCACCGGTGCCCCATCTTCACTGGAGTCAGAGGAGTTATTTTCCCATGAGTTTCTTGAACTGAGTAATGCGCAACCATTATTGGCAGAAGAAGATGAAGGAGATGAGGACGTTACACCAGATTTAATTCTGGCAGAGAACACGACAGAGATGGACATAATGATGAGTGATGAGGAGGAGGAGGAGGTCCCCGCTGCTGCTTCCTTCTGTGATGTGTCAGAAGAAATTGATGCATCTGAGGAGAATGAGGATGAGGAGATTGATGTTTTGTGGGTGCCTAGTAGAAGAGAGCAAGAGGAGGGTAGTTCAGATGGAGAGACGGAGAGTCAGAGAGGCAGTAGGAGAATAAGACTTAGAAGAAGCAGGGAGGCCAGCCCGCAGGGATCAGTAGGGCAACAACATGTATCGGCACCTGTGTTCAGCCGGCCAACGCACCCGCCATTGCCGCCAATGCCGCCAACTTCTACTGTTACCGCCAGATCGCACACTTCCAAAAAGTCAGCAGTGTGGGATTTTTTTAATGTGTGTGCCTCTGACAAAAGCATTGTAATTTGCAATGAGTGCAGTCAGAAACTGAGCCTTGGTAAGCCCAACAGCCACATAGGTACAACTTCTATGCGAAGGCACATGAGCGGCAAGCACAAAGCACTTTGGGAGCAACACCTCAAAGGCAACAGGCAAACTAAAAGCCACACTCCTTCTGGTCCAGCATCTTACTGCTCTACCTCTGCTCTCCTTGACCCATCTGAACCACCCTCCACTCCGCCTTCCACCTTGACCACCTGTTCCCATTCCCAGTCATCTGCCACCAGCCAAGTTTCTGTGAAGGCCATGTTTGAGCGTAACAAGCCAATGTCTGACTGTCACCCCCTTGCCCGGCGTCTGACAGCTGGCTTGTCTGCACTCTTAGCCCGCCAGCTTTTACCATACCAGCTGGTGGACTCTGAGGCCTTCCGCAAATTTGTAGCAATTGGGACACCGCAGTGGAAGGTACCCAGCCGCAATTTTTTTTCTAAAAAGGGAATACCACACCTGTACCAACATGTGCAGAGCCAAGTTACCGCATCTCTGTCACTTAGTGTTGGGCCAAAGGTCCATATGACTACTGACGCATGGTCCTCCAAGCATGGTCAGGGCAGGTATGTCACCTACACTGCCCACTGGGTGAACTTGGTAATGGCTGGGAATGGGAAGCAGGGAATGGGTAGCTCAACAACAACAACAACAGTGGAGTTGGTGTCACCGCCACGGATTGCACGCGGTTCTGCCACCACCTCTACTCCTCCATCGCTCTCTACCTCGTCTTCTTCCTCTTCTTCTTCTTACTCTGCTGCTGGGTCCTCCTTCTCCTCCTCCACACCTGTGCACCCCCAGCTCCCCCTAGGCTATTCGACGTGCCAGGTACGCCGTTGTCACGCTGTCTTGGGGATGACGTGCCTGGAAAGCAAAAACCATACCGGATCTGTACTCCTGTCATCTCTGCAGTCACAGGCCGATCGGTGGCTGACCCCACACCAACTGCAGATCGGAAAAGTGGTGTGTGACAATGGAAGCAATCTGTTGGCAGCGTTGAGACTGGGAAATTTAACACATGTGCCCTGCATGGCACATGTGTTAAATTTAATAGTCCAACGTTTTGTCTCCAAGTACCCAGGATTCCAGGACGTTCTCACCCAGTCCAGAAAGGTGTCGGCCCATTTCAGACGTTCCTACACAGCCATGGCACGCCTTGCTGACATTCAGCAGCGCTACAACATGCCAGTCAGGCGTTTGATTTCTGACAGCCAGACTCGCTGGAATTCAACGCTCCTTATGTTGGAACGTCTGCTGCAACAACAAAGGGCCGTCAACGAGTACCTTTTTGAACTGGGTGGTAGGACTGGATCTGCAGAGCTGGGGATTTTTTTCCCCCGTTACTGGGTGCTTATGCGCGATGCCTGCAGGCTCATGCGACCTTTTGAAGAGGTGACAAATATGGTCAGTCGCACCGAAGGCACCATCAGCGACCTAATACCCTTCGCTTTCTTCCTGGAGCGTGCCGTGCGACGAGTGACAGATGAGGCTGTAGACCAGCGTGACGAGGAGCTGGAAGCGCACGATTTATGGTCGGAATCACCAGAACGAACCCAGGCACCTGCTGCAACGCAGGGAGAGGTGCCAGAAGTGGAGTCAGAGGAGGAAGGTGGCTTTGTGGAGGAGGAGGAGGAGGACCAACAGGAGCAGGCTTCCCAGGGGGCTAGTGGTGACCTTTTGGGGACCCCTGGTCTTGTACGTGGCTGGGGGGAGGAGACCGTGGATGATGCAGTCCTTGATAATGAGGAAGCGGAGATGGATAGCTCTGCATCCAACCTTGTGAGAATGGGGTCTTTCATGCTGTCATGCCTGTTGAAGGACCCCCGTATCAAGAGGCTTAAGGAGAAGGACCTGTACTGGGTCGCAACGCTACTAGACCCTCGGTACAAGCATAAAGTGTCAGAAATGTTACCAACATACCACAAGTCCGAAAAGATGCTGCATTTACAAACCAGCCTGCAAAACATGTTGTACAATGCTTTTAAGGGTGATGTCACTTCAGGAACTCATCAACATTCCAGGGGCAGAGGTGCCAGTAATCCTGCCACGAGCACACCTGCAAGGACAAAGCCCTTTGGCCGGTCTGTAACGTCAGACATGCAAATGTTTTTCTGTCCAAGGCAGCGCCACAACCCTTCTGGATCCACCCTCAAAGAACGCCTTGACCGGCAGGTAGCGGACTACCTGGCATTAACTGCAGATATCGACACTCTGAGGAGCGATGAACCCCTGGACTACTGGGTGCGCAGGCTTGATCTGTGGCCAGAGCTGTCACAATTTGCCATGAACCTCTTGTCTTGCCCAGCCTCAAGTGTGCTCTCAGAAAGGACCTTCAGTGCAGCAGGAGGGATTGTAACTGAGAAGAGAACTCGCCTAGGTCACAAAAGTGTCGATTACCTGACCTTTATTAAAATGAATGAGGGGTGGATCTCGGAGGGTTACTGCACGCCGGAAGACTTGTTCTGACTTCTATGCAGCTGTCCTTCTCTTCAAGCCTCATGACTCCACACACAGCTGTCCTTTAGCGTCCTCCTCCCTCCGCCACCGTTACAAACTAGGGTGCAAACCCTACTGGTTTAATTTTTTCTGGCCTCTGTGCTTCAGTGGCTGCAACCAAAAAAACTGGGCAAACAATGTCTACAAGGTCAACGTATGGCGAAAAATTACTATTTTCAGCATTTATATGGCATATTTTTTCTGGCAACTGTGCTTCAGTGGCTGCGTCCAAAAAAATGCATATTTTCTGCATTTATATGGCATAATTTTTCTAGCCTCTGTGCTTCAGTGGCTGCAACCAAAAAAATGCATATTTTCTCCATTTATATGGCATAATTTTTCTGGCCTCTGTGCTTCAGTGGCTGCAACCAAAAAAATTTATATTTTCAGCATTTATATGGCATAATTTTTCTGTCAACTGTGCTTCAGTGGCTGCGACCAAAAAAATGCATATTTTCTGCATTTATATGGCATAATTTTTCTGGCCTCTGTGCTTCAGTGGCTGCAACCAAAAAAATTTATATTTTCAGCATTTATATGGCATAATTTTTCTGGCAACTGTGCTTCAGTGGCTGCGACCAAAAAAATGACTATTTTCAGCATTTATATGGCATATTTTTTCTGGCCTCTGTGCTTCAGTGGCTGCGGCCAAAAAAACTGGGCAAACAATGCCTACAAGGTCAACGACGTTGACCTTGTAGGCATTGTTTGCCCAGTTTTTTTGGCCGCAGCCACTGAAGCACAGAGGCCAGAAAAAATATGCCACATAAATGCTGAAAATAGTCATTTTTTGCCATACGTTGACTCAACGTATATGGCAAAAAATGACTATTTTCAGCATTTATATGGCATATTTTTTCTGGCAACTGTGCTTCAGTGGCTGCGTCCAAAAAAACTGGGCAAACAATGTCTACAAGGTCAACGTATGGCGAAAAATTACTATTTTCAGCATTTATATGGCATATTTTTTCTGGCAACTGTGCTTCAGTGGCTGCGTCCAAAAAAAACTGGGCAAACAATGTCTACAAGGTCAACGTATGGCGAAAAATGACTATTTTCAGCATTTATATGGCATATTTTTTCTGGCAACTGTGCTTCAGTGGCTGCGTCCAAAAAAACTGGGCAAACAATGCCTACAAGGTCAACGTATGGCAGTTGTTTAAAGAGAACAGTAGATTACTAGCCAGCAAAGCTACCTAAGCTAAAATGTCCCTCAAATCCCTGCAGACTTCTGTCCCTCCAATACAGAGCAGTATCAAGCAGATTACTAGCCAGCAAACTTACTATCATCTGTCCCTGAAATCACTAACAGCTCTCGCCCTACACTATCTCTTCCAAGCACACACAGGCAGATTTTTCAGATACATTTTTGCCCTTGATCCCCCTCTGGCATGCCACTGTCCAGGTCGTTGCACCCTTTAAACAACTTTAAAATCATTTTTCTGGCCAGAAATGTCTTTTTTAGATGTTAAAGTTCGCCTTCCCATTGAAGTCTATGGGGTTCGCGAACCGTTCGCGAACCGCTCGCATTTTTGCGCAAGTTCGCGAATATGTTCGCGAACTTTTTTTCCGACGTTCGCTACATCCCTACTTGTTCATACAAAGTACTGGCCCAGAATTCACATTAAACTTTATGCATCTATTCTGCTTCTTAAAGTCGCAATACAGTCTGGCAGTTTAGCTGGTTTTACTTCAGGCACATTCAGTTTCCACAGACTGTACCAAAGGGTTAAATGTAGGGTCTGCTGAAACAGAGAGAGAAGGGCAAGATGGAAACAGTAGGGCAAGATGGAGACAGTAGGACATGATGGAGACAGTCGGACAAGATGGAGACAGTAGGACAAGATGGAGACAGTAGGACAAGATGGAGACAGTAGGACATGATGGAGACAGTCGGACAAGATGGAGACAGTAGGACAAGATGGAGACAGTAGGACAAGAAAGAGACAGTAGGACAAGATGGAGACAACATGACAAGATGGAGACAGTAGGACAAGATGGAGACAGTAGGACAAGATGGAGACAGTAGGACAAGATGGAGACAGTAGGACAAGATGTAGAGAGTAGGGCAAGATGGAGACTGTAGGGCAAGATGGAGACAGTAGGACAAGATGGAGACAGTAGGACAAGATGGAGACAGTAGGACAAGTTGGAGACAGTAGGACAAGATGGAGACAATATGACAAGATGGAGACAGTAGGACAACATGGAGACAGTAGGACAAGATGGAGAGAGTAGGGCAAGATGGAGACAGTAGGACATGATGGAGACAGTAGGACAAGATGGAGACAGTAGGACAAGATGTAGAGAGTAGGGCAAGATGGAGACTGTAGGGCAAGATGGAGACAGTAGGACAAGATGGAGACAGTAGGACAAGATGGAGACAGTAGGACAAGATGTAGAGAGTAGGGCAAGATGGAGACTGTAGGGCAAGATGGAGACAATAGGACAAGATGGAGACAGTAGGACAAGATGGAGACAGTAGGACAAGATGGAGACAGTAGGACAAGTTGGAGACAGTAGGACAAGATGGAGACAATATGACAAGATGGAGACAGTAGGACAATATGGAGACAGTAGGACAAGATGGAGAGAGTAGGGCAAGATGGAGACAGTAGGACATGATGGAGACAGTAGGACAAGATGGAGAAATTAGGGCAAGATGGAGTCAGTAGGACAAGATGGAGACAGTAGGACAAGATGGAGACAGTAGGACAAGATGGAAACAGTAGGACAAGAAGGAGACAGTAGGGCAAGATGGAGACAGTAGGACATGATGGAGACAGTAGGACAAGATGGAGACAGTAGGACAAGATGGAGACATTAGGACAAGATGGAGAAAGTAGGGCAAGATGGAGTCAGTAGGACAAGATGGAGACAGTAGCACAAGATGGAGACAGTAGGACATGATGGAGACAGTAGGACAAGATGGAGACAGTAGGACAAGATGGAAACAGTAGGACAAGAAGGAGACAGTAGGGCAAGATGGAGACAGTAGGACATGATGGAGACAGTAGGACAAGATGGAGACAGTAGGACAAGATGGAGAGAGTAGGGCAAGATGGAGACAGTAGGACATGATGGAGACAGTAGGACAAGATGGAGAAAGTAGGGCAAGGTGGAGTCAGTAGGACAAGATGGAGACAGTAGGACAAGATGGAGACAGTAGGACAAGATGGAGACAGTAGGAAAGATTGGAAACAGTAGGACAAGAAGGAGACAGTAGGGCAAGATGGAGACAGTAGGACATGATGGAGACAGTAGGACAAGATGGAGACAGTAGGACAAGATGGAGACAGTAGGACAAGATGGAGACAGTAGGGCAAGATGGAGACAGTAGGACATGATGGAGACAGTAGGACAAGATGGAGACAGTAGGACAAGATGGAGACAGTAGGACAAGATGGAAACAGTAGGGCAAGATGGAGTCAGTAGGACAAGATGGAGACAGTAGGACATGATGGAGACAGTAGGACAAGATGGAGACAGTAGGACAAGATGGAGACAGTAGGACAAGAAGGAGACAACATGACAAGATGGAGACAGTAGGACAAGATGGAGACAGTAGGACAAGATGTAGAGAGTAGGGCAAGATGGAGACAGTAGGACAAGATGGAGACAGTAGGACAAGATGGAGACAGTAGGACAAGATGGAGACAGTAGGACAGGAAGGAGACAGTAGGACATGATGGAGACAGTAGGACAAGATGGAGACAGTAGGACAAGATGGAGACAGTAGGACAAGAAGGAGACAACATGACAAGATGGAGACAGTAGGACAAGATGGAGACAGTAGGGCAAGATGGAGACAGTAGGACAAGATGGAGACAGTAGGACAGGAAGGAGACAGTAGGGAAAAATCCATTTCCCAGTATCCCCAATTAGCTTAGAAGTGACATCCTGCAAATGTAGCTCAGCTATTGGCTGCCTCTCACTACCCCCAGGTTCACTTGCAGATGCTAAACTGCCTGTAATTCCACTAGACAAGAACTTCTCATTCCCAGAACATTCACCTGCTGCTGCTTCTGGGTCCTTTGTGTTAGTGATCACTGGGCTACAATATTTTATTATCAGCTTTGATTTTCTTTCTTATGGAAATAATGTTACATTTCTCATTACCTGGGAAGATAAATGTATCACCGTCATAATAAATACGGGATCAATTTAGTTTCCCAGTGTGAGAGATTGTTACCAGAGTTACCGGCCTCCGAAATCAGCCCATTCTGCTCTTTATTTGTTCTTTAAATGCGAAAATCTACATATAATTAATGTTTCCTTGTAGCTTTATTCTGTAATACAAATGAATTGGCTCCTCATCTCTCTGTAAATTACCTGCACTTCCTTTCCCCCCCGAGCCTGCAGCCTTGTGCCTTTATATGGTCACAGAACAACCCCTCAGTGACTTCTAATATCCTTATCATTTACAGTAGGGGGTACATTATCCCTTATAATACATGAGTGATACTCAGAGTTCCCTGTATAATTCAGCCTGCAGCCTTGTGCCTTTATATGGTCACAGAACAACCCCTCAGTGACTTCTAATATCCTTATCATTTACAGTAGGGGGTACATTATCCCTTATAATACATGAGTGATACTCAGAGTTCCCTGTATAACTCAGCCTGCAGCCTTGTGCCTTTATATGGTCACAGAACAACCCCTCAGTGACTTCTAATATCCTTATCATTTACAGTAGGGGGTACATTATCCCTTATAATACATGAGTGATACTCAGAGTTCCCTGTATAACTTAGCCTGCAGCCTTGTGCCTTTATATGGTCACAGAACAACCCCTCAGTGACTTCTAATATCCTTATCATTTACAGTAGGGGGTACATTATCCCTTATAATACATGAGTGATACTCAGAGTTCCCTGTATAACTCAGCCTGCAGCCTTGTGCCTTTATATGGTCACAGAACAACCCCTCAGTGACTTCTAATATCCTTATCATTTACAGTAGGGGGTACATTATCCCTTATAATACATGAGTGATACTCAGAGTTCCCTGTATAACTCAGCCTGCAGCCTTGTGTCTTTATATGGTCACAGAACAACCCCTCAGTGACTTCTAATATCCTTATCATTTACAGTAGGGGGTACATTATCCCTTATAATACATGGGGATGGGGATTTGGGGGACAATAACATTCAGAGGGGATTCATGGGGATATTCCCCAGTGTTACATATCTGGGAGCAGAGGGCAGAACTGGGGCAGTTTCATCCTCGGGGGGTAAGTACCAATTTCTACTCATGTTCTGATTTAATTCTCCATTTCTTTAAATACCCAGTGACTAATTTACAAAGATAGGATCTAAATTGCACCATTGCAGTTCCCATAGCAACAAATCTGCTAAAGTTGTGTAACAGATAATAGAAACAAATTACTTATTGGTTGCTATGGGCAACTGCACTGGTGCAATTTAGCGCCTGTCTTAAATCATCTCCTAATAGATTTTTGATACTTATGGGGGCAATAAGTGCAGTGGGTACTGTATCTGTGTGAGTAACTGGGGGAGATTGGATTCACTTACCCAGGGGGAGGTTCCTGTCTGACCATGGGAAAGAGAACAGCCCAGGAGCAGCAAGTACAGAGAATCAGAGCTCTGTACCTGGGTAAGTACTGGGGGAGATTGGATTCACTTACCCAGGGGGAGGTTCCTGTCTGACCAGGGGAAAGAGAGCAGCCCAGGAGCAGCAAGTACAGAGAATCAGAGCTCTGTACCTGGGTAAGTACTGGGGGAGATTGGATTCACTTACCCAGGGGGAGGTTCCTGTCTGACCAGGGGAAAGAGAGCAGCCCAGGAGCAGCAAGTACAGAGAATCAGAGCTCTGTACCTGGGTAAGTACTGGGGGAGATTGGATTCACTTACCCAGGGGGAGGTTCCTGTCTGACCATGGGAAAGAGAACAGCCCAGGAGCAGCAAGTACAGAGAATCAGAGCTCTGTACCTGGGTAAGTACTGGGGGAGATTGGATTCACTTACCCAGGGGGAGGTTCCTGTCTGACCATGGGAAAGAGAACAGCCCAGGAGCAGGAAGTACAGAGAATCAGAGCTCTGTACCTGGGTAAGTACTGGGGGAGATTGGATTCACTTACCCAGGGGGATTCCTGTCTGACCAGGGGAAAGAGAGCAGCCCAGGAGCAGGAAGTACAGAGAATCAGAGCTCTGTACCTGGGTAAGTACTGGGGGAGATTGGATTCACTTACCCAGGGGGAGGTTCCTGTCTGACCATGGGAAAGAGAACAGCCCAGGAGCAGGAAGTACAGAGAATCAGAGCTCTGTACCTGGGTAAGTACTGGGGGAGATTGGATTCACTTACCCAGGGGGAGGTTCCTGTCTGACCATGGGAAAGAGAACAGCCCAGGAGCAGGAGGTACAGAGAATCAGAGCTCTGTACCTGGGTAAGTACTGGGGGAGATTGGATTCACTTACCCAGGGGGGGGGTTCATAACTGACCTTCAGACTGGGCCCCCTTAGCTCATAACAAGGTTACAGATATATAGAAACATTGGGGTAACAGTCACCTTGCTATAGTTCCAGGGGTACCCAGGGTACAAATAATCACTCACCCCAAATCTCCCCCTAACTGACCTTCAGACTGGGCCCCCTTAGCTCATAACAATGTTACAGATATATAGAAACATTGGGGTGTCACCCTTCTATAGTTCCAGGGGTACCCAGGGTACAAATAAGCACTCACCCCAAATCTCCCCCTAACTGACCTTCAGACTGGGCCCCCTTAGCTCATAACAAGGTTACAGATATATAGAAACATTGGGGTGTCACCCTGCTATAGTTCCAGGGGTACCCAGGGTACAAATAAGCACTCACCCCAAATCTCCCCCTAACTGACCTTCAGACTGGACCCCCTTAGCTCATAACAAGGTTACAGATATATAGAAACATTGGGGTGTCACCCTGCTATAGTTCCAGGGGTACCCAGGGTACAAATAAGCACTCACCCCAAATCTCCCCCTAACTGACCTTCAGACTGGACCCCCTTAGCTCATAACAAGGTTACAGATATATAGAAACATTGGGGTGTCACCCTGCTATAGTTCCAGGGGTACCCAGGGTACAAATAAGCACTCACCCCAAATCTCCCCCTAATTGACCTTCAACCCCTTTACCTATGTGAGATATTGGGATGAAACATGTAGTAGCCAGAGAGCAGTGGAGCTGATGGAAGTGCCGCAGTGACAGTATTAGTGCAGTTCTATGTTCATCCTGCAGGTGGCAGTGTAATGCTGATTCACTCAATAGATCACTTGTCTATAGGTTAATAGATTTGCTTTACAGTCTGGAGATCCCCAATACAAAGGGGTCAATGACAGTTACCAACCCCCTGATCCCCCAGTGTTGCCCCCCACAGCTTTGTGCCCTCTCACACTCCTGGGGGTTTCAGGTTTGGGGGTAACAAGTGGCAGTTCTGTACGTGAGTGACGGCTCTGTAGAACACCATTCATTTGTCTAATTAACACTTGCGACTTCCAGTAAAATCCAATTATATGAAGATTAATGTCCGACCTTCCCCTGAAAAGAACAAAATGCGTCTGTTAATTGAGCGAAGCTTTCAGCCGGTCCCCCAAGGTCACATGACGCCTAATTGTCCCAATTCCCATCACACTGTTTATACCCCGGGTGGGGCAGAACAATTCCCAGATTTTATTATGGGGTAACGGGGGGGGAGTTTCTCACTAATGGGGGGCAGAGAAGATACAGATTAAACTTACAGCTTCTCTATGGAAACTCATCTTCTCAGTAAATCTGAAGCCTCATTATGACTAAATATTCTCTTTCGTCAGAACCAGAATTTTCTCCAAACTCTCTCTGTTCTCCTCTTTCTTTGGAAATATACCAGAACTAGGGCACCCCTAAACTCAACATGTGACCCCCCCCGTAATATTTGTCATATCAATCCAGTAACAAATTCGTTACAGTTGGTTTCACTGGTGAAGTCTCTCCATAGATATTATCATTGCACCCCAATACTTTCCTGCACCGACTATTCACCAGAATGAGCCAAAACTCAGTGATTCCTATAGAAATATTTCCTCTGCCTTTACCCAGAGTTTCAGAAAAATTCTCCAGAGGAACATTCCCCAAGCTCCCACCCTTGGTGTAATAAGGCCCTCAGATTGTAAGCTCACTGGGGAAAGGAATGATGGGAATGTGATAGGGACCTTAGATTGTAAGCTTACTGAGGCAGGAAATGATGGGAATAGGATAGGGATCTTAGATTGTAAACTCACTGGGGCAGGGACTGATGAGAATGTGATAGGGACCTTAGATTGTAAGCTCACTGGGGCAGGGACTGATGGGAATGTGATAGGGCCCTTAGATTGTAAACTCACTGGGGCAGGGATTGATGGGAATGTGATAGGGATCTTAGATTATTAGCTCACTGGGACAGGGACTGATGAGAATGTAAAAGGGACCTTAGATTGTAAGCTCACTGGGACAGGGACTGATGGGAATGTGATAGGGCTCTTAGATTGTAAACTCACTGGGGCAGGGAGTGATGGGAATATGATAGGGATCTTAGATTGTTAGCTCACTGGGGCAGGGACTGATGAGAATGTAAAAGGGACCTTAGATTGTCAGCTCACTGGGACAGGGACTGATGAGAATGTTAAAGGGACTTTAGATTGTAAACTCACTGGGGCAGGGACTGATGGGAATGTGATAGGGACCTTAGATTGTAAGCTCACTGGGGCAGGGACTGATGGGAATGTAAAAGAGACCTTAGATTGTAAACTCACTGGGGCAGGGATTGATGGGAATGTGATAGGGAGCTTAGATTGTAAGCTCACTGGGGCAGGGACCCTTCCTATGCCTGTTACTGTGAGGACCAATGAGCTGGTTGGTTAGAGTGGATCCAGTAGTGAGCCCCATAGAGTATATAATACTCAGAAGTAACACTGATACCAAGTAAAAGCCAAAGGAGTATTATTATCATTACTTGTAACTGTCAGTGTCTGTTCCTGGCAGTTGGTGGCCATGGTTAAAGGCGGGGTTGCCAGTAGTTGTCAGTTAAATTGGGTTAATGATTGTGGTGAAAGGAGACTTGTCTGTGTATGAGCGCAGGGGAAATTACACAGAGAGTCAGCTCCTCAGACCCTGCAACATCAGCCTCCAAACTTATCCCTTATTCACTGCCAAGTAACTTCTATTTCCTTCTGGTGTTGCTATGGGATACAGGGTCACATCTGTCAGTCTAACTACCTGGGGGCTAAAAGGCTGAAGTTGCCCCTCTGCTGCTACACACCCTCCTTTTCTTTCTTTCACCTATACGTGCCCCCCAATACATACCCCTATACATGCCCCTATACATGCCCCCTATACATGCCTCCCAATACATGCCCCCTATACATGCCCCCCATACATGCCCCCCATACATGCCCCCTATACATGCCTCCCAATACATGCCCCCTATACATGCCCCCCATACATGCCCCCTATACATGCCCCCCATACATGCCCCCCATACATGCCCCCCATACATGCCCCCCATACATGCCCCCTATACATGCCCCCTATACATGCCCCCCATACATGCC
This sequence comes from Xenopus petersii, assembly GCA_038501925.1. Lineage (NCBI taxonomy): Eukaryota > Metazoa > Chordata > Amphibia > Anura > Pipidae > Xenopus > Xenopus petersii. The sequence continues at coordinate 474,790 of CM076676.1, forward strand.
CCCCATACATGCCCCCTATACATGCCCCCCATACATGCCCCCTATACATGCCCCCCATACATGCCCCCCATACATGCCCCCTATACATGCCTCCCAATACATGCCCCCTATACATGCCCCCCATACATGCCCCCTATACATGACCCCCATACATGCCCCCTATACATGCCCCCCATACATGCCCCCCATACATGCCCCCTATACATGCCCCCTATACATGCCCCCCATACATGCCCCCCATACATGCCCCCTATACATGCCCCCCATACATGCCCCCTATACATGCCCCCTATACATGCCCCCCATACATGCCCCCTATACATGGCCTTCCAATTCCTGTAGAGCTGGTCAGAAATGTCCCACCCACGAGGAGCTGGTCACCATATTGCTACATATTACTGAACTTATTGAACTTGCTGAATTTACTGAACTTACTGAACTTACTGAAGTTGTTGAACTTGTTGAACTTACTGTACTTGCTGAACGTACCATACTTAATGTACCTACTGTATTTACAAAACTTACTGTACTTGATGAACTTACTGTACTTGCTGAATTTACTGTATGTACTGAATTTACTGAACTTGCTGAACTCACTGTACTTGCTGAACTTGCTGTACGTATGGAACTTACTCTACTTACTGTACTTGCTGAACTTACTGTACTTACTGAACTTGTTGAACTTACTGTACTTGCTGAACTTACTGTACATTCTGAACTTACTGTACTTACTGTACTTGCTGAATGTACCATACTTAATGTACCTACTGTACTTACAAAACTTACTGTACTTGCTGAACTTACTGTACTTTCTGAACTTACTGTACTTACTGAACTTGCTATACTTATGGAACATACTGTACATTCTGTACTTGCTGAACTTATTTTACTTGCTGAATTTACTGATTGCCCTATAGCAGGTGGAGAGAAGGGGTGATTTCCTACCCCCTAAACTCGTGCAAAAATCCCTTGTGCCCTGGGCCTGACTGCACTCACCAACATTCCCAATCCAGTGCTGGAAAATGTCCATCAAATCAGTAGGGGTCTCAACTTTCCCCCAAATGTTGTGTATTCTCCATGGGCCATTACCAGAGATGTGCAAAGAGGAAGAATGACCCTCTCCTCCCACAAATCCTAAACGGGGTAATACCCCTCCGTCACGGGGAGATTTTGGCTCCGGTTACCAAGCGCCGAGTCCATAGTGATTACTGGGAATGATGTTGATTCCGCCCATGAAGCAATTAGAGGACAGCGGATGGTTAATCAGCTCTTCATTAGGGACATTTATCTGACACAAAATCAATGGCTCTCAATGTACTGAGAATACACAGAATATTCTCCTTATGTAACAAGAGAGGGGGTTATACAGGGTCTGTCTGAGCAATGTCACCGGCCCACACACCCTAAAGAGTTAACAGGCCCTTCATTACCTGAGATATAATCCTGAGATATAATTGATCTCTCCATTACTTTGCCTTTGCCCAAGGGACATTTACCAACACTGGAGCAGAGAGCATCGTACTTTCCCACAATGCAGCGTCTTTTTCCCAGAATTCTTGCCACGTCGCAGGAGCAACAGGGAAATTTGTTTGGTGCAAGTAATTCGTCTGCAAGTTAATACATTCCCTATGGGGCAAAGGTGCTGCCATGTTGCTCCAACCCCTCCCTGTCTCAGAGCATTTATTGGTACATTCCTATTGGCTGATGGTGTAGAATCCTGAGCAGTCAGACAGGGTGACTGGGAGTATCTGCAGAGTAACAGGTCATTCCTGTCCATCTCCTCCGCACTCCCTGCAGCCTCTCCCTCTCCTCCTACAATTCCTAAATCACAACATTCTGCCCAAACTGAGGGTTACCGATGACTATAAAGGGACCTCCTATTGGGCATCACTTGCCCCCCCCGTTATCTCCTTCTGTCATGGCCACACCCCTGCAGAACCGGTGGGTAAGACACATTGGGGGGCTGCATTATTAATGGATATTATTATGCACATACAGGGGTATCAGGGAGGATTTCTACCCAGGTAGGTAATGTTTCGGGGAGCACATGAAACCCTGAATGCACCTGCCCTGGGGCTTTATATGAATAAAAGAAAAAGAGAGTTTTTTTCCATGGATACCGTGGCACAGAACTGACAGTTCATTGGTTGATTCCGGCAGCGTTACTGTCCCATTGGGGGCCAAATTAGCCTCTTGTGGGCATGGGATGGTGGCATGACAGGTGGTAGATGGGCTCAGATCCCAGATACATTCATATCATTATATAAGTTTAGTTATAAAAGTTTAATTACAGGGCAGCCTATAGCTTTAAACGCACAGCTGGGCCAGCAGGTATGTGATTGGAGGGCCCCCTGCCGGCTGAAAGCCCGCGAAAAGAAGTTATATATAGAGCCCCCCTCACAGCACCCGTGTCAGCGCAGCCTGGGGATAGCTTCAGAAGAATTTCACCTCTGACCTGCTCGTCGCTGGGAAGATGTCAGCACCAGGGAGCTGCAATAGACAGGCTGTGGGACTTGCTCCGACTGATAGGGAGCGCATAATGAGCTGGATACAGACAGCACGGCCGGAAGAACTGAGCCGAATGATGCAGCAGACAGGCATTGCGTCGCACACCAATGAGGATGTGGAGGAGGCGGCTACTCCTGATTCAGAAGACGCCCCCAGTACGTTAGGCAGACCCACTGTGAAGAGAAAGCTGGCTCTGAAGCGTTCCACACAGAGATATGCAGCAAAGACAAAGAAGGCTGCAATAAAGACTGTTAACAGCAGGAACGCGTGGCCAGCTATGTCCCCGCCTATGGCTAGCACTAGTCAGGCTGTGCAGGGGGAGTTTTTCCAGCCCACTGAGTCCAGTGGAATGTTTAATAAAACGCTGCCTGTTATGTCTTCCCCTCCCCTATTCTCTTTCCAGCAGGCACCGAGTGACACAGGCAGTGTGAGCAGGGAACAACCAGGACCCTCCATTCAGCAAGCAGGTAATTATGCTACTGAAATGAATGCACTGAAAAATGCTTTAACATGTTTATCAGATGTATTTGATAATATGCAGGAAAGAGTCAATAGGCAAGATGGAGGGTTGCCCCCTGGAGTGGCAGAAACCAGTTTAAGGGATGTAGTGACATGTCAGCCAACCCCATTAGGTTTACATTTGTCCACCTCAGTGAAGGACAAGATAGTAAAGGGTGATTATATAGATATTCTCTCATTGTTACCAGCCTACAAGGAGTTCCTCAAATCTGATAAGAAAGGAGATAGCGAAGAAATCCGTAGACGCCCAGTCCCAAGAACATTTAGCAATTGGCTACAAGCGTTTTGCATATTTGCCAATGTTCTATGTTCTAGTAAACCTCAACTATCCCCTCATTTATTTAAATACCTTGACATCATTTTGGAAGCTTACCGCACATATGGCGGTATTTCATGGTTCATCTATGATGATCGTTTTCGTCAGAAGTTAGCGGTACACCCAGGGTTGTCATGGGGACAAAAGGATGTGGACCTTTGGATGGGAATGTTGGCACCAAAGCCGGCATTTCCATCCACATCCCGTCAAGTACCACCAAAACCCAACACATGTTGGGCATTCAACGAGACCATGTGCAAATTTCAAAACTCATGTAGGTACAAACACGAGTGTTCTCACTGCGCAGGCAATCACCCAGCCTTTCGCTGCGTACGAAAATTCTCTGCCAACAGCAAAACCAATACAAAAGAACAGATGGCCAAAGGCAACATCGCCGGTGAATTTGGCAAAAATGTTGCCTTGGCTAAGCAGGTATCCAAACAAATTGAAGGCGGATCTAATTAAGTTCGGTTTTCAGTTTGGATTTTGGATTCCAACATTTAGAATTCAGCCATCAGTATCAGTAACCGACAATTTACAATCTGTTTACAATCACCCTCAGGTTGTCAGAGACAAGCTCTCTAAGGAGTTGTCTCTGGGGAGAATCATGGGTCCATTCAGCGAGTTTCCTTTTGAAAATTTCAAAGTTTCACCATTAGGTGTAGTACCCAAAAAGGAGCCGGGTACTTTTAGGATAATACACCACTTGTCTTTTCCATCAGGGAACTCGGTGAATGAGGGCATTGATATTGAGCTTTGCACGGTATCATATTCCTCAGTGGAAGAAGCCATTAAATTATTACGCATCTGCGGTAAAGGCACATTGATGGCAAAATGCGACATACAATCTGCCTTTCGTCTTCTTCCTATACACCCAGACTGTTTTCATTTATTAGGATTCCACTTTGATGGCAAGTTCTTCTTTGACAGGTGTCTGCCCATGGGGTGCTCCCTTTCATGTTTTTATTTTGAGTCTTTTGCAACTTTTTTGGAGTGGACCTTAAAAACAGAATCTGGGTCCCAGTTCGTCATCCATTATCTGGACGATTTTTTATTTATGGGACCACAGGGGACAGACACTTGTAAAAGACTTCTACATACTTTTATGTGGATAGCACAGGAATTTGGGGTCCCTTTGGCCCCAGAAAGGACTGTCGGCCCAGAAACAGTTATAACCTTTTTGGGTATTGAATTGGATTCAGTTAATATGGAGAGTAGGTTGCCATCTGATAAAATAGTAAAATTGAGAATATTGCTTGCTAATGCCTTATCAGCCACAAAAATGAAGCTGAAACAGCTGCAGAGCCTTATTGGTCATTTAAACTTTGCCACCAGAATAATGCCAATAGGTAGAGTGTTTTTAAAGCGTTTGTCCTCATTGACTGCTGGAGTGACTAAACCTAACTGGCATATTCGCATCACATCTGAAGTGAAAGATGATTTGCGAATTTGGCAACAATTTTTAGAACAATATAACGGAAAAACATGTTGGCAAGAGGAATTCATAGACAATGAGGCCCTGCAGTTGTATACTGATGCCGCAGCATCAACTGGTTTTGGAATATTCTTCCAAAACCAGTGGTGCGTGGGAACATGGCCAGAAGATTGGATTTCTTCGGGATTAACTAAAAATATAGTCCTGTTGGAATTTTTTCCTGTCCTAGCAGCAATTGATATTTGGGGCCCAAATTTGGCAAATAAGAAAATAATTATTCACTGTGACAACCTTGGAGTGGTACATGTAATAAATAATTTAACATCTTCATCACCACCAGTATTAAACCTATTACGCCAGTTAGTTCTCAGAGCCCTTAAACACAATATAATGATAAAGGCTAAGCATATTCCAGGTCTAGTTAACCGAACTGCTGATTCTCTATCTCGTATGCAGTTCGATATTTTTTGGCAACTAGAGGAACAAGCGAGCGCAGTTGGCACCCCTTATCCGACTCACCTTTGGAACCTGATATATCCAATGTGATAGCCATTTTACAAGGCTCTGTGGCTTGTAAAACTTGGGTGGATTATAAATCATCTTGGTCGGAATGGCAACAATTTAAGTGCCAAAATAAGTTTAATTTAAGTGAAGAGGATCTTCTAATTATTTTCATATTGGAATGTAGCCAGAATGGGCAGTCCATAGCTTCTATCAAGAAGAAATTAGCAGGAATTTCCTTTTGGGCTAAATTACTGTTACCAGCTAATGTAACAAAGAACCCGATGGTGCAACAAATAATTAAAGGGTTAGCCCGTCATAATGCCAGAAAAGATGATAGACAACCTATTACTGTAACAGTGCTGAACAAACTGATGTTGGTGCTGCCGCAAGTTTGTAGAAATGAATACGAGACGTCTTTATTCAGATTGGTTTTTTCTTTGTCATATTTTGCTGCACTAAGGCTTAGCGAGGTGGTTTCCCCATCCAAATTTAGGCCTGGAGGTATTTTTCAAAATGACATCCAGTTAATAAATGGAAGATTGCGTATTAACATACGTTCTTCCAAAACTGACCAAGAAGCAAGAGGTTGTTTAATTTGGTTAGGTCAGTTTGTTGACCCCTTAATGTGCCCAGTTACCAATTACAAGAATTTCATTGAAAGACGGCCGACAGTTGAAGGCCCATTGTTCATACATGAAAATTTGCAATTTTTATCGAAATTCCAATTCAGCAGAATTCTCAGTTTTTGTTTTGAAACCCTTGGTTTAGCAGATAAGAAATACCGCTCACACTCCTTTAGGATCGGGGCAGCAACACAGGCAGCCCTTTGGGGCCTAAGTGAACAATCAATAAAGAAGATAGGACGGTGGAAATCAAATCGCTACAAGTTATACGTGAGACCTACAATGGTCTAATTTTCTCTGTTATGAGGTTTTGTCATTGACAGTTACAATTGTTTTACAGGCGACATTCAGAGAATTTGGATTTTAGGACATTCTTATGTACACTGGGCAGAGCTGAGAGCACAGATCCGGAAGGGTGCAGCAAATTTATACCTTTCAGATAAAAAGTACAAAGTAATATGGAATGGTATTAGGGGCATGAGATGGGAGAAGCTCTTCCAAACTCTAACAGTGATGTTAAAAACATGGGGATACCCTAAGGTGATTGTGATACATTTAGGTGGAAATGATATAGGATTTATAAAAACAATCCAATTGATTAAGTCCATAAAACAAGATTTGTGCCAAATTTCTTTATTTATGCCTGATGTTTATTTGATTTGGTCTGAAATTGTCCCTCGGCTGTGCTGGCAATCCCAACTATTAAAACCACTTGAGAAATGCAGACGTAAAATTAACCATTCAATTGCCAAGTTTGCAGGCAAGTTGAACATAACTGTATACAGACACCATGAGTTAGAGAATGGTTTTGAAGGATTGTTTAGAGAGGACAAGGTCCACTTGTCAGAAATAGGATTGGATATTTTCAATGTTGGACTGCAAAATGCAGTGGAAAAAGCCTTGTTTTGTGGAGGGGGGCCAAGCCCAAGTTAAGGTTTTAACTGGTCTTGGCGTGGCAGATGTTTAAAATGTTAATTGGCTCCTGGCCGATACCATGGCGGGGCTCATATATACACTGAATGGCAAGCTCTGCAATTGTACGGAGCTGGGCTTGGTTATTACTGTTAATTTAAGCAGTGAATGTTAATGGAGTAATTACAGATGCTGTTTAATAAACTTGGCTGTGGCCTTTCTCCACACAAAACAAAGTGTTTATGTTTTATTTTGCTAAGAACGTTTCCTTATGTTTAAATGTTCATGCCTACTGATCCCATGTCCCATTGGGGGCCAAATTAGCCTCTTGTGGGCATGGGATGGTGGCATGACAGGTGGTAGATGGGCTCAGATCCCAGATACATTCATATCATTATATAAGTTTAGTTATAAAAGTTTAATTACAGGGCAGCCTATAGCTTTAAACGCACAGCTGGGCCAGCAGGTATGTGATTGGAGGGCCCCCTGCCGGCTGAAAGCCCGCGAAAAGAAGTTATATATAGAGCCCCCCTCACAGCACCCGTGTCAGCGCAGCCTGGGGATAGCTTCAGAAGAATTTCCCCACCCACCCACCCTCAAGTTATTTGAATTTAAAAAAAAAAAAAAAAAAAAAAAAAAAAAAAAAATGTCACAGCCAATTATATGGTTCATAATAAATGGATTCATTAATGGCAGATGTTTAAAATGTTAATTGGCTCCTGGCCGATACCATGGCGGGGCTCATATATACACTGAATGGCAAGCTCTGCAATTGTACGGAGCTGGGCTTGGTTATTACTGTTAATTTAAGCAGTGAATGTTAATGGAGTAATTACAGATGCTGTTTAATAAACTTGGCTGTGGCCTTTCTCCACACAAAACAAAGTGTTTATGTTTTATTTTGCTAAGAACGTTTCCTTATGTTTAAATGTTCATGCCTACTGATCCCATGTCCCTTTAATTCCATAGCGCAGCATTTATTATTGAGAGGCTCATTTCCATTGCAGATCGCAGGAGTGGGGGTCCGGTTACTCACTGTCATTAACATTCATGGGAGAAGGCCCCCAGTGCATGGGATATAAATAGCGGCAGCTCGGGATGGGTGAATTTTTTCGCCTTGTTTCGCCGCAGAATTGATGCCCATAGACTTGTATGGCGTCAACAAAAACGAAGACGTGCGTCAAAAAAAAATTCGCCGCACATCAAAACATTGTTGACACTAATACCCCAAACCTTGACAACAAAGAGACCTTTCGATTGGTTAATGAATCTATACCAGGGTATATGCCCAGGAATGAATTCTCAGCCAATCCCCAGCCTGGGAAATAACAGGAGGTGACCAATCACAGATCATCATGACTTGCTATGAAATAAAGCCATAGATATATTATATATATAATTACCCACACACCCCCTGCCATTGGTTCTCTCTCTGTTCCACCATAAGTTCCTTTTGGGGTTTAGTGACAAACGAATAAGCTAAAGGGGCCCCTGAATAAAACCTGCTTCTCGAAGGGGTGTTAGTGCTGAGGGTCCTGGGGTGTTGGTGTTGTGTCTGTAGATACAGAGAATAGAATTCTATTGTAGCACGGGGGGGGGGTTAGATGAGAGAGAAAATTTCTGTATTAATCCCCCCCCCCCACGAGACCAGCGGTGGAATGTTCCCGACTCTTCGTTTTCCTCCTATAAACCCAAACTGAATTCACTCAGACTGTGAGCAGAACAAATTGACTTTACTGTGAATCAGACATTAATATGAACGGCTGCGTGTGGGGTGAATACTAATCTCCCACATATCAACAGGAATAGGGGGGCAACACTGATCCACAAACACTGCACATTCCTGCATCAAACAAAATCCTCAGGAGTCATATTTACCTGCTACTTTCCCTTATACCTCCCCTCAGTGACTTCTAATATCCTTATCATTTACAGTAGGGGGTACATTATCCCTTATAATACATGAGTGATACTCAGAGTTCCCTGTATAACTCAGCCTGCAGCCTTGTGTCTTTATATGGTCACAGAACAACCCCTCAGTGACTTCTAATATCCTTATCATTTACAGTAGGGGGTACATTATCCCTTATAATACATGAGTGATACTCAGAGTTCCCTGTATAACTCAGCCTGCAGCCTTTATATGGTCACAGAACAACCCCTCAGTGACTTCTAATATCCTTATCATTTACAGTAGGGGGTACATTATCCCTTATAATACATGAGTGATACTCAGAGTTCCCTGTATAACTCAGCCTGCAGCCTTGTGCCTTTATATGGTCACAGAACAACCCCTCAGTGACTTCTAATATCCTTATCATTTACAGTAGGGGGTACATTATCCCTTATAATACATGAGTGATACTCAGAGTTCCCTGTATAACTCAGCCTGCAGCCTTGTGCCTTTGTATGGTCACAGAACAACCCCTCAGTGACTTCTAATATCCTTATCATTTACAGTAGGGGGTACATTATCCCTTATAATACATGAGTGATACTCAGAGTTCCCTGTATAACTCAGCCTGCAGCCTTGTGTCTTTATATGGTCACAGAACAACCCCTCAGTGACTTCTAATATCCTTATCATTTACAGTAGGGGGTACATTATCCCTTATAATACATGAGTGATACTCAGAGTTCCCTGTATAACTCAGCCTGCAGCCTTTATATGGTCACAGAACAACCCCTCAGTGACTTCTAATATCCTTATCATTTACAGTAGGGGGTACATTATCCCTTATAATACATGAGTGATACTCAGAGTTCCCTGTATAACTCAGCCTGCAGCCTTGTGCCTTTATATGGTCACAGAACAACCCCTCAGTGACTTCTAATATCCTTATCATTTACAGTAGGGGGTACATTATCCCTTATAATACATGAGTGATACTCAGAGTTCCCTGTATAACTCAGCCTGCAGCCTTGTGCCTTTATATGGTCACAGAACAACCCCTCAGTGACTTCTAATATCCTTATCATTTACAGTAGGGGGTACATTATCCCTTATAATACATGAGTGATACTCAGAGTTCCCTGTATAACTCAGCCTGCAGCCTTGTGCCTTTATATGGTCACAGAACAACCCCTCAGTGACTTCTAAAATCCTTATCATTTACAGTAGGGGGTACATTATCCCTTATAATACATGAGTGATACTCAGAGTTCCCTGTATAACTCAGCCTGCAGCCTTGTGCCTTTATATGGTCACAGAACAACCCCTCAGTGACTTCTAATATCCTTATCATTTACAGTAGGGGGTACATTATCCCTTATAATACATGAGTGATACTCAGAGTTCCCTGTATAACTCAGCCTGCAGCCTTGTGTCTTTATATGGTCACAGAACAACCCCTCAGTGACTTCTAATATCCTTATCATTTACAGTAGGGGGTACATTATCCCTTATAATACATGAGAGATACTCAGAGTTCCCTGTATAACTCAGCCTGCAGCCTTGTGCCTTTATATGGTCACAGAACAACCCCTCAGTGACTTCTAATATCCTTATCATTTACAGTAGGGGGTACATTATCCCTTATAATACATGAGTGATACTCAGAGTTCCCTGTAGAACTCAGCCTGCAGCCTTGTGTCTTTATATGGTCACAGAACAACCCCTCAGTGACTTCTAATATCCTTATCATTTACAGTAGGGGGTACATTATCCCTTATAATACATGAGTGATACTCAGAGTTCCCTGTATAACTCAGCCTGCAGCCTTGTGCCTTTATATGGTCACAGAACAACCCCTCAGTGACTTCTAATATCCTTATCATTTACAGTAGGGGGTACATTATCCCTTATAATACATGAGTGATACTCAGAGTTCCCTGTATAACTCAGCCTGCAGCCTTGTGCCTTTATATGGTCACAGAACAACCCCTCAGTGACTTCTAATATCCTTATCATTTACAGTAGGGGGTACATTATCCCTTATAATACATGAGTGATACTCAGAGTTCCCTGTATAACTCAGCCTGCAGCCTTGTGTCTTTATATGGTCACAGACCAACCCCTCAGTGACTTCTAATATCCTTATCATTTACAGTAGGGGGTACATTATCCCTTATAATACATGAGTTATACTCAGAGTTCCCTGTATAACTCAGCCTGCAGCCTTGTGCCTTTATATGGTCACAGAACAACCCCTCAGTGACTTCTAATATCCTTATCATTTACAGTAGGGGGTACATTATCCCTTATAATACATGAGTGATACTCAGAGTTCCCTGTATAACTCAGCCTGCAGCCTTGTGCCTTTATATGGTCACAGAACAACCCCTCAGTGACTTCTAATATCCTTATCATTTACAGTAGGGGGTACATTATCCCTTATAATACATGAGTGATACTCAGAGTTCCCTGTATAACTCAGCCTGCAGCCTTGTGCCTTTATATGGTCACAGAACAACCCCTCAGTGACTTCTAATATCCTTATCATTTACAGTAGGGGGTACATTATCCCTTAAAATACATGAGTGATACTCAGAGTTCCCTGTATAACTCAGCCTGCAGCCTTGTGCCTTTATATGGTCACAGAACAACCCCTCAGTGACTTCTAATATCCTTATCATTTACAGTAGGGGGTACATTATCCCTTATAATACATGAGTGATACTCAGAGTTCCCTGTATAACTCAGCCTGCAGCCTTGTGCCTTTATATGGTCACAGAACAACCCCTCAGTGACTTCTAATATCCTTATCATTTACAGTAGGGGGTACATTATCCCTTATAATATATGAGTGATACTCAGAGTTCCCTGTATAACTCAGCCTGCAGCCTTGTGCCTTTATATGGTCATAGAACAACCCCTCAGTGACTTCTAATATCCTTATCATTTACAGTAGGGGATACACTATCCCTTATAATACATGAGTGATACTCAGAGTTCCCTGTATAACTCAGCCTGCAGCCTTGTGTCTTTATATGGTCACAGAACAACCCCTCAGTGACTTCTAATATCCTTATCATTTACAGTAGGGGGTACATTATCCCTTATAATACATGAGTGATACTCAGAGTTCCCTGTATAACTCAGCCTGCAGCCTTGTGCCTTTATATGGTCACAGAACAACTCCTCAGTGACTTCTAATATCCTTATCATTTACAGTAGGGGGTACAGTATAATACATAGGGTTATATGTATATTCCCTGCACATGGATATGTAACAAACACAGTGAAACATATTAAACAACGTGTGTATAAAGTGAGTGAGTCCCTGGAGTGACAGAAAGAATAAACAGAAAAGGACAAAAGATTTGGGATTTGCCTTTGGGACTTGGTACAAAACATAAATATCAAACAAAACTTTAATCTCATAAATATTTCATTCTTTTGTTCCTTTCACTCCCAGACCTGATTCTAATGAATTCCAGTTCCACTGTTTCACTTTACACACACCCCAACTGTGGGAGGAACCCCACAAACACATGGACACGCCAAGTGAACCTCAAGCACATTATATGGTGATGTTGAACTAGAGACCTCACACCTGCAAAATAACAAGAACACAAACCCCATCATACTCTCCTACCAAACAACATGGGCTGCAGTTCAAACAATTGGGCAACAGTCCGGCAAAATAGAGACAGCATAGCAAGAGGTAGACAGTAGGGCAAGATGGAGACAGTAGGGCAAGATGGAGACAGTAGGGCAAGATGGAGACAGTAGGACAAGATGGAGACAGTAGGGCAAGATGTAGACAGAAGAACAAGATGGAGACAGTAGGAGAAGATGGAGACAGTAGGAGAAGATGGAGACAGTAGGACAAGATAGAGACAGTAGGGCAAGATGGAGACAGAAGAACAAGATGGAGACAGTAGGACAAGATGGAGACAGTAGGGCAAGATGGAGACAGTAGGACAATATAGAGACTGTAAGACAAGATGGAAACAGTAGGACAAGATGGAGACAGTAGGACAAGATGGAGACAGTAGGGCAAGATGGAAACAGTAGGATAAGATGGAGACAGTAGGACAAGATGGAGATAGTAGGACAAGATAGAGACAGTAGGGCAAGATGGAGACAGAAGAACAAGATGGAGACAGTAGGACAAGATGGAGACAGTAGGGCAAGATGGAGACAGTAGGACAATATAGAGACAGTAAGACAAGATGGAAACAGTAGGACAAGATGGAGACAGTAGGACAAGATGGAGACAGTAGGGCAAGATGGAGACAGTAGGGCAAGATGGAAACAGTAGGATAAGATGGAGACAGTAGGACAAGATGGAGACAGTAGGACAAGATGGAGACAGTAGGACAAGATGGAGACAGTAGGGCAAGATGAAGACAGTAGGACAAGATAGAGACAGTAGGACAAGATGGAAACAGTAGGACAAGATGGAGACAGAAGAACAAGATGGAGACAGTAGGACAAGATGGAGACAGTAGGGCAAGATGTAGACAGAAGAACAAGATGGAGACAGTAGGAGAAGATGGAGACAGTAGGATAAGATGGAGACAGTAAGAGAAGATGGAGACAGTAGGACAAGATGGAGACAGTAGGACAAGATAGAGACAGTAGGGCAAGATGGAGACAGAAGAACAAGATGGAGACAGTAGGACAAGATGGAGACAGTAGGGCAAGATGGAGACAGTAGGACAAGATAGAGACAGTAAGACAAGATGGAAACAGTAGGACAAGATGGAGTCAGTAGGACAAGATGGAGACAGTAGGACAAGATGGAGACAGTAGGACAAGATAGAGACAGTAAGACAAGATGGAAACAGTAGGACAAGATGGAGTCAGTAGGACAAGATGGAGACAGTAGGACAAGATAGAGACAGTAGGACAAGGTGGAGACAGCAGGGCAAGATGAAGACAGTAGGACAAGATAGAGACAGTAGGACAAGATGGAAACAGTAGGACAAGAAGGAGACAGTAGGGCAAGATGGAGACAGTAGGACAAAAATGAGACAGTAGTGGAAGATGTAGACAGTAGGAGAAGGTGAGGACTGTAGGATAGGATGTCTGACAATCCAAGATGAAGACACTGGTGCAAAATGGCAGCAGTAGGACCAGATGGAGAGTGTAGATGAGAATAGAGGGAGAAGGAGAAGAGAAAGAAGAGGTGGCAATAGTAAAACGTGGTGTAGATGGCAGTGGAATGGGCAACACTGAGAGAGAAAGACAATTAGAAAAGGTGGAGGCAGTTGATAAACATAAAGCAAGATGGTGCCTTCTGGAGATGAGACAGTTCTATAAGCAGCTCTCTCTATAAATGACCCTTCTGGTGGATTATGGGTAAGGCCTAAAGGCCATTAAGGTGAATTAATAGTCTGTACATTATAGTATGCGAGTGATTAACAACATGGGCTGGCACTGGATTGGCTTAATTATAACTCTCCCAGATATTAAGCACCAATCAGTTCCACCCTGTATCCCTGGGGCAGAGCAGGGCAAATGCCATTACTCACCGTCACATTACGCAAAGCACAACTACAGCTCTCTCACTACACTGGACACGCCACCACCCTTAGTCTTTCCACTCCCAGCTGGACTCAGTCTGAAGGTTCATGTCCCAGAATCCTTTGCAAGACCAGTAAAAGCGTTTAGCCCATGGAGCTGGCATGTGGCCCAGAATAGCATTGAGCCCAGAGGTGCTGAGAAGAAATCATCTTGTGCCCGTCTGAGAATAAAGGAGGAGACACAATGTCGAATTCACAGAGTTTGTGCAGTAGGGCAGCTCCTTCCCTTGTGTAGTCCCAGATCTATAGGAAGGTAACTGTGTAACATTCCTCTCAGTGGCCCCTGCAGGTTTATCTGAGGAGCCTGGGCCCCTCCTGTCTCTGATTAAAGGGCAACAATAAACTGTAGAAACTTCCCAATGGGTATATTTAGCCTTTAATCCCCTTGTTATTATTGGAGTCTGTCTGTGTCCTGATTCAGCAAGTGGGTTCACCTTAGACTTATCTCTCATTTTAAGGCATAATCTTAATTCTTTTTATTGTTTTTATATAAATTACATTGAGGAATTGCAATTGTCATTTGGTTGCTATGGACACTGAGTGTAGACACCAGGAATTCCAGCTTCCCTGTGATCTGGGGGGTCAGGGGTGAATAAAGGGTTAATTGGATCCGGGATTCCCATGTTGTTAATCTCCTGGGCTGACGTTCCTTAAAGAGACAGGTTTGTCCCCCTCACATCCCTAAACAGTTGCTGAATGGTGGAGGATTCGGCTGCCTTTGGGGTGTCATTGTTCTGAGCAGATGAGCTGACAATCAGTTTTATCCGTCAGCGACTGTCAGTAACTGGGATCCGTCCGACAGCTCATCAGCCCCCCCAGCACTGGTGATTCATTCTCAGGTTAATTATTAACCCCAATAATGACTCCTTCACCCCCCCCAAATAACCAGGAACCCCCAGGAAATGCGGGTCACAGAGGGACCTCCCTCATTGGCCTTCTCTGCACTGATGGTTCTGACTTCCCAATTTCCATTCATTCCCCGTTCTCCATGGTTTCTCTGCACTGCTGGTTCTGACTTCCACATTTTCATTTCTCAAGCTCCCTGGTTTCTCTGCACTGCTGGTTCTGACTTCCCAATGTCCATTTATTCCCCATTCTCCCTGGTTTCTCTGCACTGCTGGCTCTGACTTCCCAATGTCCATTCATTCTCCATTCTCCCTGGTTTCTCTGCACTGGTGGTTCTGACTTCTCAATTTCCATTCATTCCTTGTTCTCCCTGGTTTTCTTGCACTGCTGGTTCTGACTTCCTAATTTCCATCCTTTCCTCATTCTCCCTGGTGTCTCTGCACTGCTGGTTCTGACTTCCCAATTTCCATTCATTCCCCATTCTCCCTGGATTCTCTGCACTGTTGGTTCTGACTTACCAATTTCCATTCTTTCCTCATTCTCCCTGGTGTC
Organism: Xenopus petersii; assembly: GCA_038501925.1. Classification (NCBI taxonomy): domain Eukaryota; kingdom Metazoa; phylum Chordata; class Amphibia; order Anura; family Pipidae; genus Xenopus; species Xenopus petersii. Next base: position 490,478 of record CM076676.1, read on the forward strand.
TCTGCACTGCTGGTTCTGACTTCCCAATGTCCATTTATTCCCCATTCTCCTTGGTTTCTCTGCACTGCTGGTTCTGACTTCCCAATGTCCATTCATTCTCCATTCTCCCTGGTTTCTCTGCACTGCTGGTTCTGACTTCCTAATTTCCATCCTTTCCTCATTCTCCCTGGTGTCTCTGCACTGCAGTTTCCAATTACCCCATTATTTAATTACTAACGACATTTAGTATTTTACCCAAATCAGTACAGATGAGTAAATGATACCCCCATACTCGTTACCACTCTAGATGTAGCCTGTCTGTTTAGCCCGTTGCTTCTCCCCTGCACATGATTTTTCAGGATTCATATTATTTACTGCATTTGAATTCGTTTGGCTCAGGTATAAGGATGTCACCCATCTCCATATCTATAAAGTGCTGTTTGTGATAGTTCTGGAAGCGAATAAGCTCTTGGGCCGAGTCCAACTGAGCCGCTCCCTTTCCCTCCCAGAGTCACAAACAGAACAATGTTACAGATATTCCTGCTCTAATAAAGTGCAGTTTTGTGCTTATATTTAGGGGGTGTTTGGGGGTATGAGCCCCGGTGGGGCCCTGTCATTTCTATTTGTTCCTATTTAGTCATTGTGTCCAGGCCAGTGAGTAACATTGGGGGGTCCAACGTCAATCAGAGACTTAAATCAGGGTCAGAGCAGATGGACCAATGAGCTTTAATCCCCCTAATCTGCTTTATTTCTAGTCCTGGATCCCATGAACCTCCCTTCTCTGAGAGTGCTGGGAGTTGTAGTGAATGCAGGGAGTTGCACTTTACTCACTATTATACACAAGGGAACAGTGGTCCCAGAATCCTTTGCTGTCGGAGGGTGGGTTTATACTTCACTTTTATTTAAAGATGCCGAGAGAACCCTCTCCGGTTACAAAGGGACGACAGTTGGACTGAGTGTTGGAGCAGCTGTCGGATGGATTCCAGGGGGAAGAGTTTGGAATGAAATTTGGAATATTAGGAATAAGTAGGATTGTTCCCCTTGGGACCCCGGGCGCATCATTTCCATGGAATTGAACCAACACTGATCCAAACTCTGGGATAAATCAACTTGTGCTTCCCTGGGATCATTTCCTAGTATGGAATAAATGAGAGTCTTCTGACTGCCAGTTACCCTCCCCCGGGGCAGCAAATAAACAGAGAATAAGCAGAATCCCCAGTGCATCACATGGGACTGAGCTCACCCGTATACTGTATATGTATATGAGTGTATTAGTGTGGAACTACAACTCTCAACATCCTTTGCCTTCCACCCTCAGGGGAGCTGAGATTTGCTGTTGGGAATGTCCAGCATGCTGCGAGTTGGAGGCTTATTATTATTTATATGTATTTATATGTATATATATGTAGCTATATAAATAAATGTTAGTAATAATAATAATTACGCAACGAAAGGGCCACGGGCCCAAGATCTTGAGACTAAACACTCACAGGGTGGGAGCCAAATTGATCCTACTGAGCAGTGTCATTAACTGTTAGAATTGATACAATAGTTGCACTTGTATTCCCCATAGATCCACTAATGGATCAGCCAATTGGAACCTGCCCCTGGATCACTCAGCTGCCCCACTCACACTCACACTCTGGGGAGTGTGGGGGGAAAACAGTGAAAAGATAGAAAATCCTTGGGCAAAGTCTCCGGTGAAGAATCTGAAAGCAACGGAACCGATAAAATTGTTTGGAAAGAGAACGACCCCTTTAATGGAATGTTAAAAATGCGTGGGCGAAACAGAAGGGAGAGGACAAACAAAAAACGCCCGGGTCATTGACACGGCAGGTGAGAGATGCCGGAAGCAGTTTTGGAATTCTCACTTTCTGTAGTGATGGGCAAATAAATTCGACTGCCATGAATCTGCGGCGAATTTCCACGTAGATTTTCACGACTTTTTCATGAAAATGTTCGAATTTCACCATTTTTTTTGTGAAAATGTTCAAATTGCATGATTTTTTTTGTAAAAACTTTTGAATTGCACAATTTTTTCATGAACTTTCCGATTTCACTATTTTTCCCGGTGTTTTGCGGGAAATTCAAAAAAATTTAGGCGAAGCGAAACGGGAGAAATTTGCTCATCACTAATCAGCTGGGCGCAGAAAATAAGGTTTGGCGCAATAGAACCCTTTGAAAGTAATTGTAGAGACAGATGAGAAGACTCAGGGAGATTTAGTCGCCTAGCGACAAATCTCCTCTTCTTCGGGCGACTAAACTCCCCGAACTGCCTCCCCGCCGGCTAGAATCTAAATCGCTGGATAGCTCTCGGAGCAATTCGTTTTCCAAAGTTTCCTCGTGAGGCAACTTCCACATGAATAAAACGAAATGAATGAAGCCGTGAGCAACACCAAGGAAACTTGCACCCAATTCGGGATGCACCGAATCCAGGATTCATATCGGAATTCGGCCAATCCTTCTGCCCAGCCAAACCTAATCTGAATTTGCATATGCTAATTAGGGACGGGGAGGGAAATTGCGTGACTTTTTGTCACAAAACCAGGAGGTAAAAAATGTTCCCCCTTTGGCCGAATCTTTCGCGAAGGATTCGGGGGTACAGCCAAAATAGTGGGTTCGGTGCATCCCTACTTTATACACGGGCATTATATGTAGGAGAACATACTAACTGCCAATAGAAGAATAGAAAGGACCCTGACATCTCACATCAGACTAAGCAGCCATGCCACAAATGGAGCAGTGGGACCCTCAATCAGTTTAGGTGCCAAGTGCAACAGTGTTAGTAGAGAAGGATAAAAGGAAGGATGGCATTGGAATAAAGACCTGGCATTTACCAATTTATGTGCCAGATCCAAAATGGAGACCACTTTGTGCCCAGAGAAGGAAAGAAAATAATCAAGTACAAGGTCTTTACTTTCATTGCTTTTCTCTGATCATTCTCTTTCCTTCTCTGGGCACAAAGTGGTCTCCATGTTGGATCTGGCACCTAAATTGGTGAGTACAGGGTCTTCACTTTCATTGCTTCTCTTTGCTCATTCTCTTTCCTTCTCTGGGCACAAAGTGGTCTCCCTATTGGACCTGGCACCTAAATTGGTAAATACAGGGTATTCACTTTAATTGATTCTCTCTGATCATTCTCTTTCCTTCTCTGGGCACAAAGTGGTCTCCATGTTGGACCTGGCACCTAAATTGGTAAATACAGGGTATTCACTTTAATTGATTCTCTCTGATCATTCTCTTTCCTTCTCTGGGCACAAAGTGGTCTCCATGTTGGACCTGGCACCTAAATTGGTAAATACAGGGTCTTCACTTTAATTGATTCTCTCTGATCATTCTCTTTCCTTCTCTGGGCACAAAGTGGTCTCCATGTTGGACCTGGCACCTAAATTGGTAAATACAGGGTCTTCACTTTCATTGCTTCTATCTGATCATTCTCTTTGCTTCTCTGGGCACAAAGTGGTCTCCATGTTGGATCTGGCACCTAAATTGGTGAGTACAGGGTCTTCACTTTCATTGCTTCTCTTTGCTCATTCTCTTTCCTTCTCTGGGCACAAAGTGGTCTCCCTATTGGACCTGGCACCTAAATTGGTGAGAACAGGGTCTTCACTTTCATTGCTTCTCTCTGATCATTCTCTTTCCTTCTCTGGGCACAAAGTGGTCTCCATGTTGGACCTGGCACCTAAATTGGTAAATACAGGGTATTCACTTTAATTGATTCTCTCTGATCATTCTCTTTCCTTCTCTGGGCACAAAGTGGTCTCCATGTTGGACCTGGCACCTAAATTGGTAAATACAGGGTCTTCACTTTAATTGATTCTCTCTGATCATTCTCTTTCCTTCTCTGGGCACAAAGTGGTCTCCATGTTGGACCTGGCACCTAAATTGGTAAATACAGGGTCTTCACTTTCATTGCTTCTATCTGATCATTCTCTTTGCTTCTCTGGGCACAAAGTGGTCTCCATGTTGGACCTGGCACCTAAATTGGTGAGTACAGGGTCTTCACTTTCATTGCTTCTCTCTGATCATTCTCTTTCCTTCTTTGGGCACCAAGTGGTCTCCCTATTGGACCTGGCACCTAAATTGGTAAATACAGGATCTTTACTTTCATTGCTTCTCTCTGATTATTTTCTTTCCTTCTCTGGGCACAAAGTGGTCTCCATGTTGGACCTGGCACCTAAATTGGTAAGTACAGGGTCTTCACTTTCATTGCTTCTCTCTGATTATTGTCTTTCCTTCTCTGGGCACCAAGTGGTCTCCATGTTGGACCTGGCACCTAAATTGGTGAGTACAGGGTCTTCACTTTCATTGCTTCTCTCTGATTCTTTTCTTTCCTTCTCTGGGCACCAAGTGGTCACCATGTTGGACCTGGCACCTAAATTGGTAAGTACAGGGTCTTCACTTTCATTGATTTTCGAAGTCGAAGGATTTTCATTCGCAGTCGAATATCGAAGGTTAATTAACCCTCAATATTCGACCCTTGATGAATTTGCCCCATGTGTTAGTGCCCATGTGTTAGCGCCCATGTGTTAGTGCCCATGTATTAGTGCCCATGTGATAGAGCCTATGTGTTAGTGCCCATGTGTTAGAGCCCATGTGTTAGTGCTCATGTGTTAGAGCCCATGTGTTAGTGCCCATGTATTAATGCCCATGTGTTAGAGCCTATGTGTTAGTGCCCATGTGTTAGTGCTCATGTGTTAGAGCCCATGTGTTAGTGCTCATGTGTTAGAGCCCATGTGTTAGAGCCCATGTGTTAGTGCCCATGTATTAATGCCCATGTGTTAGAGCCTATGTGTTAGTGCCCATGTGTTAGTGCTCATGTGTTAGAGCCCATGTGTTAGAGCCCATGTGTTAGTGCCCATTCTGTGGCTGATTGTATTGGGGGCAACATTAGAACAGGCAGGTTCTTTCCCAGGTTGTCCCATTCCTGCTGCAATAAGTGACTCGCCCCCCAACAGACAGAGCTGAGCTCTTTGCCCCTCTATATTATTAACCTTTCCCACAGGGTCGGGAATTGTCACAGAGGGGGAGAGAGAACAGAGGGAATGTGTTTAGGGAACATGGAAAGCCTGTGTATTTGGAGCAAATGCTGGCTCCCACATTAATGCCCCCGGCAGCTCCCAGTCAGGGGGTCTCTGTGACAGACCAAATCTCATTAACAAACAAGGTCTCATTCTGGCACTTTATTCCTTTTTGTCATTTTCTCACCAGAACAGAACAAAATATGGCGAGATCTGTCCAGATGACAGTTAATAAATAGCCGCATGTATGATACTGAAAAACTCAAAGAAATATAATAAAAAGACAAGGTCTAATAAAAATATGTGTTTTGTATGTATTATATGTATTTGTTCTTAAAGGAGAAGGAAAGGCTAAAATTAAGTAAGCTTTATCAGAAAGGTCTATATAAATACACCAGTAAACCCTCAAAGTAATGCTGCTCTGAGTCCTCTGTCAAAAGAAACACCACATTTCTTTGCTTTTATTGTGTACTCATGGGCTTCTGTATCAGACTTCCTGTTTTCAGCTTAAACCTCCAGGGCACGGCCTTGAGCATGCTCAGTTTGCTCCTCTCCCCCTCCCTCCTCCCATCCCTACTGTAATCTGAGCTCAGAGCTGTTAGTAAGCAGGGAGAGACTCAGGCAGGAAGTGATGTCACACCAAGCTTAAATGGCAGCTTCTATCCTAAACAAACAGAGACAGTGTCTAGAGCTGTTTACTCAGGTATGGTAAAGCATTCTGCAGAATAAATATAGCGTTCTACCTTGCACTATTGTGGCTATTCTATTTGCAATAAACTGTCTTGGAGCTTTCCTTCTCCTTTAAAGCAGCGGCTGTTCCTCCTGCCGACAACTTTATAAATAACGAGAAACTGCAGCAACTTCACAAGGACAAACAGAAAATGCCTCTGTTCATCTCTCTCCTACAATAAAATCATATTGTGCCAAGTAAATCACTAGATACTCAGCACCAGGCGCAATGCCGCAGCCCCAGAGATGTGATTCTGACAAACCCAGAGACAGATTATCTGTGGGATTATTTAAATGATCCTGTTCCCCGGCCCTTTGTCACAATGGGATATCAGCAAATATCAGAGACATGACATTGATGGCCACAGAGCTTACAGTCCTATTTGTCTGCACAACATTATGTTCCTTCTTATTGGATCATTTCTCAGGCTCAGGGAAGTAACAACTAAATGATGAGAGAAAAGTGACTGCAACTATGGAAAGGAGATCTCACCATCAGCATATGAAGGGGTTCTTTACTTTAAGGACAGTAATGAGTGATTCATTGGTGAATCCCTTATATATTTATATATAGTGATCACGTCCCCTTATATATTTATATATAGTGATCATATCCCCTTATATATTTATAGTGATTATATCCCCTTATATTTTTATAGTGATCATATCCCCTTATATATATTATATATAGTGATCATATCCCCTTATATATTTATATATAGTGATCATATCTCCCTTATATATTTATATATAGTGATCATATCCCTTTATATATTTATATATAGTGATCATATCCCCTTATATATTTATATATAGTGATCATATCCCTTATATATTTATATATAGTGATCATATCTCCCTTATATATTTATATATAGTGATCATATCCCCTTATATATTTATATATAGTGATCATATCCCCTTATATATTTATATATAGTGATCATATCCCCCTTATATATTTATATATAGTGATCATATCCCCTTATATATTTATATATAGTGATCATATCCCCTTATATATTTATATATAGTGATCATATCTCCCTTATATATTTATATATAGTGATCATATCCCCTTATATATTTATATATAGTGATCATATCCCTTATATATTTATATATAGTGATCATATCTCCCTTATATATTTATATATAGTGATCATATCCCCTTATATATTTATATATAGTGATCATATCTCCCTTATATATTTATATATAGTGATCATATCCCTTTATATATTTATATATAGTGATCATATCCCCTTATATATTTATATATAGTGATCATATCCCTTATATATTTATATATAGTGATCATATCTCCCTTATATATTTATATATAGTGATCATATCCCCTTATATATTTATATCTAGTGATCATATCCCCTTATATATTTATATATAGTGATCATATCCCCCTTATATATTTATATATAGTGATCATATCCCCTTATATATTTATATATAGTGATCATATCCCCTTATATATTTATATATAGTGATCATATCTCCCTTATATATTTATATATAGTGATCATATCCCCTTATATATTTATATATAGTGATCATATCCCTTATATATTTATATATAGTGATCATATCTCCCTTATATATTTATATATAGTGATCATATCCCCTTATATATTTATATATAGTGATCATATCCCCTTATATATTTATATATAGTGATCATATCTCCCTTATATATTTATATATAGTGATCATATCCCCTTATATATTTATATATAGTGATCATATCTCCCTTATATATTTATATATAGTGATCATATCCCTTTATATATTTATATATAGTGATCATATCCCCTTATATATTTATATATAGTGATCATATCCCTTATATATTTATATATAGTGATCATATCTCCCTTATATATTTATATATAGTGATCATATCCCCTTATATATTTATATATAGTGATCATATCCCCCTTATATATTTATATATAGTGATCATATCCCCTTATATATTTATATATAGTGATCATATCCCCTTATATATTTATATATAGTGATCATATCCCCTTATATATTTATATATAGTGATCATATCCCCTTATATATTTATATATAGTGATCATATCCCCTTATATATTTATATATAGTGATCATATCTCCCTTATATATTTATATATAGTGATCATATCCCTTTATATATTTATATATATTGATCATATCCCCTTATATATTTATATATAGTGATCATATCTCCCTTATATATTTATATATAGTGATCATATCCCTTTATATATTTATATATAGTGATCATATCCCCTTATATATTTATATATAGTGATCATATCCCCTTATATATTTATATATAGTGATCATATCCCCTTATATATTTATATATAGTGATCATATCCCCCTTATATATTTATATATAGTGATCATATCCCCTTATATATTGATATATAGGGAAGTCAAGTAAAGGCCAATCAGCGCTTCTCTATTTCTCCGCTCAGTCAGGGCTCCAGTAAGTTTCCCGGTGTCTCCTCGCAGTAGGCGGTGCGTTTGTCGAGAGGGCGGGGTCAAACAGAGCAAGTCATTGCAGGCGGCAGGTGATTGGATGTGAGTGCACGCGCTGTGAGTGGGCGGGGAGAGAGTGCGCGTGGAAGTTGCAGGGCTAGAGTAGATCCCGGTGCGCGTTGCCGCTGGGTGACAGAAATGGCGGCCCCGGACTGGCTGTGTTCTCTGCCGGACTCGTGGGGTTTCGGCATCAGTCAGGGCGGCAGGATCTTCTTCATCAAGTAACTAAGTGGGGGGGGGGGAGGGGTCGGTAGGTCTGTGTCACACTCACCTGAGCTTCACTCACTCTCCTTCTCTCTGTGTCTCTGTGTGTCACACTCAGCTGAGGAGAGAGACATGAGTAGGGACTATAGACTCACCTTCTACTCACCCTCCTACACTCTCTAATACTGACACACACACACACACTGCTTCTTACACTCACTCACACACACTCACACACTTGTATACACTCACTCACACTACACACTGACTCCTCCCCTAATCCTGTCACACACACACTAATACACTGATACACACACACACACACACTGACACACACTGACACACACAGCTTCTTACACCAACACTCACACTGATACACACTGACAGTGACACACTTATATACAAACACTCACACTCCTACACACTCACTCCTCCCCTAATACTGACACACACACACACTTACACACACACTAATACAGTGACACACACTCTGACACACACACTAGAGATACACACACACTGACACACTGGTATACAAACACTCTCTAATACACTGACTCCTCCCCTAATACTGTCACACACACACACACTTACACACACTAATACAGTGACACACATACTGACACACAGCTCTTTACACCAACACACTGGTATACAAACTGGGGATGCACCGAATCCACTTTTTTGGATTCGGCCGAATACCGAACCGAATCCGAACCCTAATTTGCATATGCAAATTAGGGTTGGGAAGGGGAAAACATTTTTTACTTCCTTGTTTTCTGACAAAAAGTTACGCAATTTCCCTCCCTGCCCCTAATTTGCATATGCAAATTAGGATTTGGTTCGGCCGGGCAGAAGGATTCGGCTGAATCCGAATCCTGCTGAAAAAGGCCGAATTCTGGATTCGGTGCATCCCTAATACAAACACGCTCTAATAAACTGACTCCTCCCCTAATACTGTCACACACACACACACACACACACTTACAGCTTGTTACACACACACACTGTAATACAGTGACACACTAGAGATAGACACACACAGTATATGATTGTGGTGTGTATTTGTGTAACACAAGTCCTTGTCTCCCCCAGTGAGGAAGCAAAGAGTACCACCTGGCTGCACCCGCTCACTGGGGAGACTCTACTCACCGGACACAGAAAGACCCCAGGTAAGTGCCCAGCTGACATATTGGGGGCGTGGCTAATGGGCGGAGCATGACTAATGGGCGGAGCATGGTATGAGGAGCACTTAAGTGGAGTTATGACGAGCAAGACTTGTATTAATATTAATATTCTCACCTGCAAGGCCCTGAGTCACCGCAAGACTCGTATGTAAGGGGTTCAATTAGGCGGGGGGCAACTTTATTAGTGACTCAGCCATTAGCTAAAGGAAATATATTAATTGACGGGGGATTTGCACTCACATATTGGGGGTACAGCAGCTTTACGTCATCACGTCATGGGGGTAAGTGGGGTTCCTTCTGTTTCACTTGTGCTAATTGGTGTAACGGGAGAATCACCCGTCCTTCTGCACATGCCTGAAACATGCCATCCCAGTTGCACATAGGTCATGTTTGTGTCCAATCACTGTGTTGCACACGCCTGAAACATGCTGTCCCTAGTTGCACATAGTTAATCTATGTGTCCAATCACTGTGTTGCACACGCCTGAAACATGCTGTCCCTAGTTGCACATAGTTAATGTATGTGTCCAATCACTGTGTTGCACACGCCTGAAACATGCCGTCCCCAGTTGTACGTAGTTTGTATGTGTCCAATCACTGTGTTGCACACGCCTGAAACATGCTGTCCCTAGTTGCACATAGTTCATGTATGTGTCCAATCACTGTGTTGCACACGCCTGAAACATGCTGTCCCTAGTTGCACATAGTTAATGTATGTGTCCAATCACTGTGTTGCACACGCCTGAAACATGCTGTCCCTAGTTGCACATAGTTAATCTATGTGTCCAATCACTGTGTTGCACACGCCTGAAACATGCTGTCCCTAGTTGCACATAGTTAATGTATGTGTCCAATCACTGTGTTGCACACGCCTGAAACATGCCGTCCCCAGTTGTACGTAGTTTGTATGTGTCCAATCACTGTGTTGCACACGCCTGAAACATGCTGTCCCTAGTTGCACATAGTTCATGTATGTGTCCAATCACTGTGTTGCACACGCCTGAAACATGCTGTCCCTAGTTGCACATAGTTAATGTATGTGTCCAATCACTGTGTTGCACACGCCTGAAACATGCCGTCCCCAGTTGTACGTAGTTTGTATGTGTCCAATCACTGTGTTGCACACGCCTGAAACATGCTGTCCCTAGTTGCACATAGTTCATGTATGTGTCCAATCACTGTGTTGCACACGCCTGAAACATGCCGTCCCCAGTTGTACGTAGTTTGTATGTGTCCAATCACTGTGTTGCACACGCCTGAAACATGCTGTCCCTAGTTGCACATAGTCCATGTATGTGTCCAATCACTGTGTTGCACACGCCTGAAACATGCTGTCCCTAGTTGCACATAGTTCATGTATGTTCCCAATCACTGTGTTGCACACGCCTAAATGCTTATGTATGTGTCCGATCACTGTGTTACACACGCACAAAACATGCCCATTCCCAGTTGCACATAGTTTTTGTATGTGTCCAATCACTGTGTTGCACACGCACAAAACATGCCCATTCCCAGTTGCACATAGTTTTTGTATGTGTCCAATCACTGTGTTGCACACGCCTGAAACATGCCGTCCCTAGTTGTACATAGATCATGTATGTGTCCAATCACTATGTTGCACACGCCTGAAACATGCTGTCCCTAGTTGCACATAGTTCATGTATGTGTCCAATCACTGTGTTGCACACGCCTGAAACATGCTGTCCCTAGTTGCACATAGTTCTTGTATGTGTCCAATCACTGTGTTGCACACGCCTGAAACATGCCGTCCCTAGTTGCACATAGTTCATGTATGTGTCCAATCACTGTGTTGCACATGCCTGAAACATGCCATCCCTAGTTGTACAAAGTTTGTTTATGTTCCAATCACTGTGTTGCACACATGTGAAATATGCTGTCCCAGTTGCACATAGTTCATGTTTGTGTACAATCACTGTTTTGCACATGCCTGAAACATGCCCTCCCTAGTTGCACATAGTTCATGTATGTTCCCAATCACTGTGTTGCACACGCCTAAATGCTTATGTATGTGTCCGATCACTGTGTTGCACACGCACAAAACATGCCCATTCCCAGTTGCACATAGTTTTTGTATGTGTCCAATCACTGTGTTGCACACGCCTGAAACATGCCGTCCCTAGTTGTACATAGATCATGTATGTGTCCAATCACTATGTTGCACACGCCTGAAACATGCTGTCCCTAGTTGCACATAGTTCATGTATGTGTCCAATCACTGTGTTGCACACGCCTGAAACATGCTGTCCCTAGTTGCACATAGTTCATGTATGTGTCCAATCACTGTGTTGCACATGCCTGAAACATGCCATCCCTAGTTGTACAAAGTTTGTTTATGTTCCAATCACTGTGTTGCACACATGTGAAATATGCTGTCCCAGTTGCACATAGTTCATGTTTGTGTACAATCACTGTGTTGCACGCGCCTAAAACATGCCCATTCCCAGTTGCACATACCTTATGTATGTGTCCAATCACTGTGTTGCACATGCCTTAAACATGCCCATTCCCAGTTGCACATACCTTATGTATGTGTCCAATCACTGTTTTGCACGCGCCTAAACCATGCTGTCCCTAGTTGCACATAGTTCATGTATGTGTCCAATCACTGTGTTGCACGCGCCTAAAACATGCCCATTCCCAGTTGCACATACCTTATGTATGTGTCCAATCACTGTGTTGCACATGCCTTAAACATGCCCATTCCTAGTTGCACATAGTTCATGTATGTGTCCAATCACTATGTTGCACACGCCTGAAACATGCTGTCCCTAGTTGCACATAGTTCATATATGTGTCCAATCACTGTGTTGCACATGCCTGAAACATGGCCATCCCTAGTTGCATATAGTTCATCTATATGTCCAATCACTGTGTTGCACACGCCTGAAACATGCCATCCCAGTTGCACATAATTTATGTATGTGTCCAATCACTGTGTTGCACACGCCTGAAACATGCCATCCCAGTTGCACATAATTCATGTATGTGTCCAATCACTGTGTTGCACACGCCTGAAACATGCCCATTCCCAGTTGCACATACCTTATGTATGTGTCCAATCACTGTTTTGCACGCGCCTAAACCATGCTGTCCCTAGTTGCACATAGTTCATATATGTGTCCAATCACTGTGTTGCACATGCCTGAAACATGCTGTCCCTAGTTGCACATAGTTCATGTATGTGTCCAATCACTGTGTTGCACGCGCCTAAAACATGCCCATTCCCAGTTGCACATACCTTATGTATGTGTCCAATCACTGTGTTGCACATGCCTTAAACATGCCCATTCCCAGTTGCACATACCTTATGTATGTGTCCAATCACTGTGTTGCACATGCCTTAAACATGCCCATTCCCAGTTGCACATACCTTATGTATGTGTCCAATCACTGTTTTGCACGCGCCTAAACCATGCTGTCCCTAGTTGCACATAGTTCATATATGTGTCCAATCACTGTGTTGCACATGCCTGAAACATGCTGTCCCTAGTTGCACATAGTTCATGTATGTGTCCAATCACTGTGTTGCACGCGCCTAAAACATGCCCATTCCCAGTTGCACATACCTTATGTATGTGTCCAATCACTGTGTTGCACATGCCTTAAACATGCCCATTCCCAGTTGCACATACCTTATGTATGTGTCCAATCACTGTTTTGCACGCGCCTAAACCATGCTGTCCCTAGTTGCACATAGTTCATATATGTGTCCAATCACTGTGTTGCACATGCCTGAAACATGCTGTCCCTAGTTGCACATAGTTCATGTATGTGTCCAATCACTGTGTTGCACGCGCCTAAAACATGCCCATTCCCAGTTGCACATACCTTATGTATGTGTCCAATCACTGTGTTGCACATGCCTTAAACATGCCCATTCCCAGTTGCACATACCTTATGTATGTGTCCAATCACTGTTTTGCACGCGCCTAAACCATGCTGTCCCTAGTTGCACATAGTTCATGTATGTGTCCAATCACTGTGTTGCACGCGCCTAAAACATGCCCATTCCCAGTTGCACATACCTTATGTATGTGTCCAATCACTGTGTTGCACATGCCTTAAACATGCCCATTCCTAGTTGCACATAGTTCATGTATGTGTCCAATCACTATGTTGCACACGCCTGAAACATGCTGTCCCTAGTTGCACATAGTTCATATATGTGTCCAATCACTGTGTTGCACATGCCTGAAACATGGCCATCCCTAGTTGCATATAGTTCATCTATATGTCCAATCACTGTGTTGCACACGCCTGAAACATGCCATCCCAGTTGCACATAATTTATGTATGTGTCCAATCACTGTGTTGCACACGCCTGAAACATGCCATCCCAGTTGCACATAATTCATGTATGTGTCCAATCACTGTGTTGCACACGCCTGAAACATGCTGTCCCCAGTTCCCTTTAATGGGAGGTGGGAGGAGGAACCCTATGCCTTTAATGGGAGAGGGTAGGAGGAGCCGGATCCCTTTAATGGGAGAGGGTAGGAGGAGCTGGATCCCTTTAATGTAAAATTGGGGGAGAGAGAGAATCATGGCAGGAGGTCCTTAGCAATGCTCTGCAGCCTGGCTCTGTTTCCTCTATTGCTGTGCCAAGCAGCGGGCACATATGTGGGTAAAGCTGTTATTGTAGCGCGTGCCAAGCTGATTATCAGCAGTGTATTTACAAATGTGTGGGAAGAGTCGCTGCACCCAGACGGGGGCTCCTGGTATGTGCACATGAGAGCTGACATGTCTCACTGATAGTAGCGCCTGCAACTCCCTGCAACTCCCATTGGCCTCTTGTCTTTAATGCCATGCAGCGACTCTCCCCCCATCATTTGCACTTGCTCCTCATTTATATCCCCTGCATTTACTACCTAAATCCTATTTGTATTCTGGCCCCTCATTTATTCCACTAACAGGTTGCTAGGGTGAGTGGGACCATAGAAACCAGTTGACAGTTTCAATGCCAAATTGCAGCTCTGCAAAGTGAACTTTTTCATCATTTAAAAACAAAAACAAAAAACACAATCATTACAAAAACCAAAGCCGGTTGTAGACTGTTCCCCAATGGGCTTGTTAGATAGAGGCCCACTTGCCACATATTGCCCTCTTGTTGGGTGGGGGGGAATTAAAGGGGCACACATAGCAACTATCCATTGTAAGTAGTCGGCATATTGTAATTATTTACTCTCTGACTCCCCACCTGAAAACAAGACCAATTGCAAATTGTGTATATTCAGTGTAAATATTGTGCTTGCCTTTCTCTCCCCCACAGACTTGCCCACGGGGTGGGAGGAGGGCTACACGTTTGAAGGAGCCAGATACTACATAAAGTAAGTAACTCACCTTTGTCCTGTTACTAGTCACTCGATCAGTTAAAAATACAAAACCATTTGGCCACTGACCCATGAGTCCATGTGTGGGGGGGGGGCAGCCTTTTACATCAGTAGATATGAATGGGGCTGCCATGTGGCTTGCCTTGCTTGAGCTGTTCTCTATAGGGGATCCCCTATACTGCTGTGTGACATCTCTATAACCTGTATATAGTGACTATACTGCTGTGTGACATCTCTATAACCTGTATATAGTGACTATACTGCTGTGTGACATCTCTATAACCTGTATATAGTGTCTATACTGCTGTGTATGATCTCTAAAACCTGTATATAGTGACTATACAGCTGTGTATGATCTCTATAACCTGTATATAGTGACTATACTGCTGTGTGACATCTCTATAACCTGTATATAGTGACTATACTGCTGTGTGACACCTCTATAACCTGTATATAGTGTCTATACTGCTGTGTGACACCTCTATAACCTGTATATAGTGTCTATACTGCTGTGTGACATCTCTATAACCTGTATATAGTGACTATACTGCTGTGTATGATCTCTATAACCTGTATATAGTGACTATACCATTAGCCTGTATTACTAGGGTTGATTGGAATTCAGTAGGTGTTTACCCTGTGTTTGTGTTTCATGTCACTGTGTGAGTTCCACCCTTATATACCAGACAGACCTGTGTGTCGGCTGCTTGTGCAGCCCTGATAATTAGTAATTAGCCCTTAGTAATTAGCTATTGGTAGCAAGAAAATATAAAGGGGTAAACGAGCATCTCATTTCCTTGATGGGAAGAACGAGCTCTTTGCCTGTGACTGACAGTGCCCTATACTGTATCTTTCAGCTGTGCCCTATACTGTATATAACCCACTCTGTTGTGCCCTATACTGTATATCACACACTCTGTTGTGTCCTATACTGTATATAACCCACTCTGTTGTGTCCTATACTGTATATCACACACTCTGCTGTGCCCTATACTGTATATCACACACTCTGATATTGGGGTGTCAGGCAAGTGGTTCCAGGTGAATGTAATGAGAGGGTTAAAAAAGTGATATTGGGGTGTCAGGCAAGTGGTTCCAGGTGAATGTAATGAGAGGGTTAATAAGTGATATTGGGGTGTCAGGCAAGTTGTTCCAGGTGAATGTAATGAGAGGGTTAATAAGTGATATTGGGGTGTCAGGCAAGTTGTTCCAGGTGAATGTAAGGAGAGGGTTAATAAGTGATATTGGGGTGTCAGGCAAGTGGTTCCAGGTGAATGTAATGAGAGGGTTAATAAGTGATATTGGGGTGTCTGGTAAGTGGTTCCAGGTGAATGTATTGAGAGGGTTAATAAGTGATATTGGGGTGTCTGGCAAGTGGTTCCAGGTGAATGTAATGAGAGGGTTAATAAGTGATATTGGGGTTTCGGCCAAGTGGTTCCAGGTGAATGTAACGAGAGGGTTAATAAGTGATATTGGGGTGTCAGGCAAGTTGTTCCAGGTGAATGTAATGAGAGGGTTAATAAGTGATATTGGGGTGTCAGGCAAGTTGTTCCAGGTGAATGTAAGGAGAGGGTTAATAAGTGATATTGGGGTGTCAGGCAAGTGGTTCCAGGTGAATGTAATGAGAGGGTTAATAAGTGATATTGGGGTGTCGGGCAAGTGGTTCCAGGTGAATGTAAGGAGAGGGTTAATAAGTGATATTGGGGTGTCGGGCAAGTGGTTTCAGGTGAATGTAATGAGAGGGTTAATAAGTGATATTGGGGTGTCGGGCAAGTGGTTCCAGGTGAATGTAAGGAGAGGGTTAATAAGTGATATTGGGGTGTCGGGCAAGTGGTTTCAGGTGAATGTAATGAGAGGGTTAATAAGTGATATTGGGGTGTCGGGCAAGTGGTTCCAGGTGATTGTAAGGAGAGGGTTAATAAGTGATATTGGGGTGTCGGGCAAGTGGTTCCAGGTGAATGTAAGGAGAGGGTTAATAAGTGATATTGGGGTGTCGGGCAAGTGGTTCCAGGTGAATGTAAGGAGAGGGTTAATAAGTGATATTGGGGTGTCGGGCAAGTGGTTCCAGGTGAATGTAATGAGAGGGTTAATAAGTGATATTGGGGTGTCGGGCAAGTGGTTCCAGGTGAATGTAATGAGAGGGTTAATAAGTGATATTGGGGTGTCGGGCAAGTGGTTCCAGGTGAATGTAAGGAGAGGGTTAATAAGTGATATTGGGGTGTCGGGCAAGTGGTTTCAGGTGAATGTAAGGAGAGGGTTAATAAGTGATATTGAGGTGTCGGGCAAGTGGTTCCAGGTGAATGTAATGAGAGGGTTAATAAGTGATATTGGGGTGTCAGGCAAGTGGTTCCAGGTGAATGTAATGAGAGGGTTAATAAGTGATATTGGGGTGCCAGTGAAGTTAGTGCTGTGGGTAAGACAACAGGCTTTGCCTGACTCTGCCCTGACTCCTGACTCTCACATTAATCTCACTGTATAATCCCAGCACGTTTGTACTTGCCCCACTCATTTCAAACACTCACTGGAAGCTCCTTTAACTCTTTCAGCACTTTCTGAGTTCTACGTCCATCCCCCTTACAGCTGAGAAGAGCACTGATACACTGTACTGTGAGCTTGTTGTCTCTATGCACTGCCAGACCCACTCTCCAGCCCTTTGGTACCCTCTTGTGTTACTGCTCACGCTCCATTAGGGTAACATTACTGACTGAGCAATAGCCTGGGCTCGGCTGATCTCCTGCAATGATACATTGTGTCCTTGTCATGTTTTCAGAGGGAATACAGTAAATAGGAAACATTGTATATTTGTTGTCACATCACTTCTCCCCATTGCTGGGACTACAGACTGGGAGTGAATAAACTGTTTGCGGGGGGCAGGTGAAATATATACAACGTATCTTTACTGGCCCTGCTCCACTATATAGATAATGGCATATACACCTGCAGCTTTCTTCTTGCCTTCCCATTGGTTGTTCTCATGCAAAGAAACATAGAAGGATTTTCATCCCAGGCCTGGATTGTTAATACTGATCAGACTTGCCGGTCTGACAGTCACCAGTTAGTGCGCGGGTGTAGGTGAAGGGCTGCTTATTGTTGCTGTGTGTACAGCAGCTCTGTTTTGGAATTGGATGAGTGTCGAAGGAATGTTGCTGAGTAGATGGAAATGTGTATTAAAGAGCTGCGCACGTTTCCATCCTTAATTACCCATCATTTTGGCATAATCATAACAGGAAACAATCTACTTAATTAGTGCTCTTAACCCCTTATTTATAATGGGAGCTCCAATGAGAAGCCTGGGCTCCCTCACAATAAAGCGGGGAGACTCCATAATGAAAGCTTTGGTGCTGAGTCTCTCCTGCTCCCCCGGGGCCCTCGCTGTGGCCCTGCCCTCGGCACTCTCAGGCCTGTGCTTGTTCCCTTGTCTCCTTCCCACACTCACACTGTGTGTATCCCTGGGCGGGGGGGGCATATACATGGAGTCACACACACATACATCATCTACTCATCCTGTTTATTTCTAACATTCCCATGGGAAGAATAATCTTCTGCTGCCGGCCTCCATTCCCATAGTCACAAGGGAGGTTGTGTAGCCAAACGATATCATTGTATCACTATATGTGTGAATAAAGGCAAAGTACACACTGCTATATATATATATATATATATATATATATATATATATATATATATATATATATATATATATATATATATATATATATATATATATATAATCATTGTATCAGTATAACTCATGATTAAATTACAAACTGTATACCAGTGTTTACTTTGCCTTTAATTGTATCAGTACAAGTGTGATTAAAGGCAAAGTAGAGAGTAGAGTGCAGCCACAATCGAGGGCTTCCAGTCCGCATCAGTAACATGATTCACACTAGTGACTAGGGATGCACCGAATCCACTATGCTGGAATGTGGCCGAATCCATCTTGGAAGATTCGGCCGAATACCGAACCGAATCCTAATTTGCATATGCAAATTAGGGGCGGGAAAGGAAAAAGTGGAAACCAATTGGTTAGCTTCCTTGTTTTGTAACAAAAAGTCACATGAAATCCGGCTCCCTGCAATTTGCATATGCAAATTAGAATTCGGATTCGGTTCGGCCAGGCACAAGGAATCGGCCGACTCTGAACCCTGCTGAAAAAGGCCGAATCCCGAACCGAATCCTGGATTTGGTGCATCCCTACTAGTGACTACACGCCTGTTCACTGCCCAGACTGAAAGATGTGGCCACCTGATTAAAGGAGAACTAACCCACTCACATCAGTTCAGAGTGGCATAGGCGCTAATATGTAATACGGGTTAAACATGTGATGTCCATGTCCCTTTAATCGTGTGTTGTAATGCAGGGGAGGCGAATCGGTGATGCATTAAAGGCTCCGTTTTCTTGTGAGATTCTGATAAGTCAAACGCCACCTTATAATTTGCTGCGTCTCCCGTGTCGGGTGCATCACAGGTTGCCATGGTTACTAATATTCACTCTGGGGTTTATGTTGTAAGTTACACATTGTCTGGGGGAGGGGGGGGGCAGTGTTGTAAAGTTATTATTAGTGGCAACAGCAGTGTATCCATCATTGTGTCTCATAAACCCCCTACTGGGTCACCTTCTCATAGCCACGCCCCTCTTATTAACACTATAGCTGGAATGTCCTAACGAGCACACTGATGAATAATGTCCTAACGAGCACACTGCTGAATAATATCTTAACGAACACACTGCAGGCCTGACGAGATATATATATAATATAATAACGAGCACACTGCTGAATAATATCTTAACGAACACACTGCAGGCCTGACGAGATATGTATAATATCCTAACGAGCACACTGCAGGCCTGATGAGATATATATATAATATAATAACGAGCACACTGCTGAATAATGTCCTAACGAGCACACTGCTGAATAATATCCTAAAAAACACACTGCTGAATAATATCCTAACGAACACACTGCAGGCCTGATGAGATATATATATATAATATCCTAACGAGCACACTGCAGGCCTGATGAGATATATATATAATATCCTAACGAGCACACTGCTGAGTAATATCCTAACGATCACACTGCTGAATAATATCCTAAAAAACACACTGCTGAATAATATCCTAACGAACACACTGCAGGCCTGATGAGATATATATAATATCCTAACGAGCACACTGCAGGCCTGATGAGATATATATAATATCCTAACGAGCACACTGCAGGCCTGATGAGATATATATAATATCCTAACGAGCACACTGCTGTATAATATCCTAACGAACACACTGCAGGCCTGATGAGATATATATAATATCCTAACGAGCACACTGCAGACCTGACGAGATATATATAATATCCTAACGAGCACACTGCAGGCCTGATGAGATATATATAATATCCTAACGAGCACACTGCTGAATAATATCCTAACGAGCACACTGCTGAATAATATCCTAACGAGCACACTGTAGGCCTGATGAGATATATATAATATCCTAACGAGCACACTGCAGGCCTGATGAGATATATATAATATCCTAACGAGCACACTGCAGACCTGACGAGATATATATAATATCCTAACGAGCACACTGCAGGCCTGATGAGATATATATAATATCCTAACGAGCACACTGCAGACCTGACGAGATATATATAATATCCTAACGAGCACACTGCAGGCCTGATGAGATATATATAATATCCTAACGAGCACACTGCAGACCTGACGAGATATATATAATATCCTAACGAGCACACTGCAGACCTGATGAGATATATATAATATCCTAACGAGCACACTGCAGGCCTGATGAGATATATATAATATCCTAACGAACACACTGCAGGCCTGATGAGATATATATAATATCCTAACGAGCACACTGCAGACCTGATGAGATATATATAATATCCTAACGAGGACACTGCAGGCCTGATGAGATATATATAATATCCTAACGAACACACTGCAGGCCTGATGAGATATATATAATATCCTAACGAGGACACTGCAGGCCTGATGAGATATATATAATATCCTAACGAGCACACTGCTGTATAATATCCTAACGAGGACACTGCAGGCCTGATGAGATATATATAATATCCTAACGAGCACACTGCAGGCCTGACGAGATATATATATAATATCCTAACGAGCACACTGCAGGCCTGACGAGATATATATAATATCCTAACGAGCACACTGCAGGCCTGATGAGATATATATAATATCCTAACGAGCACACTGCTGTATAATATCCTAACGAGCACACTGCAGGACTGACGAGTTGTATGTAACACCTCCACTCACACGCTTCACTTTCGCTGAGTGTTCGTAGATGCCTAAACTGCTAGCTCTTTAGCCAAGGAATGTAATCTGCACTGTATGTGTCCTGCCGGTGACTCTTTATGGCTTTGGGGGTTTATAGAGTGACACAGTTTGCTGACTGTAGGGATCTATATTTAGCAGTGATTTGTATTAATGTGGAATTTGGAATCCAGGTGTGAATTATTTTCGTTTCCCTACAGCGTGAGGCGCATGTACCTGTCCATATAAGGTCCCAGGAATGTCCCTCCCTCTCACTGCTCCACTCTCATAGGCAAGAAACTACAGCTCCATCTTACTGCTGACATTCCCATACTTATTATATTCTGTATATCTGTATATCTGCAACTGTGCATTCATTTCACTTTCACTGTCAGATATGATGATGCACTTTCCTATTGCTACTTCAAAATGCACAATTCAGCAGGAACAGTCCCTAAGTTTGCTCATAGTCTGTACAGAGAGATCCCATAAAACTATGGTACATAGGTATTCCCTGTACTAAGCACAATTCAGCAGGAACAGTCCCTAAGTTTGCTCATAGTCTGTACAGAGAGATCCCATAAAACTATGGTACATAGGTATTCCCTGTACTAAGCACAATTCAGCAGGAACAGTCCCTAAGTTTGCTCATAGTCTGTACAGAGAGATCCCATAAAACTATGGTACATAGGTATTCCCTGTACTAAGCACAATTCAGCAGGAACAGTCCCTAAGTTTGCTCATAGTCTGTACAGAGAGATCCCATAAAACTATGGCAGTATAGGTATTCCCTGTACTAAGCACAATTCAGCAGGAACAGTCCCCTAAGTTTGCTCATAGTCTGTACAGAGAGATCCCATAAAACTATGGTACATAGGTATTCCCTGTACTAAGCACAATTCAGCAGGAACAGTCCCTAAGTTTGCTCATAGTCTGTACAGAGAGATCCCATAAAACTATGACAGCATAGGTATTCCCTGTACTAAGCACAATTCAGCAGGAACATGCCCTAAGTTTGCTCATAGTCTGTACAGAGAGATCCCATAAAACTATGGCAGCATAGGTATTCCCTGTACTAAGCACAATTCAGCAGGAACAGCCCCTAAATTTGCTCATAGTCTGTACAGAGAGATCCCATAAAACTATGGTACATAGCTATTCCCTGTACTAAGCACAATTCAGCAGGAACATGCCCTAAGTTTGCTCATAGTCTGTACAGAGAGATCCCATAAAACTATGGCAGCATAGGTATTCCCTGTACTAAGCACAATTCAGCAGGAACAGTCCCCTAAGTTTGCTCATAGTCTGTACAGAGAGATCCCATAAAACTATGGTACATAGCTATTCCCTGTACTAAGCACAATTCAGCAGGAACAGTCCCTAAGTTTGCTCATAGTCTGTACAGAGAGATCCCATAAAACTATGGTACATAGGTATTCCCTGTACTAAGCACAATTCAGCAGGAACAGTCCCTAAGTTTGCTCATAGTCTGTACAGAGAGATCCCATAAAACTATGGTACATAGGTATTCCCTGTACTAAGCACAATTCAGCAGGAACAGTCCCTAAGTTTGCTCATAGTCTGTACAGAGAGATCCCATAAAACTATGGTACATAGGTATTCCCTGTACTAAGCACAATTCAGCAGGAACAGACCCTAAGTTTGCTCATAGTCTTTACAGAGAGATCCCATCTGTGTTAGTCTCATGCTGCACTGCTGCTTGTGACTCACTCTCTGTGTAGCTGACGCACCCTCGCTGCTTGGGGAGACCATCGTATTTCTCCTTCAGCCAATCAGCTCTTGTATGTAGAAATGAATATATGCAACAGAACAATTGCTGCTCCTCCGCTGCTGCAGGACAGGCTGCACCATTATTTATATAAAGTTCTGCTGCTCAATCTGTTGCCTTCACACTGTCTGTTCTACACCCACCAGACTGTGCCAACTCCAGTCTTACACTGGCACCTGATCCACAGAGCTTACTCTCCAGTCTGGTGCTTCTGTCTCTGATCCAGAGAGCTTACATTCTCCAGTCTGGTGCTTCTGTCTCTGATCCACAAAGCTTACATTCTCCAGTCTGGTGCCTCTGTCTCTGATCCACAGAGCTTACATTCTCCAGTCTGGTGCCTCTGTCTCTGATCCACAGAGCTTACATTCTCCAGTCTGGTGCTTCTGTCTCTGATCCAGAGAGCTTACATTCTCCAGTCTGGTGCTTCTATCTCTGGTCCAGAGAGCTTACATTCTCCAGTCTGGTGCCTCTGTCCCTGATCCAGAGAGCTTACATTCTCCAGTCTGGTGCTTCTATCTCTGGTCCAGAGAGCTTACATTCTCCAGTCTGGTGCCTCTGTTTCTGATCCACAGAGCTTACATTCTCCAGTCTGGTGCTTCTGTCTCTGATCCAGAGAGCTTACATTCTCCAGTCTGGTGCCTCTGTCCCTGATCCAAAGAGCTTACATTCTCCTGTCTGGTGCCTCTGTCCCTGACCCAGAGAGCTTACATTCTAGTCTGGTGCCTCTGTCCCTGATCCAGAGAGCTTACAATGAAGCACTGTTGTTCTGATACCAGAAGTTATATGGACTTGGTAAGGGCACAAGGGAGGATTGTGGGGTTGCTGCTGGGGTACTATGTACAGGCTAAGTAGTGCTGTAGGGGTGGCAGTGTCTGGTGGGTGCTGTTAGAACTGGAGCAGGTTGGAGCAGGCGTACACCCTCAACAACCGCAACGGATTGTACCTGGTGCTCAGTAATGAGGCTTCGGCAACCTCCTGGTAATCCAATAGAACAAAAAATACCGGCACACAAGGCTTTAGTTTGCAGGGAAACTCTTGCTTTAATTCTTCGTGCGGAAGTGAAACGTTTTGGGGCCACGCCCCTTTATCAAGCATTTATCAAGCCACGCCCCTTAACGTTTCACTTCCGCACAAAGAATTAAAGCAAGGGTTTCCCTGCAAACGAAAGCCTTGTGTGCCGGTATTTTTTATTCTATTGGGTGCTGTTATTAGGCATCACAGTGGAGCAACGGGATTGATCAGGTAATTCCAGCCCTGTTTAATGAGCCTTCTCTGCTCAGGAATTCATTATGAGGACTCATTAAGCCCAGGCTGTATTAGGGCTCCTAACACTCCACTTGCATCTCAACCGTTCATTAAGCATCACTGCTAGAGGTCAGGCTTGTGACGGACACACTGCTCCCAAATTAATATTAACTCTTTGCAGTTGCTCCTCATTCACGCTGTCCTCTTATGGGGTGTCTGGGAATCCAACCCACTCCCTGTCACTTCTGTGTTGCACCAACAGCTTCCCAAACATACCCCACTATTTGCTTGTATTTCAGGCACAGGGTTTTAGCTTCCTCTGGAGCAAAGGGTTAATGGGAAAATTCCTCCGTTAACCATGTGAGAGTGTGCGCACTGCACTATTGCACCCCATCAGCTGTCCCTATATAGATATAGATATATATATTTATATATATATCTATATATATATATATATATATATATATATATATATATATATATATATATATATAATTTGCTGTGTGTGTGGCACATACATTTTTATAATAGTGCTAGTCACTTTGTTCCTGCACTAGCTCCCCCAGTGGCCGTGTGTAGTTACTGCCTGGCCCCCTCTCAATGGCCTCAATGTGTCCAGGGACAGGACCAGTCACTACACATGTGGCACAGGGACCCCCGAATATTCTGGGCACACCCTAGTATCCTATCAGGGGGGTCTCTCCTTTGTGTTTCCAACACAGGGGTCGGTGGGAGCCTGAGACAACGCGGGAGCTGTGCGGCCTTCCACTGGGTACTGAGTATCTGCCTTGTCTGTCCCCTGTATATATTATTGGGCAGGGGTTTGTGTCCTTATACTGATACTTTGTAATATCTTCCCGGCACTAGGCCCTGCAGTGTTGTTCAGTGTCTCATCACAAGTACCTGCGGATACAATCGATTGATTCAGGAAGGGTCGGATGCCTGTTTTATAGCCAGTGACGAGGGTTACTGTTAATGATTCCCCTACTACCTGTGCTGGACTACCTGGCACCCAGGTGTTATTCACACTGACTAATTGAGCTGCCTCACCCGAAAAACTCGTTGGATGAGTTTCCTTGTAATTGTGCCTGGAACCCGTCCTCCTGCTCCTGCACATTGTTATGAGACTGTGCCCTTCCTGCTTCTGACTCATTCAACTCTCTCAGTGCCAGCTGTAGGCCTGTGCCAGGCTTTATTGCCCCTTATCAATACAGGCCTTGGGGTAAATACCCGCTCCTTTATATCTCATATCTCATGCCCAGGGACACTGGCTTTATGGCTGTGCCAGGCTTTATTGCCCCCTATCAATACAGGCTCCTTTATAACTCATATCTCATGCCCACGGCACCTTCAATTGCCACTCTGGGCACATGCACAATTAGAAGGAGTGAATTTTGGTTATCAGTACATCCATACTCCATATCTGCCCACACACCCTCCCTTGTGTGCTAGTAGAACACGTCTCCTCTTATTTCTACTGTAGGTTCCAGGTTTCATAGAAATATTTAGGATGCCCAGTGTGGGCAAACGTGTCCCGGAGCTGAATGACTGGTCGTAAAGGTGCAATGGCGGCGCTATAAATACAATGGGGGGTGAAGCTCTTGTGTTATACTGGTGCCCGCTTTCATTGAGTTTGTGCTTTAGACATTCCATGTGCCAATGGGCAAGATGGCTTTATAGCTTCTGATCCTTCAGCAGCCCATGAGCTTTGGTCCAATAGAATCCCTTCTGATTGGAGGGGCTCATCCTCCAGCTCTGGAAGTATCCAATGAGTTTTGGTGGGTACAATGGCCAGGCTTTTGCCCTTCACAAGGCTCTTCTCTCCCTGTTGTACCATCACATATTGGTGCTGCCAACTTGCTCAGCCTGGCACTTGAGAGGAGTCCTGCCCACCTTGCCTGCCACTGCCAGTAGTTGAGAGTAAAGGTGGCCATACACGGGCCGATAAAAGCTGCTGACAGACCGAGTAGGCAGCTTATTGGCCCGTGTATGGGGCCCCCCGACGGGCTTCCCCGATCGAGATCTGTCCGAAAGTCGGCCAGATCTCGATCGGAAGGGACTAAAAATCCCGTCGGATCGTGGCCGCATCTGTTCGTTGATGCGGTTCCGCGATCCGACCGCCCGTTAGACATCGTTAGGATCCGATCGTTGGGCCTTAGGGCCCACGATCGGATCAGCCCGATATTGCCCACCTCTCTCCATGTATGACCACTTTAAGCCGACCAATCGCATGGAAGTCAGCAGACAGTAGGGATGTCTTTGCTCTGCTGGTTTCCTTTCCACCGCTTGCTGCTGTCTCCCTCTAGATGTTTGAAATGCTCAGAATAGTTCAGAAATTCCTCGTACCTCGGTTACATTAGCCAGTCCCTCGGCAGAACTGCCCCAAATAGTGATGTGGTGCTGCTACGGGTTCTACGTATCGGGGGAACCAAGCAGCGCCATTATTGGCTCATTATACAAGTTGCATTGGTTGTGGATAAAACACTGTTATTACTGGGGGATCAGCCAGTGCCCTCATTCTAGAAGTTATTTCTGCCCCACTCCGTGCCCTGTGGGCTATTATTCTTGGCTTGGTGAGCAGTGCAGCCTGCACTTCCATTCTGTCGCTGCTGTATAATGGCTCCAGGCAATATGCAGCCCATTCTCCTGCCACAAAGGCACTTTGTTTATTGAAGTGATATTGTCTGGCACTGGGAGGCTGGCACACTCTGCCAACAGGCCCGCTCTTCCCTCTGATACTTCCATAAAAGGGGAGACAATGGGATAGAATGTGTTGTGCAGAGAGGCTTTGCTGCGCACCCTAAATATGC
Source organism: Xenopus petersii (assembly GCA_038501925.1). Lineage (NCBI taxonomy): Eukaryota > Metazoa > Chordata > Amphibia > Anura > Pipidae > Xenopus > Xenopus petersii. Next base: position 517,659 of record CM076676.1, read on the forward strand.
ACCTTGTACCCCGAGAGGGGCGGCTCAAGCAAATAAGTTGGGTGCAAATAATAAATAAGATCAGCACTTGCCCACCTTGCTATTTAATGTTGCCTGTTCCTCACTGGGTATGAGACTGTGCTTCGTATTCCTCAGATTGGGTCGGACCCATCCTTGGTAGGATAAGAGAATTAAAGGCAAAACTCACCTTTTTATCCCCTAGGCATTATATGATAATGGGGAAATCTCTGAGCTGGTTCTTATATCTTGTGATACACAGGTTAGTGTTGGTGCCCCCCGCTGTCTGGCTCTTTGATCTGCTCCTGGGGGGCTGCACATGTTCTTTGTATGGAATTTATCTGCAAACTGTTAATTCCCCAAACAAATAAAAGTCCCGGCATCTGTCGGACAGACTTGTGTCTTGCTCAGTGTGGGGGTAGCATTGTGTGTGTGTGTCTGTGTTTCTTAAGTGTGATGACACACGCTAAGATTCCGGGGGAGATTATTCGCTCCTCTTCCTTGGGCGACTAATCGCCCCGAAAAGCCTTCCGCCAGCTAGAATGTAAATCGCGGATTGGATGGCACTCGGAACGCTTCGTTTTCTGAAGTCATCTGAAGTTCCCTTCTCAGGCGACTTCAGAAAATGAAGCAATCCGACTGCTATCCCGCCCGCGATTTACATTCTAGCCAGTGGGAAGGCTTTTCGGGGCGATTATTCGACCTGAAGAAGAGCAGATTCATCGCTGGGCAACTAATCTCCCGGAATCTTAGTGTGTGTGTCACCACCCTTAAGGGCAACGGCCAAACACACTCCATTCAGAGAGTCCCTAATTAATCATTTTCAACAATAGATCATTTCCAAACTTAGGGTCTGGCTGTCCCGTGTGCGACCCAAAGCATTGGATGGACCCAAAGTTCTAATCCCAATTGTGGTGGGAACCATCCCCTCTGCTTTGTGCCACCAGTTATTTGCATTGCCCACGTGTATATTTACCCAGTGGAATGTCGAACAATTGCCTGTAGGGCCTTTAATTGGTGAAACCCGGAGGAAACCTGCTCCTAATTCTTTATCACTTTAATATCCACGAGTGGCCTTTCTTCCGTCCTTGCCCCTCAGTGCCCATATAATCACTTGCCTCAGCATTTATTCTAGGATTCCTAACCTGCTGCAGATACCCAATACATTGGTACTGTCCAGTGAAATGATTCTCTCCATCACCTGAACTCAATAGGCCGGCTCTTCCTATATGTAGGCATATACATGCATTCAGACTTCCCCTTTCATTCAGGGAATATGTAGTTATGTACAGTGCAGAGCCACATTACCATGTCTTTGTTGCATTCCCCAACGTCCATCAGAGCCCTGGCCCACCCAGTGCCAACCAGTCTCCCAGAAAGTTCTTTGGGAATCTGAGCATGTCATATTGCTGCTGGGGATCAGCTGACAGCTGGTACTGACAATTGGGTCTTAAAGCCAAGGGCGACATCTGCAGGCGGATTGGGATTCTGCAAAAACAAAGGCTTTTCCATGACTATTTAGCATCGCTGCAATCAGACGTGTATTAAAGTGTGTGCCGCAGTGTTTGGCTCTTTTACACTTTTCATTCCCTCTATCCTACTGAGCATGCTCCCTGAGCTTTATTATCCTGTTCCACTTGATACATTCCCTCTGTCCTACTGAGCATGCTCCCTGAGCTTTATTATCCTGTTCCAATTGATACAGTTCCTCTGTCCTACTGAGCATGCTCCCTGAGCTTTATTATCCTGTTCCACTTGATACATTTCCTCTATCCTACTGAGCATGCTCCCTGAGCTTTATTATCCTGTTCCACTTGATACATTCCCTCTGTCCTACTGAGCATGCTCCCTGAGCTTTATTATCCTGTTCCACTTGATACATTCCCTCTGTCCTACTGAGCATGCTCCCTGAGCTTTATTATCCTGTTCCAATTGATACAGTTCCTCTGCTCTACTGAGCATGCTCCCTGAGCTTTATTATCCTGTTCCACTTGATACATTTCCTCTGTCCTACTGAGCATGCTCTCTGAGCTTTATTATCCTGTTCCAATTGATACCTTTCCTCTATCCTACTGAGCATGCTCCCTGAGCTTTATTATCCTGTTCCACTTGATACATTCCCTCTGTCCTACTGAGCATGCTCCCTGAGCTTTATTATCCTGTTCCAATTGATACAGTTCCTCTGCTCTACTGAGCATGCTCCCTGAGCTTTATTATCCTGTTCCACTTGATACATTTCCTCTGTCCTACTGAGCATGCTCTCTGAGCTTTATTATCCTGTTCCAATTGATACCTTTCCTCTATCCTACTGAGCATGCTCCCTGAGCTTTATTATCCTGTTCCAATTGATACATTCCCTCAGTCCTACTGAGCATGCTCTCTGAGCTTTATTATCCTGTTCCAATTGATACATTTCCTCTATCCTACTGAGCATGCTCCCTGAGCTTTATTATCCTGTTCCACTTGATACATTTCCTCTGTCCTACTGAGCATGCTCCCTGAGCTTTATTATCCTGTTCCACTTTATACAGTCCCTCTGTCCTACTGAGCATGCTCCCTGAGCTTTATTATCCTGTTCCAATTGATACATTTCCTCTGTCCTACTGAGCATGCTCCCTGAGCTTTATTATCCTGTTCCACTTGATACATTTCCTCTGCCCTACTGAGCATGCTCCCTGAGCTTTATTATCCTGTTCCACTTGATACATTTCCTCTGCCCTACTGAGCATGCTCCCTGAGCTTTATTATCCTGTTCCACTTGATACATTTCCTCTGTCCTACTGAGCATGCTCCCTGAGCTTTATTATCCTGTTCCACTTGATACATTTCCTCTGCCCTACTGAGCATGCTCCCTGAGCTTTATTATCCTGTTCCACTTGATACATTTCCTCTGTCCTACTGAGCATGCTCCCTGAGCTTTATTATCCTGTTCCACTTGATACATTTCCTCTATCCTACTGAGCATGCTCCCTGAGCTTTATTATCCTGTTCCAATTGATACATTTCCTCTGTCCTACTGAGCATGCTCCCTGAGCTTTATTATCCTGTTCCACTTGATACATTTCCTCTGTCCTACTGAGCATGCTCCCTGAGCTTTATTATCCTGTTCCACTTGATACATTTCCTCTGTCCTACTGAGCATGCTCCCTGAGCTTTATTATCCTGTTCCACATGATACATTCCCTCTGTCCTACTGAGCATGCTCCCTGAGCTTTATTATCCTGTTCCAATTGATACATTTCCTCTGTCCTACTGAGCATGCTCCCTGAGCTTCATTATCCTCTTCCACTTGATACATTTCCTCTGTCCTACTGAGCATGCTCCCTGAGCTTTATTATCCTGTTTCAGTTGATACATTTCCTCTATCCTACTGAGCATGCTCCCTGAGCTTTATTATCCTGTTCCAATTGATACATTTCCTCTGTCCTACTGAGCATGCTCCCTGAGCTTTATTATCCTGTTCCACTTGATACATTTCCTCTGCCCTACTGAGCATGCTCCCTGAGCTTTATTATCCTGTTCCACTTGATACATTTCCTCTGCCCTACTGAGCATGCTCCCTGAGCTTTATTATCCTGTTCCACTTGATACATTTCCTCTGTCCTACTGAGCATGCTCCCTGAGCTTTATTATCCTGTTCCACTTGATACATTTCCTCTGCCCTACTGAGCATGCTCCCTGAGCTTTATTATCCTGTTCCACTTGATACATTTCCTCTGTCCTACTGAGCATGCTCCCTGAGCTTTATTATCCTGTTCCACTTGATACATTTCCTCTATCCTACTGAGCATGCTCCCTGAGCTTTATTATCCTGTTCCAATTGATACATTTCCTCTGTCCTACTGAGCATGCTCCCTGAGCTTTATTATCCTGTTCCACTTGATACATTTCCTCTGTCCTACTGAGCATGCTCCCTGAGCTTTATTATCCTGTTCCACTTGATACATTTCCTCTGTCCTACTGAGCATGCTCCCTGAGCTTTATTATCCTGTTCCACATGATACATTCCCTCTGTCCTACTGAGCATGCTCCCTGAGCTTTATTATCCTGTTCCAATTGATACATTTCCTCTGTCCTACTGAGCATGCTCCCTGAGCTTCATTATCCTGTTCCACTTGATACATTTCCTCTGTCCTACTGAGCATGCTCCCTGAGCTTTATTATCCTGTTTCAGTTGATACATTTCCTCTATCCTACTGAGCATGCTCCCTGAGCTTTATTATCCTGTTCCAATTGATACATTCCCTCAGTCCTACTGAGCATGCTCTCTGAGCTTTATTATCCTGTTCCAATTGATACATTTCCTCTATCCTACTGAGCATGCTCCCTGAGCTTTATTATCCTGTTCCACTTGATACATTTCCTCAGTCCTACTGAGCATGCTCCCTGAGCTTTATTATCCTGTTCCACTTGATACATTTCCTCTGTCCTACTGAGCATGCTCCCTGAGCTTTATTATCCTGTTCCACTTGATACATTTCCTCTGTCCTACTGAGCATGCTCCCTGAGCTTCATTATCCTGTTCCACTTGATACATTTCCTCTGTCCTACTGAGCATGCTCCCTGAGCTTTATTATCCTGTTTCAGTTGATACATTTCCTCTATCATACTGAGCATGCTCCCTGAGCTTTATTATCCTGTTCCACTTTATACAGTCCCTCTGTCCTACTGAGCATGCTCCCTGAGCTTTATTATCCTGTTCCAATTGATACATTTCCTCTGTCCTACTGAGCATGCTCCCTGAGCTTTATTATCCTGTTCCACTTGATACATTTCCTCTGTCCTACTGAGCATGCTCCCTGAGCTTTATTATCCTGTTTCAGTTGATACATTTCCTCTATCATACTGAGCATGCTCCCTGAGCTTTATTATCCTGTTCCACTTTATACAGTCCCTCTGTCCTACTGAGCATGCTCCCTGAGCTTTATTATCCTGTTCCACTTTATACATTTCCTCTGTCCTACTGAGCATGCTCCCTGAGCTTTATTATCCTGTTCCACTTGATATTATTATGAAATATTTCTTCTGTCCTTCATGTTCCTTGAGCTTTAGGTGTTACAATTGCTGGTGAAAATGTATGATGCCATGTAAACTATCTTTATTGGTGGCATATTATCAGAAAGCAATTTGACTGAAATAGTGAAACAGTTTTTTAAGTCTGTATTTTTCAGTCCTGTGCCCTAAATCCTATGACACGTTGTGAGATAAAACTGACACTTGCAGTTGGCCCAGCGTAACCAGCAGCTCCGGGGGCAAGTGGTGTAGAGACTGGATTCTGTGGTTTGGGCTCGTTATGGGGGTGCTGACTCCTCCCACTCTCAGACGTGTTCGTTGGGCTCATTTCCTAAAGGGAACCTGAATGTATTACAACCCAATAGGTTTATTATGTGGCACGTAAGCTGCAAATCCAGCCAGAAGGGGGCGCCTCGCTCTCACACATGGAATGAGACGTCTCTGGGAAAGGAATGGCCTGCGGAGATTTGTGCTTCAGAGACGGGGTTTCTTTCATCAGCCCCCAGAATCTGATCTCTCTGTATTGCTCAGTGGCACGGGGAACAGCACAGGTTTCAGGTAGAGTGACAGAAGATGCCGGAGTCTGAGAGAGCCGAAAAGACGTGGGAGGCGCAGAGGAGGCAGCGGAGTCGTTCTGGGAAGTGATTACTAAAAGCTTCTCTGATGCGTCTGGAACGTCACACTTATTGCAATAATGTCTCACTTTATTCAGCCTTTTGTGTGTCACTGAACCACGACCTCTCCTGTCTCTCCTCTTATTGTTTTACTCTCCCCATTGTACTGATCCGACCAGTCCCCAATATACATTATATATAGTCACTCTGACTCTCCCCATTGTACTGATCCGACCAGTCCCCAATATACATTATATATAGTCACTGTCACTCTCCCCATTGTACTGATCCGACCAGTCCCCAATATACATTATATATAGTCACTGTCACTCTCCCCATTGTACTGATCCGACCAGTCCCCAATATACATTATATATAGTCACTGTCACTCTCCCCATTGTACTGATCCGACCAGTCCCCAATATACATTATATATAGTCCCTCTGACTCTCCCCATTGTACTGATCCGACCAGTCCCCAATATACATTATATATAGTCACTCTGACTCTCCCCATTGTACTGATCCGACCAGTCCCCAATATACATTATATATAGTCCCTCTGACTCTCCCCATTGTACTGATCCGACCAGTCCCCAATATACATTATATATAGTCATTCAGACTCTCCCCATTGTACTGATCCGACAGGTCCCCAATATACATTATATATAGTCCCTCTGACTCTCCCCATTGTACTGATCCGACCAGTCCCCAATATACATTATATATAGTCCCTCTGACTCTCCCCATTGTACTGATCCGACCAGTCCCCAATATACATTATATATAGTCCCTCTGACTCTCCCCATTGTACTGATCCGACCAGTCCCCAATATACATTATATATAGTCCCTCTGACTCTCCCCATTGTACTGATCCGACCAGTCCCCAATATACATTATATATAGTCCCTCTGACTCTCCCCATTGTACTGATCCGACCAGTCCCCAATATACATTATATATAGTCCCTCTGACTCTCCCCATTGTACTGATCCGACCAGTCCCCAATATACATTATATATAGTCCCTCTGACTCTCCCCATTGTACTGATCCGACCAGTCCCCAATATACATTATATATAGTCCCTCTGACTCTCCCCATTGTACTGATCCGACCAGTCCCCAATATACATTATATATAGTCCCTCTGACTCTCCCCATTGTACTGATCCGACCAGTCCCCAATATACATTATATATAGTCCCTCTGACTCTCCCCATTGTACTGATCCGACCAGTCCCCAATATACATTATATATAGTCCCTCTGACTCTCCCCATTGTACTGATCCGACCAGTCCCCAATATACATTATATATAGTCCCTCTGACTCTCCCCATTGTACTGATCCGACCAGTCCCCAATATACATTATATATAGTCCCTCTGACTCTCCCCATTGTACTGATCCGACCAGTCCCCAATATACATTATATATAGTCCCTCTGACTCTCCCCATTGTACTGATCCGACCAGTCCCCAATATACATTATATATAGTCACTCAGACTCAGACAGGAGTATTTGCTTGTGTTTTACTCTTCTTGTCCCCGCACTGAGCAATAAATAGGGGATAATAAATGGCAGCCGTCTGATTTAGTCCTTTGTGCCCGGCTGTAAATAGCTCCCCATTATCCTGTTTGCAGGTTGCGCATTGTCGGAGCTTGTTTCCTGGGTGGGAGCCATAGCAACAGCTCCGGGGTGGGAAAGTTTGTATAAGGTGCCGGCATTGAACTGATCTCCTTTCTGTAGATAAGGAGGTAAAGTCACAGCTGACAGAGATGTGACATTTAAGTCTGTTGCTTAAGATTTAAGTACAATTCTCAGTCATTGGGGGGCTTCCTGGGGTTCGGCTTGTTCTTTTCCCAGTGTATGAGCCCAGTATGGCAGTAATGGCTGCTGAGTGGCAGGAGGTAAGTACCTAATGTATGTTGGACTGTAGGTAGAGCCGCAGCTTTGTTACTGCAGGGCTTTGTTACACTAGGCCTTTATTTGCCCTTTAAGTCTCACAATGCCCAACGTTGGCACCGATTCTGCGACCCCCTTATAGTGTGGCTGCTGTCCAATCAGAAAGTCCCATTGGTTGACTAGTGGAGCAGACTGTGGCCCCTCCTGTGTAATCTTTAAGCGCATGAATAAAGCCAAAAAATGTATATTAATTATACCGGAGTCCAGCATGTTTTGACCAGCGCTCCGTAGCGGTAAAATGGGAATGTTGTGGTCCCGTTAGCTCTGCTTGCCTGGGTGGTCCCACCAGTTGGGTGCCGCTGTTGGGCAGAGATCCGCCTGGATATGTGTTTGTCCATAGTTAGGTAGGGGCCGTACAGTATTCTTTATGGAATGTTACTACTGGCCCAACGCAGCCGTCTAATTGTGCCCTGTACCTTTAACTGACTGGTGCCCGCTGCTTGTCATTGCGCTTGGGGGTCCCTTTAATCCTCTGTTTTTTAATCTGCTCACGGCTGTTTATTTATGGGAGATGTGTCCCACCCCAGTCTTGTTGCCCCCATCTGCCTGTTAACTCTCCTGCTGCCATTTAACCCCGTGAGGGAAAATTGGTTTAAGCTGACATTGCCTTAAACTCACTCTTGTGCCCGAATATATTTATGTGTGCCCAGTAACAGACCAGTTTCTGATTGTGGCACCATATAGAATATGTGTATATATATAAAACCCTATAGAACTGGTTTTGTAGGAAGCCTTGTGGTCTAGCAGTGAAAGAGTTAAGTGTGCAGCGAGTGCCGGTGTAATGGCTCACAGAATGGCATCTCCCCAGTTAACCCCGTTATCCCCATTGGCCGGCTCTCTGGGAGGCCATTTAGGCAAAGGAATCGACCCGTCGTGGTCTGGGCGGCTGGTTCCAGGGCTAACGATCGAGATGGAATTGCAGTTTGTTTGGAAGTAGGCCATCACATGCCCAGATGAGGCACTCGCCTGGTTAAATTTAGCCTACTGAGCATGCTCAATGCCGATGCTCTCGCACATTGCAGTCTGTCTCACGGAGCTCCGGCACACGATGTGTCATTAAGCCGAGGAGGCAGAGCTCACGCTCCTTTTGTCATCGCTCAGGAGAGACGGTGTGTGTGATGAATTGGGGAGACACGGAGCCATCGGGTAAGTCCTTACAGACACCACTGCCCTCATTAAGCAGCACTTAAAGGCACAGCAACCGGCTCACTCGGCTAAACACATGTTGCTGCTGCTTATTATTATTATTATTATTATCATTATACAGCCGGGAGCATCATTTACTGAACTTGCACTCTCAACTTCATCCCCCAACTCTCCTCTGCTCTGATTAATGCCCCCATGCTCTCTGCCAGTTTTATACCATCTGCATTGGCATCGACTCCTCTACCCCCAGGGGCCCCATAGTCATAATTGGGAGATGAGTGCTTATTAGTCGGGACAGGGGGGTCTCTGGCCAAATGCTGGGCAGCAAAGAAGGCCTGAAAATCTAATATTTTATGCTTTTTTTTTTTTTCATCCGTTTCCTACTGTATTTACACTAGGGTCCCAAACTCTAGGAGTTCCCACCCTGGGGGGCCAGGAGTAAGGGCATGTGGAGGGGTCCAGTCTAAAGGCCTCTTAGGGGTTAATTTGGTGGTAAAAAAGTGTCTGAATATTCTTGAAACCACGGATTAATGGCTGATTTGTTATATATGTAACCTCCTTATGAATTGGAAGGGGTTGCACCTCCAATTGGGGCTTGAACCCGAATAGACAGACAGCCTCTGCTATATACCAATAACTCCTTATAGTGTGTATATATATTTTATATGTATCAATCAAGGGAACCTGAACTCTTATCCTGTGCTTGTTCAGTAGCTGCTGTACAACTGCAACTCCCACCAGGCTTTGGCCATGTAAGAGGGGCACACATAGAATAGAATACATATATATATCTACTTGTGTCCATTCATGTGGGACTTGTGTGGGATCCACAAAGGACTGTGGGGAGATAAAAAGATATTTACTGTGCCCTTTGCTGATGAGCCCCCCGGCATGGAAGCACTCCCAGCCAATCATGGGGTAGCCACAGCTGGCTCACAATCCGGCAGGACTGCTTGGGAAACTCTGTGGGAATGTGCAGAGCCATTGAGAGACGTGCCCCTCTTTAACCCTTTATGTGGATGCAGAATCAATAGGGCACCATTGTACTATTGTGTCTCTGGGCTGCACAAGGGACGGCTAGATGAGAAGGTGTTAAAAGAGTTTCTTGCCATAATGTTTAAACCTCACAATAGATTTACTTTCTGCTTACTAGGCTGCTTAGACCTAGTTATGAGTATTGAACATGGTGACCAACTGCAAGTTATCCAGTTGTGTATGTCATTCTTTCCCATATTTCTCACATAAACGTTCCCTTTCCACTTCCCTTCCATAGACCTGCTACTTCCATTCCCTTTCCTCTTCTGTTCCATAGATCTGCTACTTCCATTCCCTTTCCTATTCTCTTCCATAGACCTGCTACTTCCATTTCCTTTTCTATTCACTTCCATAGATCTTCTACTTCCATTTCCTTTCCTATTCTCTTCCATAGATCTGCCACTTCCATCCCCTTTCCTATTCTCTTCCATAGACCTGCTACTTCAATTTCCTTTCCTCTTCTGTTCCATAGACCAGCTTCTTCCATTCACTTTCCTATTCTCTTCCATAGACCTGCTACTTCCATTCCCTTTCCACTTCTTTCCATAGACCTGCTACTTCCATTCCCTTTCCTATTCTCTTCCATAGACCTGCTACTTCCATTTCCTTTCCTCTTCTGTTCCATAGACCAGCTACTTCCATTCCCTTTCCTATTCTCTTCCATAGACCTGCTACTTCCATTCCCTTTCCACTTCCCTTCCATAGACCTGCTACTTCCATTCCATTTCCTATTCTCTTCCATAGATCTGCCACTTCCATCCCCTTTCCTATTCTCTTCCATAGACCTGCTACTTCCATTTCCTTTCCTCTTCTGTTTCATAAACCAGCTACTTCCATTCCCTTTCCTATTCTCTTCCATAGACCTGCTACTTCCATTCCCTTTCCACTTCCCTTCCATACATCTGCTACTTCCATTCCCTTTCCTCTTCTGTTCCATAGGTCTGCTACTTCCATTCCCTTTCCTCTTCTGTTCCATAGACCTGCTACTTCCATTCCCTTTCCTATTCTCTTCCATAGATCTGCCACTCCCATCCCCTTTCCTATTCTCTTCCATAGACCTGCTACTTCCATTTCCTTTCCTCTTCTGTTTCATAAACCAGCTACTTCCATTCCCTTTCCTATTCTCTTCCATAGACCTGCTACTTCCATTCCCTTTCCACTTCCCTTCCATAGACCTGCTACTTCCATTCCCTTTCCTCTTCTGTTCCATAGGTTTGCTACTTCCATTCCCTTTCCTCTTCTGTTCCATAGGTCTGCTACTTCCATTCCCTTTCCTCTTCTGTTCCATAGACCTGCTACTTCCATTCCCTTTCCTATTGTCTTCCATAGATCTGCCATTTCCATCCCCTTTCCTATTCTCTTACATAGACCTGCTACTTCCATTTCCTTTCCTCTTCTGTTTCACAAACCAGCTACTTCCATTCCCTTTCCACTTCCCTTCCATAGACCTGCTACTTCCATTCCCTTTCCTCTTCTGTTCCATAGGTCTGCTACTTCCATTCCCTTTCCTCTTCTGTTCCATAGATCTGCTACTTCCATTTCCTTTCCTCTTCTCTTCCATAGATCTGCCACTTCCATCCCCTTTCCTATTCTCTTCCATAGACCTGCTACTTCCAGTCCCTTTCCTCTTCTGTTCCATAGACCTTCTACTTCCAGTCCCTTTCCTCTTCTATTCCATAACCGTTCTACTTCCATTCCCTTTCCTCTTCTGTTCCATAGACCTGCTACTTCCATTCCCTTTCCTATTCTCTTCCATAGATCTGCCACTTCCATCCCCTTTCCTATTCTCTTCCATAGATCTGCCACTTCCATCCCCTTTCCTATTCTCTTCCATAGACCTGCTGCTTCCATTCCCTTTCCACTTCCCTTCCATAGACCTGCTAATTCCATTCCCTTTCCTCTTCTGTTCCATAGATCTGCTACTTCCATTCCCTTTCTTCTTCTGTTCCATAGACCTGCTACTTCCATTCCCTTTCCTATTCTCTTCCATAGATCTGCCACTTCCATCCCCTTTCCTCTTCTCTTCCATAGATCTGCTACTTCCATTCCCTTTCCTCTTCTGTTCCATAGAACTGCTACTTCCATTCCCTTTCCTATTCTCTTCCATAGATCTGCCACTTCCATCCCCTTTCCTATTCTCTTCCATAGACCTGCTACTTCCATTCCCTTTCCACTTCCCTTCCATAGACCTGCTACTTCCATTCCCTTTCCTATTCTCTTCCATAGATCTGCTACTTCCATTCCCTTTCCTCTTCTGTTCCATAGATCTTCTACTTCCATTCCCTTTCCTATTCTCTTTCATAGACCTGCTACTTCCATTCCCTTTCCTCTTCTCTTCCATAGATCTACTACTTCCATTGCCCAGCTGACCCTGTATATACTGTATATACTGTAGGTAGTGTATGTAGTGTATTTACTGTATACACTGTATGTAGTATATGTAATGTAAATACTGTATATACTGTATGTAGTGGAAGTGAATGGGGCTGTAGGCGTAGATAATTGTGCTTTTCTGTATATACAGTAGATATATTAAAGGGGGGGTACATTATGCAGAAATGTGGGGGCTGTACATATGTCTCTCATCCCTCCCGTGGCATCACCCACACACACAGGGGCTTCCGCTGCCAACAGCTGGTGTTTTTGTGAGGAAAGGGGATGGGTGCCACCAGGCTGCCGGGCTCATTTGTGGAAGAGCTTCATGAATGGAAAGCGGGTCTCCTGGTATGGGCACCCTGTTTGGATAGATGCCTTTATTTAGTGCCCTGCAGGCTGGCACCTGGGCTCCCGGGATGCTGCTACATGTGGGTGCTGTTGTGGGTGCTGCAGGCCCTGTCTGAATTTGCCTATAGGCTTGTGTCCTGGCACCTCTGTCCCTCCATTACACAGGAGCTGCTTATTGCCCTGGGGTAGAAATAGGGGCAGGTGCAAGAGTTTGCTTGGGCCACAGGCCAACCTTTATGAATATATATATATATATATATATATATATATATATATGTATATATATATATATATATATGTATATATATATATATATATATATATATATATATATATATATATATTAATTAGAGAGTTATTGGGAAGCAGGTTCTATTCCCATGTTGCGCCCATACAGTACCAATACTTCTAATTAACTCTGTGCCGCCTCCAGGAAATCTCCCCCCCCCCCATATATTCCATTATCTGGGAATCGGCTCCTTACTGGTCGGCGCTAACTGGAAAGAATCCATGAGAAATCGGAAATCCAGGAGTCAGCAATTAGATGGTAATTAAAAACAATTTGTCTTTTATTTTTGGCACTTTAATAGTGAGGAGGGCACAGACCAGAGCCTTCTTTATACAAGCCAGGCCCTCGGGCATAAACATGGAGAACAGGGGCTTTAGCTAATGCTTGTTGCCTCAGATATTGCCAAGCCACATGGGAGAAATGACTGCTGTCTGTCTGTCTGTCTATTGCTCCATTCTTGGAGGTCTCACATCAGTGTATCCACAAGATCATGCTATTTAGCTGCATGTAAGCCTTTAAGCTCAGCTCGTATAAAATAAACAGCTCATCTGCTAACAGGACCTGCCTTGCCCTTTAATCAGCTCATGGAGAACTGGTATCCCCACTCACCCATGTGCCCATGAGCTTGCCATTGTTTGCTACTGCTGCCACTCGTTTATCTGCCCTGCCTAATGTGAAGTAGCATTAATGACAGTTTGGGGAAGGCTGGCAGTAAGAGCCCAGGCCATAGCAGAAAAGCGAATCGAGAAACTTCTTTATTATAAAGATGGCACAATGGTTTCCATGATTCCGTGCCACAGTGAATGTAATGTGGACATCAGGCTAGTGAGATAATTGGGTTCTGTTGGGCCAGGGATGGCTGTAGGTTACTGGTTTCCCTTCTGGGGTGTTCTTATTCCCTACTGTATGTCTATAAAAGCGCAAGCCCAGTTTGCTTGTCGGGCCCCGGTTCCTCGGCTGATTTGTGCTGTAGAGTGACGGGGAGTGGAGTGCTAAATGGCAGTTGCGTAGCACGTGTGTCACTCACCCAGTAAGTCTCACGGCTCTCGTCCCTTTGCTCCAGGCTCAGGTTACTCAGTGTATCAGGCTCTGCTGCCTCTGTATAGAGAGGAAAGTGTCGGCTTCTCTCAGTGACATGAGCCATATGGCAGCTCCCACCAACACCTTCCATTTCTGCACGTGAGTAGTGTTACCCCTGTCCTTGCTCTATAGGGGTAGGTGCTGTGCTACTAGTAACTATTGTGTGTGGCCCCAAGCTGCAGGTGCAAGAGCTCTTTTTGTCTGGTACCCCCATTCTCATCCATAGGTGCTCTATGTGTCTGGTACCCCCATTCTCATCCGCAGGTGCTCTATGTGTCTGGTACCCCCATTCTCATCCATAGGTGCTCTATGTGTCTGGTACCCCCATTCTCATCCGCAGGTGCTCTATGTGTCTGGTACCCCCATTCTCATCCATAGGTGCTCTATGTGTCTGGTACCCCCATTCTCATCCGCAGGTGCTCTATGTGTCTGGTACCCCCATTCTCATCCGCAGGTGCTCTATGTGTCTGGTACCCCCATTCTCATTCCCAGGTGCTCTGTGTCTGGTACCCCCATTCTCATCCGCAGGTGCTCTATGTGTCTGGTACCCCCATTCTCATTCCCAGGTGCTCTGTGTCTGGTACCCCCATTCTCATCCCCAGGTGCTCTGTGTTTGGTACCCCCATTCTCATCCACATGTGCTCTATGTGTCTGGTACCCCCATTCTCATTCGAAGGTGCTCTGTGTGTCTGGTACCCCCATTCTCATCTGCAGGTGCTCTGTGTCTGGTACCCCCATTCTCATTCGAAGGTGCTCTGTGTGTCTGGTACCCCCATTCTCATCCGCAGGTGCTCTATGTTTCTGGTACCCCCATTCTCATTCCCAGGTGCTCTGTGTCTGGTACCCCCATTCTCATCCCCAGGTGCTCTGTGTCTGGTATCCCCATTCTCATCCCCAGGTGCTCTGTGTCTGGTACCCCCATTCTCATCCCCAGGTGCTCTGTGTCTGGTACCCCCATTCTCATCCCCAGGTGCTCTGTGTCTGGTACCCCCATTCTCATCCCCAGGTGCTCTGTGTCTGGTACCCCCATTCTCATCCCCAGGTGCTCTGTGTCTGGTACCCCCATTCTCATCTGCATGTGCTATGTGTCTGGTACCCCCATTCTCATCTGCAGGTGCTCATTGTCTGGTACCCCCATTCTCATCCCCAGGTGCTCTGTGTCTGGTACCCCCATTCTCATCCCCAGGTGCTCTGTGTCTGGTACCCCCATTCTCATCCACAGGTGCTCTGTGTCTGGTACCCCCATTCTCATCCACAGGTGCTCTGGCTCCCCACACTTCCTATCAGTATCCTCTATTATTATTTCTAGGAAATATCTGGGGGTGAATGTCCTGTGTGAGGGTGTGGAGGGAGAGTGCAGAAAATATCACTGCCATAATATCTCCCAATGGGTCGTTTTTTTTACCCCCAAACCAGGTCCTTGTATTACAAGAGGCAACTGCCATACTGACTGCATTCCATAGACTGGTCTCAACTGTCACCTCCCAAATGATTATTATTATTATTTCTACTGTGCCATTGATTTGTCACTGTGCCTTTAAATATGAACGGTGAACCCCTGGGGTGTGGGGTTCATGTTTCTGTATTTATGTGTGTGTATAATTTATGGTTTATTATGGCAAAACAGAAAGTGGGTACCGTTGGGCATGGAGTTGGTGAGTGCTGTGCCATTGCCCGTGAGACCGAGAACATGTCGTGACTTTCCATTGAGATTCATTGTTGCCGTCAGTAAAGGGCAAGCGCACCCATGATGGAATATAAAGGCAGCATATTGTGTGAATGATTGTGTAAGTGTGGAGCCAGGAATAGAGGTGTAAGTGTTTCTTATTCACTCGTGAAAGAATTCAAGTGCTGAACTGGCTTTGTTCTGACAATTTCATGCCCCACATTCCCAACGTACAAATCGGAGTATCCAGTAGAATTGTCTCCTGACTGCGCGGCTGTATTGAACGCCGGCATGCACGCTTTCTCATAGCACCTATACATTGCACTGGGAATCCCTATACATTGCAGTAGCCCAGGTGGGAAAGGATGAGGGACTCTATATCCAACTCACTGGGCCTTTATATAGGGAGATGATGGGCAGGTCTTTGCCCCTGTATTAGCGTTAGGCCAGAGGAATGACATGTAGGGCCACAACACGGTGGTGTTACTGTGATGGGAATAACCCCAAGCCCTCGTGCCGTGCCAGTCCCATAAGGGTTGAAGTCTTAGCCCAATAAAGAGCCAGTCTGGAGACCCCCGAAGAGGAGGCTGATTTAATACAGTGTTGGCACTGCCCTGCCATGTTGCCTTTTGGATTGTATTATGGATCCTGCTGTTCATGTGTTTTTTGGGGGCACCAGAGTTTGTGCCAAGGGAATTGGATGCCATTGCTTTAATGGTAATGAATATAGCCCAAGGAATGTCAATGCTCGATTGCTGGGCCTCTGAATGGAGCTGCTGTTTGCCGAGTCTGTTCATTCTCCATCCGACATTCCCACATCATGAGATCCTTATGGAAAACTTACTGAGCGATATCATTGGCCGCCCAATGGGGACCCCGGAGAGAATGGACCATTATCCCAGCCCGGCAGCTCCACACAAAGCGGCTCTTGATTCTCAGGAATTTGCCCCTTGTTATTGCCCGGAAAGTTCTGCTTCCCCCGCTCCATTACTGGGCGTCTCTGGTTGATAGAAGAGAAGCGAGTGATGTTAATGAGAATATAAGTGTGAGCTCGGCATTAGCGGGTGATTAGCAATAATTGCGGAGAAGTGAAGTGCTCCTAAAGGTCACCCCAAATTTCTAAGGAAAGCGGCAGTTTATTGAAACCTCACACCTGGGAAGGGAGCAGTGAAATTGCAGAGTAAGTCGACTTTGCATAATAATTAGAGCCCGTCCTTTCCTTTTCACTGATTAAAAACTCCATTTTAATTTGCCTTTTATGCTCTTATGTAATTATGTATTAGTCAGCAGGCTCCTCTCACTGCCACTTACATAACTGCCAGCGCCACTTACATTAAACCTCTCCACGGGGGCTCGGCCATTTCAGGAACCTGACAAGCAGTCGGCAGCCTTTTGCCCCTAAGGGATAATATTTCTCATCAAATAAACTTGGTTCAGAATAGGATTTATTTGCCCTGACCAGTATATGTCACTTCTCTGTAATCTTTTTTGCCACAAACCCTTCCAGCTTGCCACTTTAACCTTTCAACTGCCACAGCCGGTGATATTCTGTAGCAACTCTCATATGTAGGCTCCTCCCCCAACTCTCACAATTGCCCATCATTTACATCAGTGTAAACACTCACTCACTCTCCCAAGCAAAGGCCATCTCCACCAACTCTCCCAAGAAGAGGCCTTCTCCACCAACTCTCCCAAGCAGAGGCCTTCTCCACCTACTCTCACTAGCAAAGGCCTTCTCCACCAACTCTCCCAAGCAGAGGCCTTCTCCACCAACTCTCCCAAGCAAAGGCCTTCTCCACCAACTCTCCCAATCAAAGGCCTTCTCAGCGAGCTCTCCCACGCAAAGGCCTTCTCCACCAACTCTCCCAAGCAAAGGCCTTCTCCACCAACTCTCCCAATCAAAGGCCTTCTCAGCAAGCTCTCCCACGCAAAGGCCTTCTCCACCAACTCTCCCAAGCAAAGGCCTTCTCCACCAACTCTCCCAAGCAGAGGCCTTCTCCACCTACTCTCACTAGCAAAGGCCTTCTCCACCAACTCTCCCAAGCAGAGGCCTTCTCCACCAACTCTCCCAAGCAAAGGCCTTCTCCACCAACTCTCCCAATCAAAGGCCTTCTCAGCGAGCTCTCCCACGCAAAGGCCTTCTCCACCAACTCTCCCAAGCAAAGGCCTTCTCAGCCAGCTCTCCCAAGCAAAGGCCTTCTCAGCCAGCTCTCCCAAGCAAAGGCCTTCTCCACCAACTCTCCCAAGCAGAGGCCTTCCCCACCTACTCTCACTACAAAGGCCTTCTCCACCTACTCTCCCAAGCAGAGGCCTTCCCCACCTACTCTCACTAGCAAAGGCCTTCTCCACCAACTCTCCCAAGCAGAGGCCTTCCCCACCTACTCTCACTAGCAAAGGCCTTCTCCACCAACTCTCCCAAGAAGAGGCCTTCTCCACCAACTCTCCCAAGCAGAGGCCTTCTCCACCTACTCTCACTAGCAAAGGCCTTCTCCACCAGCTCTCCCAAGAAGAGGCCTTCTCCACCAACTCTCCCAAGAAGAGGCCTTCTCCACCAACTCTCCCAAGAAGAGGCCTTCTCCACCAACTTTCCCAAACAGAGGCCTTCTCCACCTACTCTCACTAGCAAAGGCCTTCTCCACCAACTCTCCCAAGAAGAGGCCTTCTCCACCAACTTTCACAAGCAGAGGCCTTCTCCACCAGCTCTCAAAAGCAGAGGCCTTCTCCACCAACTTTCCCAAACAGAGGCCTTTTCCACCAGCTCTCACATGGGCTCCTTCTTCACTTTCACATTGGGCTCTTTCTCCACCAAAC
Source organism: Xenopus petersii (assembly GCA_038501925.1). Classification (NCBI taxonomy): domain Eukaryota; kingdom Metazoa; phylum Chordata; class Amphibia; order Anura; family Pipidae; genus Xenopus; species Xenopus petersii. The sequence continues at coordinate 536,002 of CM076676.1, forward strand.
TCTGCTGTATGTTCATGACTGGGCCTCCCATGACTGGGCCTCCCATCACCATAACGTCTTCCTTCTACTTATGCTTAGTACAGACTCTTGTTTCCTCCTTATTTGCTACTTTAACATGACACACCAGGGGTACGGGGATAGAGTGTAGGATATGTGGGCACTGCTGAAGTCTGTACAATAAAGGAGCAGTATCCTTCTACATAGTGATGAAATAATAAAGATGGAAACCTCAGCACATTTCCTCTGTACAAGCAGAAAAGGCATGGTTTGGCAAGTGCCGTCATGATGTGGGGTTCATGGGGGGGCATCCGGTGGCACCACAGATTGTTAATCCTGGGCACTGGTTGCTTTGTAAAAAGATTAATCGTTACTGACAGACACTGAGGGGATGTTAGAGTGTTTCAGAGATGCTCAGCAATAGCTGGAGGGCCGCTTTTGTATGTCGCTAGGAAGAATGATGATGGCAACCAAGGTGAGGCTAGATTTTTGTTAGGTCAGCTTGAAAGTCCAGTTGTGAGTAATATGGACGGCCTGCTTTCTCCAGATGCCCACACCTCATGGAGCCAGCTGGTACCTGCCCAGTTCTGTGGCCTGTAACTAGAAGAGCGGGCAGGGTGCCAGGCAGTGCGGGTTATTGTGGCTGCCATGCTGATTCCCCAGCTCCTCTCTCTGTCATATATATCCTCACCTTATTGCCCAATCGGAACAGCCGGAGGACCTGGAACATTCCACTGAGGCCCAGGCTGCCTCTCTGCACAAATTAGTCATTGGTTTTCATGTTTCAGTCACAGAAGCCGATCCCGCTGGCTGTTCTGTATTCTAATGCGTCCTGCAGCCTGTGTCCCACTCGTTGGGGTAATGAGCTGAAAGTGCAGGATCGGCAGGGTAATTAGTGCCAGTATTACCCCCCTGTCGCATTGGCACTTGTTCTGAGGGTAATTAGTGCCAGTATTACCCCCCCCCCGCATGTCAGCAAGAATCAACATGTGCAGCTCTTGTTCAACTGCAATTCCCAGCAACGCCAGCGGCTGACAATGTATGTAGTGAAAATATCTCGGCTTCAGTAATATATGCCCTGTTAAGCCTCAGCAGGAGACTTGTCATTGGGTAAGATCTGGGGTGCCACTGGCTAATTATTCCCTGCTAATGTGATGCATCTTACCCCCTAGCCCACCTAATAATCACATCCAGGGAGGCTTTGCATTATACCCCTCAGTACTGACCCTCGTCTTCCTGCAGAATCCTCATGTTTATATGGAATTATTATTATTAACATGTATTTATATAGCGCCAACATATTGCGTAGCACTGTAAAGTAAATGTGATTATACAACTAAATCACATGAATTCTATGCATAGAACATATGGAGTTACACACATCACAATCAATACCGGTGAGGAAGGCCCTATGCAAAAGAGCTTACACTCTAAAGGGAAGGGAGTAATACACAAGGTGTGGGAGTGGGCAAGATGGAAGTAAGTGAGAAGCCAGTGCAGGGATTGACAGAATGGCGAGGCAGAGGAGGAGCGGTTACTGAGGTGTATGAGCCTCGCAGCAGTGTTCATTATGGACTGGAGAGCTGACAGTCTCTGGAGGGGGAGGCCAATTAAAAGAGAGTTACAGTAGTCTAGACGCGATATGATGAGAGAGTGAATAAGAATTTTGGCAGCGTCTTGGGTGATAAATGATGGTATTTTAGATATTTTCCTTAGGTGGAAGTGACATGATTTAATAAATTACTAGGGAAGCACCGAATCCAGGATTTGGTTCGGGATTTGGCCAGGATTCAGCCTTTTGTTCGGTCGGATTCGGCCGAATCCATCTGCCCGGCCGAACACAATCCAAATCCTAATTGCATATGCAAATTAGTTATGGGGAGGGAAATGGGGTGACTTTTTGTCACAAAACAAGGAAGTAAAAAAATATTTTCCATGTTCCACCCCTAATTTGCATATTTAAATTAGGATTCGGTTCGGTATTTGGCCGAATCTTTCGCGAAGGACTCGGGGGCTCGGCCGAATCCAAAATAGTGGATTCGGTGAATCCCTAGAAATTGCCCAGCATACCATTTGTAGTAGAGTAACAAGGGCTGCATTGTGACATTACTCTTAAAGGAGAAGGAAAGGCTGGAGACACTTGGGGGTGCCAAACGTTAGGCACCCCCAAGTGATTGTAGCGACTTACCAAAAACCCAGGGCCGGTGCTCCTATCAGGAGAAATCTGCACCGGCCCCGGGTTATAGGAGCGAGCACCACGGAGATATCTACTTCCGTCTTCGCGCAGCTGCACATGCGCATTAGAACTAAAAGCCGAACTTTAACTTTAAAGACGGCTTTTTCGTTCAAATGCGCATGCTTCAGTCCGCCTAACGTTTGGCACCCCCAAGTGTCTCCAGCCTTTCCTTCTCCTTTAAAGAGGCAGGCACAGTTTACCATTGATAAGGCTCTGTGTACATTCTGCATAAGCGATGCCAAAAATGTGCCCTCTCAGTGCGTCTCCTGTAACCGCATCTTTTTCCTCTCCAGCCACAATGAGCGCAAAGTGACCTGCACCCACCCCGTGACCGGGCAGCCCTCCCAGGATAACTGCATCTTTGTGGTGAATGAGCAGTAAGTACCTCCTGTGGCCTTGCATATTGCCCCCCAGCATTGCCCCACCTGCACATCTACTCCCTGAGCTGGGCATTAAATATCCATATTCCTTTTGGCACAATATATTCCAGTCTGATGCCCCCCAATGATCTGACCCCTGCTACTGGAACTTACAGCTTCTCAATATTCCCAAGCTCCTTAGCAACTGCCTGGCTTTCCTGCTTCTTCCTCAGGCTCATGTGTAATTTCTACGTATAGTGGGATGTGCACATGAGACTATGGAAGGAGCAGTCAAGTCAATTGTAGACAAGGGAGATGCCACCCTATCAGCACCCGCATTATAGTCAGGGGAGTTGCCACCCTATCAGCACCCGCATCACATTCCCACCGGTGCAGGACCTACTTTTGTGCTGTTAAATGATTAGTGATTTTTATTCACAGGACTCCTTCCAGCGTCTCCTCTCAGGAAAAGAAAGATCGCACAGTCAGCATGTCAAGTGAATCGGCCAACTGCAACACTCAGCCCCCCACAAACCCAATCAGCCCCCTGACTAGGGTAAGTCTGTACCCCTCATTCTCACGTGAGGATTCTTGCCCTTATTTATGTACCTGGTATTGACTTATTCATGATTAACTGTAACAAGTGATGCAAGATGTTCCATGTATGCACAAGTGTTCACTTCACTTTAGTAAAGCCTACTATTCCCAAAATAGGTTCCTGCTGAATTGTGCTTAGTACAGGGAATACCTATGCTGCCATAGTTTTATGGGATCTCTCTGTACAGACTATGAGCAAACTTAGGTGTTAGGGCCACTAAACTCCACTGTGCTATCCCTGCACTGTCCTTGCAGCTGCGAGCCGGCTCGTCTTATACTTGATGCAACAGCAAACCATCTGATATCATCTCTCCAAGCGTGCTGATCAGGGAACTTGCAATGAACGACACTGTAGGCTTGTGTGTTGCAAAACAAGTTCAGTTTATTATGGGTAGTACTACAACTTATATAGCATAGTAAACAAAGAGATTCCATTGTGATGTCATACACAATGTGATTACCCTATATTTCGTAATGTTTGAACACCTAAGTGGCTATAGTATGTTTACATAGTCTACAACTTATGTGTATTTGATAAGAAGCATACTTGTGCAATCAAGTATTCAGGCAGGAAAAGACATTAACCCCTTGCAATCCCTTTCAATCCCCCTTTTAGTCACATAAGTGACTATACGCGAGCAGCATGAATAAGCTTAAGTTGCAAGCCCTCAGAAGAAGTAATTAAAGATGAAGTTAATTTCCTGATATAGGGAATTATACAGCAGAAAAGAAATGAAACAAAAATTAAGACAATCAATAAGGTGACACCGATCTGAGCTAAGATTTTTTGCCAACCGGTCAACCATCCAAAATACTCGTCCCATGGGTGGGTAATACCAGAGTTTTTCTTAAGTTCAATGGATAAATCATTCAGTTTTTTAATAGCTACAGTGACTTTACCGTTAGGTCCGGTGTTATCAGGAATATAAGTGCAGCAGGTGCCAGTACCATCAAGCATTTTACAAACACCCCCTTTCTCTGCTAAAATCATATCTAAGGCTACCCTATTTTGGAATGTCATTTGAGAGGTGGGTGTAAGCTGATCTGCAATACCTTGTAGGGCGTCTCTGGTGTAATTAACAAAACGTTGTTGATTATAATAAATGTAATTAATCCAGTCAACGTTTTTGTTGACAGTGATGATAGGAATTATAGATTCAAAACCAGCAGCCACCTGGTCACGGGCCTTAAACTCGTTAGGGACTCCACGTGGAACGCCAATTGCATCAATATAAACATGAGGGTCGAAACTACCTCCAGGGATAACATCTCTCTTAGAAATGCTGAGGAGGTTGGATGTAGAGCGTAGGGCCTGGTCACTACTAGGGAAGACGTGTAAAGGCATGATGGCTTTACAAAGGGCACATTCTCCCTTCCAGGAGGGAGGTAAACGGGAGCGTAGTTTAAGATCGCCACAAAGCCAGAAAATGTCACCTAAGGACTGGGAATGGTTCTGTAATTTTACATAAGAGATATTACTGTAGGAAGCGCAATACCCTTCAGTAAAATTTCGAAGGTTCCGGCCGTTGGTTTGATAACTAATAAAGCAAGTATAGTTGCAGGGTATATGGTAATGCCATTAGGGGATTTAGGAGATGTAGAAATTATAGGGTATGTGGATTTCCATATTTCACAAACGGAGGAATTGGAGGAGGTGTTAGTGTAAAGGCTGAGAAAACATTCTTCTTGATCAGGCGGGATATGTAAGGGGACAGTGCCTAAATGAGGTCTGGCACCTCCACACACATAGCAATTACTTTTATTATGCTGGGTTGCACTATACCTCATCCATTCTAGCCAGACATTAACATCAGTGAACCCAGTCTCTATAGCAAAAGTGTCTTCAAAGGTAGGGTTTGCAATGGCGATCATAGAATTAAAAGTGATTATATGAGGTTTGAGTGGGTTGGTGACTGGAATGTCAGGAACCCATTCATTAGATTGGTACATGTCTTTAAGTTGGAATTTCCCAAGGGGGGAATCAGAACCCCCTTTGCTCCACATACCCAACCAGTATGTGCCTGAGTCACCAGGGCTAGGGTTTTCGATTGTGAGGGTAAGTTTCATATTGTGTCCAGTTTGAGCCATGCAGGCGCCTCCCTTTTTCAGTAAAGTCATACGGGTGATTAGGGATTTCTTATTTTTGTCTATTTTTGTTAAGGCGGATTTTGGTTTATAACTCCAGTCAATCCCCGTGTTCCATCCAACCGCACCCCAGTATCCACAGGTGTTACCCCAATAGTCATCAGTAACGCATATATAGAAATCTTTGGTATAGGGGACATGAGTGTACCAAATACATTGCCATGTCCAAGGGATATTTTTACAGTCAACAATGTAGCAGTAGTCGAAGACAAAGGTGGCAACATGTGTATTAGAGGAGTTATACCAGAAGATAGTAGTGCCATCACTTTGTTTGATTGCAACTTGTCGTTCGTTAGTAGACTGTCCTCCTAAGGTGGCGATGGGGTTTGATCGTTCATGGCGATGGAGTGTTGTATTGCTCTTGAAAAACTGGTAACAAACTGATCCCAAAGGGCTGTGAGGGTTTGGGTAACATATGCAGTTAAGGATTATCATAATCGGGAAAAATAGAAAAAGGAAAGTGCCAATTATGCACCATAGTGCATGTTTTGTGGACTTCCTCATCATCATCGGTGGTAGGGGTGTGAGGTCCTGAGACGTCATCTTCGGGTCCTTCTGTCAGCTTTACTCAGTTCCGGCGTTGGAAGTGTTGGCGCGAGTTTCACTCGTGAAGCGTGGATCCAATGGTCGCTGGCATCGGTAAGGACTGCTGTCCGTGTGATGGCAATCACTGTGACTCGTGGGCCAAATGGGAATCCCCCTTTTTGATAGCGATGGAGCTGTCGAACCACAACAAGATCGCCTGGGCGAAATGGATGGGTCGGCTCCTGGGGGGGCAAAGGAAAAGACAAAGAAACATCACCATAGATGCCATTCAATGTAGTAATAAGATTACGTACATACTCCTCCTGAATTAAATTAAGATCAGTGTGTTGGATGACTAAGGGGCCTTTGACACAGGGAGTGGAAAATCCCATGACAATTTCAAAAGGAGATAATTTAGTAACTGAATGTGGTGTCATGCGTATTTCAGCTAGTACTGCAGGTAAAAAGGACTTCCAATTAGTCCATGTGGCAGATGTGGCTTTGGTGAGCTTATCCTTTATGGTGCGATTCATTCGCTCAACAACACCGGCACTCTGTGGATGGTAAGGAATGTGAAACTTCCATGTGATTTGTAAGGTGGAAATTAGAAGCTGGAGGACCTTACTAACAAAAGCTGGGCCATTATCGGAATTAATTTGTTGCGGACAACCAAATCGGGGTATGATGTCATTAACTAGGAACTTAACAACGGTTTTGGCGTGACGGCAAGGGAAAGCTTCTACCCAGCGAGAGAAATGGTCGGTAAAAACGAGCAAATATTCCTGTAGTTTGCCAATCTTAGGAATATGAGTAAAATCAACTTGCCAGTGAGAAAAAGGTGCAATTGGGGGAGGCAAATTTTGGTGTACTTTGTGTGTTCCTAAGGTGTTGGCCCTAAGACAGGTGAGGCAAGTTTTAACAAAGGTAGAACAATGCTGTGTGAGATTCTTTGCGATGAAATGTTTTTGCATTTCAGCCAAAGTGAGCTTGGAACTCTTATGGCCAATGCCGTGAGCTTGAGAGATAAGTATGGGTAGACTGTTTTCGGGGATACCCACTTTGCCTTGGATGGAATAAAGACCAAACTGGTCAAGGGTAAGATTTTGCTGTTCCCAAAAATGCAGGTCAGTCTGAGTAGCAAATGTTTGCAAATACTGTAAAATTTAACTGTCTGGACAACTAGGAGGTGTGTGGAGAAACATGGGGATGACCGTGGGAGTGGCAGAGGATGCAGTAGTTTTGGCAACCTGGTCTGCTAGGGCATTACCGAGGGAAATCTCGTCAGTTCTGTTGGTATGTGCCCTGCAATGGATAATTGCAATTTCAGAAGGAAGTTGGATGGCCTGTAAAAGATTATCAATGAGGGCAGGGTGTGCGATGGATTTCCCATATGTAGTAACATAACCTCTTTGTTGCCAAATTTTGCCAAAATCATGAACTACCCCAAAAGCGTATCTACTGTCACTGAATATATTAACGGGGCGGTTGGCAAACAAGTGACAGGCCCTGGGGAGTGCTATAAGTTCTGCTGCTTGTGCAGAATTAACAGGGATAGACTTAGTCTCGAGTACAATATTAGGGAGTTGGACAACTGAATATGCTGCTTTGTAGGTGTCATCGGAAGGCCTGGAGCAGGAACCATCAACAAAAACGTTAGTAGCATGTGACAAAGGAGTGTCAGTTAGATCGAGTCGAGGTGAGGTAGAGTAGTGGATAGATTCAACACAGTCATGAGGATCGAGTATAAAAGCATTAGTAGGGTCAGACAGATGTGATAGAGCATGCAGTATGGCAGCAGGCCCTTGAGTGTTGATTGCGTATTTGATCTGTAAATTTGCAGTACCTAATAGAATAACTTCATAGCCACTTAATCTTTGGGAGGTCATGTGTTGGGTGGTAATGTTCTTCAATAGGTGTGTAACTTGATGTGAGGTGTGTAAAATAGTATTGTGGCCTATTGTGACAGACTGTGACAGTTCAACAGCCATAGCACTAGCTGCTAAAGCTCTGAGACACGCCGGCATCCCCTGTACCAGAAGCGGCATTACTTTGGAAAAATAGGCCACAGGACGAAAACTTCCCCCAGATTCTTGAGCACAGACCGCAGCCATGGTTTTACAGGTGTCCTTGACATACAAATGAAAAGGTTTAACATAATTAGGTAAACCAAGCGCAGGTGCTGTAACCAATGTCTGTAGGAGAAAATGAAAAGCATTAGTCATTTGTTCAGTCCATTGTACGTAAGATGGTGCATCCTTTTTAGTACATTGTCTTAAGATATTGTCAAAGAACAGTTCGGTATCCATTGACGGCAATAGTTGACGATGCCAAGGAAGGACAGCATTTCCTTTGGAGTTTCAGGTTTTTTTTATCTTAGTCAGTGCTTGTACTCTCTTTGGGTTTATTTGTCTCTGGCCGTGGGAAAGAATGAATCCCAAATATTCAACAGTCTCAGCCCCCATCTGAGCTTTATGTTTAGCAACCTTATGACCCTCTGCTGCCAGATGTTGCAGCAGTGAGGTGGTATTATGGTGGTTAGCTTCCTGGCTTGGACTACACAACAATAAATCATCAACATATTGAAGCAGGACAGAACCATGGCCGGGGGCCCATGACTTAAGGGTATGCTGGAGCACCAAGGAGTAAGCTGCTGGTGAATCCACTAGGCCTTGGGGGAGGCGTTTCCAGGTAAGTTGGAACCCCTCAAAAGTAAAAGCCAAAAGTAACTGTGTCTCAGGGTCTACTGGAACCAGAAAAAAATTTATTGGATAACTCCAAAACCGTGAACACCAAAGCATCACACGGAATGGAGGTAAGAAGAACCGTAATGTCTGGCACAATAGGTACAATTGGTATAATTAGTGAATTAATAGCCCTTAAATCTTGTACAAATCGAAATTCGTTGTTCTTCTTAGGAACTGGATTGATGGGAGTATTGTAAGGAGACACAACACTAGTGAGGATATCCTGATTAAGGAATATCTTTATTAATGAGCGGATACCATCTAACTTTTCCTGTGAAAGAGGGTACTGTTTTATGTATACTGGATGTGAGTGTGGTTTAAGTAGTGCTTTGTAAGGTGTACAGTCAACAAAGCCCACATCAAATTTGTCATTAGCCCATACAGACAGAATGGAAGGGTTAGTAAAAAGGTCGTTAAAATTTAGAAAAATAGAGTTAGTTTCGGAAACAAAAATATCTGCAGAAAGGCCCCCATCAGGGGAAATTCTGATGGATTGAAATCCTAACTTGTGGAATAGATCTCTGCCTAACAGATTTTCAGGGCACCCAGGGATGAGTGTAAAGGGGTGTGAAATGGTACGGGTAGAGCCTGGGCATCCAATAGGTAAAGGTGGTGTTTGGAAGGTGGGAGTTAGTACCCCGTTAATCCCAACTGAAGGTATCGATCCGTGTCTGTCTCCCTCATAATATTTTGTATTAATGCAGGAGGTGGTGGCTCCCGTGTCCACTAGGAATAATAAATCCACTCCTGCAACGTTTAATACAATGTATGGGTCTGCACTGGATGAGGATGAGATGACAGGGAAAAGTGGGGTACAACCTTCAGGGCAGCCCTATGTAGAACCTGGCCAGTTGATGGTGTGTCTGGGAGTGGAATTTGTCGAAGTCTGGGGTTGTGTGTGAGGTGCTTGTGTTTGAAATGTTGGGGCTGGGGCATTAGGGACTGTTCGTTGATTTTGAAAAGTAGGACACGGCGGGCAGGGGCATTGATTACGCCAGTGGCCAAATTCATGACAATTAAAACATCGAGTATTATTTGGTGAAGTATTGGAGTTATTGGGAGAACCCCAACTATTATTCTGATTAACCCAATTACGTCTACCTCTTCCTCTACCACGACCTCTATTCCAGCGACCTCTGCCATATCCACCCCTTTCAGTGTATTGATTATTAAAACCCTGAGGATTATGAGAATACATTTCTGTAGTACTGTGTGGACCAGAGAGAGTCCCATTTTGGGTATTGTATTCTGGACTAACTACTTCCATATACGTGCCTTGTACTTTCTTATCTGTTCTAATGAGGTTTTCATAACAACTTGCTGCTTCTTTCTCTATTACTCTTTTCTGGAAATCTCCTGAGGTGAGTGTGGGCCATTCTGAAATAAGTTGTTTAGTAGTAAGACTAAATTGAGGAGTCATGTTTCCCAAACATGTTTGAACCTTTAGTTGCGACATGTTTCCCTCAGAGGAAAGGGCGGCTTCCTCTTTCCATACTTTATAGAATCTTTTGACAAAGTCACTTGCTGTTTCATGCGATTTTTGCTTACATCCCAGAGCGATCGACATAGACTGTCGATCGGTCCATAAGCGTTTCATTTCCTGTTCTACCTCCTGCCACATGATATCTATGCCTGCTGGGGTATTTAATGGATATTGAGCAGCATTCATGGCGTTAACATTAACAGGTACCGAGATTGAGGGAACCTTAGTCCAATCCCATCCTGATTCAAGATCGTAGCCCAAGATCCCATCAATAATCAATTTTATATCAGACTGATGCATACATTGTCCTTGACACATTCTTTTTAAATAAACAAGACAAGCACCGGGATTCTTTCTGGGATCAGGGGCATTAGCAAGTATATTTTGTAAATCTGTGGGGCTTAAAGGTTTCATTATGAGTTGTTCACCAACAGTAAGAAAAGGATACTGTTTTGTAACTGGATGTTGATCCCCCCTTTTTTTAGGTTCTTTTTTTCTTACCGTCATCTTCAGACGGTCAGGAGTGATATGAACTATTTCATAACCTGCTTGAGTGATTATACCCATATCTTTTTCTAATTCGGGCATTAGGGGTATCTCGATTTTATCAGTATCTACTGTATCCAAGCCAGATAGGGGGAAGGCCGGCAATGGGTAGGCTGCAGCTTCAATCATACGGGGTGGGGCAGGGACAGGCATTGGTTGTTGAACCAATGGGGCTGCTTGGACTGGTGCTATAGGGGCAGCTTGGGGTACTATAGGAGCAGAAGCTACAGCAATGCAAATCTCGTCATCCTCCATGGTGTCTGGTTTATGTGTCAAATTAGGGTAGATAGCCATGTAAGGGGGTGGGGTAGTATTAACAGTTTGATCACAGGTTGTAGAGCATTGTGAATTGTGTCGTTTAAATAGTTTTAAAACACCAGTTTTTCATGGATTGTAGTTCTTAGGGAGGGAAGGTGTAGAGTACCAACCTGGGGCAATCTTGAGCCAATTTTCCCCACCCGGTGTCATATATGTATAATCCCATTTAGGGTCACCTTCTTTCTTCTGAACACACATTTGATAAACTATATTCATATAATATAAATCATTAGCTCCATCACGTGGAAAAGGATTGTCTAGTTCTAAATGTTCACACCAACCTGCAAGATTATCTACCCAGGGGTCAACATAAAATAACATCTATACACATACTGTTTGCAAGTCTCATTAAGGAGGGGCAGTGGTAAATTTTTGAAGTCTTACCACCCATCTTGATTCAAGACAAGTACAGTCTACAAATAAGATTAGTAAGTATCAAAAAAAGAAAAAGAAGGTATAGGATAGACTAATTGGTGGTGTAATGATTAAATGTAACTCACAGTTTTCCTAACGAGAACTGTTTATTTGTTCTTATATTATAGGCTGACTCTCTGTTCCAGGTTTATTCACCTATTGCCTGGACATAAATCTAAACTTTTTGCAGGAAAAATAGCCTTGAACTCTGAACACGCAGAGTTTATACGTCTACGGTGTATAATGGGATAAGAATAGGCCGAAGGAAGAGAAGTGAAATAGAGTCAACAGAAATATTGGTTAATCAATTATGTGGACTATCGAATTCAATAAAAAAAACAAATATATCAATACCTTAAATTCTTATCAAAGAACGTGTCATGTACGATTGCAACGAAACAGAGAAGCCAGGGCTGAACTGAGATCAAGGTCCCAACAATACCCGTTAGCAACTCGTGATCACTCTTAACGCTGCAACTATTCACAGATATATTTTAAAACACAAATACACAAATACACAAACAAGACAAGACAATAATACGCATGGAAAGATGAATCAGTCAGTAAGAAATGGTTCCCGTGCACAACCTGAGTATCCCTATTTTACTATACTACCATGGGATCTCTATAACCAGTCTCAACCATACATGAGACAGTCTCAACCATACATGAGACACTTTAGCTGCAAATCATGCCCTTGTCTCAACCATACATGAGACAGTCTCAACCATACATGAGACACTTATTTAAACTGGTAATCATGCCCTTGTCTCAACCATACATGAGACAGTCTCAACCATACATGAGACACTTATTTAAACTAAAGAATCGGACAATCGGAAAGAGCCAAAGGTAAGAGAAAACACCGTCAGTTCAGACAGTGATTCTACTTACCTCTGGATTTCCAGCCGTTCCACTTCTGACACCAGAAAACTGTTAGGGCCACTAAACTCCACTGTGCTATCCCTGCACTGTCCTTGCAGCTGCGAGCCGGCTCGTCTTATACTTGATGCAACAGCAAACCATCTGATATCATCTCTCCAGGCTGCTGATCAGGGAACTTGCAATGAACGACACTGTAGGCTTGTGTGTTGCAAAACAAGTTCAGTTTATTATGGGTAGTACTACAACTTATATAGCATAGTAAACAAAGAGATTCCATTGTGATGTCATACACAATGTGATTACCCTATATTTCGTAATGTTTGAACACCTAAGTGGCTATAGTATGTTTACATAGTCTACAACTTATGTGTATTTGATAAGAAGCATACTTGTGCAATCAAGTATTCAGGCAGGAAAAGACATTAACCCCTTGCAATCCCTTTCATTAGGGACTGTTCCTGCTGAATTGTGCTTAGTACAGGGAATACCTATGTACCATAGTTTTATGGGATCTCTCTGTACAGACTATGAGCAAACTTAGGGGCTGTTCCTGCTGAATTGTGCTTAGTACAGGGAATACCTATGTACCATAGTTTTATGGGATCTCTCTGTACAGACTATGAGCAAACTTAGGGACTGTTCCTGCTGAATTGTGCTTAGTACAGGGAATACCTATGCTGCCATAGTTTTATGGGATCTCTCTGTACAGACTATGAGCAAACTTAGGGACTGTTCCTGCTGAATTGTGCTTAGTACAGGGAATACCTATGCTGCCATAGTTTTATGGGATCTCTCTGTACAGACTATGAGCAAACTTAGGGACTGTTCCTGCTGAATTGTGCTTAGTACAGGGAATACCTATGTACCATAGTTTTATGGGATCTCTCTGTACAGACTATGAGCAAACTTAGGGACTGTTCCTGCTGAATTGTGCTTAGTACAGGGAATACCTATGTACCATAGTTTTATGGGATCTCTCTGTACAGACTATGAGCAAACTTAGGGGCTGTTCCTGCTGAATTGTGCTTAGTACAGGGAATACCTATGCTGCCATAGTTTTATGGGATCTCTCTGTACAGACTATGGGCAAACTTAGGGGACTGTTCCTGCTGAATTGTGCTTAGTACAGGGAATACCTATGCTGCCATAGATTTATGGGATCTCTCTGTACAGACTATGAGCAAACTTAGGGACTGTTCCTGCTGAATTGTGCTTAGTACAGGGGTATAACTATGCTGGTATATTATGTAAGATCTCTATAATTTCAGGCTCTCTCTCCAGTGATAGCAGGGCACATGGCTATTGGCATCTTATTAGGAGTGATGCCACAATAGGTAGGCAATGGTAGGAAATAGTGGAAAGAACAGTGGAGCTTCGTGTAAGACTGAAAGTGCAGCTTGGCCAGTAAGGACCTTTTACATTCTAAGAGGAATAAAGGGAAAATAAGTACCACTTGATACCCCATATTAGTCCGAATCCCAGACAGAGTGGGCATTTGGCACATGTATCTGGGTAGATAAGTGTATCTGTTGCTATGACAGCGGCAGCTGAGTGAGTTGCAGTTAGAGGCGGATGCAGAGTGTTTATAATTGGTGAGTAATTCAATGTAACATTCAGGGCTGTGCTGCCATTGTGATTGTCCCTGTGTTACCTGCTTCTCTCTCTCTCACACACACAAATACCTTTTATTCTCTTGCCCCGATACACTGAGCCGCCTCTCTCTCATGTAGCACTCAGCAGCGTGGGGGTTATATATATATATTTATATGTTATTCTTTCAGAACAGAACAGTGTTAATTGTGCTCACAACAACAGATGCTCAGGGAACTTCATGTTCTTGGGGGGCTGGGAACCGAGTATCTGCTAGAGAATAACCTTGTTAAAGGAACGGAGTGTGCGAGGCTAAGTGCTACTCGTAGTCATTAACAGCAGTGCTTCTCCTGCCTTCCAGATCTGGGGGTGAGGGGGATAACGGGGGCACAAAAAGAAGAAAGGAAGGAAAATTCAGGGGCCACATTTTCCCTTTTATGTGCCAGGCTCTCCCCACTTGTATCCCGGAAACCTTACTGCTTTTTATGCCCATTTATGCTTTAATGGTTTTGTGCCCCACAGTTTCCAAGCTCTTCCCCGTGTCTCTGACATTATTCCCTACAGTCTCCAAGCTCTTCCCCGTGTTTCCAATATTATTCCCTACAGTCTCCAAGTTCTTCCCCGTCTCTCCGAAATTCTTCTCCACAGTCTCCAAGCTCTTCCTTGTGTCTCTGATATTATTTCCCACAGTCTCCAAGCTCTTCCCTGTGTCTCAGATATTCCCTACAGTCTCCAAGCTCTTCCCCGTGTCTCCGAAATTATTCCCTACAGTCTCCAAGCTCCTTCCCGTGTCTCTAATATTATTCCCTACAGTCTCCAAGCTCTTCTCCGTGTCTCCGAAATTATTCCCTACAGTCTCCAAGCTCTTCTGTGTGTCTCCAATATTATTCCCTACAGTCTCCAAGCTCTTCCCGTGTCTCTGATATTATTCCCTACAGTCTCCAAGCTCTTCTGTGTGTCTCCAATATTATTCCCTACAGTCTCCAAGCTCTTCCCCGTGTCTCCGAAATTATTCCCTACAGTCTCCAAGCTCTTCTGTGTGTCTCCAATATTATTCCCTACAGTCTCCAAGCTCTTCTCCGTGTCTCCGAAATTATTCCCTACAGTCTCCAAGCTCTTCTGTGTGTCTCCAATATTATTCCCTACAGTCTCCAAGCTCTTCCCGTGTCTCTGATATTATTCCCTACAGTCTCCAAGCTCTTCTGTGTGTCTCCAATATTATTCCCTACAGTCTCCAAGCTCTTCCCGTGTCTCTGATATTATTCCCTACAGTCTCCAAGCTCTTCCTGTGTCTTCGATATTATTCCCTACAGTCTCCACGCTCTTCCTTGTGTCTCCGATATTATTCCCTACAGTCTCCAAGCTCTTCCCGTGTCTCTGATATTATTCCCTACAGTCTCCAAGCTCTTCCCTGTGTCTCAGATATTATTCCCTACAGTCTCCACGCTCTTCCTTGTGTCTCCGATATTCCATACAGTCTCCAAGCAGAATTCTAGACATTACTTTTGCTGTTCTCTTCTCACCACCCTTTGTTACCCTCCCTGGGGTTTATCCCTCCTCCCCAGGGTATTCTTGGGAAGTGTTTCAGTGTTCTTGATTATGGGCCCATAGGTGCATGTAGATTGGCTGCTGTGAGTGATTTTTAGGATCTGGTAAAAACCCCTAGTAGAGGTGGCAAGACCCAATGATCTTCTCAATGCATGTGCCTTGACATAAGCTCTTCCCAGAACAGGTGGATAGACACAAAGAGCTCCAAAGTGCATGAATCTAGATGCAACATCTTTACAGTGAAGGTGATGAGACCCACATATATCCCCAAATGCGTGTGAGTGTGAGTGTGTGTGAGTGTGAGTGTGTGTGAGTGCGAGGGAGCTGGAGCTTTAATGGTGTTTGAAGCCTCCATCCATCTGATCCATCATGGTGAGAAGCTTCGCCACTGACAAATCTCTTATACCCGAGGATCCAGCAATCACTTTCTCTCTCTCTGTTCTGTGTGACAACATGGAGTGAAAATTGTTCCACAACTGCAACTGTCAGATGTATCTCTCTCTGTCTCCCTCTCTCTGCTGCTTTGTATTTGGCTTGCTGCTGATCTGTATTCTGGAAGGATCCTGGTACCTCACAACATAGACAAGCTCCTCTGAGACTCCCATTTCCAGGCAAAATGGAATCGTGACTAACAGGCACAATAACATCCCTATCCCAAAATCACTGGGCCTGTGCTGAGCTATGAGGAGCTGTACACTCAGCAATATCTCATGTATATTACATTCCACTACAGATAATTAACTGTTTGCGAACATGAAACAGGGATTTTGGGGGAGTCTCAGAACAGCGGCTTGAATTATTAAAATTCTGTGGTTTCAACACAGCCAAGAAATCCTTCCTGCTGCTTTCCAAAAACACAGAATAATCTATTCCCTGGTCCTGGGACAGAATGTTGCTGACAGATTGTACTGGGAAGTGCATTCTGGGAGGATCCTGGTATTTAGTCTCCATTGCTGGGGAGATCTTGGGTCTAACCTTCTGCACTGATTTGATTACACGGAGAAGAGCTTATGTCTAAGCTCATGTACTGGGGAAATATTTTTGGGTCCAGCCACCTACACTGAGAAGAGCTTATGTCTAGGCTCATTTACTGGGGAAATATTTTTGGGTCTGCAACCTACACTGAGAAGAGCTTATGTCTAGGCTCATGTACTGGGGAAGTATTTTTGGCTCTAGCCACCTACACTGAGAAAAGCTTATGTCTAAGCTCATGTACTGGGGAAATATTTTTGGGTCTAGCCACCTACACTAAGAAGAGCCTATGTCTAGCCTCATGTACTGGGGAAGTATTTTTGGCTCCAGCCACCTACACTGAGAAGAGCTTATGTCTAGGCTCATGTACTGGGGAAATATTTTTGGGTCTAGCCACCTACACTGAGAAGAGCTTATGTCTAGGCTCATGTACTGGGGAAATATTTTTGGGTCTAGCCACCTACACTGAGAAGAGCTTATGTCTAGGCTCATGCACTGGGGATATATGTGGGTCTCATCACCTTCACTGTAAAGATGTTGCATCTAGATTCATGCACTTTGGAGCTCTTTGTGTCTATCCACCTGTTCTGGGAAGAGCTTAGGTCAAGGCACATGCACTGAGAAGATCATTGGGTCTTGCCACCTCTACTAGGAAGATGTTAGGTCTAGGTTCATGGTCTTTTGGTCTAGCCACCTACACTGGAAGACTTTAGGGTCTAGCTCCAAGCACTGGGGGCATCTTAGGATCTAACCTCCATTACTGGGAAGATTTATGAGTCCACATTTTCATGCAGAGGTAGATCTTGAGATGTAGCTTCCTGCACCAGGCAGAACTTGAAAGATCTTGTGTCTGTTGTCCTGTAGTTGGGATATCTTGGTAAATAGCATGTTTCCAGTGCATGTGTGAGCCAACTGGTTATTCTTTAGCTATGAAAACTCTTGGACCAGCCCTGCATAGTGTGACAGCTCAGGTGTATGAGGAGCCACTCCTAGTAAAGGGGTTGGTGGTCTGGGCTTACCCTGTTTTGAATGCATTTCATGAATATAATTAAAAATATTGTTCCAAAATGCACTTGACTGTATATAGTACTTATTGTCGACTTTATCTCTAGTCATCCAGATCTTCAGGAAAAATCCACAATTTCGGCAAAAGGTCAAACTCTATAAAGCGGAATCCAAATGCTCCTGTGGCAATGCGTGGCTGGCTTTACAAGAAGGTATGTGGCATCCAGGTGGGCACTCTTTGGAGAGTCAGATTAGGGATTGGCAGGTCAGTGTAGGCTGCACGTTCCATTGTATTGGCTCTATTTCCCCCCATTCTGCCCTGGCAACATCAGAGCTGCCTCTGCCACCCCTGCTACCCCTGTATCTCTGGGGCTGCCATGTTGCCAAAGTGTGGCATTCCACTCTCTTGTCTATAGCAATTACTATTGTTGTTAGAATAAATGGAAATCAGAGTTCTGCCAGCACTTTTATGTGCGTCACACTTTGTGAAGGACCAAAGGCAATTGCTAACCTTCACGTACAAAAAATGTAAAAACCATTTAAAGCTTTAGATTAGAGGAAAGCGGCTACTGTGCAACTCGCCCCCATGTAGGAAGTGAAAAGAAAGGCAAGATGGGAAACAGCAGGTTATGCAATAGAAACAGTGGGAAGCCATATTGTACCTGCTACAGAAGCAGAGGTGGTAATTGGCTGATGGGAAATGATGGGTTCAGTGCAGAAACCTGAAGAAATTGTCTTACAGAAGCTATAGAATCTCTGCTAGCAATTCACTTACTAATACTCCTCCAGATACTTCTGCTACAGGGCCACAGAGGGACTCACAGTCCTACAGGAACTACAGGGTAACAATGGGAACTACAGGAACCATAGATTCTTTATTACAGGGCCACAGAGGGACTCACAGTCCTACAGGAACCATAGATTCCCCGTTACAGGGCCACAGAGGGACTCACATTCCTATAGGAACCATAGATTCCCCGTTACAGGGCCACAGAGGGACTCACATTCCTATAGAAACCATAGGTTCCCTGTTACAGGGCCAAAGAGGGACTCATATTCCTACAGGAACTACAGGGTAACAATGGGAACTTGTAGTCCTATAGGAACCATAGATTCTTTATTACAGGACCACAGAGGGACTCACAGTCCTACAATAACCATAGATTCCCTGTTACAGGGCCACAGAGGGACTCACAGACCTACAGGAACCATAGATTCCCTGTAATAGGGCCACAGAGGGACTCATAGTCCTACAGGAACTACAGGGTAACAATGGGAACTTTTAGTCCTACAGGAACCATAGATTCTCTGTTACAGGGCCACAGAGGGACTCACAGTCCTTCAGGAACCATAGATTCCCCGTTACAGGGCCACAGAGGGACTCACAGTCCTTCAGGAACCATAGGTTCCCTGTTTCAGGGCCAAAGAGGGACTCATAGTCCTACAGGAACTACAGGGTAACAATGGGAACTTGTAGTCCTATAGGAACTATAGATTCTTTATCACAGGGTCACAGAGGGACTCACAGTCCTACAATAACCATAGATTCCTTGTTGCAGGGCCACAGAAGGATTTACAGTCCTACAGGAACCATAGATTCCCTGTTACAGGGCCACAGAGGGACTCATAGTCCTACAGGAACTACAGGGTAACAATGGGAACTTGTAGTCCTACAGGAACCATAGATTCTTTATCACAGGGCCACAGAGGGACTCACAGTCCTACAATAACCATAGATTCCTTGTTGCAGGGCCACAGAAGGATTTACAGTCCTACAGGAACCATAGATTCCCTGTTACAGGGCCACAGAGGGACTCATAGTCCTACAGGAACTACAGGGTAACAATGGGAACTTGTAGTCCTACAGGAACCATAGATTCTTTATCACAGGGCCACAGAGGGACTCACAGTCCTACAATAACCATAGATTCCCTGTTACAGGGCCACAGAGGGACTCATAGACCTACAGGAACCATAGAGAAGACACATGGTGTGCATGGTTAAGGCAGTTGTAGTATGGGAGCCTTGGGAGGAGATATGGAGCCTCTGAGACAAAGGGAAGGTGGTGCCATTGTGCTGGTGGCTGTGGGAACAGGCAGTGAGTCTTACAGCTGGCAGTCAGCAGGTTAATAAAGTAGAAAGGGGTTTCTTGTGCTCCCTGTTACATTGTGAGTTTGTTGAGGGCGAGCGCTGGTGCTAATGAGTGGGCTGACTACCAGGCGTGTTAATGTGAGATGATTGTGTAAGTGTGAAACACAAGTAAGTAGAGATGCAGCAAGTGATACAGCAACTCCCTGCTACTTATACAATGGGCCCCTGGTACCACTAGCTTGGCATCTTCCTCTGTGCCATGATATCACTGCCCTTCTGTACTATTGCCCTGCCATTGCCTGTGTGGGGTTACAAACACATGTGAATAGCCACCCTGGGTCATTATACTGAATATACCAGCAGGGGATAGAGGCTCCAAATGGACCATTGTCTCTGGTAGTGCGAGTGGATTTACACATAGATACTGACAGGTAGGTGGGTGTTCCAAACCAAAAGATTAGCAAGCTCTCCGTAGTACACTCCTAGGGTCAAATTGTTCAAATTTATTTCAGCAGGTTGAAAACATCACAATCCTGATGCGTTTCATCTCAAAGATACGTATTTATGACACCTTATCTTTGATACGAAACACATCAGGATTGATTGCGGAAATAAACTTGATCGATTTTACCCTACGAGTGGACCAATTTTTTGGTTTTGAATGCACATCAACTACGGGTTTGGGGCGATCTACCCAGGCCACTTGTCTACTTTGGTGAGTACAGTTTTTCCCTAAACATTTATGCATCAAAAAAAGTTTGTGCAAGCCTAGAAGCCTGGGGCCTGAGGTATATACACCCAGGTCATTGAGACAGTAGGTAGGTGGGTGTGTCAGTAGCTGCGTGGGTGTGTCAGTAGGTGTGTCAGTAGGTGGGTGGGTGTGTCAGTAGGTGTGTCAGTAGGCGGGTGGGTGTGTCAGTAGGCGAGTGGGTGTGTCAGTAGGTGGGTGGGTGTGTCAGTAGGTTCTTGGTGTGTCAGTAGGTGGGTGGGAGTGTCAGTAGGTAGGTGGGTGTGTCAGAAGGTATATTTAATAATAATAAAATAGTTAGGTGTGGGTGTGTCAGTTGGCGGGTGGGTGTGTCAGTGGGTGGGTGTGCCAGTAGGGGGGTGGGTGTGTCAGTAGGTGGGTGGGTGTGTCAGTAGGTGGGTGGGTGTGCCAGTAGGTGGGTGGGTGTGTCAGTAGGTGGGTGGGTGTGTCAGTAGGCGGGTGAGTGTGTCAGTAGGTTCTTGGTGTGTCAGTAGGTGGGTGGGAGTGTCAGTAGGTAGGTGGGTGTGTCAGAAGGTATATTTAATAATAATAAAATAGTTGGGTGTGTCAGTAGGCGGGTGGGTGTGTCAGTGGGTGGGTGTGTCAGTGGGTGTGTCAGTGGGTGGGTGGTTGTGTCAGTAGGGGGGTGGGTGTGTCGGTAGGCGGGTGGGAGTGTCAGTGGGTGGGTGTGTCAGTAGGTGGGTGGGTGTGTCGGTAGGCGGGTGGGAGTGTCAGTGGGTGGGTGTGTCGGTAGGCGGGTGGGTGTGTCAGTAGGTGGGTGGGTGTGCCAGTAGGTAGGTGGGTGGGTGTGCCAGTAGGTGGGTGGGTGTGTCAGTAGGCGGGTACAGTACATACATGACACATTGTCGGTGGATCTGTACATTACAGGCTAACTCAGGCATGAAGCTGTGGAAGAAGCGCTGGTTTGTGCTGTCGGACCTGTGTCTATTCTATTACAGAGGTGAGTGTTGCGTCTGTCTCGGCCCAAATGCTCAGAAACAATCAGACGTTCCAGCCCTTCTGCCCATTGGCCTTTCTAGTTAAAGTGACTGCACAGCTGAATGTCTTGTGGTTTAACCGAGAGCCCGAAGCCCTGTGATTGGCTGATTCCTAATGACCGCTTCTGTCTCATTCACATTATTATTATTTCCTGTAAATAGAACTGCGGGGACACCCCCCCTCAATTAGTGTGTGGTGGTACTTCCCAAATTACCCTGTGCTCCCCTCTCCCCCTGGTTTGGTTGGTGCCAACCTCTCACCCCCATTCTCCCAGCAATTGGCCCGGGCTGGTATTATTAGAAATGTGTGCTGGGGGCATTGGCCGCTGCTTCTCTCACCCACTCTTTTTGCTTTGGCAGATGAGAAGGAAGAGGGGGTACTGGGGAGCATTCTCCTGCCCAGCTTCCACATATGTATGATAACCCCCGAGGATCACATTAACCGCTCGTTTGCCTTCAAGGTGAGTCAGTGGGACAGTCTGTATTATAATAAGGGCCACGCAGTTTTCTAAGACAGGTTGTGGGGTTCCCTATCCAGAACTAGGGGTCCCAGTTACTGGGGCTTTGCTTCTCCCCTGGGGACAGTTATAGGGGCTCTGCTGTTGGGGGGCAGGATACTGGGGATGATAATTAACAGTGTGTAATGACTTTTATACATTTCCTAATAATCCCTAAAATATCTTCCCCCCCCATCCCCTTCTTCCATTATGTGCTGAGAGCTTCATCCAGGTTAATCTGCTCCTCTGCAAATATACAAGGTGAGTACAGTCCGTTCCCTATGTATTCCCCCCAGTATTACCCCCACACCCCATTGCTGCATTCTATTCTATCTGAGCCACTCTGATTGGCTGATGTTAGACTCTGGGGGCACATACGTGGGCATGGTGCTGGGATTAGACTGGGGGCACATACATGGGCATGGTGCTGGGATTAGACTCTGGGGGCACATACGTGGGCATGGTGCTAGGATTAGACTCTGGGGGCACATACATGGGCATGGTGCTGGGATTAGACTCTGGGGGCACATACGTGGGCATGGTGCTGGGATTAGACTCTGGGGGCACATACATGGGCATGGTGCTGGGATTAGACTCTGGGGGCACATACATGGGCATGGTGCTAGGATTAGACTCTGGGGGCACATACATGGGCATGGTGCTGAGATTAGACTCTGGGGGCACATACGTGGGCATGCTGCTGGGATTAGACTGGGGGCACATACATGGGCATGGTGCTGAGATTAGACTCTGGGGGCACATACGTGGGCATGGTGCTGGGATTAGACTCTGGGGGCACATACATGGGCATGCTGTTGGGATTAGACTGGGGGCACATACATGGGCATGGTGCTGAGATTAGACTCTGGGGGCACATACATGGGCATGGTGCTGGGATTAGACTCTGGGGGCACATACGTGGGCATGCTGCTGGGATTATATTCTGGGGGTATATACGTGGGCATGCTGCTGGGATTAGACTCTGGGGCACATACGTGGGCATGCTGCTGGGATTAGACTGTTGCGTGACTGTTCCATTCTCTCTTTTTTTATGTGATGTTTTTTCTCTTTTGCAGACACATGTTAGTTTGTTACAATGATGAAATGTCATTTCCAATCAGGCAGCCCACTCCAACATGAGGACCTATTATTTCTGCTCAGACTCTGCCAAAGAAATGGAGCTGTGGATGAGAGCCATGACCGATGCATCACTTGTGCACTCAAAGCCTGCAAACAGGTACACTGCCCCCCCCCAGGCACTTCTGTATAAGGCAACCCCAATCCTGTGTGTGAGATCCGGGCCATTATATCTGATACAGCTCCCCGTGACCCTGCCATGGGATTTCTCTGGGAAATATTCTGGGATGTTTGTGGTGCCCCTGAATCTAAAGACAAACGAGACACGAGTCTCACCACATTTGTACAGTCACCATAACTGTGTGCCTCGGGGTACTCCCCACGTGGGGTTAATTCTGTATAAATAGAGCCTCACTCGTTTCTTCCTAATGTTCACCCCAGCTGTATCGCCTCCTGCTGCGGGGCACTTTGGTCAGGCAAAGCTTCTTTAAGGGGGGCTTGATTTTGGGTTAACCTTATTTGTACCTCCTGTTTTGTTGTGTAGGGTACAACCGATCAAGTGTGAGAAAGTTGCCCCCCCAGAACTGAACCATGTTGCAAATCACAGGCTGCTGATCAGGCCGGAAGCCAACAATAACCAGAGAAACACAGAGCTGAGCAGACTTGTGGGGACGAAGTCCCTGGAGGCACAGAAATACGGGTTCCAGCAGGGCGAGAAGCCCTTAACCAAAATAACCAGTGGGAGGCCTGGCATGGCGGACTATGAGACCCTGCACACAGTCCAGTACCGCTCAGCACACATTAATGGACCTGACCACCATTTCTCTGAGCCGGACTCTGCTGACCCGCACAGAACTGTCACGGGCAACGTGGAACCCGAGCGGATAATGCAGAGAACTAATTCACTGTTGCAGTTGGGACAGTGGATCCGAGCCCAGAGAGATAAGGAGTTTGAGGGCGAGTCGAGAGGGTAAGTGTTGCCTTTAATCCACGTTGTGCTTTATATGGTGCCAGTGGGGGGGGAAGCAATAACACAACGTCCATTTTGTTTCCCAGCAGTGTAATGTCCTATCAGACGTTGCCCAGAAATATGCCCAGCCACCACATGCAGACACTGCCACGTTACCCAGAAGGCTACCAGACTCTCCCGCGGCAACCTAAAGCCCGGCCGGAGAGCCTGTGCAGCACCACCGGATATGAGCAGAGCTTGGGGTCCATGAATGTGACTGGCGAGGAGAAGAGGAGATCCATTAGGGATGATACCATGTGGCAGTTGTACGAGTGGCAGCAGAGGCAGTTCTACAACAAACAGACCACTATACGCCGACACGGATCCCTCACCAGCCCCAAAACCATGATCCACATATCCGACCAGACGTTACAGTCCATTCCCATGTCTCCTTCCCACGGCTCCATCTCTGGGTACCACACGTATTCGCCCCATCGCTCCTACAGGTCAGAGGTCTCCTCGCCTGTGCAGATTGGGGACATTACTATCGACCGCAGGCACAAGGCTTTCCCTAATAAGGTAATGGTCTCCTCATCTTCCCCTCAGGGGTTAATTCTCTTTTCTTCTGGGCTTTGCAAACTTGGCTGCTGCCTTGCCCCTCCTTTAGAAATAAACATGGCTGCCGCCTTGCCTCTCTTTTAGAAGTAAACATGGCTGCCGTCCTGCTTCTCCTTTAGAAATAAACGTGGCTGCCGCCTTGCCTCTCCTTTAGAAATAAACATGGCTGCCTCCTTGCCTCTCCTTTAGAAACAAACATGGCTGCCTCCTTGCCTCTCTTTTAGAAGTAAACATGGCTGCCGCTTTGCCTCTACTTTAGAAATAAACATGGCTGCTGTCTTGCCTCTCCTTTCGAAATAAAGATGGCTGCCTCCTTGCCTCTCCTTAAGAAATAAACATGGCTGCCGCCTTGCTTTTCCTTTAGAAATAAACATGGCTGCCGCCCTGGTTCTCATTTAGAAATAAACATGGCTGCCTCCTTGTCTCTCCCTTAGAAATAAACATGGCTGCCGCCCTGCTTCTCATTTAGAAATAAACATGGCTGCTGCCTTGCTTTTCCTTTAGAAATAAACATGGCTGCCGCCCTGCTTCTCATTTAGAAATAAACATGGCTGCCTCCTTGCCTCGCCTTTAGAAATAAACATGGCTGCCGCCTTGCTTCTCATTTAGAAATAAATATGACTGCTGCCTTGCATCTCCTTTAGAAATAAACATGGCTGCCGCCTTGCTTCTTATTTAGAAATAAACATGGCTGTCGGCCTGCCTCTCCCTAAGAAATAAACATGGCTGTCGGCCTGCCTCTCCCTTAGAAATAAACATGGCCGCCTTGCCAGTCTATAAAACTGCAGCCGTTATGTTGCCGGCTTCATGCAGTCTCATTGCAATGTCTTATTATTATCATTATTATCATCATTATCGAGACTGTACAATCCTGGGGCCCCATGTAACCATATCAGTAAGTGAGTGGCTGCAGTACCAGGTGTAAAATCTATGATAGATTTCCATTTATCTAACACATGAACTGTGCCCATAGTGTGCCAATGTAAATGTGTCTGTGCCCGGCCGAGCCACTAATAGAGACAAATAGTCTGCAGGGACGTGCCCCCTGTCTAACGGCAGATGCCATCTTGTGTTTCCATAGAATGCCTTTGTGCCCGACAGGAGGTCCCTGCCAGCAGGAGTGAACCTACAGCCCGTTACCCCGCAGGGTCTTCAAGGCAAAACTGTGAGTGATTCTTCCATTCCTAATAATGAGATTTCTGATTTGCTGCCTGTCTGACCGTTTTCTCACTGTGATTTGGGGGGAGCCGCACATGGGGTTTGAGGAAAGTAGCGGTATAAAATGGTAAAGCTACAACGTGCTGCTGCTGTTACACAAGTAAATGAACAATCCCAGTGTCCCTGCCTTTAGCCGATGAGCATCTACTAGTACAGCAGCAAATGGGGCCTAGTGATAATTGGGTATGTGGGGGTTCACTAGTGTTCCCAGTTGTGTGAGGGTCTTTGCTGCAGGATTGACTGTGGGTGTCGTTTGGGTGCAGCTGGAGGAACTGACCCTGATGCTGATCAAGCTGAGGAGACAGCAGGCAGAGCTGGGCAGTATTCGGGAATATACACTGGCACAGCTCATGCGACTCAAATCGTTCTGCAGTCCCAAGGTCAGAAATGAATAATAGAAATGTCACCTCATAAATCCCTTCCATCTTCCTGAGTTTCCATGAACCCTTTGTCACTGAATGGCACCCGCTGGTCCCTGGTATCTCTAGGGGCATCCCGAGTTTGCCCATTGCTACGCAGTATTACATACAAATGTGCCAGTCAGTGGAAATGTCTGTTATTGTTACAAGCAAAACCTAACTGTAAGCCCTTGGGGCTAGACACTGCTTAAATGAGAAGAACTTGTAATTTAGTAGTGAAGGGCCAATGGCAGCTTTGCCCCAGGGATCAGTTGCCCTAATAGTCCCAGTAGCCTCACCCTGAGCCGCAGCATTTCATTTCTATGGTAACTAAAACATTGGGGTGAGTTCCCCTTTACTTGCATTATCTCCAGCCTGTTCAGTCCATTGTCCCTCAAAGGGTTCATATTTGTACAAGACCCGTGCCATCCATCACTCTCATGCCAGCCTCTCCTCCTGTGCCCAGTCACGTCTCGTATTGACCCGACGCTCAGAGCCTTGGACTCTGATTGATTCCTTAATAAATGTTTATTTTACTGATGGGAATGATCCTCCCTTGTTGTGCTGTTGGCACTGGGCAAGGTTTATCCAGGGTGGATGGAGAGACACTGGTGCCATTGTTCATTTTCAGTTTGATCCTCATTAGAAACCATGTAACCTGCCTCTGCACTGCTGGTTCTCCATACTCACAATTGTACCACAAACAGAGTGAATGAATGTAGCAAACGGTCTTTTCTCTCTTACGGATTCTCTGTGCTCTGTTCCCTAATGCTGCGCTAGAATGAGATCCTCTCCCACCATCTCCAGCGGAACCTCATCTATGTGGACCAGCAGGTGGGCACTGCCTGTGATTGGCTGCTGTGTGTGGCTTTGTGTGTGTGATAGAGCAGTTAAGAGTGTAAGCTCACTGGGGCAGGGACTGATAGGAATGATGTACACAGCGCTGCTGAATATGTTGGCGCTATATAAATATAGGAGAATCAGTGCACCCTAACCCCAACCCTTCATAGTATGAGGGCCCTGGCACATTAGCGCTGATATGCCAACAAACCTGCCAGGCCAATAACAGCGTTCTACTTACCCAGAATGCCCATGGCAACATGACAGAGGCCCAGTAGCCAATCACAGCTAGATACAGACTGTCATTTAATGTGTGTGCAGCATCTCTCTGAGACAGGGTGCCCAGTCCTGCGCATACATATGGACACACTGCATCACATGGGCTCTAAACAAGCTGCGGCCAAACTCCAATGGATCAGGTTGGGTTACCCCGTATGCTGTGCTTCTTAGTCTTCATTTACCAATGCTCATGGGAGATTTACTCTGTGATATTGCCAAGTAGCCCACAGTCATCACAAGTAATCAGGGGTAATACCCTCTTCCTTTATCTTTATTCCACACTACTGATATAATGCCAGGGTAACTGTGCCCTACTGACTTTACCCTGTGCTCCTCCTTATCTGCATCAGATGAAAGAGAATGAGCCTTTAATCACTATGGTTCACACCATGATTGAGAACTCAGCGCTTAGACCTCAGCTGTTCCAACAAGTAAGCTCCTGGGCCCAGTCCCTTTCCCTAATCATGTGCCAATGCCTGGCTGCTGGCTTATGTTTGGACCCCTCATACACCCACATTCATCCCTCTCTTATGTGTCTTGCCAATGGCTGTGTGCTCGTGAGCATGGCTTCTCGCTGTGACATCACCATTGCCCCCCACAGCATGGAGCTGGCCTATGGAGAGCAGCAGCAGAGCCAGTCTCAGAGCAGTTTGAGTGATGAGCAGCTTTGTATCTGAACGTCTAACCCATCAGCAGTGAGTCTCATGTCATGTGTGCAAAGCCAATGGCAGCTCCTCCCATTACTAAAACTCCCAAGTGCTTTGGAAACGACCAATCAGCTGCAGAATTATCTGCTCTCTGTAGAGCCATGCCCACCACTCCTATATTATGTGCTAACGAACCAATCAGGATTGAATCTCGGCTGAGGTGGTGACCTGATGTGCAACATGTGACCTCTGGGGGCGCTATTGCTATAATTATATTTTTATTATTATTGGTATCTGAGTAGTTCACCTGTTGCCCTGACATGTCGCCTGGGAGGTATTTAGTGTCTGCTTCCTCTTAGCAACAGGGTATTTATTGTCTGCTTCCTCTTAGCAACGGGGTATTTGTCACAAGCTTCCCCAGACATAAAGCAAATATCCTATTGGCCCTCTCTGACCAACCAACAGGTGGTATACATGGCAACAGTTTCACTGTGCCCCTCCCCCGGCCACACCCCCACGTCTCTCTACCTGCATTCAGTTCAGTCCATGCTTTATTGCTTTACTGTTCATTTGCATGAGCTCCTCCCCCATGTGAGCCCCTCCCCCATGTGCCTCTCTGCTTTGTCACGTGACTGGATGGAGGTGCCATATATCCACAGTGAGTCCATTGCCTCCCAGTTGGAAGGGGGTGTAACACAACACTGTCCTTCCTATGTCTCCTGTGACCATGGGAAATGGGCCTGTGTTTTGGTACCATGGGGAGGAACACAGCGTGTATTAGCTGGGCCTTGTGGGTATTTGTAAGGGAAATTCACAGCCAGGTCCATGTGACGCTACAATGGGGAGGAACACAGCAGTAAGGGATATTCACAGCCAGGTCCATGTGACGCTACAATGGGGAGGAACACAGCAGTAAGGGAGATTCACAGCCAAGCCCATGTGACGCTACAATGGGGAGGAACACAGCAGTAAGGGAGATTCACAGCCAGGTCCATGTGACGCTACAATGGGGAGGAACACAGCAGTAAGGGATATTCACAGCCAGGTCCATGTGACGCTACAATGGGGAGGAACACAGCAGTAAGGGAGATTCACAGCCAAGCCCATGTGACGCTACAATGGGGAGGAACACAGCAGTAAGGGATATTCACAGCCAGGTCCATGTGACGCTACAATGGGGAGGAACACAGCAGTAAGGGAGATTCACAGCCAGGCTCATGTGACGCTACAATAGGGAGGAATCTTGACGCTACAGGGGAGTGCATTTTGGGAAAAGAGCCTATCCGAAGCTTTTAGGGTTCAGCAGGGGACAAGGGGCAGATTTATGAGGCAGGAATATCCAATGTGTGCTACTGGATTGCCCACCTGAAATGGGGGCCACACACACACCCTGTATTAACCCCCCCCCCTCTCTCCAAAGCCCAGAGCGCATTTCTGACTAACGCTAATGTTTTATAGATTGCGCAAGATGATGGTCGCTCAACGGCGTATAAATACCGATCAGAAGAGCTGGACATCGATGTAAGTGACTGGGGCAAATGCAAAGCAGGAGGACAGGGAGGCTGAAATTACAGAGGCAGTGATTGGAGCACAAGGAGGAAGGAAGTGCAGCATTACAGAGGCAGTGATTGGAGCAGGAGGAGAAAGCAAGTGCAGAATTACAGAGGCAGTGATTGGAGCACAAGGAGGAAGGAAGTGCAGAATTACAGAGGCAGTGATTGGAGCACAAGGAGGAAGGAAGTGCGGAATTACAGAGGCAGTGATTGGAGCAGGAGCAGAAAGGAAGTGCAGAATTACAGAGGCAGTGATTGGAGCACAAGGAGGAAGGAAGTGCGGAATTACAGAGGCAGTGATTGGAGCAGAAGGAGAAAGGAAGTGCAGAATTACAGAGGCAGTGATTGGAGCACAAGGAGGAAGGAAGTGCGGAATTACAGAGGCAGTGATTGGAGCAGGAGGAGGAAGGAAGTGCAGAATTACAGAGGCAGTGATTGGAGCAGAAGGAGGAAGGAAGTGCAGAATTACAGAGGCAGTGATTGGAGCACAAGGAGGAAGGAAGTGCAGAATTACAGAGGCAGTGATTGGAGCAGAAGGAGGAAGGAAGTGCAGAATTACAGAGGCAGTGATTGGAGCACAAGGAGGAAGGAAGTGCAGAATTACAGAGGCAGTGATTGGAGCACAAGGAGGAAGGAAGTGCGGAATTACAGAGGCAGTGATTGGAGCAGGAGCAGAAAGGAAGTGCAGAATTACAGAGGCAGTGATTGGAGCACAAGGAGGAAGGAAGTGCGGAATTACAGAGGCAGTGATTGGAGCAGAAGGAGAAAGGAAGTGCAGAATTACAGAGGCAGTGATTGGAGCACAAGGAGGAAGGAAGTGCGGAATTACAGAGGCAGTGATTGGAGCAGGAGGAGGAAGGAAGTGCAGAATTACAGAGGCAGTGATTGGAGCAGAAGGAGGAAGGAAGTGCAGAATTACAGAGGCAGTGATTGGAGCACAAGGAGGAAGGAAGTGCAGAATTACAGAGGCAGTGATTGGAGCAGAAGGAGGAAGGAAGTGCAGAATTACAGAGGCAGTGATTGGAGCAGGAGGAGGAAGGAAGTGCAGAATTACAGAGGCAGTGATTGGAGCAGAAGGAGGAAGGAAGTGCAGAATTACAGAGGCAGTGATTGGAGCACAAGGAGGAAGGAAGTGCAGCATTACAGAGGCAGTGATTGGAGCAGGAGGAGGAAGGAAGTGCAGAATTACAGAGGCAGTGATTGGAGCAGGAGGAGAAAGCAAGTGCAGAATTACAGAGGCAGTGATTGGAGCACAAGGAGGAAGGAAGTGCAGAATTACAGAGGCAGTGATTGGAGCACAAGGAGGAAGGAAGTGCGGAATTACAGAGGCAGTGATTGGAGCAGGAGCAGAAAGGAAGTGCAGAATTACAGAGGCAGTGATTGGAGCACAAGGAGGAAGGAAGTGCGGAATTACAGAGGCAGTGATTGGAGCAGAAGGAGAAAGGAAGTGCAGAATTACAGAGGCAGTGATTGGAGCACAAGGAGGAAGGAAGTGCGGAATTACAGAGGCAGTGATTGGAGCAGGAGCAGAAAGGAAGTGCAGAATTACAGAGGCAGTGATTGGAGCACAAGGAGGAAGGAAGTGCAGAATTACAGAGGCAGTGATTGGAGCACAAGGAGGAAGGAAGTGCGGAATTACAGAGGCAGTGATTGGAGCAGGAGCAGAAAGGAAGTGCAGAATTACAGAGGCAGTGATTGGAGCACAAGGAGGAAGGAAGTGCGGAATTACAGAGGCAGTGATTGGAGCAGAAGGAGAAAGGAAGTGCAGAATTACAGAGGCAGTGATTGGAGCACAAGGAGGAAGGAAGTGCGGAATTACAGAGGCAGTGATTGGAGCAGGAGGAGGAAGGAAGTGCAGAATTACAGAGGCAGTGATTGGAGCAGAAGGAGGAAGGAAGTGCAGAATTACAGAGGCAGTGATTGGAGCACAAGGAGGAAGGAAGTGCAGAATTACAGAGGCAGTGATTGGAGCAGAAGGAGGAAGGAAGTGCAGAATTACAGAGGCAGTGATTGGAGCAGGAGGAGGAAGGAAGTGCAGAATTACAGAGGCAGTGATTGGAGCAGAAGGAGGAAGGAAGTGCAGAATTACAGAGGCAGTGATTGGAGCACAAGGAGGAAGGAAGTGCAGCATTACAGAGGCAGTGATTGGAGCAGGAGGAGGAAGGAAGTGCAGAATTACAGAGGCAGTGATTGGAGCAGGAGGAGAAAGCAAGTGCAGAATTACAGAGGCAGTGATTGGAGCACAAGGAGGAAGGAAGTGCAGAATTACAGAGGCAGTGATTGGAGCACAAGGAGAAAGCAAGTGCAGAATTACAGAGGCAGTGATTGGAGCACAAGGAGGAAGGAAGTGCAGAATTACAGAGGCAGTGATTGGAGCACAAGGAGGAAGGAAGTGCGGAATTACAGAGGCAGTGATTGGAGCAGGAGCAGAAAGGAAGTGCAGAATTACAGAGGCAGTGATTGGAGCACAAGGAGGAAGGAAGTGCGGAATTACAGAGGCAGTGATTGGAGCAGAAGGAGAAAGGAAGTGCAGAATTACAGAGGCAGTGATTGGAGCACAAGGAGGAAGGAAGTGCGGAATTACAGAGGCAGTGATTGGAGCAGGAGGAGGAAGGAAGTGCAGAATTACAGAGGCAGTGATTGGAGCAGAAGGAGGAAGGAAGTGCAGAATTACAGAGGCAGTGATTGGAGCACAAGGAGGAAGGAAGTGCAGCATTACAGAGGCAGTGATTGGAGCAGGAGGAGAAAGCAAGTGCAGAATTACAGAGGCAGTGATTGGAGCACAAGGAGGAAGGAAGTGCAGAATTACAGAGGCAGTGATTGGAGCACAAGGAGGAAGGAAGTGCGGAATTACAGAGGCAGTGATTGGAGCAGGAGCAGAAAGGAAGTGCAGAATTACAGAGGCAGTGATTGGAGCACAAGGAGGAAGGAAGTGCGGAATTACAGAGGCAGTGATTGGAGCAGAAGGAGAAAGGAAGTGCAGAATTACAGAGGCAGTGATTGGAGCACAAGGAGGAAGGAAGTGCGGAATTACAGAGGCAGTGATTGGAGCAGAAGGAGGAAGGAAGTGCAGCATTACAGAGGCAGTGATTGGAGCAGGAGGAGGAAGGAAGTGCAGAATTACAGAGGCAGTGATTGGAGCAGGAGGAGGAAGGAAGTGCAGAATTACAGAGGCAGTGATTGGAGCAGGAGGAGGAAGGAAGTGCAGAATTACAGAGGCAGTGATTGGAGCAGGAGGAGGAAGGAAGTGCAGAATTACAGAGGCAGTGATTGGAGCAGAAGGAGGAAGGAAGTGCAGAATTACAGAGGCAGTGATTGGAGCAGAAGGAGGAAGGAAGTGCAGAATTACAGAGGCAGTGATTGGAGCAGGAGGAGGAAGGAAGTGCAGAATTACAGAGGCAGTGATTGGAGCACAAGGAGGAAGGAAGTGCAGAATTACAGAGGCAGTGATTGGAGGAGGAAGGAAGTGCAGAATTACAGAGGCAGTGATTGGAGCAGAAGGAGGAAGGAAGTGCAGAATTACAGAGGCAGTGATTGGAGCAGGAGGAGGAAGGAAGTGCAGAATTACAGAGGCAGTGATTGGAGCAGGAGGAGGAAGGAAGTGCAGAATTACAGAGGCAGTGATTGGAGCAGGGTTAGGGCACACACACACACTGCACCGTTAATGCCCCAGCGTGACCCTATTGTTACTCCTGCCCCTCTCTCACCCCATTTGTTTCCCCCTCAGGCCAAGCTGAGCCGTTTGTGTGAACAGGACAAAGTGGTTCAGGCCCTGGAGCAGAAGCTGCAACAGTTGCACAAGGAGAAGGTGAGTCTGTGTGTCTCTTGTGTCCTCTGCCAGGCACGTGACTGTGTTTGGGCCCATTATTAACTCCTCGTTTGTCTGCCGTTAGTTCACTCTGGAGCAGGCACTGCTCTCTGCCAGCCAGGAGATAGAACTGAATGCCGACAATCCGACTGCCATACAAAACGTGGTGCTACAGAGAGACGACCTGCAGAATGGACTGCTCAGCACGTGTCGGGAAGTGTCTCGCGCTACTGCAGTAAGTCATGGACTTTACTCCCATGTGATGCAGTGAATGACCCCCAGACACATTTCTGACCTGTTGTGCTTTCCGTAGGAGCTGGAGCGATCGTGGCGAGAATACGACAAGTTAGAGCGTGATGTGACGGCAGCGAGGAACCAAATGCGGGAGCAGCTGGATCGACTGGGAGGGGTGCAGGTAAGTGCTTAATAATGGGATCTCTCTGATTTCCAACTCAGCACTTGCAGTTGGTCGCTATTTTCCAATAATGTTTTTATTAGTCCCTGATTTGTTACTGAATGCACTCCATAAAAACAGGGCCCCCGGAGAGCAGCCATCACTCATGTGTATTGCGACTCCATGCAATTTGTACCCGAGCTGCCCGCAACGATTTGTCGCAATGAGCTGTTTGTCACTTGCTTCCATAGAGTGAAACGGGAGGGATCCAGCGCGCCCAGATGCAGAAGGAAATCTGGAGAATTCAGGACGTGATGGAAGGACTCAGCAAGCGCAAGCAGCACAGAACCCAGGCCGGTAAGCTCGCTCCGATTGGCTGGAATCTGTCAGATGATGGGACAGACTGTAGGGCAATTGGGAGATAGACGATAACCATTTGTTACCCAGGCTGCTGTCTGGGAGCTGTAGTGCAACAATAGAGGGGCAGATTGGTGGGAGTCTTTATCTGTGAGAATTTAGGGAACTCCCTGCACGTATCCTGCTTATTACTTTATCCTATCAGAGGGGTCCCTACATTACCCTGTGCCAGGAATAAGCCCTCTGCATGGGAATCATGGGAAATATTTGTTCTTCCTTCCAGCAGCTGAGTCCGAGTCCCACGCGATTTCTACGGGAAACAGCGCAAACGAGGTGAGGTTTTGGTTTTTATTGGGAACTAGCTAATGACTGTACTCTGCTAATTCTCATTAACAAGAGGCAGAGCCTTGATCCAGTTATGGGGGCACCAGCACCCCCAGTTCAAACTCTCAGGGGTGGGAGGCGATGGCTCATTGGAGGTCCCTATAAAGTGATCCATGAAATGAATGTTAAGCTTAGTGACCACCAGATTCATGGTATGTGCCCTACACAAACACTAACAGGGTAAAGCAGCTCGTGAGGCCTGGATTACTGCTCTCCAACCTGAACTATCAGGAACATTTACATTTAATATAAGTTTCCTCATACTGAAATAAGAAACTTCCTAAATACAATCAATTAAAAATGCTGCATTGTTTCTGAAATAATCAAGTTTATTGTCACTATTCCTCTCTGAGCATCAGTTTCTCTTCATTCTGTCTTCATGCGGCAGTTGGGTGTCAGATATTCACTGACAGTTACATCCAATATATCTTATAGGGACGTCACGTCTCTCTACATGCAGGATTTGTGCAAAAAGCAGTTATTTTGTTAGATTGTGTTTGTACTGGAATCAGTTATTTGAGTGAGCTCTAATACATCTGCTAGGAAAGGAGCCCCCCCCATAAGATATATTGGATGTAACTGTCAGTGAATATCTGACACCCAACTGCCGCATGAAGACAGAATAAAGAGAAACAGATGCTGAGAGAGGAATAGTGAAGATAAACTTGATTATTTCAGAAACAATGCAGAATATTTAATTGAATATATTTAAAATGTTTCTTACTTCAGTATGAGGAAGCTTATATTAAATTTTCACGATAGCTCCCCTTTAAGGTGCTGTTTGGTTGCTAGGGTCACTGTCCCCAGCAACCAGAAAGCCGGCTGATGTGGGGTAAATGATGTAACAATGCATTTCTATAGAAAGATATTGGAAGTTAAAGGAGAAGGAAAGCTACAATCGTGTAAGCTATAACACTATATTTATTCTGTAGAATGCTTTACCATACCCGAGTAACCAGCTCTAGAAGCTCTCTCTGTTTATTTAGAATAGCAGCTGCCATATTAGCTTGCTGTGACATCACTTCCTGCCTGAGTCTCTCCCTGCTCACTCATAGCTCTGGGCTCAGATTACAGCAGGGAGAGAGGAGCAAACTGAGCATGCTCAAGCCCTAGCCCTGGAGGTTTAAGCTGAAAACAGTTAGTCTGATACAGAAGCCCATGAGTACACAATAGAAGGAAAGAAATGTGCTGTTTCTTATGACAGAGAACTCAGAGCAGCATTACTTTGAGGGGTTACTGGTGTATTTATATAGACCTTTCTGATAAAGCTCTTAGCCTTTCCTTCTCCTTTAATGTTTGGCCCCTTTAAGCTGGTAACAAATCGCTTGTGATTGGAAGCTGTTGGTACGTGGACTGACCTATCGAGATGCAGTAGGTAATCAGGTGACTGTTCTGCCATCCCCAGGAGGAGGTCCCACCTCGCCCTCCGCTCCCTCGCTCCTATGATTTACCCGAAGGGGCTTCCACAATGCCCCCCATGCCCAGTAAGAGCAGCCCGGCCCTGCTGTGCTATAACAGGGGCCCCATTCATCTCCCTGATGACAAGACCAGCGCCCATGTGCAAGGGTATCAGAGAAACGGATCCTGTTGTGTAAGGGCCACATTGTCCTCACTCCGACCCCATCCCTTCCCCCCCGACCCCATGGACATTGGCTGCATGATATCATTTGCTCTTTATAGTTTGGTCCCTAGCGGGTGCCATTGTTTGTGGGTTCCTGCTGATTGGTCCCTGTAGCTTCTCTGTGTTCCCATTGGTCTGACAGTGACGTGGCTTTTATTTCACTCATGCGCCCCCCCATTTGAGTGTGTACGTGGGGCATTACTGAGCCCTTATTGCCCTCCTCTAGGGGCCAGACTACAGGCTGTACAAGAGTGAGCCCGAGCTGACGACTGTAGCGGAAGTGGACGAGACCAACGCTGATGACAAGAGCGAGGCGGCTGGGAACTTAGAAAGTAAAGGTTCGTCTTGCCCTTTAGGGTGGACATTAGGGCCAGGTTGGGCAATTGAGCGCGTCACTTACCCCGTAGTGGCTTTTTCTCTTCATTTTAGGGTCACACTATCCCGTGGGGGTCGTGTCCCCAAGAACTAAGTCTCCTCCAATGGAATCCACCACTATCGCTTCCTACGTCACTTTAAGGAAGGGCAGGAAGATGGAGCCAAAAACAGTGAGTGCTTTTTATGGAAATCTTGCCCTTTTATTCTCATATGGATGATGGGCTTTGTTCCGCCCCCTCAGATCAGCACCAATCACGTCGCTCTGCCATTATTTACACTTGGGACAGTCCAACCATTGTGTTGTGTATGATATTAGGGTGGTTACCCCATTAAACAGATGTGCCTGTGGAGAATAGATGCACTTTAGTGATGGGTGACCTCTGCCCTTTGCTGTTTTAGGATCGGCCGAGGAGTGCGGTGGAACACCTGTGTATAGCGGATACGCCCAGGACCCGCATGACGGTGGAGGAGCAACTGGAGCGAATGAAGAAACACCAGCAACCCTCCCTGCGAAAAAAGCCCTTCAGTTTATTTGGGGCCCCAGAGCAGTCGCCAACCCAGAGCCCTTCCTTCTCCCGGGAGAATTCCCTCAAAATGGTCAGTAAAAACCTGCCATATTGGCACTGGGAAAGACCTGCCTGATTGGGGTTTGGTTGTTTATACAGAGCTCATTATCTCCATGTAACTGGGCATTTACATAATATGTTGCATGAGCCGCTAATTATCCTATCATCCCTAACGAAGCGACAGTCCTGCAGGGGGTACGTGGGCAGTAAGGAGTGACAGGAGACTGATGGCACTTTTTCTTTGCAGATTCGCCGGCGGGAGGAGAAAATATTCAGTAACATTAAAGACATAGAGAACGCGGTGCGAGAAAACGCGACGCAAAGGGAGTCGCCGGCCGAAGAGATTCTCAGACTGAAGGAAACGGCGGGAGCTGAGAGGTCTGACCCCAACGCAGCCACAGAGGTGATAGACGTGAGAAAGTCCCTGGCCTACAGAGCTAACACTCTAATTAGCATGATCAGCGCATTCTGCTGCTTCCATGTAATTCTTATTCTGTGTGCAGCCCTGTGTATACCTATCCCTGCCCCCAAAGGGGGCGTAAGCACTAATCTGGGACTCCAGTCAGTGAGTGTGAGTGTGAGTGCGGCACTTCTTGTTCCATTTGTGCAAACAGACTCAGTAGTTCCTGGATTTTTCTCAGGTCGTGGAGACAACCGGGGACACAGGGAGTTTCGCTGCATCTGATGCCAAAGAGACGCCGGCGCCGGACCCTCCTGCACTTTCTTATCCTGTTGCCTCAATTCACTCACTGGGAGAAATCAGGTATTTCTGCCCCTCACCAGCACTAGCTCTGTTGTTTGTGCTGTTGCATGATGGGATTGGGGAGGAGTATATGGGGTCTATGTGCTGTTGCATGATGGGATTGAGGAGGGGTCTATGTGCTGTTGCATGATGGGATTGAGGAGGAGTATATGGGGTCTATGTGCTGTTGCATGATGGGATTGTGGAGGGGTATATGGGGTCTATGTGCTGTTGCATGATGGGATTGAGGAGGGGTCTATGTGCTGTTGCATGATGGGATTGAGGAGGGGTATGTGGGGTCTATGTGCTGTTGCATGATGGGATTGAGGAGGGGTCTATGTGCTGTTGCATGATGGGATTGAGGAGGGGTCTATGTGCTGTTGCATGATGGGATTGAGGAGGGGTATGTGGGGTCTATGTGCTGTTGCATGATGGGATTGAGGAGGGGTCTATGTGCTGTTGCATGATGGGATTGAGGAGGGGTATATGGGGTGTGAGTAGTGAGCAGCAGTGAGTGAGGGAGCTGAGGGATTGGTTAGGGACAGTCTCATAGGGAGAGAGCGGTGGGACTGGGAGACGTTTCCATACAGGTTATAGAGTCGGGGGGCAGATTTAAATGAGGGGTCCTGTCACAGTTGTATAGAGAGGGCACAACAGAAGTGCAATTGTGTATAATCCCCTCTTGTTTGGGTTTAGTGGCCAAGTCTCCCCGTCACTGGCCAATCACAAGGCGGCCACCACCACCACCAGCAGCAGCAACGAGGCCCCGGCACCGGCCGTTCTTTCTCCATACGACTTTGCTGCGTCATTAGACGGTGAGTGGCTTCTCTTATTGGTCAGTTTGGCCCTGCAGTGACTGTGCATAGAGATCACATGACGTGTATGGGACGTATACTGTAGGCTTATTGGCCCCTGCTGCTGTTTGCTGAATCTGGGGGGCTGTATGAGGGGCCCCCAGAGGAGGCGGAGCCTTTGTTCTCATTGACTGTATGATTGTGTCTTGCAGCCGCCACCCGATCTCTCCCAGAGACGCCCCATTTACCTGCTTCACCAGCACAAGCCCAGCTCACCGAAGGCACCCACTTCATGTGTGTATAGGTGCCCCCCGGGTTACAAGGTAAGGACCCCAGAGTCTTCATCTGCCCACTAACCTGCTGTGTAACTGACCCAGGAAAGTCATGTGATGTCGCTGTGCAAAGAACTGACCAAATGTTGTGACTTCTCTGCTCACTAACTTCATTTTCTGTCAGCTGGAATGAACAGCAGCTGGGGCTCTTGTTGCATATTCATAATATTAACAACCACAAAGTGTTCTGAGGTTTTATATTCCCTAAACAAAAGAGTCATTTATTTAATCCTTACACGCCCCCCCCCCCCCATTGGGTGCTGGTTACTGCAAATACTGTGGTTACTGAGCCTCTTGTCACCCACCCATGATACACAGCCTGGTTCTCTGTACTTCCTGCTCCTGGGCTGTTCTCTTTCCCATGGTCAGACAGGAACCTCCCTCTGGGTAAGTGAATCCAATCTCCCCCAGTACTTACCCAGGTACAGAGCTCTGATTCTCTGTACTTCCTGCTCCTGGGCTGTTCTCTTTCCTATGGTCAGACAGGAACCTCCCCCTGGGTAAGTGAATCCAATCTCCCCCAGTACTTACCCAGGTACAGAGCTCTGATTCTCTGTACTTCCTGCTCCTGGGCTGTTCTCTTTCCCATGGTCAGACAGGAACCTCCCCCTGGGTAAGTGAATCTCCCCCAGTACTTACCCAGGTACAGAGCTCTGATTCTCTGTACTTCCTGCTCCTGGGCTGTTCTCTTTCCCATGGTCAGACAGGAACCTCCCCCTGGGTAAGTGAATCCAATCTCCCCCAGTACTTACCCAGGTACAGAGCTCTGATTCTCTGTACTTCCTGCTCCTGGGCTGTTCTCTTTCCCATGGTCAGACAGGAACCTCCCCCTGGGTAAGTGAATCTCCCCCAGTACTTACCCAGGTACAGAGCTCTGATTCTCTGTACTTCCTGCTCCTGGGCTGTTCTCTTTCCCATGGTCAGTCAGACAGGAACATCCCCCTGGGTAAGTGAATCCAATCTCCCCCAGTACTTACCCAGGTACAGAGCTCTGATTCTCTGTACTTCCTGCTCCTGGGCTGCTCTCTTTCCCATGGTCAGACAGGAACCTCCCCCTGGGTAAGTGAATCCAATCTCCCCCAGTACTTACCCAGGTACAGAGCTCTGATTCTCTGTACTTCCTGCTCCTGGGCTGTTCTCTTTCCCATGGTCAGACAGGAACCTCCCCCTGGGTAAGTGAATCCAATCTCCCCCAGTACTTACCCAGGTACAGAGCTCTGATTCTCTGTACTTCCTGCTCCTGGGCTGCTCTCCTTCCCATGGTCAGACAGGAACCTCCCCCTCAGGAATAGAATTTGGTGCTTAGAGACAGCCCTTTTGTGTAATACTGACTTCTGATTGGCTGTTCCCTCTCTTACAGAGCAGACACAAGAGCGAGTGAGGATTTGGGCTCCTGGAGCGGTAGCTGTACAGAAGTTTGTAGCCAATGTCACTTGGGGCCACATTTGGGGCCGCACTTGGGGCCACTTACGTTACACACACATAAAGACATTTTTACTCGTTTAGATGATCGCTGCCCGGGGACGTCACAAACATTCGCCTGCGCCACTTTATTTCCCCGGCAGTTTTATACCCCTCACGTCTGGGACTTTTAACAACCGATTTGTATAATATATATATTTATATTTAATATGAGCCCCCACGGAGGCAACAGAGAGTTTGGGAGAGAGAGGGGGGCAGAAATGTTGGGGTATTTGATTCTTCCAGGGAGGGGAAGGATGTAGAGCAATAACGGGGGGCGAGTGAATAAATTATGGGCACGACCCTCGCCTGGTGTCACATGGATTTAGTTTCATGCAGAATATTCCCATTTCTTTTATAACAGACCAAATAAATGTCCCTCTTGTTTTATTGGCTGCTTGCATCATTTGCATAGACCCGCCCCTTTTCTCATTCGTCCGCAAGCGTTTGGCTCAGTTCCAGGTGAATCCGGAGTCGAGTGAAATCATTTCCCAGGATCCTTCCTTTAGATCCAACAGAAGAAATGGAGCCGGCCCTGCTTCTCACTCTTTTGTTCCTCTGCACCTTTAAGGGACAACAGTGTTGGGCAGATTTACCCTTTAATCATTCTCCCCTGGAGGAGACAGTTGCACAAGTATCATGGGTTTCTATGGAAAGAGACAGCTGGGAGATTTGGACCTTCTGAACCGACAACTTTCCACCCGGGGTCTGTCTCACCCCCCCCCCCCCATATCTATAAACTGACTTATCATTAATTCATTTACTGTCTCACATTATCCCTCTCTGTCTCACTGTCTGTCTCACATTATCCCTCTCTGTCTCACTGTCTGTCTCACATTATCCCTCTCTGTCTCACTGTCTGTCTCACATTATCCCTCTCTGTCTCACTCTCTCACTGTCTGTCTCACAGTATCCCTCTCTGTCTCACTGTCTGTCTCACATTATCCCTCTCTGTCTCACTCTCTCACTGTCTGTCTCACAGTATCCCTCTCTGTCTCACTGTCTGTCTCACATTATCCCTCTCTGTCTCACTGTCTGTCTCACATTATCCCTCTCTGTCTCACTCTCTCACTGTCTGTCTCACAGTATCCCTCTCTGTCTCACTGTCTGTCTCACATTATCCCTCTCTGTCTCACTCTCTCAATGTCTGTCTCACATTATCCCTCTCTGTCTCACTGTCTGTCTCACATTATCCCTCTCTGTCTCACTGTCTGTCTCACATTATCCCTCACTGTCTGTCTCACAGTATCCCTCTCTGTCTCACATTATCCCTCTGTCTCACTGTCTGTCTCACATTATCCCTCTCTGTCTCACTCTCTCACTGTCTGTCTCACTGTCTGTCTCACATTATCCCTCACTGTCTGTCTCACATTATCCCTCTCTGTCTCACATTATCCCTCTCTGTCTCACTGTCTGTCTCACATTATCCCTCTCTGTCTCACATTATCCCTCTCTGTCTCACTGTCTGTCTCACATTATCCCTCTCTGTCTCAATCTCTCACTGTCTGTCTCACATTATCCCTCTCTGTCTCACTGTCTGTCTCACAGTATCCCTCTCTGTCTCACTGTCTGTCTCACATTATCCCTCTCTGTCTCACTCTCTCACTGTCTGTCCCATATTATCCCTCTCTGTCTCACTGTCTGTCTCACATTATCCCTCTCTGTCTCACTGTCTGTCTCACATTATCCCTCTCTGTCTCACTGTCTGTCTCACAGTATCCCTCTCTGTCTCACTGTCTGTCTCACAGTATCCCTCTCTGTCTCACTGTCTGTCTCACAGTATCCCTCTCTGTCTCACTGTCTGTCTCACATTATCCCTCTCTGTCTCACTGTCTGTCTCACATTATCCCTCTCTGTCTCACTGTCTGTCTCACAGTATCCCTCTCTGTCTCACTGTCTGTCTCACAGTATCCCTCTCTGTCTCACTGTCTGTCTCACAGTATCCCTCTCTGTCTCACTGTCTGTCTCACATTATCCCTCTCTGTCTCACTCTCTCACTGTCTGTCTCACATTATCCCTCTCTGTCTCACTGTCTGTCTCACAGTATCCCTCTCTGTCTCACTGTCTGTCTCACATTATCCCTCTCTGTCTCACTCTCTCAATGTCTGTCTCACATTATCCCTCTCTGTCTCACTGTCTGTCTCACATTATCCCTCTCTGTCTCACTGTCTGTCTCACATTAATCCCTCTCTGTCTCACTCTCTCACTGTCTGTCTCATATTATCCCTCTCTGTCTCACTGTCTGTCTCACATTATCCCTCTCTGTCTCACTGTCTGTCTCACATTATCCCTCTCTGTCTCACTGTCTGTCTCACAGTATCCCTCTCTGTCTCACTGTCTGTCTCACATTATCCCTCTCTGTCTCACTCTCTCACTGTCTGTCTCACAGTATCCCTCTCTGTCTCACTGTCTGTCTCACATTATCCCTCTCTGTCTCACTGTCTGTCTCACATTATCCCTCTCTGTCTCACTCTCTCACTGTCTGTCTCACAGTATCCCTCTCTGTCTCACTGTCTGTCTCACATTATCCCTCTCTGTCTCACTCTCTCAATGTCTGTCTCACATTATCCCTCTCTGTCTCACTCTCTCAATGTCTGTCTCACATTATCCCTCTCTGTCTCACTGTCTGTCTCACATTATCCCTCTCTGTCTCACTGTCTGTCTCACATTATCCCTCACTGTCTGTCTCACAGTATCCCTCTCTGTCTCACATTATCCCTCTGTCTCACTGTCTGTCTCACATTATCCCTCTCTGTCTCACTCTCTCACTGTCTGTCTCACTGTCTGTCTCACATTATCCCTCACTGTCTGTCTCACATTATCCCTCTCTGTCTCACATTATCCCTCTCTGTCTCACTGTCTGTCTCACATTATCCCTCTCTGTCTCACATTATCCCTCTCTGTCTCACTGTCTGTCTCACATTATCCCTCTCTGTCTCAATCTCTCACTGTCTGTCTCACATTATCCCTCTCTGTCTCACTGTCTGTCTCACAGTATCCCTCTCTGTCTCACTGTCTGTCTCACATTATCCCTCTCTGTCTCACTCTCTCACTGTCTGTCCCATATTATCCCTCTCTGTCTCACTGTCTGTCTCACATTATCCCTCTCTGTCTCACTCTGTCTCACATTATCCCTCTCTGTCTCACTGTCTGTCTCACAGTATCCCTCTCTGTCTCACTGTCTGTCTCACAGTATCCCTCTCTGTCTCACTGTCTGTCTCACAGTATCCCTCTCTGTCTCACTGTCTGTCTCACATTATCCCTCTCTGTCTCACTCTCTCACTGTCTGTCTCACATTATCCCTCTCTGTCTCACTGTCTGTCTCACAGTATCCCTCTCTGTCTCACTGTCTGTCTCACATTATCCCTCTCTGTCTCACTCTCTCACTGTCTGTCTCATATTATCCCTCTCTGTCTCACTGTCTGTCTCACATTATCCCTCTCTGTCTCACTGTCTGTCTCACATTATCCCTCTCTGTCTCACTGTCTGTCTCACAGTATCCCTCTCTGTCTCACTGTCTGTCTCACATTATCCCTCTCTGTCTCACTCTCCCACTGTCTGTCTCACAGTATCCCTCTCTGTCTCACTGTCTGTCTCACATTATCCCTCTCTGTCTCACTGTCTGTCTCACATTATCCCTCTCTGTCTCACTCTCTCACTGTCTGTCTCACAGTATCCCTCTCTGTCTCACTGTCTGTCTCACATTATCCCTCTCTGTCTCACTCTCTCACTGTCTGTCTCATAGTATCCCTCTCTGTCTCACTGTCTGTCTCACATTATCCCTCTCTGTCTCACTGTCTCACTGTCTGTCTCACATTATCCCTCTCTGTCTCACTGTCTGTCTCACATTATCCCTCTCTGTCTCACTCTCTCACTGTCTGTCTCACAGTATCCCTCTCTGTCTCACTGTCTGTCTCACATTATCCCTCTCTGTCTCCCTGTCTGTCTCACATTATCCCTCTCTGTCTCACTCTCTCACTGTCTGTCTCATAGTATCCCTCTCTGTCTCACTGTCTGTCTCACAGTATCCCTCTCTGTCTCACTGTCTGTCTCACATTATCCCTCTCTGTCTCACTGTTATTAATAGGGAATAAAGATAAATATAT
Source organism: Xenopus petersii (assembly GCA_038501925.1). NCBI lineage: Eukaryota > Metazoa > Chordata > Amphibia > Anura > Pipidae > Xenopus > Xenopus petersii. The sequence goes on from CM076676.1 coordinate 580,219, forward strand.
AGGAAGGTCAGTGATCCCAATGTTATTAATAGGGAATAAAGATAAATATATAGGAAGGTCAGTGATCCCAATGTTATTAATAGGGAATAAAGATAAATATATAGGAAGGCCAGTGATCCCAATGTTATTAATAGGGAATAAAGATAAATATATAGGAAGGTCAGTGATCCCAATGTTATTAATAGGGAATAAAGATAAATATATAGGAAGGTCAGTGATCCCAATGTTATTAATAGGGAATAAAGATAAATATATAGGAAGGCCAGTGATCCCAATGTTATTAATAGGGAATAAAGATAAATATATAGGAAGGTCAGTGATCCCAATGTTATTAATAGGAATAAAGATAAATATATAGGAAGGCCAGTGATCCCAATGTTATTAATAGGGAATAAAGATAAATATATAGGAAGGTCAGTGATCCCAATGTTATTAATAGGGAATAAAGATAAATATATAGGAAGGTCAGTGATCCCAATGTTATTAATAGGAATAAAGATAAATATATAGGAAGGTCAGTGATCCCAATGTTATTAATAGGGAATAAAGATAAATATATAGGAAGGTCAGTGATCCCAATGTTATTAATAGGGAATAAAGATAAATATATAGGAAGGTCAGTGATCCCAATGTTATTAATAGGGAATAAAGATAAATATATAGGAAGAAAAGTGCAAGTTGTATTGTTACAAAATGACACTTTGCTGCACCTCCCCCATCCTTATGTTGCTAAGTGTGTAATAGAGTTAAAGGAGAACTAAACCCTAAAAATGAGTTTGGCTAAAAATGTCTAAAGTTTGAGCTTGTCAATAGCAGCAATGATCCAGGACTTCAAACTTGTCACAGGGGGTCACCATCTTGGAAAGTGTCTGTGACACTCACATGCTCAGTGGGCTCTGATTGGCTGTTGAGAAGCTAAGCTTAGGGCTCGTCACTAATTATCCAGCAGAAAATGAGCTTCCCTGGCTGTAATATAAGCTGATGCTACAGGTTTGCTAATTATTAAATTCTGATGCTAATTGCACTGGTTTCTGTGCTGCCATGTAGTAATTATGTGTATTAATTACTAATCAGCCTTATATTGTGACATTTCTATTCTATGTGTACTGTATATTGTGAGTGGCTCCCTAAGCTCAGTAAGTGACAGCAGCACAGAGCATGTGAATCAGCAGAAAAGAAGATGGGGAGCTACTGGGGCATCTTTGGAGACACAGATCTTTACTGCTAAAGGGCTGTGGTTGCCTTGGGCTGGTACAGAAGCACAAAACAACATGTACAACATTTCTACCTACTTCTTTACTTAGGCTTTAGTTCTCCTTTAAGTGTAAAGTGTGAGTTTCATTCAATTCAGTTGCAGTCCAGTCCCTTTTAGACTTCACTCTACTCGATCCTTCCCCTACCTCTCCTTAGTCAACTCTACCCAATAATACACTAATAATAAACTCCCCAATATCCATTCAGTCTGACTGGGTTTATAGTCATGTGTTTCTGTTGTGTGCACTGGTGGTTCTGGCTCCTAATACAATGTAGCTGAAAGCAGCTGATTAACCTAATAAGTGGGGAAAAAACTCTGCTTTTAATAGTAGTTACAGCAGGAGGGTTTGCAGAAGAGAGGGGGGCTGTGTGATGTAACTACTTGGGGAGCACTTCCTGTGTGGCAAAGAAACAGCAGTGCAGACTTGGTTTACGGCAGGGATTCCAGAGAGAGAGGCAGGATCACTTGGCCTTTGTGAGTGACTTGCAGAAGTGCTGAGTGGGAGGGACACGAAAACTAGGCAGGAGGAGAGTGGGAGGGAAAAGAACACTGAGTGGGAGAGACAAGAAAACTGAATGGGAGGAGAGTGGGAGGGACAAGAAAACTGAATGGGAGGAGAGTGGGAGGGACAAGAAAACTGAATGGGAGGAGAGTGGGAGGGACAAGAAAACTGGATGGGAGGAGAGTGGGAGGGACAAGAAAACTGGATGGGAGGAGAGTGGGAGGGACAAGAAAACTGAGTGGGAGGGACAAGAAAACTAGGCGGTAGGAGAGTGGAGGGACATGAAAATTAGGTGGGAGGGACAAGAAAACTGGACGGGAGGCGAGTGGGAGGGACAAGAATGAGTGGGGCGAACAAGAAAACTGAGTGGGGGCAAGAAAATTAGGTGGGAGGGAGAAGAAAGCTGGGCGGGAGGAGAGGAAACATTGGCGGTACATCAGTGAGTGAATATAATAAAGGGAGGAGACGGAACCTCAGCCAATAAGTAACATTCCCTGACTATTCGCTCCGTTATGTCCCTCCCCGGGCACCATAGCGCGTGCTGCCGCAGTCTCCGCCCAAGCCCCGCCCCGTCGCTGAGAGAAGCTTCTGAGCTTAGAGACAAGATGGCTGCCGCCTCCGCTTGTCCCGAGCCTTCTGTCCCCCCCGCCGGCTCCTCCTCTCCTCCAGCCGCTCAGCCCGAGCTTCCTCCGCCCGTGGAAGAGGGAGACGAGGCGGACGATGAGAGCAGCAGGAGCTCGGGGTCTGAGCGGCCGGACAGTCCCTCTGGGCAGGAGAGTCAGGGCCCTGGGGTCGGGGGAAGCAGCAGCAGCAGCAGTAGTAGCAGTAGCTCCGGACTGGGGAGTCTGACAGTGTCTGAGGCGGAACCGCTGAGCCGTATGGACTCCGAGGACAGGTCAGTCTATTGTCTCTGTACGAGACGCTCTATCTGCTCTCTCTTCCCTCACTGACCGGGGAACTGCTCTCCCACACAAGCTCGAGCTCCTTATGGGCGGGGCATAGACTGCTGCAGCGTGTACGTCATCTCGTGACGTCATCTTGTCTGAGGCCCAACCCTCTCCTCATACATTAGATTAGGGCCCATGTGGGTGGAGCCTGTCTGCTCAGTCACCTCCTCCTGTACAAGTCTCACTACTGGATGTACATTATATATATATATATATGTGTTCTATCTGTATCTGTGTGTGTATATATATATCTCTATACTCCTATGTGTTATATCTGTATATCTATACTCCTGTTCTACTCTGAGTACTTGCTGCAACTGCGCTGTTCTCTTTCCCATGTCACATACAAGTCTGACTGAGCTCCTGCCCATCTCTACATCTATTTGTCTCTGGACCCGCCTCTTCTGTCACTCACTCTTACTTTTCACCCCCACTGGCCACACCTCACTCTGCTGTTGGGCCTGTTCTCTTCAGTGTTGGCCCCCGAGGGCCCGTATTGACTGTGTGACTGAGTCTAGAGAGAGTAGCCAAGTAACTGTGGCCCTTGTGTTGTCCCCAGTATTAGCAGCACTCTCATGTCTCCTCCTCCTCCTCCTCCCCAGTATTAGCTGCACTCTCATGGACTGATACTCATTGTTATGTCTCCTCCCAGCATTAGCAACACTCTCATGGACTGATACACATTGTTATGTCTCCTCCTCCCCAGAATTAGCAGCACTCTCATGTCTCCTCCTCCCCAGAATTAGCAGCACTCTCATGTCTCTTCCTCCTCCTCCAGCTTTAGCAACACTCTCATGGACTGATACACATTGTCATGTCTCCTCCCAGCATTAGCAGCACTCTCATGGACTGATACACATTGTTATGTCTCCTCCTCCTCCCCAGCATTAGCAGCACTCTCATGTCTCCTCCTCCTCCTCCCCAGCATTAGCAGCACTCTCATGTCTCCTCCTCCTCCTCCCCAGCATTAGCAGTACTCTCATGTCTCCTCCTCCTCCTCCCCAGAATTAGCAGCACTCTCATGTCTCCGCCTCCCCAGAATTAGCAGCACTCTCATGTCTCCTCCTCCTCCTCCCCAGCATTAGCAGCACTCTCATGTCTCCTCCTCCTCCTCCCCAGCATTAGCAGCACTCTCATGTCTCCTCCTCCTCCTCCCCAGAATTAGCAGCACTCTCATGTCTCCTCCTCCTCCCCAGCATTAGCAGCACTCTCATGTCTCCTCCTCCTCCTCCTCCCCAGAATTAGCAGCACTCTCATGTCTCCTCCTCCCCAGAATTAGCAGCACTCTCATGTCTCTTCCTCCTCCTCCAGCATTAGCAGCACTCTCATGGACTGATACACATTGTTATGTCTCCTCCTCAGCATTAGCAGCACTCTCATGGACGTGGACAGTACGGTCTCCAGTGGGCGTTCTACTCCCGCCATGATGAACGGAGGCTCAGCCAATAAGAACCTGTCGTACAGCTGCTGCTGGGACCACTGCCAGACCCCCTTCTCCTGCAGCCCCGACCTCGCCGACCACATTCGCTCCGTCCACGTGGATGGGCAACACGGAGGGGTAAGTGCCCAGGAGGGGGCGGAGCGATTGCCTGGCAGGGGGCGGAGCTTTCCTGTATATTTCTATTGATGGTGTGGGTGTGTAATTACAGGTGTACGTGTGTTACTGGAAGGGCTGTAAGGTGTATAACACCCCATCGACCAGTCACAGCTGGTTACACAGACACATGCTCACCCACAGCGGAGACAAACCCTTCAAGGTATTCACCTCTCTCCTCTTTTCTTACTTCTTATCTTTTCCTTTTTACCCTTTAAAGGACCAGTAACATCAAAAAATGTAATTGTTTTGAAGTTATAAATATATAATGCAGTGTTGCCCTGCACTAGTAAAATTACTGTGTTTCATTCAGAAACACTACTATAGTTTATGTAAATAAGCTGCTGTGTAGCCATGGGGGCAGCCATTCAAGCACAGGATACACAGTAGATAACAGATAAGTACTACTATAGTTTATATAAACAAGCTGCTGTGTAGCCATGGGGGCAGCCATTCAATCACAGGATACACAGTAGATAACAGATAAGTACTACTATAGTTTATATAAACAAGCTGCTGTGTAGGCATGGGGGCAGCCATTCAAGCACATGATACACAGTAGATAACAGATAAGTACTACTATAGTTTATATAAACAAGCTGCTGTGTAGCCATGGGGTCAGCCATTCAAGCACAGGATACACAGTAGATAACAGATAAGTACTACTATAGTTTATATAAACAAGCTGCTGTGTAGCCATGGGGGCAGCCATTCAAGCACAGGATACACAGTAGATAACAGATAAGTACTACTATAGTTTATATAAACAAGCTGCTGTGTAGCCATGGGGGCAGCCATTCAAGCACAGGATACACAGTAGATAACAGATAAGTACTACTATAGTTTATATAAATAAGCTGCTGTGTAGCCATGGGGCAGTCATTCAAGCACAGGATACACAGTAGATAACAGATAAGTACTACTATAGTTTATATAAATAAGCTGCTGTGTAGCCATGGGGCAGCCATTCAAAGGAGAAAATGCTCAAGTTACACAGCAGATAAGAACATAATGTTATCTGTTATCCATTAGTTAACCTGTGCCATATAGCCATGTTTCAATTTCCGCCATTACTATTCAGCAGCTTGTTTATATGAACTATAGTAGTGTTTCTGAAGCAAACACATCAGTTTTACCAGTGCAGGGCAACAATACATGATATTTTCATTACTTTAAAACACTTTAATTTTTTGGTGTTACTGTTCCTTTAATGTTCCTCTCTCAGTCTGGCAGCTCAGTGATCTAATTAGTTGCTACAATTAGTTGCTACAATTAGTTGATACATTTAGTTGGTACAATTAGTTGCTACATTTAGTTTTTACATTTAGTTTTTACATTTAGTTGATACATTTAGTTTTTACATTTAGTTGATATAATAAGTTGTTATATTTAGTTGTTACATTTAGGGTTAGTTGATACATTTAGTTGGTGTAATAAGTTGACAAATTTAGTTGATACAATTATTTGATGCATTTAGTTGGTATAATTAGTTGTTACAATTTGTTGATACAATAAGTTGTTACATTTAGTTGGTATAATAAGTTGCTACAATTAGAAGTGGGGTGCAGACAGTTAAGAGGTCGGGGTGCAGACTAGGGAGCAGGACGTACTGGGGAGCAGACAAAATAAGAGGGACACATTTCTGTGGCACCATAGGGACTGGGTTACCCGGTTATTTCGAGGAGACTCGGGGGTTACACTTGTCTCTAGATGGGGTGCAGGGGGGAGCAGCCATGTTGTGCCAATGACTGGGAAGAGGCGGGTACTAAAGTGTCGTTTGATTGACAGTGCGTTGTTGGCGGCTGCAATGCCAGTTTTGCGTCCCAGGGAGGGTTGGCTCGACACGTCCCCACGCACTTCAGCCAACAGAACTCTTCCAAAATGGCCAATCACTCCAAATCCAAAGAGGAGTCGCCATCGAAAGCCGGTCTGAACAGGAAGAGGAAGCTGAAGATCAAAAGGAAGCGCACCCTACGTAAGTGCCTCCTGTACCAGAATCTTCCTCTGCCCCCGATATCTCTCCTGCCTCCCACCCACGTGACCTGTGCTGATTTGGCACGGGGGGGGTATGGGGCAACTGCTGCAATTGCCCCACCCGGTGCAGTTTCTGTTATTGCCATTAGCCCGTGCCCCAGAGGCTTGCACCCATTTCTCACAAGGAGCCACATTTCAGTGCCGGGGCAAATTCTCCGTGTCCTACTAGTGGCCATCAAACTGCCTTATAGGGTGCCAGACTTTCCCCTGTGCCCTTACAGCAGTAACAACAATTGAGCTTTCCCTGACAGTTAGAATTACTTTTATTATTGCTTTCCAGACCAGCCCCCCCCCATGGCACTTATAGGGGATGTTGTTTTTTTATTCTCTGCCGCTGTCTGTTTAGGTCTCTCCCTGCTGCAAATACTAGAAACCTTAGGTCTTTCATGCGACCAGAGTCCTGTTTTAGTGGCAGTTGCATCCTCCAATAGGAAGTCCTAGGGGACAGTTGCATCCTCCAATAGAAAGTCCTAGGGAGCAGTTGCATCCACCAATAGAAAGTCCTAGGGAGCAGTTGCATCCACCAATAGGAAGTCCTAAGGAGCAGTTGCATCCACCAATAGGAAGTCCTAGGGAGCAGTTGCATCCACCAATAGGAAGTCCTAGGGAGCAGTTGCATCCACCAATAGGAAGTCCTAGGGAGCAGTTGCATCCACCAATAGGAAGTCCTAGGGAGCAGTTGCATCCTCCAATAGGAAGTCCTAGGGAGCAGTTGCATCCTCCAATAGGAAGTCCTAGGGAGCAGTTGCATCCTCCAATAGAAAGTCCTAGGGAGCAGTTGCATCCACCAATAGAAAGTCCTAGGGAGCAGTTGCATCCACCAATAGGAAGTCCTAAGGAGCAGTTGCATCCACCAATAGAAAGTCCTAGGGAGCAGTTGCATCCACCAATAGAAAGTCCTAAGGAGCAGTTGCATCCTCCAATAGGAAGTCCTAAGGAGCAGTTGCATCCACCAATAGGAAGTCCTAGGGAGCAGTTGCATCCACCAATAGGAAGTCCTAGGGAGCAGTTGCATCCTCCAATAGGAAGTCCTAGGGAGCAGTTGCATCCTCCAATAGAAAGTCCTAGAGAGCAGTTGCATCCTCCAATAGAAAGTCCTAGAGAGCAGTTGCATCCACCAATAGAAAGTCCTAGGGAGCAGTTGCATCCTCCAATAGGAAGTCCTAAGGAGCAGTTGCATCCACCAATAGAAAGTCCTAAGGAGCAGTTGCATCCTCCAATAGGAAGTCCTAAGGAGCAGTTGCATCCACCAATAGAAAGTCCTAAGGAGCAGTTGCATCCACCAATAGGAAGTCCTAGGGAGCAGTTGCATCCACCAATAGGAAGTCCTAGGGAGCAGTTGCATCCACCAATAGGAAGTCCTAGGGAGCAGTTGCATTCTCCAATAGAAAGTCCTAGAGAGCAGTTGCATCCTCCAATAGGAAGTCCTAAGGAGCAGTTGCATCCACCAATAGAAATTCCTAAGGAGCAGTTGCATCCACCAATAGAAAGTCCTAAGGAGCAGTTGCATCCTCCAATAGGAAGTCCTAAGGAGCAGTTGCATCCACCAATAGGAAGTCCTAGGGAGCAGTTGCATCCACCAATAGGAAGTCCTAGGGAGCAGTTGCATCCTCCAATAGGAAGTCCTAGGGAGCAGTTGCATCCTCCAATAGAAAGTCCTAGAGAGCAGTTGCATCCTCCAATAGAAAGTCCTAGAGAGCAGTTGCATCCACCAATAGAAAGTCCTAAGGGACAGTTGCATCCTCCAATAGGAAGTCCTAAGGAGCAGTTGCATCCACCAATAGAAAGTCCTAAGGAGCAGTTGCATCCTCCAATAGGAAGTCCTAAGGAGCAGTTGCATCCACCAATAGAAAGTCCTAAGGAGCAGTTGCATCCTCCAATAGGAAGTCCTAAGGAGCAGTTGCATCCACCAATAGAAAGTCCTAAGGAGCAGTTGCATCCACCAATAGAAAGTCCTAGGGAGCAGTTGCATCCACCAATAGAAAGTCCTAAGGAGCAGTTGCATCCACCAATAGAAAGTCCTAAGGAGCAGTTGCATCCACCAATAGGAAGTCCTAGGGAGCAGTTGCATCCACCAATAGGAAGTCCTAGGGAGCAGTTGCATCCTCCAATAGGAAGTCCTAGGGAGCAGTTGCATCCTCCAATAGAAAGTCCTAGAGAGCAGTTGCATCCTCCAATAGAAAGTCCTAGAGAGCAGTTGCATCCACCAATAGAAAGTCCTAGGGAGCAGTTGCATCCTCCAATAGGAAGTCCTAAGGAGCAGTTGCATCCACCAATAGAAAGTCCTAAGGAGCAGTTGCATCCTCCAATAGGAAGTCCTAAGGAGCAGTTGCATCCACCAATAGAAAGTCCTAAGGAGCAGTTGCATCCACCAATAGGAAGTCCTAGGGAGCAGTTGCATCCACCAATAGGAAGTCCTAGGGAGCAGTTGCATCCACCAATAGGAAGTCCTAGGGAGCAGTTGCATTCTCCAATAGAAAGTCCTAGAGAGCAGTTGCATCCTCCAATAGGAAGTCCTAAGGAGCAGTTGCATCCACCAATAGAAATTCCTAAGGAGCAGTTGCATCCACCAATAGAAAGTCCTAAGGAGCAGTTGCATCCTCCAATAGGAAGTCCTAAGGAGCAGTTGCATCCACCAATAGGAAGTCCTAGGGAGCAGTTGCATCCACCAATAGGAAGTCCTAGGGAGCAGTTGCATCCTCCAATAGGAAGTCCTAGGGAGCAGTTGCATCCTCCAATAGAAAGTCCTAGAGAGCAGTTGCATCCTCCAATAGAAAGTCCTAGAGAGCAGTTGCATCCACCAATAGAAAGTCCTAAGGGACAGTTGCATCCTCCAATAGGAAGTCCTAAGGAGCAGTTGCATCCACCAATAGAAAGTCCTAAGGAGCAGTTGCATCCTCCAATAGGAAGTCCTAAGGAGCAGTTGCATCCACCAATAGAAAGTCCTAAGGAGCAGTTGCATCCTCCAATAGGAAGTCCTAAGGAGCAGTTGCATCCACCAATAGAAAGTCCTAAGGAGCAGTTGCATCCACCAATAGAAAGTCCTAGGGAGCAGTTGCATCCACCAATAGAAAGTCCTAAGGAGCAGTTGCATCCACCAATAGAAAGTCCTAAGGAGCAGTTGCATCCACCAATAGGAAGTCCTAGGGAGCAGTTGCATCCACCAATAGAAAGTCCTGGGGAGCAGTTGCTATGCGGCAAGGAGGAAGTGTCACCCCTTCAATTTGAATCTTTTGTGCATCAGTCTGGAATGTTCCTTCCTTATCCGACCCCTCGTCCCGCACTCTCGCCGTGTCTCTCCATTGGGTGCCGTCGGATCGCGCCAATGTCGGGGGGGGGGGCAGTAGACACTCAACCCAAAATGAGTTTATATGTTGCGCAGACGTTGGTATTCCCCTTTTCCTCCAGTTGATACATTGTATATATATAATATTTCTTTGTCTTTCATCCAAACTCCAAACATTGGCTGTGGGTGTCGGTAGCGCTTGGCAACCCTCCCACCACAAAAGGTATTTAGGTTGTACCTCTGTCTGTCTGTCAATCTTTGCATCTGCCAATTCTCATTTCTGTCTGTGTTCATATACGCTTCCATGTGCCCCCCTTATTTACTTCCATAGCTGCTCCGTCTCCCCCACACTAATCCATTGCCCCCGTTGCCTTCCAGCCCGACCCCACGACTTCTTCGATGCGCAAACGCTGGACGCCATACGGCACCGAGCCATCTGCTTCAATCTCTCGGCCCAGATAGAGAGTCTGGGCAACGGCCACAGCGTGGTCTTCCACAGCACGGTGAGTGGGGCCCTGGGCTTCTTCATGGAGTAGCGATCGAGCCGGGACCCTGTTGTGTATCTGAGAGTGTGTGGGGCAAATTCACTCCGCGTTCGTTAGTGAATTTGCGCAGTACCGAAAATGCCAAACGCTAGCGAATTGACGCTAGCGTTCGGCGCTTAGTGAATTTGCGCCTGTGTGTCCAGCCTTAGCTAATTACTTCCCCTGTTCATCATGCAGTGGTAGAAATTACTTGTCCCATGAGCTTGCAGTCGCGGCACAAGTCAGCCACTCCCACAGAAGCTTCATACAAGGCACGTGTCCCTTTTAGCCCAGGATTGCCTTCGTCCCCATAGGGCAGATTATCAGGGCAGAGGGATAAAACATTTCAAAAATTATAAAAACACAAAAAAAAAATAATAAAAAATATTATAAATAAAATTTCAATTGAAATTGAATAAATGAGTGAGTAAATATTTACATAACTTGAGAATTAATGAATTCAGTTAAATGAACAAGAAATTGGGAGGATAGCGCCGTACAACAGATTATTTCGGTTCGGGATTCGGCCAGGATTCGGCCTTTTTCTGCAGGATTCGGATTCGGCCGAATCCTTCTGCCCGGCCGAACCAAATCCTAATTTGCATATGCAAATTAAGGGCGGGGAGGGAAATTGCGTGACTTTTTGTTTGAAAACAAGAAAGTAAGAAATGTTTTCCCCTTCCCATCCCTAATTTGCATATGCAAATTAGGGTTCGGTATTCGGCCGAATCCTTTGTGATGGATTCGGGGGTTCGGCCGAATCCAAAAAAGTGGATTCGGTGCATCCCTAGTTATTTCATATGTCATCCTTTCCTTAGTATTGTATAATTACAGGATTAATTCAGCCAATTAATATATATCTATATCCTTTGTGATTTTAATGATTACTCCTGATGATGAAGTTTGAATTCTGTTTACAAATGGATTTGAATGAGGTTTATCATCACAGATTAATTTTTAATGGATTCCAGGTGGTCGCTAAGCGCAAAGAGGACACGGGCAAAATCAAACTGCTGCTGCACTGGAGCCCGGAGGATATGTAAGTACCGAGTATCTCTTTAGCGGGGGGGCAGTTGGTCTGTTGCGGCAGTTCCGGTGCATTTGCTGTGTCTCCCCCCGCAGACTCCCGGACGTGTGGGTGAATGAGAGCGACCGGCACCAGCTCAAGACAAAAGTCGTCCATTTATCCAAGCTGCCCAAAGATACCGCCTTGCTGCTCGACCCCAACATCTACAGGTACAGATGCTCCGCCCACAAACGCTGCCATGGTTACGGGCTGACTAGTGGCCTGTGCCACCGGAGAGGGGTCCTCCGACGTGAACTAGTCTCTCTTAAAGGAGACATATAGGATAAATGAAACCCCCCCCCAATAATGTCTGGTACCCTGCGGAACGAGGGGAGGATTTTCAGGTGCGGTCTGTATCTTATGTAATATTTATATCTAGATTTTACTCCTTTTAAAGTTATACAAAAACTTGTTTCTGTCCCCACCCACTTTTGATGACGTCACTTCTGGTTGGCAGCACCATCACTTCCTGTTTAATGGGGGTTGCGGATAAGGCAGTTACGGGTTCCGCACAGGACTCTACTATATGGTGCTGCTTTTAATTTTGCCTGTAAATTAATATTGCCCCTTTATTGGAGCTCCCTATAGATGTTCTCTGGTCCCTGTTTCAAATGAGGGGTTGGGCGGGTCCTAACAGTACAAGGAGGACAGCCAATCACAGCCTTGCACTCACACAAGCAAAGGCAAGCTTCAGTTCCCTATCAGGTCCTGCTAACCTCTGATTGGTTCCTGTCCAACACTGCAGGGAGAAGGCAGGGATTATTAGGGTTTTTGCAGAAATATTCAATAAATCAGCCTGAAACACAACATTTTATAGCACATTCCTTCTACGGTAGAACCCCGATTTTACGTTTTTTCAAGGGACCATGGAGAAAAAACGTAGAATCTGGGAAAACATAAAATAAGGGAAAGGTGTTAAGGACATGTAAATGTGCTGCCTCATCTCCAACAAAGCTGTTGCTTCCTTTTGCTACATTTTCAGTCTTGTGCCCCAGTCCCTAACTCCTCCTCTCCGCACCCTCTAACACTGCTAAGGCTCTTACCTCTCCGGATTGCTTCTACAGCTTACCTGCCCCCTCCCCTTTCCCTTTTGCCGATCACAATATTGTGCCCCGGTCCCTTACTTCTCCTTAAGCACCCAGTCTTGTGAGTGGTCCCTTACTTCTCCTTAAGCCCCAAGTCTTGTGAGTGGTCCCTTACTTCTCCTTAAGCCCCGAGTCTTGTGAGTGGTCCCTTACTTCTCCTTAAGCACCGAGTGTTGTGAGTGGTCCCTTACTTCTCCTTAAGCCCCGAGTCTTATGAGTGGTCCCTTACTTCTCCTTAAGCCCCGAGTCTTGTGAGTGGTCACTTACTTCTCCTTAAGCCCCGAGTCTTGTGAGTGGTCCCTTACTTCTCCTTAAGCCCCGAGTCTTATGAGTGGTCCCTTACTTCTCCTTAAGCACCGAGTCTTGTGAGTGGTCACTTACTTCTCCTTAAGCCCCGAGTCTTGTGAGTGGTCCCTTACTTCTCCTTAAGCCCCGAGTCTTGTGAGTGGTCCCTTACTTCTCCTTAAGCCCCGAGTCTTGTGAGTGGTCCCTTACTTCTCCTTAAGCCCCGAGTCTTGTGAGTGGTCCCTTACTTCTCCTTAAGCACCGAGTCTTGTGAGTGGTCCCTTACTTCTCCTTAAGCCCCGAGTCTTATGAGTGGTCCCTTACTTCTCCTTAAGCACCGAGTGTTGTGAGTGGTCCCTTACTTCTCCTTAAGCACCGAGTCTTGTGAGTGGTCCCTTACTTCTCCTTAAGCCCCGAGTCTTGTGAGTGGTCCCTTACTTCTCCTTAAGCCCCGAGTCTTGTGAGTGGTCCCTTACTTCTCCTTAAGCCCCAAGTCTTGTGAGTGGTCCCTTACTTCTCCTTAAGCACCGAGTCTTGTGAGTGGTCCCTTACTTCTCCTTAAGCCCCGAGTCTTATGAGTGGTCCCTTACTTCTCCTTAAGCACCGAGTCTTGTGAGTGGTCCCTTACTTCTCCTTAAGCACCGAGTCTTGTGAGTGGTCCCTTACTTCTCCTTAAGCACCGAGTCTTGTGAGTGGTCCCTTACTTCTCCTTAAGCACCGACTCTTGTGAGTGGTCCCTTACTTCTCCTTAAGCACCGAGTCTTGTGAGTGGTCCCTTACTTCTCCTTAAGCCCCGAGTCTTGTGAGTGGTCACTTACTTCTCCTTAAGCACCGAGTCTTGTGAGTGGTCACTTACTTCTCCTTAAGCCCCGACTCTTGTGAGTGGTCCCTTACTTCTCCTTAAGCACCGAGTCTTGTGAGTGGTCACTTACTTCTCCTTAAGCACCGAGTCTTGTGAGTGGTCACTTACTTCTCCTTAAGCCCCGAGTCTTGTGAGTGGTCCCTTACTTCTCCTTAAGCCCCGAGTCTTGTGAGTGGTCCCTTACTTCTCCTTAAGCCCCGAGTCTTGTGAGTGGTCCCTTACTTCTCCTTAAGCCCCGAGTCTTGTGAGTGGTCCCTTACTTCTCCTTAAGCCCCAAGTCTTGTGAGTGGTCCCTTACTTCTCCTTAAGCACCGAGTCTTGTGAGTGGTCCCTTACTTCTCCTTAAGCCCCGAGTCTTGTGAGTGGTCCCTTACTTCTCCTTAAGCCCCGAGTCTTGTGAGTGGTCCCTTAATTCTCCTTAAGTACTGAGTCTTGTGAGTGGTCCCTTACTTCTCCTTAAGCCCCGAGTCTTATGAGTGGTCCCTTACTTCTCCTTAAGCACCGAGTCTTGTGAGTGGTCCCTTACTTCTCCTTAAGCACCGAGTCTTGTGAGTGGTCCCTTACTTCTCCTTAAGCACCGAGTCTTGTGAGTGGTCCCTTACTTCTCCTTAAGCACCGACTCTTGTGAGTGGTCCCTTACTTCTCCTTAAGCACCGAGTCTTGTGAGTGGTCCCTTACTTCTCCTTAAGCCCCGAGTCTTGTGAGTGGTCACTTACTTCTCCTTAAGCACCGAGTCTTGTGAGTGGTCACTTACTTCTCCTTAAGCCCCGACTCTTGTGAGTGGTCCCTTACTTCTCCTTAAGCACCGAGTCTTGTGAGTGGTCACTTACTTCTCCTTAAGCACCGAGTCTTGTGAGTGGTCACTTACTTCTCCTTAAGCCCCGAGTCTTGTGAGTGGTCCCTTACTTCTCCTTAAGCACCAAGTCTTGTGAGTGGTCCCTTACTTCTCCTTAAGCCCCGAGTCTTGTGAGTGGTCACTTACTTCTCCTTAAGCCCCGAGTCTTGTGAGTGGTCACTTACTTCTCCTTAAGCACCGAGTCTTGTGAGTGGTCACTTACTTCTCCTTAAGCCCTGACTCTTGTGAGTGGTCCCTTACTTCTCCTTAAGCACCGAGTCTTGTGAGTGGTCACTTACTTCTCCTTAAGCACCGAGTCTTGTGAGTGGTCACTTACTTCTCCTTAAGCCCCGAGTCTTGTGAGTGGTCCCTTACTTCTCCTTAAGCCCCGAGTCTTGTGAGTGGTCCCTTACTTCTCCTTAAGCCCCGAGTCTTGTGAGTGGTCCCTTACTTCTCCTTAAGCCCCAAGTCTTGTGAGTGGTCCCTTACTTCTCCTTAAGCACCGAGTCTTGTGAGTGGTCCCTTACTTCTCCTTAAGCCCCGAGTCTTGTGAGTGGTCCCTTACTTCTCCTTAAGCCCCGAGTCTTGTGAGTGGTCCCTTAATTCTCCTTAAGTACTGAGTCTTGTGAGTGGTCCCTTACTTCTCCTTAAGCCCCGAGTCTTATGAGTGGTCCCTTACTTCTCCTTAAGCCCCGAGTCTTATGAGTGGTCCCTTACTTCTCCTTAAGCACCGAGTCTTGTGAGTGGTCCCTTACTTCTCCTTAAGCACCGAGTCTTGTGAGTGGTCCCTTACTTCTCCTTAAGCACCGAGTCTTGTGAGTGGTCCCTTACTTCTCCTTAAGCACCGACTCTTGTGAGTGGTCCCTTACTTCTCCTTAAGCACCGAGTCTTGTGAGTGGTCCCTTACTTCTCCTTAAGCCCCGAGTCTTGTGAGTGGTCCCTTACTTCTCCTTAAGCCCCGAGTCTTGTGAGTGGTCACTTACTTCTCCTTAAGCCCCGAGTCTTGTGAGTGGTCACTTACTTCTCCTTAAGCCCCGAGTCTTGTGAGTGGTCACTTACTTCTCCTTAAGCACCGAGTCTTGTGAGTGGTCCCTTACTTCTCCTTAAGCCCCGAGTCTTGTGAGTGGTCCCTTACTTCTCCTTAAGCCCCGAGTCTTGTGAGTGGTCCCTTACTTCTCCTTAAGCCCCGAGTTTTGTGAGTGGTCCCTTACTTCTCCTTAAGCCCCGAGTCTTGTGAGTGGTCCCTTACTTCTCCTTAAGCCCCGAGTCTTGTGAGTGGTCCCTTACTTCTCCTTAAGCCCCGACTCTTGTGAGTGGTCCCTTACTTCTCCTTAAGCACCGAGTCTTGTGAGTGGTCACTTACTTCTCCTTAAGCACCGAGTCTTGTGAGTGGTCACTTACTTCTCCTTAAGCCCCGAGTCTTGTGAGTGGTCCCTTACTTCTCCTTAAGCACCAAGTCTTGTGAGTGGTCCCTTACTTCTCCTTAAGCCCCGAGTCTTGTGAGTGGTCACTTACTTCTCCTTAAGCCCCGAGTCTTGTGAGTGGTCACTTACTTCTCCTTAAGCACCGAGTCTTGTGAGTGGTCACTTACTTCTCCTTAAGCCCCGACTCTTGTGAGTGGTCCCTTACTTCTCCTTAAGCACCGAGTCTTGTGAGTGGTCACTTACTTCTCCTTAAGCACCGAGTCTTGTGAGTGGTCACTTACTTCTCCTTAAGCCCCGAGTCTTGTGAGTGGTCCCTTACTTCTCCTTAAGCCCCGAGTCTTGTGAGTGGTCCCTTACTTCTCCTTAAGCACCAAGTCTTGTGAGTGGTCCCTTACTTCTCCTTAAGCCCCGAGTCTTGTGAGTGGTCCCTTACTTCTCCTTAAGCCCCGAGTCTTGTGAGTGGTCCCTTACTTCTCCTTAAGCCCCAAGTCTTGTGAGTGGTCCCTTACTTCTCCTTAAGCACCGAGTCTTGTGAGTGGTCCCTTACTTCTCCTTAAGCCCCGAGTCTTGTGAGTGGTCCCTTACTTCTCCTTAAGCCCCGAGTCTTGTGAGTGGTCCCTTAATTCTCCTTAAGTACTGAGTCTTGTGAGTGGTCCCTTACTTCTCCTTAAGCCCCGAGTCTTATGAGTGGTCCCTTACTTCTCCTTAAGCCCCGAGTCTTATGAGTGGTCCCTTACTTCTCCTTAAGCACCGAGTCTTGTGAGTGGTCCCTTACTTCTCCTTAAGCACCGAGTCTTGTGAGTGGTCCCTTACTTCTCCTTAAGCACCGAGTCTTGTGAGTGGTCCCTTACTTCTCCTTAAGCACCGACTCTTGTGAGTGGTCCCTTACTTCTCCTTAAGCACCGAGTCTTGTGAGTGGTCCCTTACTTCTCCTTAAGCCCCGAGTCTTGTGAGTGGTCACTTACTTCTCCTTAAGCACCGAGTCTTGTGAGTGGTCACTTACTTCTCCTTAAGCCCCGACTCTTGTGAGTGGTCCCTTACTTCTCCTTAAGCACCGAGTCTTGTGAGTGGTCACTTACTTCTCCTTAAGCACCGAGTCTTGTGAGTGGTCACTTACTTCTCCTTAAGCCCCGAGTCTTGTGAGTGGTCCCTTACTTCTCCTTAAGCACCAAGTCTTGTGAGTGGTCCCTTACTTCTCCTTAAGCACCGAGTCTTGTGAGTGGTCACTTACTTCTCCTTAAGCCCCGAGTCTTGTGAGTGGTCCCTTACTTCTCCTTAAGCCCCGAGTCTTGTGAGTGGTCCCTTACTTCTCCTTAAGCACCAAGTCTTGTGAGTGGTCCCTTACTTCTCCTTAAGCACCGAGTCTTGTGAGTGGTCCCTTACTTCTCCTTAAGCCCCGAGTCTTGTGAGTGGTCACTTACTTCTCCTTAAGCACCGAGTCTTGTGAGTGGTCCCTTACTTCTCCTTAAGCCCCGAGTCTTGTGAGTGGTCCCTTACTTCTCCTTAAGCCCCGAGTCTTGTGAGTGGTCCCTTACTTCTCCTTAAGCACCAAGTCTTGTGAGTGGTCCCTTACTTCTCCTTAAGCACCGAGTCTTGTGAGTGGTCACTTACTTCTCCTTAAGCACCGAGTCTTGTGAGTGGTCCCTTACTAAGTCTTCCTCCTCGCCGGTTCCAGCAGAATTGTGCAGCATCACAAGTCTGAAATGTCTTAAGACTAAATGTAAAATGGTTTTAAATGATAAAATCGAGTAATCGGTAAGAGACGAGGGTCATAAAGCGACTTAAAACCTGGGAAAATGAAACGTAAAACCAGGGGAAAGCTCCTATGGATCTGCATTAGAACATGAAGGGACGGTGGGAAAACAAGGTAAAATGTGGGGACGTAGATTGGGGTTGTAGTGTAGTTTATGTAATGAGTCTAATGCACTGGCACATTCTCCTATAAAGGGATTTCTTTGTCTTGTTTCTCACGTTTTCTTTTTGTGCTTAATGTGCAGAAATTCCAGTAAAAGGAACGAGCAGAGCGGGACCCTGAAAGAGCAAATCTCTTAGAGGCACACGCTGGTTTGTACCCCGTTATTGTCTGTATCGCTCGTATGCGGCAAATCATTCAAAAACTGTCAAAGGCCGAGAGGTTTCTCATATAACACTAAAGTGTAGCGATGCACCCCATCCAGGATTCCATTTGGTTTTCCCCTTCCCACCCCTAATTTGCATATGCAAATTAGGATTTGGTTCGGTATTCAGACGAAACTTTCGTGAAGGATTCAGCCGAATCCAAATTAGTGGATTTGGTGCATCCCTACTAAAAGGTGAAGCACCCGTTTATAGTGGCACTGGTTATACTCGGCCTTTCCTACTTTTTAGATCATAATAAAATCAATACATAGCCTCACGCGTTTCGTGCTGTCACAGGCTTGAATAAAAGGCAGACCGGTATACCAGATATATACTGTGAATCCACCAATCAGTCTGTATATACAATATATCTTTTATTCAAGCCTATGATTAAGTGCCGGACGGCACGAAACGCGTAAGGCTATGTATTGATTTATTTTATTATGATCTAAAGTAAAGTATAAAGCCATTCTTCTCCTCTGGGGGACAAGTGCCACTGGTTATTTGAGGTGTATATTCCCCTCACTAATACAGCAGAGCTTACACTCTACTGCCCCTAAATTGTGTGAGATGGTAGAGAAGTAGCAGCAGTGCATGTAGTGTGACCAGGGGCATTCGGCTTCATTCGCTTTATCCCGTACATATGGGGGGTGGGTTGTGGCATATAATAGACATAATATTCAGTATATTTAGGAAATGTATTTGGCAGCAGGTTTGCGGGGAGTTGGTTGCAGCGCAGGTTCCCTATCGTTGCATTTCTAGCTTTATGAATAGGGGAGAAGTTGGGCAAAGTATTGAGTATTTGGGGGGGGGGCTGCTGGGAGATTTTGTGATTTTGCTGCTGACTCAGCGTTTCCCATTTATTTCAGGGCAGAAGAGGAGAGGGCGCCAGTGTGGTGTAGTTGCACAAGAGCCTGGCAGTGTCGGGGTGCTGTTTATCTTAGTGTTGTGGAGTTCACTGTACCCCCCGCATCCCCCCCATTTTGTGTCCGATCGACCTCCTCCGGCGAATTAGTGGCGCTGTGTAACGGCTTTGCATGTTTTGTGCATCGTTTGCCTTCGTTAATTGTGAAATCTAATTAGGGAATCCCCCCCCCCACCTCCGTCCCAACAGAGTTTTGGGCTTTTTTTTTTTTTTGGAAATGCACTTTTGCCGGCTCATTGGCCGGGGGCACCTGTCACTCATAGGACACGCCCCCTTCTGTGTGGGGAAATCCCGGTGCAGAACTACAAGGTGCGGGGAGTTGTTTATCTCCTTCCCTGGAGTCGGCAGACGGGGGCGCAGGTAGCAAAGGGGTTAATAGACCTTCTCCCCCTTATTAACCCTTTCCTGACATTCTAATGACCCCCCTCTCTATAGATAGAAAATTCTATTTTGATCAGACGTTTATTCTGCACCAAAGTTTGTCCCTTCGCTCCCCCCCAGTCTATTTTTATGAAACTGTCGCCCCCACGCTATTCCCGCACTCGCTTGTAAATATCACCCCCCCCCGCAGATTTGTAATATATTTTTATAAAACGTAACCGTAGAGTTGATTTTTTGTTTTCCTTCTTTGTATTTCAGCCTAAAGCTTTGATTGTTGTAAATAAGTTGCCCCCCAATCCTCCATTTCACTCGTTGTGCCACAAGCAAATGCTTCTCCCCAAATCCCCCCGCTAACAATAAAACGCATTTGCAAAACCACAACTGTCTCACGGGGACTCATTGCACCAATCACACGGCACGGCCCTGTCTCAACTACTCCCAACAAACTCCCTGCGCTACTGCACTTTGCCCACTGGGTGGCACTGTTGGACCATGTTCTACAATCCCGGATTATTGGTACATTCCAAAGAGAAAAGCAGTTTCATTGGTGGGGAGGAAAGGAGATCTCACCATCAGCATAGGAAGGGGTTCTTTACTGTAAGGGCAGTCAGGTTATGGGATTCCCTACCAAGAGAGGGGGAATGAGCGATTCATTGGTGGGGAGGAAAGGAGATTTAATCATCAGCATAGGAAGGGGTTCTTTACTGTAAGGACAGTCAGGTTATGGGATTCCCTACCAAGAGAGGGGGAATGAATGATTCATTGGTGGGGAGGAAAGGAGATCTCACCATCAGCATAGGAAGGGGTTCTTTACTGTAAGGACAGTCAGGTTATGGGATTCCCTACCAAGAGAGGGGGAATGAGTGATTCATTGGTGGGGAGGAAAGGAGATTTCACCATCAGCATAGGAAGGGGTTCTTTACTGTAAGGACAGTCAGGTTATGGGATTCCCTACCAAGAGAGGGGGAATGAGTGATTCATTTGTGAGAGGAAAGGAGATCTCACCATCAGCATAGGAAGGGGTTCTTTACTGTAAGGGCAGTCAGGTTATGGGATTCCCTACCAAGAGAGGGGGAATGAGCGATTCATTGGTGGGGAGGAAAGGAGATTTAATCATCAGCATAGGAAGGGGTTCTTTACTGTAAGGACAGTCAGGTTATGGGATTCCCTACCAAGAGAGGGGGAATGAGTGATTCATTGGTGGGGAGGAAAGGAGATCCCACCATCAGCATAGGAAGGGGTTCTTTACTGTAAGGGCAGTCAGGTTATGGGATTCCCTACCAAGAGATGGGAATGAGTGATTCATTGGTGGGGAGGAAAGGAGATCTCACCATCAGTATAGGAAGGGGTTCTTTACTGTAAGGGCAGTCAGGTTATGGGATTCCCTATCAAGAGAGGGGGAATGAGTGATTCATTGGTGGGGAGGAAAGGAGATCTCACCATCAGTATAGGAAGGGGTTAGAAAGTGTATATTTCCATGTATGTGATACAGTTATGGTTTGGGGGAAATGAGTGGAGTTGTGATTAACCCTATAGTAACAGAGAGCAGACGGGTTGGTTGTTACAAGTGTGAGGAGATAAGTAAGTGGGGGACAAGGGGGGACACAGGAGAATTTAAGGACACAGTAAGTGAATGAGCAGAACAGTGAGAAGCTGCAGACTGAGCCGGAGGCAGGAACACAGTGAATGAGCTGAATACAAGATGATGATGATGAGTGTCAGCTCTTGGGCTGTGGGAGGAGGATTGTGGGAGTTGTAGTTTGGGCAGAGCTGGGAGGTCACACATTTATATTTTGTCTCATGTTACTGGAAATTGATATTTTATATATAATGGGGGGGGGCAGAGAGTTGGGCTTATGTCCCCCCTCAGCAGCAGTTTATGTGGGAAACTAAGTCTGATGTGGGAGAAGAAAGTGGGTCAGGGGCCATTACTGTGTGTGTAGGGGGGGCAATAAGATTGATTTGCCCCCCCCCAGCCCCTCATTCACTAATTATAGACTGAAGCCCCACTGGTCAGGGGAGGGGGGGGGACCGGAGAAAACACAATTTGTTATTGGCACCAATGAGGGTCTGTGGGGTCGGAGGGTTACAGGGAAACTGTCATGTGAAACATCTCCATTACACAACTCATACGTTAATAGTCTGTTAATCAGTTAATAACCCGGTAATAATCAGTTATTAGTCAGTTAATAATCAGTTAATCAGGTAATAATCGGTTAATAATCAGATAATAGTTAATCAGCTAATAATCAGTTAATAGTGCTGCTCCAGCAGAATTCTGCACTGACATGGGGCTAGACATATTGTCAATTTCCCAGCTGCCCCAGTCATGTGACTTGTGCTCTGATAAACTTCAGTCACTCTTTACTGCTGTACTGCAAGTTGGAGTGATATCATTTCCCCCCCAGCAGCCAAACAACAGAACAATGGGAATGTAACCAGATAGCAGCTCCCTAACACAAGATAACAGCTGCCTGGTAGATCTAAGAACAGCACTCAATAGTAAAATCCAGGTCCCACTGAGACACATTCAGTTACATTGAGTAGGAGAAACAACAGCCTGCCAGAAAGCAGTTCCATCCTAAAGTGCTGGCTCTTTCTGAAAGCACATGACCAGGTAACATAATAAAAGCCACACGCTGCATGGCTGAAGAGGAGTTCATTAGAGTGCAAGCTGCACGGTTGCTTCTGTACGGCTATTTGCCAGGTACCAATATAGGGTGTGGCTCAGCAATAAACATACACCATGTCCCATAGACATGTAATGGGCACATTAAGGGGTGTATTTATCAAGGGGTGAATTTCGAATTGACATTCAAAAAGACCAACCAAAGTTGAGTCGAAGTTTTTTTTGTTTTTTGGTCAAATAGGTCAGTTTTCAAAAGAATAGATCCATATTCAGCCGAGTGCGGATCGAAGAAATAGCGATTTCGATTAAATTAGATTCAAAGTTTTTCCAAAAAAAACCCCATCGATTTTTCAAGGTCCCACCAATTGACTCCAAATCGGTTCTAGGAGGTCCCCCATAGGCTGAAACAGCAATTCGGCGGGTTTTAGATGGCGAATAGTCGAAGTTGAATTTTTAAAGAGACAGTACATGCGGCTGAACGGAAGAAATCGCAACTCAGGTAAAAGAGCCGTAAGACTTACATATAATTCGCTACCAATTAACCCAAACAAATCCCCCAAGAAGAAAAAACACATCTAAATAAATAACATCATGTGACAACAGAAAATCAGAAGAAAGATGAATTTTTAAAACCATAAAATATTCCAATCCCAAAAAAAAAAAACCCCATTGTAACAACATATAGACAATGTGTCACTACTGTCTGTTACACACTCATTCACTGCAGAATCACCGACAAACACACACACATATATATATATATATACTGTATATAGGGAATAAAGCACCCCCTCTTGTCAATTATAAGGATATTCTCAGTTACCGAGGAGTGACATCACTACTCACCGTTTATAAGGATAAATTTTAGAAGATATTCATGACTATTGTGTATTTTATATATATATATACATACATAGGTATGAGATCCCTTATCCGGAAGCCTGTTATCCAGAAAGCCCCAAATTACATAAAGGCCGTTTCCCATAGACTCCGTTTTAACCAAAATAATCAAAATTTTTAAATAATGATTTCCCTTTTCTGTGTAATAATAAAACAGTCGCTTGTACTTGATCCCAACTAAGATATAATTAATCCTTATTGGAGGCAAAACCAGCCTATTGGGTTTATTTAATGTTAATATGATTTCCTATTAGATTTAATATTTGAAGATCCAAATTATGGAAGGATCTGTTATCCAGAAAACCCCAGGTTCAGAGCATTCCAGATAACAGGTCCCATACCTGTACTTGATCCCAACTAAGATATAATTAATCCTTATTGGAAGCAAAACCAGCCTATTGGGTTTATTTAATGTTTATATGATTTTCTAGTAGAGTTAAGGTATGAAGATCCAAATTACGGAAAGATCCATTATCCGGTATGCGCCAGGTCCTGAGCATTCTGGATAACAGATCTCATACCTGTACTTGATCCCAACTAAGATATAATTAATCCTTATTGGAGGCAAAACCAGCCTATTGGCTTTATTTCATGTTTATATGATTTTCTAGTAGACTTAAGGTATGAAGATCCAAATTACAGAAAGATCTGTTGTGTGGAAAACTCCAGGTCCTGAGCATTCTGGATAATAGGTCCCATACCTGTATATATATATATATAGACACACTTACACTGGATCTTACTTGGAGAGGAAGAGGTTAATCCCCAGGCCACGCCCCCAGATGCTGTAATAAAGCTACAGGCACAAGGAGTGAATCACAAGTGAGATTTGATGGTGGGAAAAATAATCAGGATGATCAATGGGGTGTGGCCTAAAGGGCAGTTTGGCAGTGAGACGGCAGCGTAAATCACAGAACTGACAGTTGTTTCCCACTTGCAAAAGCAGAAGCGGCAGTTTTATGGGCCAGGGAACAATGATAAAGGTTGAGCCTTTGCTTGTTACACAGAGATCAGTCTCTGGCTGGGAGTCCTCAACTTTCTCACTGGGTGCTGGGAGTTGCACATTTCTCACTGTGTGCTGGGAGTTGCACATTTCTCACTGGGTGCTGGGAGTTGCACATTTCTCACTGGGTGCTGGGAGTTGCACATTTCTCACTGTGTGCTGGGAGTTGCACATTTCTCACTGGGTGCTGGGAGTCCTCAACTTTCTCACTGGGTGCTGGGAGTTGCACATTTCTCACTGTGTGCTGGGAGTTGCACATTTCTCACTGGGTGCTGGGAGTTGCACATTTCTCACTGGGTGCTGGGAGTTGCACATTTCTCACTGGGAGCTGGGAGTCCTCAACTTTCTCACTGGGTGCTGGGAGTTGCACATTTCTCACTGTGTGCTGGGAGTTGCACATTTCTCACTGGGTGCTGGGAGTTGCACATTTCTCACTGGGTGCTGGGAGTTGCACATTTCTCACTGTGTGCTGGGAGTTGCACATTTCTCACTGGGTGCTGGGAGTCCTCAACTTTCTCACTGGGTGCTGGGAGTTGCACATTTCTCACTGTGTGCTGGGAGTTGCACATTTCTCACTGGGTGCTGGGAGTTGCACATTTCTCACTGGGTGCTGGGAGTTGCACATTTCTCACTGGGAGCTGGGAGTCCTCAACTTTCTCACTGGGTGCTGGGAGTTGCACATTTCTCACTGTGTGATGGGAGTTGCACATTTCTCACTGGGTGCTGGGAGTTGCACATTTCTCACTGGGTGCTGGGAGTTGCACATTTCTCACTGTGTGCTGGGAGTTGCACATTTCTCACTGGGTGCTGGGAGTCCTCAACTTTCTCACTGGGTGCTGGGAGTTGCACATTTCTCACTGTGTGCTGGGAGTTGCACATTTCTCACTGGGTGCTGGGAGTTGCACATTTCTCACTGGGTGCTGGGAGTTGCACATTTCTCACTGGGAGCTGGGAGTCCTCAACTTTCTCACTGGGTGCTGGGAGTTGCACATTTCTCACTGGGTGCTGGGAGTTGCACATTTCTCACTGGGTGCTGGGAGTCCTCAACTTTCTCACTGGGTGCTGGGAGTTGCACATTTCTCACTGGGTGCTGGGAGTTGCACATTTCTCACTGGGTGCTGGGAGTT